>CM059194.1:25299362-26014362 GCA_030323885.1 Branchipolynoe longqiensis
GCAACCTGAACACAGGATTACATTAATGCGTAGTTGGACATGCGTATGCGACATGCATTAAGACACATCTTGGTATAGTATAGTTATACGAGTCTTACCTTGGTACAGATGATGGATAACTGTTGTTTTACCGAGGTATAAGCCTCGGATAGATGTGGGCTAGGGAGAGGTAAGCACGTCCGGTACCAGCAATCTTAACCTACTTATTGAGGATAAAAATGACTTTCAAACAATGGATACTATTACTTTACCGAAAAGGTACACCAACGGAATAGATGTGGCAGGGTGTGGCGGGAGGGCCCTAGCCCACATCTATCCGAGGCTTATACCTCGTTAAAACAACAGTTATCCATCATCTGTACCAAGGTAAGACTCGTATAACTATACTATTTTACCTCGGTAAACAGCCTCAGGCTAGCCTCAGGCTAGGGAGACCTTTACATAATTCATTTTTATCCTTAATATCATTCTTTCTTATTATTATAACATTCTAAATTTTTGTTCTCACCTATTCTTGTTAGTTGGCGAGAAGACGCTTTGCAACGCCGGTAGGCTTTTCTAGTCGTTTATTATAATGTTTTGCAAACGACTTAGCCGTCTTCCAGCCTGCATGCGCTAGTATTCTTTTCACAGAAATACCAAGCACCCGTGCCTTGGAGACCATGGCTCCTCTAGTTGAGTGGGAAGAGTATTTACTCGTATCCACTCCAGCCAATTTCAACACCGTAATTGTCCATCTGGCAAGTGTGTCTCGTGAAATTGCCTTATGTGGCTTTATAAAGCTCACTAATAGTTGTTGTGATGCACGTAAATCCTTTGTCTTGTATATATAAGCCCGTATGGCCGACACAACACATAATTTCCGATCATTCGGAAAACAGTCTAAGTGAACCGTTGATAAAGGGTCACCTAACGTGTTCGATTTGAGCAATTTCTCTAAATCAAACGTAGCTTGTTGCTTGTCTATTTCTAATCCAGTTAAGGATAAAGCAACAATCGTCTGTCCTCTGTGTCCGGTTACTAACAATAACAGGACCGCGACCTTAAAACCTAACTGTTTTATATCTAACCACGAGTTGTGAGGCCAAGCCTGAAACAACTTAAATACTATAGAAACATCCCAAAACCGACTATACTTTGGTTTTGGAGGATTCCTTTGATAAATTGAACGAAGTAAATAACAAATAACATGATGTTTTCCAACTGTTTCGCCATCAATTCTAGGTAATATAATTGATAACGCACACCTCGCCGCATTAATCGATCCAAAGGAAAGTCCTTCATCCTCTAGAGAACGAAGAAACCGAGCTACTTGTGAAATCTTTGGATTTGTTGGTTTAACTTTCATTAACGAACAATGTACACCCCATTTCTTTAAATAGGTTGTATACATTTTGACAGTTCCTGGCCTCCAGGCATCCGATACTATCCTATCCTCAGTAATTCTGTCCAATCCAAATTGCTGTAGCTGCTTCCTTAGAAAAGGAATGCCAATAGGGGCGTCGTTGACACGTCGCCGTGAACCACTAGCGGTCCGTGGTGCGTCAGATTCCCGAGTTTTCTTGGGAATCGTATACGATCTTTTGCCAGTTGTGAAACTGCTGGCAGCCAAGGTTGCGTGTCCCAATCGGGCACCACCAGTATCGCATGTGTCCCTTCCAAGCCGATTTTTCTCACTACTCGGCTGATAATGCTAAATGGCGGGAAAATATAAAAATAATTATTTTCCCAAGTAATAGCAAACGCATCTACTTTCCAAGCATCCGGTTCAGGATGCCAAGAAACATAACAGGGTAACTTGTTGTTATTTCGTGATGCAAATAAGTCAACTTCAGGTGTACCCCATTTTTCACAAACGAAGTTAAACAAATGTGTAGAGAGAGACCACTCTAAATGGTCATGGAAATTTCTACTTTTATAATCTGCAAGTGTATTTTGTGACCCTGGAATATGCGCTACAGTCAGCCAGACTTGTTGAGCCTGTGCCCAGTTCCAAATCAGTTTAGATAACTGATTGCAAGACTTTGATTTGGTTCCACCCATGTTACGAATATATGCCATGGCAGTAGTATTATCAGTTAGTATTCTAACCTGTGATTTATTTATCTTTACTAAACTACGTAAGCCCAGATAAATAGCACGCAATTCTAGTGCATTAATATAGTCTGATTTTTCATCATCAAGCCATCTACCTCCTGTTGTGACCCCATCTCGATGAGCTCCCCAACCTTCTAACGAAGCATCAGTAGTAATTACTGTATTAGGTTCCGCCATGCGGATTGGATTTGGTGAACTTGCTATATGTTGCATCCACCATCCAATATCCTGTAACCCTTCTTGCGAAATAAACATTTTCGCTCAAAATTGCCTTTAGTTCGTGTTAATGCTAAATTTTTATCTATTTCTAGCGACTTAATATGGGCCTTCCCATATAACACAGCAGGTGCATATGAGGTCATTATGCCAATAAGAACAGCAACCTGTCTAATTTTTG
Organism: Branchipolynoe longqiensis; assembly: GCA_030323885.1. Classification (NCBI taxonomy): domain Eukaryota; kingdom Metazoa; phylum Annelida; class Polychaeta; order Phyllodocida; family Polynoidae; genus Branchipolynoe; species Branchipolynoe longqiensis. The sequence continues at coordinate 25,301,857 of CM059194.1, forward strand.
GCTTTGATAACTTAATAAGCTGAGTCGCTGTAGTCATAAACTTAATTAGTTTTTGTTCTGTTATCGACACTGTAAGGGACTGTGTATCCAGAATAAACCCTAAACATTTGAGTTGTTTTGTTGGTTTAAAAACTGACTTTTGTTGATGTACATAAAACTCCCAATTTAGTGAGTAATGCACATAAATCCAAAACTGCATTCACACAACCAATTTGTGTTGATGCTATAATAAAAGAATCATCTATGTATGGAAACATTATGTGACCTTTCCTCGCCATTACCGAGAAAACAGGTTTAAGCAATTTAGTAAATAAACGTGGCGCACAAGCTAAGCCATTCGGCATGCAGGTAAACTCATAGAGTTGGTTATCCCAAATAAATCGAAGAAATTTTCGGTATTGTTCCATTATGGGAAGCGTATAATATGCATCCTGTAAATCAACACTAGCCATCCACGCATCTGGTGTAATCAGATCTCGTGCCGTATCTAGAGAAAACATTTTAAAATGTCGATATTCCACCCTTTTATTAAGGATTGTTAAATCCAGGATCATTCGAAACATCACCATTAGGCTTCGGTCTCGAGAAAATGTTTGAAATAAAACTGTCCTAAACAGTGTGTCACTTTTTGTATAATTCCTTTCTCAAAGAATTTATGTACCTGTTTAGTTAGTGCGTCTCGTTCAACTGGTTGAATGTTATATGGAAAAGGTATTATACTTTGTACAGGAATTTGTGTAAAGGGAATTTGAACACCCCTAACTATTTCTATAATTTCTTGGTCACTAGTAATTTTGTGCCACTCAGAAATATGATTCCTAATATTACCAGCCACAAAGTTGCTTACAGTTTGTGTGTTTTTAGAGGCTGCAGGGACTTGTAAAGTTTGTGTTTGGACCTCTACTTGGACCCGCCCCTGGGGAAAGGTCTCGACGAGTTGAACCCTCGACCTATTGGCCGTGCGGTGTTGTCGGTCCAGCCTGGGCGAGCGCCCCGGCCCCGAAACCCTTGACCGAAGTTTGAACTCGGTCTGGTTCCTCTGGTGAACCGTCGTGGACGAAAATCCCCTCGTGACTTTTTAAAACGAGGAACTTCCTGTTTCTTCTTGCCATCCATGTTTTTGCCACTCTTGGCTGCAGTCTCTACCTCTTTATAGAGGTATTGTAGTTGACCGCCAAACATCTTGGTATTATCTAAAGGTTTCCCTTTAATCGGCTCTGGAGCAAGATAGAGCGTAAACTCCTTCCCCTCATTATCGGTAACCTTCTTAGAGCGAGCCACTTCTTTGCCAGCATCTGTGCAAACTGACTTGAAGACATTTTCATATCTTCGAAACGACAGGTAATTACCTGCCGCCGCTAGTACTGCAATGCCTTTGTCCATTGTCTTAGCCAAAGACGAGAACTTATTTTCACTCTGCATCCTATTAGCCACAGGAACAATAGCTGTTAGGGTAGCCAACACTGCCTTATGCACTGTGTGCAACACATCCTCAAACTTCTTACGGTCATCCGTCATATTGACATCCCGATCCATTTCTTTAATGATGGAGTTGGGAACACCCTTTATGCTCATCTCCTAACTTGGAGATAACCTCCGCCGGTTTGAACGTGCGAAAATGACCATTCACGGTCTCGCGCATAAGCGTAGTGGTTTTTAACCCGCTTAGCCTTTGGCTTCTCCACCTTCTTAGCCACTTTAGTGCCAATGTCCGCATAGACCCCTTCATATACGGTGTCTGAGTCTGATTCCGTAGAAGTAGACTCAGTGGACGACTCAGAAGAAGAATATTTCCTTTTCCTCTTCTTCTTTTGGACTTAGTCTTCCGCTTTTTGCGCAAACCAGACTCTGCCCGCTCCTTGGTGAATTCATCACCCGAAGAAATCACCTGTTTCTTCTTCTTTCTCCGTTTAGGAGAAGGAGGAGGAGGAGCCTTAAGCTCCACCGCCGAGTCTGTGTCCAAGAAATCCTCAAATGAATCCTCTTGGACACTCGGCGTACGCCGCTTCCGAGACACAGGCGATTTGGCAGTCAAGATGTGGCTTTCCAATCTTGCAAAGCGAGCCTCCCAATCTGGAGGCGCAGGCACATCAGGCACTGCGTCCTCGTCCGGGTCGGAGAGGATATGCGCCCGGGGCTGTGTCGACGGCCCTGCCGACAACACGGGTGAAGAGTCGTACTCCTCGTCCACTCCACTCGGAACACGCCCCTCGGCTGCTGCTGCACCGCGCTTACTCCGCTTCGTGGCCATCGGGAACTGAAACAAACATTTTTGGTCAGTCCCGGTATATATATATGTCACAATATGGTTGTTTCAAACTCATTTGGACATCTATTGGTGTTAAAGAACGTGTTTATACCGTTATAACACAGGCGTAATAAGCTAAATTTGTGCGTAGGTTGTGGGTCAAGCCCAAACCTTACGCGGGGTCGGGACCAGTGTATCGGCCCGCCCATCCCTCTGTTCCGCACACTTCTCCCACCTGTGACTACTACGTCAACAAGTTGGAGAAAAATGCTACGAAACTCGGAGAAAACGCCTGAAAAGGTTTTGTCTAGGGGAGTCTATAAAAGAAACCCAGGAGCATCTCCAACATTACTCTCTATTAGAGTACGAGAGAATTTCCACATGAGATAGGGCGAAACCCACATCTCTACCCATAGTCACACGGTGACCCGGGTTGTTGACATAACCGCTAATGACCGGTTTGGTTCCTTCGAGAAACCCACTTGAGTGTTCTATCCTTGGTTGTTTATAACCAAATAACTCGTCCAAATTGGACCAACGAAAGTCTAAACTTTCCATATTGATGCTCTAATGCATCAATGGCGTCAATGGCAAAGACATTAAACTAATTGTGAACTTATACTGGACACAACGTGCATTTATAAAAATGGAGCAGGGCCTATCGGATGAAGTTATGATTAAACGAGGAGTTCGACAGGGGTGTGTATTGTCACCATGTCTATTTAACCTGTACACAGAGATGATTTTCAGACACATTGAAGATTGCAAGGGAGTGACAATAGGTGGCATGAACATCAACAATCTTAGATATGCCGATGACAGTGTAATACTAGCAGACAGTGAGAAAAACCTACAAGATATAGTGAATAGAATCAATAAAGCTGGAATACTATTCAACATGAAGATGAATGCCAGGAAGACCAAAACAATGGTTATAAGTAAAAAAGACAGATAAACCAAATGTCAATATAACCATAGATGGCACAAACATAGAACAAGTATCCGAATTCATATATCTCGGACAAAAGATTACAAATGATGGGAGATGTGAGGAAGAAATTAAAAGAAGGATAACAATAGCCCGAACAACATTCTCCAAAATGTATAGAGTGTTAACATCAAGTAAGATATTAATACAAACAAGGAAGCGTATTCTTCAGTGTTATGTGTGGTCTACTCTAATGTATGGGGCAGAGACATGGACAATCTCTAAGAAAATGTACAAACGTTTAGCAGCATTTGAGATGTGGACTTATCGAAGGATGATGAAAATATCATGGACAAAGAAGATCACCAACAAAGAAGTTCTCAGAAAAATTAAAAATACGAAAAGCTTGTTTGCCACTATACAGACAAAGAAACTTATTTATTTTGGCCACATCATTCGTCAGAGTTCAATATACCGTACATTGTTGGAAGGGAAGGTGAATGGCAGCAGAGGGAGAGGGAGAGACCAAGAACATCATGGTTTACAAATATTTCACAGTGGACAGGCTTGAATTATTCACAGTCTATCAGAACAGCACAACATCGGGACAAGTGGAGAACCATTGCATCCAACCCTCGACTAGAGGATGGAACTATTGATTGATTGAATGCATCATAATTAAGCTAACCACAGTTTTTATTATACTTACTGCGTATTTGCTTGTATGTAGACTAATTTTGCCGGAGCAACCCAACGACACGTTATCCAGTCGTGAGTTGTTTATGCTAATTGCTGGTACCGGACGTGCTTACCTCTCCCTAGCCTGAGGCTAGCCTGAGGCTGTTTACCGAGGTAAAATATATATATATTTTCTGGTGTGAGATTGGTTAGTTGTTACAGTTTTACATCCTGGAAACATCTAACCACTCCTGGCGACTTTATAGTGCTGCCCCACTGGCAGACCAGGCCGCCAGCACCATGACCTGATAACCCACGCAGTCACATTATACTGAAACTGAGCCAACCAGTCCTTGCCCTATCCTAATAATGACGAGTGCCTGGCTAGCAAGTGACAAGCATTGTCATTGGTTTGACTCGATCAGGGTTCGAACCCATAGGTTCGAACCCCACGATCTACCAAAACGGGAGATGGACGCTCAACTCATTCGGCTATCCCGCCTGATCTTTTGTGTGAGAAAAAGGACAAAAGCATCTCCTGACATTAGTTCAATTCATTCAATCATCATGCGTGTTGGAAAGTCTCATTGGTCTTGCAAAACTCCTTCTACATAGCATAGTGTGAAGTTAAGATTCCTTCTACGCGGTATGCGGCATGCGGTATGCGGCATGCGAATGTCATATATGCAGCGTAGATATATGCCAACCCCCAACATTTGTTAGGGTTTTTCCTCCAAATTTGTGACGGTGTGTATTGGTTTTTATGGCAAACGCAGCAGTATTCGCATTCGCATGCCGCACCGATCGGTCCATGGGTCGATCCATTTGCCGCATTCGCATTCGCACATTCGGACATATGGAAGCATCACTATTAATTTACATGCTTTTCGATTTTTATTCGCATTCGCATGCCACATACCGCGTGTAAGGAATCTTAGCTTGAGTCTGAATTTGTGTGCGAAAACACATCAATTGCTATAACATGTGATTTGATTCTGCTTACACAATTAATTATGAGTTCGAAAACGCACACCATTTGAATATGAAAAATCTGCGCGATGTCGTGTATTTCAGCGATTTTTACTGTACTGCAATCCTGCAGCACTATTAGCATATTTTGTTCAAACACCGCAGGACTATCAGCATATACTAATATGTTGTTCAACCACTGCAACACCATCAGCGTATGCTAATATACTGTTCAAATGCTGCAGCACTATCAGTAATATATTGTTCAAATGCTGCAGCACTATCAGTGTATACCAATATACATGAAACCCTGACTTCTGGGACTTTTTGGCGATTCCCTGACAGTGCTAAGCCTATGGGAGAATATCTGCATTTTCACAGAAATTCATGGTCGGTTTACAGATAACCTCACCATAGGCATAAATTTCCACTTTTTTTTGCTAGAAACCACTTTCATCCCTGTATGTGAAACCATCCTCCTAGACTCACAGCGACCAGACGGGATGGCCGAATGAGTTGAGCATCCGTCTTCCGTTTTGGTAGATCGTAGGATTTGAACGAACGGGTTTGAACCCTGGTCAAATAAAACGAATGACTTTAAAATTGATACTTGTCGCTTCCTAGCCATGGCATGCGGCACATGGCATGTCGCAATACGCAAGAATGGAATTTACAGCTCTACACAAGCCAATCAGACTAACTTGCACCAACACACGTCTATCTCTATCATTCTCAATCTACATAAAGTATGCAACTGTTGTTCTAGATTCAGTATTATACTTTACATAATCAAATATACCCCTGCAGGTGAGAGGATTGCTACTGTGAAAACCGCTTAGAAAAGAAGGAATAACAAAATACTGGCTTAAACAAATTCGCTCCTTTGGAGTTTCTCAAAATTCTCTTCTTTTTTCCCCTCGACACGAGAAGGAACTACATCTACTACTTAGCACTCTGTCCTCCCTACGACCATTCTAAAAATGTTTTAGAACATTTTTTTTGGACGGGTCCACACCAAGCCTCATTACTCTAGTTAGGATGTATCAGAATCAGTGCCTACAGCCCAGTGAACCGGAGTCCCATGGTTGTTGCACACGGCTCAGTTTGTCTATATGAAAGGTGCAGGGATGAAAGTGGTCTCCGGGAAGAAAAGCGGAAATGCGGATATTCTCCGATAGGTTTAGCATTGTCAGGGAATCACAGAAAATTCCCGGAAGTCGGGTTTCATATATATTGGTATACACTGATAGTGCTGCGCCGTTTGAAGCACATATCAGTACTAATAGTAGTATATGCTGATAGTGCTGTGCCATTTGAAGCATTTATTAGTAATGTACGCTAACAAATCATGCTGCGGGATTGCAGTAGGGGCCACCAGGAAGAATCCCGGAAATCTGCGATATCGCGGTGATCTTTCATACATATTGGTAGATGCTGATAGTGCTGCACCGTTTGAAGCACGTATTAGTATACGCTGCTAGTGCTGCGGCGTTTGCATCACATATCGGTATATGCTGATAGTGCTGCGGTGTTAGAAGCATGTATTAGTAGTATACGCTGATAGTGCTGTGCCGTGAAGGCATTAGTAGTATGCGCTGCTAGTGCTGCGGCATTTGCACCACATATTAGTATACGCTGATGGTGCTGCAGCGTGAAACAATGTATTGGTTGGTGGAGTTTTACATCCTGGCAACATCTAAGGTCATATCAGGACGGGTGCAACTTATTAGTATACACTTATAGCTACAGGAAGAATCCCAGAAATCCGCGATATCGCGGAGATCTTTCATCCCTGAAGGTGGTAGCATCAGACAGTGTCTGGGTACCTGGCCAAGAGAGAGTGTGTCTCACTCAAGAGTCAGGAGTAGAGTGTTGCTGCCCAGTGTGTCTGGAGCAGTGTCCAGAATAATCAATATCAAAGTGAGGATAGTGTGGTCAGGTGGGGCACGGGGTGCAGGGGTCTGGACCTCCCACAGCCAGCCAATCAGGCACCCTCCACATCCTGGGAGGTGACGCCCCCCCCCACCCCCCCCCATGGGCAGCGGTCACCCAACCCAGCTGCAGGTGGTGTACATAATGTATGCAGTATGGTTGGTGTGCTGGCCCATCGGCCCTGTGGTAACAGGTAGTTGCAGACAGTTACAATAAATATATATATATTAAAAATGTCATTTTCCTCCACTTGCATCCTTTCTGGTGCATAGAGGGAACATTTCACCAAACATTAACTGTCACTTATATAGGAACATCTAGTCATAATCTCGGGCACTATGTACTAACATATATCTCCCATAGTCTAATATGTCACACAGCGAGTGGGGCATCCACCTCTTTCCTATTACATAACCTTGGTCCCCACTCCGTCGCCCGAGGATAATAATGCTCTCTGCCAATATATAATTCCGAACCGAAAATCCGTATATTTTTATACGGGGACGGGGGAGGGAAGAGGGGATAGGGCTATGGGAGGGAAATAAAACCCAGAAAACAACTGCAAGTCATGCCAGGACATATACCACCTTTTGATTGTGAACACTGATGGTGACTTCATAGTGCTGCTCCACAGGGATACCATGCATCTGGCACCATGACCTAATATTCCACTCAGCCACATTATCCTGACATTTAGCCACCAACCAGTCCTCGCCCTATTCTACTAGTAATGAAGAGCATCGGGCATGGTATTGACAAGTGCCACTTTTCGAAGTCCTTGCTTTGACTCGGCCGGGGATTGATCCCACGACCGTCTGAATGGAAAGCAAGCGCCCTCCCTATCCACTCAGCCATCCCACCCGCATTCGGAACACAGGGAATACATTTGCAATAAATATGAATACTCGCACCCACTGCAGTGTAAACGTAAACAGCACGGACACATGTCACCAGCCAGGATTGGTTTTCATAAAAGGCACACGCTTCAACAAGACGAGGGTTTGGACATATCTATATAAAAGCACGGTACGCATCATCTCACAGGACAGATGAGTGCACGATGATGCATATGGACAGCTGAACCGACACCCCGGCACCTTGGAAGAGGGGCCGGGGAGGGAGGGGGGGGGAAGGAGGGGGGGGGGGAGAGGAAGGGGGAAGAGTGGGAGGAGAGGAACAGGAGAGAAGGGAGTGGTAAGAGAGAGGCCGAAATAGGGGGGGGGGAGGAGGAGGAGGAGGAGGAGGAGGAGGAGGGAGGAGGAGGAGGGAGGAGGAGGAGGAGGAGGAGGAGGAGGAGGAGGAGGGAGGAGGAGGAGGGGGAGGAGGAGGTGGGGGGGAGGGGGAGGGGGATAGGAGGATGATGAAAAGAGAGAGAGGGTGGAAGAGGAGAAGAGAGGAATAGAGGGGGGGAGAGGGGAGGGAAGGAGGGAGAGGAGGGGGAAGAGGAGAGGGTGTGTGGGAGAACACGAGAAAGGGAAGAGACGGAGAGGGGAGGGAGAGAAAGGTGGATTGGGGGAGTGAGAAGAGGGGGAGTGAGAAGAGGGGGAGAGGAAGCGGTCGGAAGGAGTGAAGGGGAAGGGAATGGAGGGCAAAGGAATGGAGGGGAAGGGAATGGAGGGGAAGGGAATGGAGGGGAAGGGAGTGGAGGGGAAGGGAATGGAGGGGGGGGGGGAAGGAAAGAGAAGAGAAGGGAGAGGGGGTGAGAAAAGGAGAGAAGCTAGAGAAGGCAGACAAGGGTGAGAGGGTGAGAGGGTGAGAGGGTGAAAGGGTGAGAGGGTGAGAGAGTGAGAGGGTGAGAGGGTGAGAAAAGTCATGGGGGGGGGGGGGGCTGCTGCTGTGTGTGTGTGACGGTAAACAGGTATACCCAGCACCCGGACGTCATCCATTACCGCCAGATAAGCACCCTGGGTGCGGTACAAAGTGGGCCTCACAGGTAAGAAAGCACGCCGTGTTATTGTTGGGGCAGGAGGTGGATGCATCAACGTCGCCCCAACACAAACCGATCAGGTGAGCTCTCCATGGTATGTGGCGAGCCGAAATATCCACGGCGCAAATCACCAACACAGCGCCACGAGCAAGGTGATTCGTGTGTGTGTGGTGTGTGTGTGTGGTGTGTGTGCGTGTGAGGGTGTGGTGTGTGTGTGGTGTGTGAGGGTGTGTGTGGTGTGGTGTGGTGTGGTGTGGTGTGGTGTGGTGTGGTGTGTGTGTGTATGTGTGAGTGAATGTGAGTGTATTATATATATATGTGAGTGTAGGCCTACATGTGAGTGTGTATGTGAGTGAATGTGAGTTGATGTGCCAGTGGGTTTGAAAGTGAATGTGAGGATGTGTGGTGGTGTGGGTGGTGTGGTGTGGTGTGCTGGGTGTGTGTGTGGTGTGGCGTGTTGAGGGTGTTTGTGGTGTGTTGGTGCATTGTGTGGTGGTGTGTGATGGTATGTGTGGTGTGGTGTGGTGTGGTGTGTGTGGTGTGTGTATGTGTGAGTGAATGTGAGTGTCTTATATATATATATGTGAGTGTAGGCCTACATGTGAGTGTGTATGTGAGTGAATGTGAGTTGATGTGCCAGTGGGTTTGAAAGTGAATGTGAGGATGTGTGTGGTGTGGTGTGTGTGGTGTGTGTGTGGTGCATGTGCGTGTGAGGGTGTGTGGTGTGTGTGCGTGCGTGTGTGTGTGGTGTGTGAGGTGTGGTGTGGTGTGTGTGGTGTGTGTTGTGGTGTGTTGGTGTGTGTTGTATTTGTGATGTGAATGAGAGTGTATTATATATATATGTGAGTGTAGGCCTACATGTGAGTGTGTATGTGAGTGAATGTGAGTTGATGTGCCAGTGGGTTTGAAAGTGAATGTGAGGATGTGTGTGGTGTGGTGTGTGTGGTGCGTGTGCGTGTGAGGGTGTGTGGTGTGTGTGTGCGTGCGTGTGTGGTGTGTGAGGTGTGTGTGTGGTGTGGTGTGTGTGGTGTGTGTATGTGTGAGTGAATGTGAGTGTATTATATATATGTGAGTGTAGGCCTACATGTGAGTGTGTATGTGAGTGGAATGTCAGTTGATGTGCCAGTGGGTTTGAAAGTGAATGTGAGGATGTATGTGGTGTGGTTGTGGTGGGGGTGGTGTGGTGTGTGTGGTGGTGTGTATGTGTGAGTGAATGTGAGTGTATTATATATATATTGTGAGTGTAGGCCTACATGTGAGTGTGTATGTGAGTGAATGTGAGTTGATGTGCCAGTGGGTTTGAAAGTGAATGTGAGGATGTGTGTGGTGTGGTGTGTGTGGTGTGTGTGTGTGGTGCGTGTGAGGGTGTGTGGTGTGTGTGTGCGTGCGTGTGTGTGTGGTGTGTGAGGTGTGGTGTGGTGTGGTGTGGTGTGTGTGGTGTGTGTGTGAGTGAGTGAATGTGAGTGAATTATATATATATGTGAGTGTAGGCCTACATGTGAGTGTGTATGTGAGTGAATGTGAGTTGATGTGCCAGTGGGTTTGAACGTGAATGTGAGGATGTGTGTGGTGTGGTGTGTGTGTGGTGTGTGTGGTGTGTGTGCGTGTGTGTGTGAGGGTGTGTGCGTGTGTGTGTGCGTGTGTGTGGTGTGTCAGGGTGTGTGTGGTGTGGTGTGGTGTGTGTGGTGTGTGTGGTGTGTGTGTATGTGTGAGTGAATGTGAGTGTATTATATATATGTGAGTGTAGGCCTACATGTGAGTGTGTATGTGAGTGGATGTGAGTTGATGTGCCAGTGGGTTTGAAAGTGAATGTGAGGATGTGTGTGGTGTGGTGTGGTGTGTGTGGTGTGTGTGTGTGGTGTGTGTGAGGTGTGTGAGGTGTGTGTGTGTGCGTGCGTATGTGTGGTGCGTGCGTCTGTGTGGTGTGTGTGGTGTGGTGTGTGTGGTGTGTGTGTATGTGTGAGTGAATGTGAGTGTATTATATATATGTGAGTGTAGGCCTACATGTGAGTGTGTATGTGAGTGAATGTGAGTTGATGTGCCAGTGGGTTTGAAAGTGAATGTGAGGATGTGTGTGGTGTGGTGTGGTGTGGTGTGGTGTGTGTGGTGTGTGTGTATGTGTGAGTGAATGTGAGTGTATTATATATATATGTGAGTGTAGGCCTACATGTGAGTGTGTATGTGAGTGAATGTGAGTTGATGTGCCAGTGGGTTTGAAAGTGAATGTGATGATGTGTGTGGTGTGGTGGGGTGTGGTGTGTGTGGTGTGTGTGTGTGGTGCGTGTGCGTGTGAGGGTGTGTGGTGTGTGTGTGCGTGCGTGTGTGGTGTGTGAGGGTGTGTGTGGTGTGGTGTGGTGTGTGTGGTGTGTGTGTATGTGTGAGTGAATGTGTGAGTGAATGCGAGTGTATTATATATATATGTGAGTGTAGGCCTACATGTGAGTGTGTATGTGAGTGAATGTGAGTTGATGTGCCAGTGGGTTTGAAAGTGAATGTGAGGATGTGTGTGAGTGAATGTGAATGTGAATGTGCAGTTTTTTGTGGAAGTTTTACATCCTGGAAACATTTCAGGTCATATCAGGACAGTCACCGCCTTGTGACAGTGTGCGCTCGTGGTGACTTTATAGTGATGTCCCACTGGGAGACAACGCTGCCAGCACCATGACTCAATTTACCACTCAGTCACATTATTCTGATATTGAGCAAATCAGTCTTTGCCCTATCCTAGTAGTACCGAGCGCCAGGCTAGGTAGCAACAAGAACATATTTTATAAGTCATTGGTTTGACTTGACTGGGATTCGAACTCCCGACCTTCCGCACGGAAAGCCTGCTCTCTACTGATTCGGACACCACGTCCAGTGTGCGTGTACACCTACAAAGTTTGCTATTTTTATAGATATATATATATGTAATTTTTTTTAATATAGTGCCCAATGATCTTCAGTTGTATAATTGTCACAAGTGAGTTTTCCGTAAGTAAGTAGGCATTTTGTAATCAACCCTCCTAACTTACCATACCACACGCCAAATAATAACATAATTTAATTAATACTTGAACCCCCTCTTACCGCCCCCTCTGTCGGAATAATTATATATTTATATATATTATATATGCTACATTATATATATTTTTTTTGTTGACAAACTTGTGCGTTTTTCACGCCAACATTTAGTGATGGTTATCAAAACTTAACAGTCAACAAACACACAAAAAGCCAGCTGTGGTAAGTGAGTACTGCGCAGACGCATGTCACACCTCGCTGAGCGCCACACGTGACCCACATCCCCATCCCCACCCCCACCCCCACCTCTACCTCGATCCTTCATTCCCTTCGCCTCTTCCTCATTTCCCCATCTTGCTCTTCCTTCCCCGACCCCCACCATTTCCTCTCCTCTCTCCCCTTCTCCCCTCTTTCCCTTCCGTATTTCCCTTTCCTCTCTTTCCCAGTCTCCCTCTTCTCTTCCCTCCCCGCTCCTCCCTTTTCCCCTCCTCATTTCCTCCTTTTCACCCTCCTTTCCCCTCCCCGATTTTGCCCCCTCATTCTCAAGTCTCCTTTCCCCTCCTCTCTACCCTTCTCCTACCCCCTCTTTCTCATCATTTACCCTCGTCCCCCACCCTTTTCCTTCTTTCCCAGTCTCATTTCTCTCCCCTCTCTTTCTCTTCCTCTCTCCATTTCCTCATTTCCCCCTCTTCCTCCTTTCCACACCCTCCTTCTTCTCCTCTGACCCGCTCCTTCTTTCCCACCCCTGCTATTTTCCCTTTCCCTTTCCCCTCCTCTCCCTTCCTTCCTCCTCCCCCCCCCCCCCCCCCAGTCCAAAAAGCGTCAAACACATTGTAAAATGGCTAAAGCTCGATTTGTAGGCAGGCTATGGTGAAATCAATACAGACAAAGAGAAAGGAAGAGTATGAAGTGTAAAGAAGAAGAGAGATTCCAGCCCTTTGCTTTATTATTTATATGGTTACATCGGTTCATTGTAGAGTATCACCCCAGCCCTTTTCCCCAATGGGAAACAAGCATTCTTGGCCCTACCAATAGGGATCCAGCATTCCTGGTCCCCATGGTTACCAGTAGTCTGCCCACCACCACCAAGCTGTATGGCCCCATGGCCACCACAAACCTTGACCCTGAGTGTGGTGATCCTACCCAGGAGAGGGGGAGGGGGTAGGCCCTGAGTGCCCTCACCCCCAGCCCTGCCAGCACCACTATGTATATTTACATCCCACTCAGGCACCACCAGCACTTACATATATATATACATACATGCGCTTGGTCACGTACACCTGATCAGTAATAGAACATTTGCATTCCCCGCGATGCCGTAAATCAGAATATTTTACAACATGCTACATTATACTCCCGACATGAGTGCTCCCATGCATATTCCCCTATTTAAACCCACGCACTATGACACCGTGGCGGGGATGGGTGGGGATGGGTGGGGATGGGTGGGGATGGGTGGGGGCTATTGGGTGGGGCTATTGGGTGGGTTTTGATTGATTGGTGGGTGCTCTACGCCATTCACGGTGAGAAGTGCTTACCATGTATTCTGTCCATTTCCGTTCAACCATCACTTTTGCAGAGTGTAAAAGCACACAATCAAATATTTATCAGAAGACACATGAAGTTAAAAAGCTCCCAATTATAAAAATTGTAGTCAAGGAAAATAAAAATAAATGTAAAAGTCATCTTTAGTAAATTGGTAAAGATTGATTTAATAAACTATATGAGGCGGTACAGCACCACTTCCCTTGAAGAAAGCTGGAAGTTCTTTCTGTTGGGAGGGGGGGGGAGGGTGGAAGAGAAATGAGAAGGGTGGGCGAGCACTATACGTCCCGGGGGGTCTAAATCAATACCAACCCTTTGACCTAATACAATCACCGCAGGTATTCACTCCATCCGTTGCACCAAGGTTTCAACAAAAACTAGCCAAACCTAGATGAAAACAGCTGCTGGCTGGTCACACCGTGTGGCTAGGACGTTCAAACACTACCCCGTTCAAAACACCACGGGAGTGTTTTGAGCTTAAGTTCAAAACACTATGGTTAAGTTCAAAACACTACCCTCACATACGTTCAAAACAATACCCAAGTTCAAACCACTGGCATGACATAAGAGTGGGGGCTGTAGTGCCGCAACATGTAACCTTACTGCATACTGCCCCACCCTACTGCATTCTGCCCCAGCCTACTGCATACTGCCCCACTTTACAACATACTGCCCACCCTACTGCATACTTCCCCATATTAGTTTATTACTGCATTCTTCCCGACCTTACTACATACTGCTCCACTTTACTACATTCTGCACCACCCTCCTTCATACAGCCCCACTTTACTGCATACAGCCGCACCCTACTGCAGAGACCCCACCTTACCACATACTTCCCCAGACAACTGCGCACTGCCCCACCCTACTACATTTTTCCGCATGCTTCCCCACCTTACTGCATACAGCCCCACCCTACTGCCTACTGCCCCACCGGGCGCGGTGGCCTAATCGGTAGAGTGTGGGCCTCACGTGCAGAAGGTCAGGAGTTTGGTTCCGGTCGAGTCAAACCAATGACTTTAAAATTGATACTTGTTGCTTCCTAGCCTGGTGCTCGGCATTATTAGGATAGGGCAAGGACTGGTTAGCTCAGTGTCAGGATAGTGCAATAGAGTGGGATATCGGATCAAGGATGCCAGCAGCCTGATTTCCCAGTGGGACAGCAATATAAAGTCGCCATGAGTGTGCACTGTCATAAGTTGGTACCCGTCCTGATATGACCTTAGATGTTGATAGGACGTAAAACTGCAACCAATGACAACAACCCCATTTTTTTAGAGTAGTGCTTTGAACTTAAAGGTAGTGTTTTGAACTTAAAGGTAGTGTTTTGAACTTAAGGATAGTGTTCTTAGCATGGTCACACTAGTGTTTTGAACCTACCTTCAACTAAGTTGAAAAAACAACTGTATTATTTTGAACCTAGGTTGAAAACACTACAGCAGTGTTTTTGTGGGGTAGTGTTTTGAACTTACTACACCGGTACTCACCACTTCATTTACCCAACGAACAGTAGAGATGGGACACATTAAAGCTGCATAGTCTGATGGAAACATCAAATTTATCAAACAAAAACAATTATCTAAATTTTATTCTACATATTTAACTTAGATACCAGTGCACTTATTAACCATTTGTCACCACATAGAATGGAACACTGAGGCGATTTACTACAACCTGCTGAGTCTTGGAGTGCTTGCCAAAATTAATTTTTAGCTTTAGAGGTCACATCTATACGGCACTCTGCACTGCGGACGGCATTCCAAGACTCATCAGCGTGTCCCGGTGTATCTAGTTATTATGGCGCGTCACCATGGTAACGGTGGCGTTCCGCCAAATAACAAGGACAGAGAGAGGGAGACAGAGAGACGGAGAGAAGATGGAGAGAAGAGAGAGAGAGAGAAGAGAGAGAGAGAGAGAGAGAGAGGAGGGAGGGAGGGAGGGAGGGAGGGACAGGGAGAGAGAGGAGGGAGAGAGAGAGGAGGGGGGGAGGGAGAGAGAGAGGAGGGAGGGAGAGAGAGAGAGAGGGAGAGAGAGAGGGAGGGAGGGAAGAGAGAGGGAGGGAGGGAGGAGAGAGAGGGGGAGGGAGGGAGAGATATATTATAGAAATTACTCCAGTGTGTGTGGCGCGAGGGGGGGGGGGGCACCCACCGAGGGAGGGACAGGGAGACGTAGACGTAGACGTAGACGTAGACGTAGACGTAGACCCGATCTCCGATTCTCGCTGCATTCTGTTATCGCCCAAGACAGATTAGTTCCGATGCAGCCCGGCAGGGGGTCAAACACACCACCCCCTAGAGGGCCTGCTACACTCGGCAAGTTCGATTTGAAGAAGGCAGGTGGAAAACACCAAATGATGAAGTTGGTGAGTCAAAGGTTACAAGAGTCACCAGCTAATAGGGATGTCACATTACGACGTTTCTCGCCATGAGTGCGCACTGTCACAAGTCGGTACCCGTCCTGATATGACCTTAGATGTTGCTAGGACGTACAACAACAACAGACAAACAAACAAACTTTCAAATAAGGGGCCGTCCAAAGTTATCAACATTTTCAAGGTAGTACAAAGAGTACTACTTTTCCAGACCCTCCCACTCCCCCACTCCAAAATTAGTCATCATCATGCTGTCGGTCGCGATGTGACAAAGACTGCTTTCATTACTTGACTGCCGCTCTCCATTTAGCTCTCTGCTGTGCGAGTGATGTCCATGCGTCGGTCTTTACATCTCATGAAAGCTGCCTGCAAAAGTGTTGAAGTGCTGCTGGCTTTTGCAAGTAACCAGCGGCACTCTCTCGGGGAGCAAAAAAATGGTTTCACACCGGCAAGAACATGTCCAGACAGGCGCAAAACTATTTGTCCCTGCAGTGGCTGGTCGGGAGATGTTGGAAGTTCCATACATCAACCGCTATTGATGCTGCCACAGTGACATGGTTTTCTGTTCAGGGTTTGCTCCCTTAGCCTTTGGTTCTGTCAAGAACCTGTACCACAAGGCAGTGGTTTACAACTCTGCAGGGCAGGGGCGTCAAACTCCCTGAGGTATTGCAATACCTGCATACCTGCATACCAAACTAGTACACATCAACATTTTACTACGGACCCAAATGGGGTGGTTGAATGAGTTGAGTTTGAAGCCTGGTCGAGTCAAATCAATAACGTACAAAATTGATACTTATTGCTACCTAGCCTGGTGTTCGGCATTGCTAGTATAGGGCAAGGAACAGTGGAATGAAGAAAACCAATTATCAGTGATTGAAAATTCCCCACTTTAATCAACTAATGTACAATGATCAGATGTGTTGGTCTAATGTACAAAACAAACAAACAAAAGTTGTCGAATAATATTAAAATGTTTATTAAATGATCAAAGTTGTACTTTACTTTTAGCCCCATCCCCCATGTTGTACGCTTTGTACAACCGTGCAAATGCTGACAACTTTGGAGGCCCCTAAGGAAGGTCTAGCAGTATAACAGATATCAGTGTTTAGTGATTTAATGTGTGTGCACCTTTTATCATAAAAGGAAAATCTCCAAAAAAATATTAGATAAAATTTCTTTAATTCTTAAAAAATGATTCTTAACGAAATGGTGTTATCTCACTTAATGTCTGAACACAGTGTAAAATATTCCGATATTCAGTATAGGGGGGAATGCAAATGTTCTATTACTGATTGGTGTACAAAAGTTGTCAAATAATATTAACATTTTTATTAAATGATAAAAGTTGTCCTTTACTTTTAGCCCCATCCCCCGTGTCGTACACTTTGTACAACCGTGTAAATGTTGACAACTTTGGAGGCCCCTAAGGAAGGTCTAGCAGTATAACAGATATCAGTGTTTAGTGATTTAATGTGCGTGCGCCTTTTATCATAAAAGGAAAATCTCAACAACAAAATTATAAAAAAGGTCTTTAATTCTTAAAAACGATTCTTAAAGAAATGGTGTTATATAAGGCTGTAGAGATATAATCTCAGTTAATGTCTGAACACAGTGTACAATATTCCGATATTCAGCATAGGGGGGAATGCAAATGTTCTATTAGTGATCGGTGTACGTGACCAGGCGCATGTATGGATATATATGTATGGGTGGGTGGTGCCTGAGTGGGATGTAAATAGACATAGTAGTGCTGGCAGGTCTGGGTGTGGGTGCACTCAGGGCCTACCCCCTCTGCTGGGACAGGGATCACCACACTCAAAGGTCAAGGTTGGTGGTAGACATGGGGCCATACAGCTTGTGGTGGTGGGCAGACCACTGATATCCATGGGGACCAGGAATGCTGGATCCCTATTGGTAGGGCCAAGAATGCTTGTTTCCCATTTGGGGAAAGGGGTGGTGGGGTGATACTCTACAATGAACCCATGTAACCATATAAATAATAAACCAAAGGGCTGGAATCTCTCTTCTTCTTTACACTTTATACTCTTCCTTTCTCTTTGTCTGTATTGATTTCACCATAGCCACAGATTAAAGCATTGGACTCTACAACAGTATATAAAATGCAGGTGGGAGATGACACCGTAAACCCTCCACTACATGCTGCACCTGCACCCGGTCTGCCCTCATGTTAGAGCTTGTTCAGCGCACACTTCATTTAGGGGGAATCCAAAAGAGCCTCTCTCACTACAACGTATCGCCCCAATGTGCGCCAACGTATGTGATTTTCGACCAACACGTCGGCATAGGTTACATGTACGTTGGGCATACGGCATATACGTTCTGGATACGTCGGTATACATCATCTTACCTCGTCACACATCGAGGCTCCGAAAAAAAATTGTGTGCAGGCTCAACATTTTCAACGTGTGTTGACGTGTGTGACGTTGAACGTATGTTCGGGATACGTCGGTGTGTGTTGGGAATATGTTAGGGATACATTGGTATATATTGTTGAACGTTAGCCCTACGTTCAGCCGGTGGGAACGTGCAGTCCGCATACAGTCCGCGTACTGCCAACGGAGGCATTACGTACTCCTAACGTACTTCAAATGTATGCCTGCCGCATCTCCAGCGTATTTAATGTATACGCCATACTTCTAGTGATGGAGCAACGTATGTAACATTGGTCAGCATTCCGTGAACGTATGCAAGCGTTTTGCGAGGCATATGAACATGCTCATATGCTAGCAATACGTCATGGATTCATTCTGCATACGCTACGTATGTTGAGTGTACTTTGTGTATATGCCCATTTTTAACCCAGGCCGCTGAAAAGTTTGACGAATGCCGACGTACTGGGAAATTTTCTAACGTTGAACACGCGCTGACGCCGTACTTCGTAGTGTGACAGGGCCTTAACAACTAAAGCCCAAGTGACACCTACCCGGACGAGCCCCGGATTTTTAGCCGGACCACTCCCCCGGACTGTCCCGAACAGCCCCAGATAAAATCGGTATTTTTGCCTCGATCTCACACCTACCCGGACGAGCCACAGACTACAAGCCCAGATCACCCCGGATGAGCCCCAGACAACCCCCGGACTACCCGGATGAGCCCAGACAACCCCCCAGATGATAGCCTGAAATGCGGGACTCATCCTGGGGTAGGCCTTGAGTAATAGGTGGTCATCCGTGGCTATCCGTGGTTAATCCGTGGTCATCCAGCCTGTCCGGGTCTTATCCGGGCAGTCCGGGAGTGGTCCATGGCTCTGTCGGGGCTAGTCCGGGCTAAACCGGGCTAAACTGTGGCTAAAACATGACTATTCCAGTTTTAAAATGACCCGGACTGCCCCGGACGGGACACGCACTACCTCCGGACCACCCCCGGATTTCACCCGGATAATGCCGGATCGAGCCCGGATTGCAATATTCCCCGGATCGAGCCGGATGAGGCCGGACCAGCCAAGGATCACCAAGGACCAGCCACGGATCGCCACGGACCATGCCAAATCACGGGTCGGGGCTCGTCCAGCCCCTGATCCGGGTAGGTGTGACCTAGGCTTTAGGTTTGATTATTTTTGTGTTTTTTTTTTTTATTTAAAGAAAAATTCAACAACAAAAGTTCTGCATTATATATACCACAACCCAGCGAATTATGTGTATGTGTTGTACACGCACTTTGCATAGTCCGATGGCTTTGAGTTTCTGTCATTTTTTCTAAACACACTGCTCCCTCTATATTAAACTATATTTAATCACCACAAATACTGTAAACCTTCCGTGAAAATCATCAAACCTATATCTGAGGAGTTAATAGCTAATTTTCATTTTTCATCAGGTAGGTCAAATTACATCAGATTGTTCTCTCGGACAATGCAGTTCATATGGTGCACCGTGAAAAACTGGTGGTCGAGGGGGGGGGGGGGGGAGGGTGTTCTCTAACATAAGCCTGTGGCTTGAAATGGAAAATCTATGGCAGTATAACACGAAGCAAAGGATACACGACCATTACACATTAGCAGTGTGCCTATTGGATCTACAAACAGGTGCACTGGTACCCTGATCTATCGAGGCTCTGACCAGACGGGATGGCCGAATGAGCTGATCGTCCGTCTCCCATGGTAGATCGTGTGGTTCGCATCCTGGTCGAGTCAAACCGTTGACTTAAAAATTTATACTTGTTGTTTCCTAGCCAGGCGCTCGGCATTATTAGGATAGGGCAAAGACTGGTTGGCTCAATGTCAGGATAATGTGACTGAGTGGGATATCAGGTCATGGTGCTGGTGGCCTGGTCTCCCAGTGGGGCAGCACTATAGGCCTACAGGTGCCATGGGTGTGCACTGTCACAAGTCGGCATCCATCCTGATATGACCATAGATGTTGCCAGAATGCAAAAACTCTGACATCCAACCAAGCACACCTTCACCGGCCCTTGCCTCCTGGTGCCTGGATCGCCATTACATGTGATATCAGTTCGCAAACAGCTAGCATTAAAAAAGATATTATAATACACACAGTAGGCAGCGTCATCGAAAACATATTTCTGGCAAGAGGGGGCCTGCGTCTTTAGGATGGTACGGTGGGACAATATTGATGCACATGGACCCCCAGACACATCTTAGGTGCATGTGCTACACCGGGGGTACTCCTCCCACAGAATACTGTTAGTGAGAGATGGCATTTAATGTCCTCCACAGAGACCAGTGTCACCTCATTCCCCACTCACCCTACACTTACACCTACACCTCCCCCCGCCCTCCTCGCCCACTACCCGCCCTCCTCACCCCTTCGCTCCCCCTACACCCACCCCGTCATCACTCCCTGTCCTCACACCTTCCAGCGCTCCCCCCACACCTACACCGCCCCCTCTACACACACACACGCACACACACGCACACACACACACACACCTCCCTATACACCCACACAGCTTCCTCTACACACATCTGCTCCCCTGACACACAAACCCACTCCCTCTAAACACACTGCTCCCCCCTACACGCCCACCCCCTCCCTCTACACACACCCACCAGCTCCCCCAACAGCCACACCGTTCCCCTCTACACACAAACCGCTCCCTTATACACACACACACCGCTCCCCGTACACACACTCCCACTCCCGCTAAACACACTGCTGCCTCTATACACACACCGCTCCCCCTACACCCCCACCCTCTACACACACACCACTTCCCCTACACAGACACTGCTCCCTCTACCCCCACACCACTCCCCCTACACACACACCGCTCCCTCTATACCCACACCGCTCCCTCTACACACTCATCGCTCCCTCTACACACACACCGCTCTCCTCTACACACACACATCTCTCTCTACACACACCACTCCCCTCTACACACACACCGCTCCCCTCTACACACACACCGCTCCCCTCTACACACACGCTCTCTTTACCCACACCGCTCCCCCTATACCCACACCGCTCCCCCTACACACATACCGCTCCCTCTATACCCACACCGCTTCCCCTCTACACACACACCGCTCCCTCTACACACCACTCCCCATCCACATCGCTCCCCTCTACACACATATTGCTCCCTCCGCACACACACCACTCCCTCTATACCCACATCGCTCCCTCTACACACACAGCGCTCCCTCTACACACACCGCTCCCTTCTACACAGACACTGCTCCCTCTACACACACACACCGCTCCCTCTACATACACACTGCTCCCTTCTACACACACACTGCTCCCTCTACACACACACCTCTCCCCCCTCCACAATGCTCCCCTCTACACACACTGCTCCCTTCTACACAGACACCGCTCCCTCCTACACACACACACCGCTCCCTTCTACACACACACTGCTCTCTCTACACACACACACCACTACCCCCTCCACACTGCTCCCCTCTACACACACACTGCTCACTCTATACCCACACTGCTCCCCCTACACACACACTGCTCCCTCTACACACACCAATCCCCTCTACACACACACCGATCCCCTCTACACACACACTGCTCCCGCTAGACACACACCACTCCCTCTACACACACACACACACACCGCTCCCTTTATACCCACACCGCTACCCCATCCACACTGCTCCCCTCTACACACACACACACATTGCTCCCTCTATACCCACACCGCTACCCCATCACACACACACCGCTCCCTCTACACACACCAATCCCCTCTACACACATACCGCTCCCCTCTACACACACACCGCTCCCCTCTACACACACACCGCTCCCCTCTACACACACACCGCTCCCGCTACACACACACACGCTCCCCCGACACACACCGCTCCCTCTACACACACCGCTCCCTCTACACACACACACCTCTCCCTACACACCCATACCACTCCCTCTACACACCCATACCACTCCCTCTACACATACCGCTCCCTCTACACACATACCGCTCCCTCTACACACATACCGCTCCCTCTACACACATACCGCTCCCTCTACACACATACCGCTCCCTCTACACATCCACCGCTCACCCTCTACACACACCGCTCCCTTTACACACACACCGCTCCCTCTATACCCACAGCACTCCCCTCTACACACACACACACCTCCCTCTACACCCACACCGCTCCCCTCTACACAAACACACCGCTCCCTCTATACCCACACAGCCCCCCCCCCCACCCTCGCCCACACACAGCCATCACGGGACCAATATTTACCAGAAGTTCATCAATGGTTCACGCAAACATCACAGCGGTCTTAACGCAGTCAGGAATAAAGCCCGATACAGACTTTGCATTTAGGCTGACATGACATCTAGGAATGCGCTCCTTCACCTTCAAGCCATTTACATTAAAACAAGCAAACCCTTCAACTTCAAGAATATGAAGTATCTTACATTGGAAATGTTAACACCATAATATGACAAAATCGCCTCTCAATGGATCCACTTGGTGTCGGTGCGTTCCGACAGGTGGCCGAACAGGCGGTGCTCCCCCCCCCCCTTTTTTTTCCTACACAAGACTCCGTAGTGCAGTAGTGCTCAAGGTCTCTGCTAGGAGAGTGTGAACAGAACCAGACCGCGTCTTCGTGTAGTTAGTAGGTGCTAGAACCAGAACACATTTATCAGTAGCTATTTTTGTTGTGTGTGTGTGTGTGTGGGGGGGGGGGGTTGTATAGTTGCTAGACAAGGTAGTTAGTTGGTTGGTTGTTTGTTGGAATTTTACGTTCTGGCAACATGTAAGGTCATGGGTTTGACTCGACCAGGGTTCGAACCCACGATCTACCAAAACGGGAGACGGACGATCAACTCATTCGGCCATCCCCGTCTGGTCGGCTAGGTCGTTGCTAGACCAAAATTCTATTGTTTGTTAGTTGTTGGTTGGGTGATGGGTTTTTTTTTTTCGGGGGGGGGGGGGTGGAGTTGTACGTGTGTGTGTCGGTGGTTTCTGGTTTACTTTTTAGAATGACTATTGTTAACAGACAGGAACCATAGGCTTGGTTGTTTTCAAAATACAATCCCGATACTGTGCAGACCTAAATATAGAACACCCATTGATTGAACTTCAATCTGCTGACCGAGAAACAAAGCACACTTCTTTATAAATGATAGCATGTCAGGAAATGCTTAGTAAATCCATCTCGTCCGCCGAGCATACGACTTGACAGCAAACTACCTTGTGCTCCACTTTACCAATATGCCACCTACAAATTTGGACTAATAAAAAGAGTTATTTGTGGATAGGCTCTGTACACTCTTATGCCTGCAATACACCTCCCGAGTGATGCGATTATCGGCAGTGTGGTGTATGCCAACTCGTTGGATTTCACAATATGTTGTAAGCCAAATCACCAAAATAGGATTAAATTTAGCTTGTTTTAAGTAAGTGTCGGAAACCAATATGTTGTAAACCACACACACCCTTATAAACTTGATAAATAACAGAGAGATGATCTGACGATTTTGATCGCCGATCGCAGAGATTGTCGGTAATATGATCCCGCACACTAATGGGAAATATCACCAAAGAAAAACAACCCCATCAATGTGTAATTATGTAAAACCATGAATCAATTGGTTTACAGCCGAACGCATTCATTGTTCTCTTCTTATATAAATTCTATATTGAACACATCCGTTAGTGTGTGCTTAGCATTGGGTTATCGGCAGTATATAATTTCTGTGTTGAACACATCCTTTAGTGTGTGCTTAGCATTGAGTTATCAGCAGTATATAATATCTGTGTTGAACACATCCATTAGTGTGTGCTTAGCATTGGGTTATCAGCAGTGCATTCATTCTGTGTTGAACACATCCTTTAGTGTCTGCTTAGCATTGGGTTATCGGCAATGCATATATTCTGTATTGAACACATCCTTTAGAGCACGTCAATTGGCTTTACATAAGTGTTGTGTTCAAGGGTACGTACGCTTAGCATTGGGTTAACAACAGTTCTGACAAAAGCGTCTCAATGAACAGTTGATAGAAGAGGCTCCTTGATATTGGAAAGGCCAAGGTCAGATACATAGATCTATCTGCACCCCCCCCCCCCCTCCCCACAGCCGCACTACCAATGAGACGCCGACTGGCCTCACCTCACTATAATGTCAGACAATCGAGCCCACTACATTCTGCTCACATGGCCAGCGGAACAGCGGAACAGCGGACACACCTGATGATTGGACACCGGGGAGGATGGGGGTGGGGAGGGGAAAAGGGACGGGACAGGGGAGGTGGTGGGGGAGGGGAGGTGGGGGAGGAAGAGGGGGAGGGGAGGGGAGAAGAGTACAGAAAGGGGGATGGGAAGAGAGGGGAGGGAGAAGAGGGGATATAGGGGCTGCAGGGGAGGTAGGGGAGAGGAGAGAGGAGAGAGGCGAGAGGGGTAGGGGGGAGGGAATGGGAGTAGAGGATAGGAGGATGGGAGGGGGAGAGGACAGAAAGGGAGAGGGGAGGAAGAAGGGAGGTATGAGAGGAGAGGAGGTAGTGGGGAGGTGGATGGAGAGGTCACGGGGGAGGGATGGGGAAGGGCAGGGGGGGGGCAGGGGGGCAGGGGTATGAAGGAGGGGCAGGGGAGTGAGGGAGGGAGGATGGACAGAAGGGAGGGAGGACGGGAGGAAGGGGTGGAGGGAGGACGGGAGGAAGGGGTGGGCAGAGGAGGGGGCATGGGGGGCAGAGACGGGGGACGGGGATGGGGAGGGGACGGAGGTATGGAGGGCGGGAGTGAGGGAGTGAGGGAGTGGGGGCGAGGGGGGGAGGGAGGGAGGGAGGGAGGGAGGGAGGGAGGGAGGAGGGAGGGAGGGAGGGAGGGAGGGAGGGAGGGAGGGAGGAGGGAGGGAGGGAGGGAGGGAGGGAGGGAGGGAGGGGAGGGAGGGGGCGAGGAGGGAGGGGGCGAGGAGGGAGGGGGCGAGGAGGGAGGGGGCGAGGAGGGAGGGGGCGAGGAGGGAGGGAGGGGTGAGTGGGCGGTGCTAACGCCAAAGACCCGTTTCCAGCCGCGTGTTGTGTACAACGGGACTATTTGTCAGCGAGGCCCTGGGAAATGTCAGAATGCCAGCCTACCCCTCCCCCGCCCCCATACCCACCATACTTCCCGCTTCACCGCGGTGCTTTCACCAAACATTCATATTGATCCAGTGGAGGAAGTGGTTTAATTACTCTTCTCACAATTCAATTTTGTCCACGATGGTTGGTTGGTTGTTGGAATTTTATGTCCTGACAACATCTAAGGTCATATCAGGACGGGTACCGACTTGTGACAGTGTGCACTCATGGTGACTTTATAGTCTGTCTTGAAGATCCTTGAAGATTTATACTGCCTCTCATGGATAAGCCTGAATAGACTTGTTTTCACCATTAGACAGTTTGTCGATAGAAAGCCCCAGCCTACACTTTTACCGACCCAAGGGATTTTTAACCTCCCACACCACATAGACATGGTATGAGAGCGACCTGCCTTTGATGACGCTGTAAGTTATACACAGCGGTGGAAATCCAAATTGGCAGAGGTGGGGGCATGGGGAATCGAACCACCGACCTTCAGATTAGGAGTCCGACCTAGAAAAAAGTCAGACACTCTAACAACTCCGCCACAAAGAACACCACTGCTGCCCCACTGGGAAATCAGGCCGTCAGCACCATGACCCGATATCCCATTCAGTCACATTATCCTGACACTGAGCTAACCAGTCCTTGCCATATCGTATTAATGCTGAGCGTCAAGCTAGGAAGCGACAAGTATCAATGTTGAACGTCATTGGTTTCACTCGACCGGGAATCGAACTGTCCACGATGAGATTGCATGTATATGGCCACCTCCCAGTGGCTCATGTAATAAACTTGGCAGTGGGTGGCGATTTTGAGGGAATATCTTATTGTACACTAAAAAATAATGCATATTGTTTTTAGGCTTGACGTTACCTAAGGGGACTGACTATATATAGAATGTATGTCAATTGTCATTATATTACATTTGAAAACAATAAAGACCTAACATTTCTCGGTAAATCGCAAAATGCATGCCAACAATGCCTTCCAGTTTTACTCGCAGCAGACGACATTTGGTCAATAACAAAAGTTTGTACCAACAAGACAACTCGATTGCCAGCTTTACTTGGGCTTGTGTTTTGATAGTGTTACAATGCAATAATTTCTGTCTATTCGATTGAAGTGAATGAGAAATCTAACTCGAATACTTCCTACTTTCCAGAGTAAAATGGTTTATGCACCAGATTCCTGAACGCTCATAGTCTCTGGTAAATCGTGGTGCAGAATGCACACCACATCGTGAAGGTCTTAATTCCGTTTGAACGAGGTGTCGTTTATTTTGGTTTTACATCCTAGCAACATTTAAGGTTATATCAGGACGGGTACCAACTTGTTGGTTAGTTGCTTGTTGGAGTTTTACGTCCTGGCAACATCTAAGGACATATCAGGACGGGTACCGTCTTCTGACAATGCGCACTCATGGCAACTTTATAGTGCTGCCCCACTAGGAAATTAGCCCGCCAGCACCATGACTCGATATCAACTCACTCACATTATCCTGACACTGGGCCAACCAGTCGTTGCCCTATCCTATTTATGCTGATCGCCTGACTAGGAAGCGACAAGTATCAAGTCATTCAAGTTGAAAGGATATCCTTTACTTTCCTTCATTTAGTAAAGGCAGGACACTTGTTGCAGCTGATTAATATGGCCATGGTTTCTACTTGATGTGATGTATCCGTGTGGTTGTTCTGTGGACCATAGTTCACTTATAAATCAAGTGTTCAATAAATAAAAGGCTGCGGTTGTCATTAATTGAATGGTTGTCATTAATTGAACGCAGGAGTGGTGTGCGTGTGTGTGTGGGGGGTCCCCACTTGAGAAGCGGATCCTACTTTTCAAATGGAGACCACTGCTATGAAATTTGGCTGTTTGTTGGGGTTTTATGTCTTCGCATCATTAAAGGTCATATCGGTACTGACTTGCAACAGTACACACTCATAGCAACCTTATGATTCTATCCCACTGGGAGACCAGGCTGCCCGGCACCATGACCCAGTATCCCACTCAGTCACAGTATCCTGGTACCGAGCTAACCAATGCTTGCTTTATCCTAGTAATGCCGATCGTCGGGCTGGGTTGCTCCAATAACATTATTGGAGCAACATTATTTCGATTCAGTAGTTATTAATAGCACGTTATGCTGATAATTAGTATTAGTAATAGAAGGGAAACAAACCGATGGTGAATTTCTGCGAAAACGCAGATCTTCTCCCATAAATTTTGCGCTGTCAGGGATGTCAGGTTTCATCTAATACTCTCCAAGTACTACCCTTGCTCTATTCCACCTGATATCTCAGTACATACTATCTTTGTAGACTGTGGTGCAGAATGGGATTGGCCTATACTGACAGTGCTGCATGGTGCAGTATGGGATTGGCCTACACTGACAGTGCTGCATGGTGCAGTATGGGATTGGCCTACGCTGACAGTGCTGCGTGATACAGTATGGTATTTGCTTATGCTGACAGTGCTGCGCAGTGTGGGATAACATTGGCTTACGCTGATAGTGCTGTGGGATTGCAGTGCAATATTGGCCAGTTGTGGATGTTAATCGGGGATTATCAAAATCGCGAAAATCGGCGAAATCGCGGAGATCTTTCGTCCCTGTTACATTGATCTACTATTCCTTCTACGCAGCAATGCATGTTTTAACAAGTGAACCCGTGTCACAGTCGCTACCCGTCCTGCTATGACCTTGGATGTTGCCAGGATGCAAAACCCCAAACAAACAAACAAACCATATAGAAATTCCGCAATCTCTTCTCTTCTTGATCAGTGTGCAAACTGAACTGGTTGAGGTGGGTATGTGCTACTAAGTACCGGCAGCGAAATTAATAAAATATGCATATGGTGCAATATTTTTATTCCATACTGTAGACATTGAAATTACAAGCCTAAATCCAAAAACAGTTAGGTTATATATATTTTTTATCTTGAGACAATAATTTGTTAAGATTAAATATATAAAAATGTATTAATTTTGAATTAAAAGTGGAACTTTGACCAAATATAATAAAAATGGTGGAAGGATGTGAGGGGAGTTCTCCTAACCAATTTCCGTTCTACATATATAATAGAATTTAAATTGTCAATTGCTAAATCAATTAGTCAACCAGATTTTTAATAAGGCAATGTCAAACAGTGCAATTCATAACAAAAATATCATTCTGATTTGGCCAAATAGTCATTTTCAAAGCATGGTATTTTCTTGGGAAACTACAACAATACTGAATAAATGCTAAATAGTTCACCTATTCATAACAGTTTAATACCATATTTCTTTCCATAGCTCTATTTGCAGAGAATCAAAAGATATTTGCATCCTGAAATGTCATAAACTGTAATTGTTTGCATGTAAACAGTATCTGTAAGTGACATTTCTTCAACAGTTCAATCTTTGAAAGCTCATTGCAGGAAAACAATCTTTTGAATCTTCCTCATATTTGGCACAGTATTAGAATAACCAATCACTAGGACTAATAGATATTATTTATATCAATATTATATCCAAATATATGGAAAATGTTGAACTTTGATTGAAAATATAAAGTCAAATTGTCGGAAAACCAAATATAGCAATTTTATGAATTTTTAAATGCTCATTGTAGCTTAACCAATTGGTTAAACTTCCTAAAAATTGGCAGTGCACATCATCTGGATGTAATACACATTATCCTATTAATATTCTGTCTAGAAATACAAAAAGTGCATTTTGATTGCACATACAAAGGAAAAGTGTAGAAAACAAACATTTTTAATATTTGTTCATCAAGCTTTGAACACTCACTATGGCTCATCCAATAGGTGGACTTTCTTCAGATTTTGCACACATGGCATGTGGAACTAAAGCATATTAGCTATAACAATAATTTAGCTACAGATATCAAGAACTGTATCCTGATTGCAAATACAAATTAAAAGTGTCTGAAACCAAAAATAATGAATTAAATAAATCTTTACATATTCACTGTGCCTAGAGCAATGGTTGGATCTTCCCCAAATTTGTTTACATCCTCTACTATTTCACCAACTCTACACCAATATAGGTAGACACTGGATGCTGGAACCAGGAATTCCACTTCCTGTTCCATACTAAAACAGTTTTCACTCGTTTTTAGACTACACTGTCATTCACCCCTACGTTGGGTAGGGGTGAATCTTTTATCTAGGTCTGCGCACACGGGAGCAGTGTGACCCAACTTTACAGTGTGACCCAACTTTACAGTGTGACCCAACTTTACAAGAAAATAAGTGTGACCCAACAATACAATAAAATAACCAGCAATGCAAATAAACCTAAAACAGTACTCTTCTCACATACAGCAATCACAGGAAGAAACCTACAATGTACACTAGGAAACCAAACACTGGAAAGTGTAAATCACTACAAATACCTAGGCCTAGAACTAGATAGCCAGCTAAACTACAATCTGTGTGTAACAAAAATCATACAAAAAGTAAATCACAAACTATGGTTATTTGCTAAACTAAGAAACTATCATCATGCTGTCGGTCGCGAAGCGACAAAGACTGCTTTCATTACTTGACTGTCGCTCTCCATTTAACTCTCTGTAACATTTCATGAAAGCTGCCTGCAAAAGTGTTGAAGTGCTGCTGGCTTTTGCATGTTACCAGCGGCACTCTCTCGGGGAGCAAATAGAGGTCTCACACCAGCAAGAACATGTCCAGACAGGCGCAAAACTATTTGTCCCTGCAGTGGCTGGTCGGGAGATGTTGGGAGTTCCATACATCAACCGCCCTTAATGCTGCCACAGTGACATGGTTTTCTGTTTAGGGTTTACTCCCTTAGCCTTCGGTTCTGTCAAGAACCTGTACCATAAGGCAGTGGTTTACAACTCTGCAGGACAGGGGCGTCAACCTCCCTGAGGTATTGCAATACCTGCATACCAGTTAAGAAACTATATGACACAAGATATGTCAATAAAAATCTTCAAAGGCATGGTACTCCCCTACTTTGACTATGGGGATGTAATCTACATGGGTGCTAAAAAAGAGCTACTTAAAAAATTACAGATACTACAAAATAGGGGCCTGAAAATCTGCCTGAAAGTAGGCAAATTACACCCCACTTATGACCTACACAAAAGAACTAAAGTAAAGCTACTAGAAAACAGAAGGATAATCCACCTAAAAACATTAGCATATGGATATAGCCAAGACATTAAGGGTCTAACCCAACCACTAAGGGACACCAGAGCAAGCAAGGCACCACTACTAAGGCAGACCAGAAGCCAGATCAAAGCCCATGAAAGGAGCACACTGGAAATGGCCGCCAAGGCATGGAATGCGCAACCGGTGAAAGAAAGACAAATCCCTGACCTAAAAACATACAAAAAATATCTGTGCAAAATAAAAACTGGGAACCCCAACTGAACTGCACCACAAGGGGGCAAGTGATATGTCACGGCCCACCAACTGGACAGCCCAGGGCGTGATAACCAGAAATATAGAAGCCAGATAACATATCCAACAACAATATAAATCAAATCAAATTCAAACAAACATAACTCAACCACCTATTATGTACAGGCCTATGGACATGTAAATAAAATAGGCTAGTATAGAATTAAGTAGAAAAAAGCAGAAAACTCTTCCCAAGAAAACCCCAAAACACTAACATGGAACCTTAAGAAAACAACTAATATAATATAATATAAGAATAGAACAAAAATACAATGCCAAGAGGGCCCCAAAAAAACTAACATAGGCTACTAAACATACCAACAGACTATCTATCTGATACTAAAACGCAGACAACCAAATAACTTATCAGCAGCTACTGTTTGATAAGACAACACCAACACTACAGCTGGCCAGTATTGAAAACAAGCCTTGGTACCCGGGCTTACATGCTATGGACAGTATAAATACAGCCTCAATAACAAAAATAAAATAAAATATAAAAAAGTGTACTTCCTCTATTATGCTTTAAGCGGATGAGCACGGTAACCTGTGATTAGGAGGAGGGAAGGTGGGGGTTGTAGGGCCTAGTGGCGTTCATGACACCTGACAGATTTGGAACGCCACTGAGCGTGCAGCCATGGGTGACACTGGTGTGAATAGAACTTCCTACGGTCGGACCCCCATACCCCCCCCCCCCCACACACACACCTCTTTATCCCCCAGCAATGAACCTCCTGACACCCCCACCCCACCCCACCCCACTCCTCATTCCAGATACACAGCGATTCTTCAACTGTAGTCGGGGGTGACGTGACACTAGTCTGGGTGACTGCGATGGGGGATGAGGGATGGGGATATGGGGACGGTTGGAGGGGGAGGGGGAGTGGAGAGAGGGAAAGAGGGGGTGGGGGAGTGGAGAGGGAGAGAGGGTGAGTGAGGGGGAGGAGGGAGAGGGACAGGGGGCGAGGGAGGGCGGGGGGGAGGGGGAGGGGGAGGGGGGGGGAGGCGGGAGATAGGGGAGGGGGAGAGGGAGGGGGAGAAGGAGAGGGGAGATGGGGAGGGGAGATGGGGAGATGGGGAGGGGGAGAGGGGGGAGTGGAGAGGGAGAGAGGGTGAGTGAGGGGGAGAGGAAGAGGGGGAGGGGAGATGGGGAGGGGGAGAGGGGGGGAGGAGGGAGGAAGCAGGGAAGCAGGAAGGCGAATGGAGGGAGGAGGGAGGAGGGAGGAGGGAGGAGGGGGAAGAGGGAAGAGGGGGAAGAGGGAGGAGGGGGAGGGAGGAGGGAAGAGGGAAGAGGGAGGAAGCAGGAGGGAGGAGGAGGAGGGAGAGGGAGGAGGGAGGAGGGAGGAGGGAGGAGGGAGGGGGGAGGAGGGAGGCGGGAGGAGGGAGGCGGGAGGAGGGAGGAAGCAGGAAGCAGGAGGAAGCAGGAGGGAGGAGGGAGGAGGGAGGAGGGAGGAGGGAGGAGGGAGGAGGGAGGAGGGAGGAGGGAGGAGGGAGGAGGGAGGAGGGAGGAATAGATGGGGAGGGGACACACAGTTTGTAATTGTAGCGTGTTCTACTTGACCTGCAGTCACCTAGAATATACAATTCTAAAAAATATTTACACATTTTGTAGCAAAAATGTTCACATCATAGTGTGACTGTGCAGGTGTGTGTAGGTGAATGTGGGTAGGTGAGTGTATTTAGGTGAGTGTGCGTGTGTAGGTGGGTGTAGGAGTGTATGTGTAGGCGGGTATAGATGTAGGCACGTATAGATGTAGGTGCATGTGACCATACATGGCTGTGTGTGTGTGTGTGTGTGTGTGTGTGTGTGTGTGTGTGTGTGTGTGTGTGTGTGTGTGTGTGTGTGTGTGTATGCATGTATGTATGTACATATGTACATACGTATGTATGTATGTATGTATGTATGTATGTATGTATGTATGTATGTATGTATGTATGTAAGTGTGTGTGCGTGCGTACGTACGTACGTACGTACGTATGTATGTATGTATGTATGTATGTATGTATGTATATAAGTATGTATGTATGCATGCATGTGTTGGGGGAGGGGGGTCATGAAAATGGGAAATATTGCACCTAGAGCGGGACTTGAACCCACATCTCTTTGCATTCAGGGCCACTGTGCTAACTATTACACCACCTAGGCTCCCTGATATCACCATACTACCCACCCCTACCTGTCTATGGGGTTACTTGCCTGAGAGGTCAGTGCAAACTACTACACTCGTCCCTCTAGAATTGTAAGTCTTTTAATGCTTACAATTACATACAGGCAATGCACTAACACATACATACCCAGGGTAGGTTCAACAACCATACAGAGCATAGCTTGTACAAGATCCTGGTCACAGCACCAGTATCGTGGGGGTGATGAAAATGGGAAATATTGCGCCTAGAGCGGGATTCGAACCCACATCTCTTTGCATTCTGGGCCAGTGTGCTAACCATTACACCACCTAGGCTACCTGATATCACCACACTACCCACGCCTACCTGTCTATGTGGTTACTTGCCTGAGGTCAGTGCAGACTACTACATATGTATGTATGCATGTATGTATGCGTTTGAGCGTGTACGTGTGTGCGTCTGCATGAGTGCACTATGAGTGCACACTGCTATATCCCTTGATATGCTATGCGATGCACTGTGATATGCCATGCCATGCCATGCATTACATGTTATGCCACATGTATCCTTACACTGAACCACAGTCCTTGGTCCATCTAGTCTTGTTTTGGCTTGGTTTGACTTGGCCGGATATTGTTGACCTCCGGCGCAGGAAGCAAACACTTTACCACTAATGCTAGACCAGACCTCTACACCAATGCTAGACCAAACATCTACACTATTCCTCTAGACCAAACATCTACACTATTCCTCTATACTCAGACTAGACTTCTCCACTAATGATAGACCACATATCCACACTAATTCTAGACCAGACCTCTATAGTAATGCCAGACTAGACTTCTAACCAGTCCTTGTGCTATCCTATTAATGCCGAGCACCAGGCTAGGAAGCGACAAGTATCAATTAGATAAGTCCCAGGTTTGACTCAACCGGGCATCGAACTCCCGATCTCCCGCACGAGAAGGCCACGCTTTACCGATTGGGCCACTGCGTCCGGTATGCATAGATTATTAGATGTAGGTGTATGTGTACATGCATGGTTGTGTATGAGTTTTGTGTGGCCTGGTCTCCCAGTGGGGCAGCACTATAAATTCGCCATGAGTGCATACTGTCACAAGTCGGTACCCGTCCTGATATGACCTTAGATGTTGCGAGGACATAAAACTCCAACAACCAACCAGACAGACCTCCGCGCCACCGCTTGAGTAGACCCCCAAACAAACAGGAGGAGTGAGGTTGCGGTGTATATAGAGCCTGTGTCCAGTAGCCTGCGGGGGGCGGGGGGGGGTTACTATACAAATATGCAACGCCACCTACAGGGAGGAGATCTGCACCAGTTACTTGTGAACCCATGCACCAGTTGAATACCCCACTTTGTGGGGGGAGCTACCAAAAGCACAATGGAAGACGCCCGCTTAAGGACAGGAGGGGGGGAGGGGGCGAGGGGGGTGACGGTGGAGGTGGGGGGGGGGGGGGGAGGGTGAAGGTGGGGATGACGGTGGGGCTGGGGCACAGGGCAGTAACGCATTCCAATGAAACCGGACCAGTGTGCTATACCCAGTATAAAAACAAAGTATACACTGACCTAATTTGCAGTTTCTAACTCAATTTACTGCTATGTACGACAAATAAAATCTATTAACAAATATTTTTTAAAAGGCCACTGTTCTTACAATTTAAAGCACTCATTTTTTTCAGGTTTGATCCGAAATGTGACAAAATTACACCAAGAGCCCAGTGCAACACACTACAATCGAACACTCCAAATTCATCTAATTAGAAAAGGCCCGTACATACCGATGTTCTCCACAATCCGACAAATGTTCGGAAGCCAGGAGGGGAGGAGGTAACAGCCATGTTCGGATTGCTTTTCTGCCCAATCGGTATAGCGTGGGCTTCTCGTGGGGGAGATCGGGAGTTCGATTCCCGGTTGAGTCAAACCTGTGACTTATCAAATTGATACTTGTCGCACAAGGACATCCGTCACACTTGACCAATATGGCTCTGTTAAGATTACTGGAGGGGGAATAATGTAAAAGCCATGTCCAGATTGGGTTTCAGACTATAACATCCGCTACGTTTGATCAATGTGGCAATGTTTTTATGTTAGGATTGTGCGAGGGTGAGAGACGTTTAAACGATCGTGAAAACCATAGACATGTATGGACCGTCCGATATTAATATTAAATTAATCTTCCTGCCTGATTTATTCAAATCCTTGCAATAGGAATAGGTTATCACATACAATTCTGTTTTTGTTTTAGATATCTAGGACATTTCCAAACCTGTTGAAGAGTCCATGTAAACGCCTCTTTGCTAGTGGATTGAATAGGTGTAGAGGATTGATCTAGCACAAGTAGTGTAAATATCTCCAGCACATACAAAAGACCAATACTTCGGAGCTGATAAAATGCATATTCTGAGGAATAAAGGTTCACCCCGCCAACCGCCCTACCCCCCGCCAAAAAATAAGAAAAACCCATCATAAGGTAGTATTCTCTTATTGAAATATATAGAGGGGAGCTTATATACCTATTCCCCTACCACAAGAGCCCACTGTCACTCAGTCCACACACCCACAGTCACATGACCACATCGCACTTATGTTGATCCATGCTCTGCTCCCACCACAAGAGCCCATTGCCACTCGGTCCACACAACCACCGTCAACTGGACACATCGCTCTTATGTTGTTCCACACCCTGCTCCCACCACAAGAGCTCATTGCCACTCGGTCCACACAACCACCGTCAACTGGACACATCGCTCTTATGTTGTTCCACACCCTGCTCCCTCCACAAGAGCCCATTGCCACTCGGTCCACACAACCACCGTCAACTGGACACTTCACTCTTATGTTGTTCCACACCCTGCTCCCACCACAAGAGCCCATTGCCACTTGGTCCACACAACCACCGTCAACTGGACACTTTGCTCTTATGTTGTTCCACGCCCTGCTCCCACCACAAGAGCCCATTGCCACTTGGTCCACACAACCACCGTCAACTGGACACTTTGCTCTTATGTTGTTCCACACCCTGCTCCCACCACAAGAGCCCATTTCCACTCTGTCCACACAACCATCGTCAACCGGGCACATCGCTCTTATGTTGGCACTTGCCACCACGTTCTCTCTAAATAATTCAGGGCGTAAATGCGCTTTGGCATTGTTTGTCTCCAGCCATTTATATACCTACCGTATTGCTTCCGGCCCGTCCCACATAAAAGGCAATTATAAAAAAATATTAACAAAGAGTCTACCTCCCCGCCCCAGCCCCGCCCCTGCTGAATGATCGCCTCTGCTTCGTTGGTGAGGTTAATATGCAGTTTAAATAGATGCTTGGTTACAAGGTTTCCCCCCCCCCCCCTGTCACTTCTACTGTTAAGCCCGCCCCATATTTCATTGTACGTATGTACGTATGTACGTATGTTCCACACCCTGCTCCCACCCTACGTACGTACGTACGCACGCACGTACGTACGTACGTACGTACGTACGTACGTACGTATGTATGTATGTATGTGCGTGCGTGCGTGCGTGCATGCGTGTGTGGGCGTGCGCGAGAGTGCGTGCATGGGTGCGTGCGCGTGTGTGAGAGAGAGACAGAGAGACAGAGAGACAGAGAGAGAGACAGAGAGAGAGAGAGACAGAGACAGAGAGAGAGAGAGAGAGATAATAATAAAAACACATTACGGCTTCAGACCACTTTGGACCAAAGAACCTGCACTCATCGGCGACCTCCTTATGACCAAAACAATGGTCGCCGACCTGTGGGCGACCAAAGCAATGGTCGCCGACCTCTGGGCGACCATTTTGGTCGCAAGGGTTTATTTATTGCAGTGGTTACAACCTTCTTGCGATCAAAATGGTCACAAGGAGGTCAGCGACCACTGAGAACCACTTTGCGACCATTTTGCGACCGCGTGGCATCCACCCCTTTTTTTGTGGTCGCTAAGTGGTTGCAAGCGTTCGCAAGCAGGAGTGTGACTGGGGCATAAATAACACAACACTGACAATGATACAATATATAATACAATGATATAACATATGTGGTCGGCGACCATTGCTTTGGTCAAAATACTCCAGTGCAACTGAAACTGTGGAGGTGAGGTGGGCCGAGATGGCGCCACTGGTACAGTGTTGCGTCTTATGGAGGGTAACAATAAAATAATGATAATAATAAGTAATATTCCCTTCCGTGTTTTTATACTCGCATAATATGTTTATATATATATATTATATGTCTATCTATCTAGCTTTTTTTGTGTGCACGTGACAACATGCCACCATTGGCTCACATCAAACCTGAACAACGTAGTTATGTACATTTTGCACCAGACACACAGGAGCCGACACCCATGTAACTGGGTTTGTATAAACACCGGGCCGTGTCCTGCGTCTATTGCCCATATTTATTTAATAAGGCATTTCAATTAAAGGTGTCCGGGATAGCCTGGGGGTGCCCTGAACGATACCCTGACAAAATCTCCAGCACAGCTTCACTCTCTTTATAGACCCACATATGTGCATGGAGAGACAGAACTAGGTCATGCTCATGGTCACATCTCTGCACAAGGCACGCAATATTCTTGTTACCTTTTTTCTGCACAAGGCACGCAATATTCTTGTTACCTTTTTTCTGCACAAGGCACGCAATATTCTTGTTACCTTTTTTCTGCACAAGGCACGCAATGTTCTTGTTATCAATAGTCGTAAATGGCACCCATCGAACAAAATGTCTGCTTTGGTTGGCTGTTGGAGTTTAACATCTAAGGTCATATCAGGACGGGTACCGACTTGTGACAGTGCGCACTAATGGCGACTTTATAGTGCTGTCCCACTGGGAAACCAGGCCACTGGCACCATGACCCGATATCCCACTCAGTCACATTATCCTGGCACTGCGCCAACCAGTCCCATTTCAATTAATGGTGCCAGGCAGAGCCTGTCAGTGCCCTGAACTTTACCATGACAAACTCTCCAGTACAGCTTCGCTCTGTTTATAGAACCACATATGTGAATGGAGAGACAGAACTAGGTCATGTTCATGGTCACATCTCAGATAGCCTTCTTTCTGCACAAGGCTACGCAATACTTTTGTTATCAATAGCAGGAAATGGCTCCCATTGAACGAAATGTCTGCTTTTGCATATGTGATGTGTAAGGATTATGTGAGTATAAAGGTGTGGGAGCAAACCTTAACTCAGGACAAGTTAGATACCCAGTATAAAAACAAAGAATACACTGACCTAATTTGCAGTTTCTAACTCTTAATTTACTGCTGTGTACGACAAATAAAATCTATTAACAAATATTTTTTAAAAGACAACTGTTCTTAAAGCACTCATTTTTACTAGGTTTGATCCGAAATGTGATAAAATTGCACCAAAAGAAATTAATGAGATGCAGGTAAATATACAGGTGCAAATACGTAGTAGCTGCTTCTCACACCGGACGGCGATTATAAAAACATAATATATACATACCATATATAAATACGGAGTGAGCCGTGCATAACGGCAGGTGGTTTTGTATCGCAATATGAATAGCTTAAGCATGGTGGATTCATTATTTATAATCATATAATAAATGATAAAGTACATAATAAATTACATATATGTACTATATATATATAATTGATTAAAAATCTGACCATCCGAGCAGGTCTGGAGGCGGTAGTGACCAGACACAGCTGGTATCAGGGTGGCCAGGAGCCACTCACAGGTGGCACCCTAGTGGCAGAAGCAGGAACTAACTCCTATGACAGTAGGATAGTAGGTAATAACTAATATATAGAAGAGAACTGATAAGTGGTAGTGTCCTTGTTTATATTCCCATAATAGATTATAGAGCACTAGATGTGTTATTTCGTCTTGACATAATAGATTAAGAGGCAAATTAATTTTCTGGACAGAGAGAAAACTGAACTGGTTGATCTAGATGTGTACACAAGAGCAGAGAGCATGAGAGCAAAAACAGAAAACAGAAGAGAGAAGAGATAGGATAGAGAGAGAAAACACAAAGAGAGAGTAAAGTCAAGTCAAGTTCATTTCTAGAGCACATTGATTTTGTTACTGTATCATCAGCTATTGGACATCAAACATATGGTCATTCAGACATATTTCTTTGGAGGAAACTTGCTGCTGCCACATAGGCTACACTTTCCGATAAGCAGCAAAGGGTCTTTTATATGCACTTTCCCACAGACAGGGCAGCACATACCACAGCCTTTAATGAACCAGTTGTGGACCACAAAAAATCTAAATAACAATTCTTAATCACACGTTTTATCAATTTTTTAAGGGTAACACACATAAAAACAACCCACACCTCTTTCTCTTTCCTAAAACAATCACACACACAAACTAACAACTATATAACAACATTTAATCACACTATTTTTTTTTAAAGAGCCACACACCCACTCACTCTCACACACACAAATACACACCCAACCCTCTGACTAACACAAACACATACAACCCCCCCCCCCCCACACACACACACTCCCCACACCTAAACAGCGCCACATAGCAATCCACCACTGGAGCAGCACTCACGTGTTCACTCACGCGTTCACTCACGCGTTCACTCACGCGTTCACTCACTCACTCACTCACTCACCCACCCACCCATCCGCCACCTCACTCACTCACCTTGACCTTGGGGTGGCCCTCCTGCGACTCGTCCTTGACGGCGCCCCGGGAGCCCTCGGTCATGTATCGGGCGCGGTGCTGCGCCTCGGGCTGCACGAGGATGCGCAGCTCGTACCCGGCGTGGCGCGCCGGGCAGCTCGTGTTCAGCGACACCTCCTTGGGCGCCTTCCCGGCTCGGCGGGCCTGGGCGCCGGGCGCGCTGGGCGCGGCGTGCGGCGGCTCCGTCACCAGGGTGAGCAGGTTCCGCGGGTCGGCGGCGAGCGGAGCGGCGGGCGAGGCGCTCACCAGCGGGGTCGAGCTGCTCACACGGTCCGTCTGGGTGTCCGCCGAGGGCGCCAGGCCAACCTCGATCCTGCAAGGTCCAAGCGAGACAGTTGGTTCGTTGTTTGGAGTTTTACATCCTAGCAACATCTCAGGTCATATCAGATCGGTAGTTGGTTGGTTGCTGGAGTTTTACGTCCTGGCAACATCTAAGGTCATATCAGGACGGGCACATGCAGTCAGAGCCACTGACTGGAAGAGACTAGGCCGTGTTCTTTGGCAACAAACAAAACTAACAATATTACAGTCGTTGATTAAGCAGGGGAAATTTCAATCGCGGATAATTGGTCTGCCCCGATTCCACTTGTCCTTGCCCTATTCTTGTAATGCGGACCACCAATACCAGGCTAGGTAGTGACAATCGTGAATTATTACGTCATCTGTTTAGCATCAGAGAGTCAAAATCACTTCACCAAGAAACTTAACATAATAATTAATCAATTTAAAAAAAGATTAAACGGCGATATTTCATTTAGAACATGTTGAACTTACAATGTAGTTTCAGAATGAGAAACTACCTGAACCAAACCTAACCGTGAATTCAATTCAGGTCCTTACATATCAAGCAACGATTATCTTACTGCATGATATATGGTGGTGCCTACTGAGGTACAGTAGGAGTTCACTAGATGACACTGCTGTATAGTCCATTGTGTTGTTATGCATTGTCATGATATGGGGAGGTGGGGGAGGGGGGATTCAAAGGGCAAGCAAACTGAATAACTAATGCTACGATTCTGTGACGATGCAACAGAAATACCATTAGTTGTGATGTTCTCTATGGTGGAGTGGTTAGTGTCTGACTTTTTTTCTAGGTCGGACTCCTAATCTGAAGGTTGGTGGTTCAATTCCCCGTGCCCCCACCTCTGCCAATTTGGATTTCCACCGATGTGTATAACTTACAGCGACATCAAAGGCCAGTTGCTCTCATACCATGTCTATGTGGTGTGGGAGGTTAAAAATCCCTTGGGTCGGTAAAAGTATAGACTCAGGCTTTCTATCGACAAACTGTCTAATGGTGAAAACAAGTCTATTCAGACTTATCCATGATAGGCAGTATAAATCTTCAAGAAAAAAAAAAGAGAAAAAAAAGCATCAGATCACAGCTATGCGACATCTTACACCAGTATATTGGTGTAAGATGTCTTACACCAACTTTACACCAGTTTTACACCAGTAATAGACCAGTCTTACACCAATATTAGACCAGTATTACAGCAGCTTTACACCAGTCTTACGCCAGTATTAGACCAGTATTACGCCAGTATTCGACCAGTCTTACGCCAGTATTAGACCAGTCTTACGCCAGTATTAGACCAGTTTTACATCAGTCTTAGACCAGTTGTACACCAGTCTTATACCAGTCATATACCAGTCTTACACCAGTCTTAAACGAGTTATACGCCAGTCATACACCAGTCTTACACCCGTTTTACACCAGTCTTACACCAGTATTAGACCAGTTTTACGCCAGTCATACACCAGTCATAGACCAGTTTTACACCAGTCTTAGACCCGTTTTACACAAGTCTTACACCAGTTTTAGCCAGTCTTAGACCAGTTTTACGCCAGTTATACACCAGTCATAGACCAGTTTTACACCAGTCTTACACCATTCATACCGGAACATCACACGCTGCCTATGTAAATAACGCCAAACCATGACTTCATTAATGCCTGGCGTTGACTTGACCGACTGTTTCATGAGACAGAATACTAATTAATACCCTCAGGACCACTGCCATTAAGCTGGCATGATAAATACGACGATGATGATGATGATGATGATGATGATGATGATGATGATGATGATGAAAATGGGAAATATTGTGCCTAGAGCGGGACTCGAACCCACATCTCTTTGCATTCCGGAACAGTGTGCTAACCATTACAACACCTAGGCTCCCTAATATCAACACACTACCCATCCCTACCTGTCTATGTGCTTACTTGCCTGATAATTCAGTGCAGACTACTGCACTTGTCCCCCTTGAATTCTAAGTCTTTTAATGCTTACAATTACATACATACAGGCAATGCACTTACAGACAAATACACAGGGTAGGTTCAACAACCATACAGCGCATAGCTTGTACAGGATCCTGGTCACAGCACCAGTGTTATGGGGGTGATGAAAATGGGAAATATTGTGCCTAGAGCGGGGCTCGGACCCACATCTCTTTGCATTCCGTGACCGTGTGCTAACCATTACACCACCTAAGCTCCCTAATATCAACACATTACCCATGCCTACCTGTCTATGTGGTTACGGTACTTGCCTGAGAGGTCAGTGCAGACTACCACACTATCAACATAATCATCATTCTTAGTGTGGTAGTCTACACTGACCTCTTAGGCAAGGAAGGGGCTATATGGACAGGTAGGAGTGGATAGGGTGATTGCACCACGGGTCTTAGATAGCCTAAATATTAAGACTGTAGCACCGGGATGGCAGGAAGTGTGTGTGTTCTTGCTCTGGGTATAATACTCCCTGTATTTCCGTTACCCCCATGACACTGGTTCCCTCACCAGGATCCTATGCAGGCTATGCGCTGATTGGTTGAACCTACCCTGTGTATGTAAATGTGTGCATTCGCTGTTTGTGTATAATCACAAGCATTAAACGATTTATGAAGGAAACCTTTTTAAAACAATTCTGATTCCAGGAGGACAAGTGTAGTAGTTTGTACTGACCTCACATGCAAGGAGCCACATAGACAGGTAGGTATGGATAGGGTGATTGCATCAAGTATCCTATACAGTTTAATGGTTAGGATACTAACCCTGGAATCCTGCTCTATGTGCAATTTTTCCGATAAATTTGCATCACCCCCACGACATCATTAACTACACTAAGACATAATCTAGTCAGTAGCTGGCTTGTTTGGCACTGCTCCTACCCTCAGTTATCCCCACATGGCACCAGACAGGAAAGCCGACTGAGTAGAGCACTAGCTTCCAGCGCGGGTAGTCATGGGATTGATACCCTCCGGCCGAGTTAAACCAAAGACAAATGTGTACAGCTGATGTCAAGGTAAATTTATTTAGAACTTTCTGTACTCCCTTGTATACTGCACAGATTTGGTGGAACTATATAATGTATAGCATTCGAAAACTGAATGTAGCATATAATGACATTATGAGGTTATTACTCCGTCTACCTAGGTATCACAGTGCTTGTCAGTTGTTTGCCAATATTGATGTGCCAGCCTTCCAGGCTGTTATCAGGAATCTAATATTCAAATTTATTACTAGACTTGACAAGTCAGAAAATGTTATAATACAGGGACTTGTAAAAATAGAAGAGAGTGATCTCAGATTTACGTCTGCCATATGGAGGCATTGGTACAAACTACTGTATGTAGACCAACATTTTGATATTGGTTAGTATGGTAGTATTCATACTATTACATATATCCTATTCACATTAATTTTTATATCTACCTAATATGGACCAAATTATGTAACTACCATAATCCTGAGTCTGAAATAAAGAATTGAATTGAAATTGAATTGAATTATGCGAGCAATTTAGACCAGACTGAGATGGCAATAATGTCTCAGATTAACACCGAGCTTCACATGTCACTGTGCAATGGTGGGCGTAATCCTAGCTCAGTAGACGGGACAATTAATTACAAGTTCCCTTATTAGTCACCCACTCGGGACCCGCAGGAAGCATGGTCCTGGCAGGATGGAAGCCCTGGAGCATTGACATCCCAATAACTAATCAGGCATGCTATATAGCACCCTGATAGAACACGCCCACAAGACTAGCTTATGGAAAGTTACTTTTCTTCTTGCAGTTAAAATCTTACATTATGCGACACATAACATTCCCTGGATACATTTATCCTGAAATAAATAGATAAATAAATAAACAGACAGACAGACAGAGAGAGACAGACAGACAGACAGACAGACAGAGAGACAGACAGTCAGTCAGTCAGTCAGTCAGTCAGACAGTCAGACAGACAGACAGACATAGATAGACATACAGACAGACATAGACAGACAGACAGACAGACAGACAGACAGACAGACAGACAGACAGACAGACAGACAGACAGACAGACAGACAGACAGACAGATAGATAGATAGATAGATAGATAGATAGATAGATAGATAGATAGATAGATAGATAGATAGATAGATAGATAAAGTGTGCAGTTAGCAAATTCTTTCTAGTAAACCTAAAGATACTGTGTGCTACTTACTACCATATCGCCAACTCAACATTTCAAATCATAAACTTTCAATGATAAATGAATGGCGAAAAGATATTGATTGGTTGACTGAGGTCTTAAGTCCTACCCACAACTGAGGTAATATCAGGATAGGAACAACTGGTGATGGAGCAAGCACAGTGGCTTTATTGTGTTGTTCCATAGTGACACCATGCCGCTAGAGCCAAGTTGCCATACCCCCCACCCCATCCCCCCTCACCTACTCAGTCACATTATCTTGACAGTGAGCCAACCAGCCCTTGCCAAATCGTAGGAAACGTCAAACACCTGCGGCCAGTACACATTTTCACCGGTTTCACTCAGCGGGGGATCGATCGTACGACTTTTTACACAGGAAGCAAACGTAGGACCATCTGTCCAGCATCGCTGTTTTGACTCAGCCGGGGAT
Organism: Branchipolynoe longqiensis; assembly: GCA_030323885.1. Lineage (NCBI taxonomy): Eukaryota > Metazoa > Annelida > Polychaeta > Phyllodocida > Polynoidae > Branchipolynoe > Branchipolynoe longqiensis. Next base: position 25,346,151 of record CM059194.1, read on the forward strand.
CGATCCCACAACCATTTACACAGTAAGCAGATGTAGGACCATCTATCCAGCATCATTGGTTTGACTCAGCCGGGGATCGATCCCACAACCATTTACACAGTAAGCAGATGTAGGACCATCTATCCAGTATCACTGGTTTGACTCAGCCAGCGATCGATCCTACGACCGTTTACACATTAAGCGGACGTAGGGCCATCGTATATGTCTGAAGAAGAGCTAGAGAAAAAGATAGACACCGTGTAAAATGTTACTTAAAGTTGCATAGTTCGATGCTTTTGAGTTTTTGCTATTTTCTGAGATAACTATATTATGCTAATCGTTATAATCTACTTTGCTAACGTAACTTTAATTATAAATGGCTAAGTTTGGAGATATTTGACGTCAAAACATGCCAAAATAATTTTGGCAAGCACGCCAAAATTCTGACACCATAGACTTCAGTAGTAACGGTTTCTATTAATTGACTTATTATGCCCTTCTATGCAGCAACAAATGCTTAAAAAGTGCACCAGTATCTAAGTTGAATATGCAGAATCAAATCTAGATAAGTGTTTTGGTTTTGAAAATTTGATGTTTTCATCGGACTATGCAACTTTAATTTAATGGTTGTTTTAGTCGGGTCTTTGTTGTCTTCAAAACCAGTAATTTAGAACACTTCTTGAGGTAGGTCATCGCAGAGCATCATAGCTAGAGCAGGACATGACCCTGCACTTCTGCCACTCCGGGCAAGGTTGGTTATTGCTTGGTTGATGGAGCTTTACGTCCTGGCAACATCTAAGGTCATATCAGGATGGGTACCAACTTGTGACAGTGCTCACTCATGGCGACTTTATAGTGCTGCCCCACTGGGAGACCAGGCAACCAGCACCATGACCTGATATCCCAGTCAGACACATTATCGATACACTGAGCCAACCACTGCTTGCCCTATCCTAATAGTGCCGAATGCCAAGCTAGGAAGGGACAAATATCAATTATTAAGTCATTGGTTGGACTCGACATGGGAATCGCATGATCTACCAAAGCGGAAGATGGACGCTCAACTCATTTGGCCATTCCGTCTGGTACCGGGGCAAGGGCATTTCTCGATGTAAGCTACGTGATGCAATCACCCTACTCACGTCTACCCCTCCTGTGTGTCTTATTGCCTGTGAGGTCTGTGCACACTACTACTACACAAGGAGCACATAGAGCGTAAACTGTCAGATGTACTAGCTACTACGCATGTCGGGGACGAACACAGGACGCAACCCATCTACACGACTCCTCCTGATGGCACATTGTCAAGTAGCTTGTCTTTTTCTTTTCAAAGGCCGGGAACAAGACATCACGACCTGTTATCTTAAAAACCCACCATGAACAACTGACCTAAGCAAGACACAGCTGGCCTGTTGAAAAAATATAATTGAAGCACCTTCTATATAGCAGGTCTCCACTCGCTCATCCAACATGTGTCGACGCGTGCAGAAAAAAAAGAAAAAGGTTTGGCGCGACGTCATCATATGACCTTAGATGTAGCTAGGGCATAAAACAACAAAGCAACCGTTTGGCGCAACGTGTCTATGAATGCGCTCCATTACACATTACCAACAATTTGAAATTTACGGGCATTTAAAGACCATTTGTCTCGTATCTGATCGGTTGATTTTATGTGGTTAACACTTAAGCCGTGTTCACACACGGGAGTTAAGTCACCTCAACTAATTCGCCTTGTCTAGTTCGGCTCACATTCGCCGTGTGGACGCGACCCTAAAGGCTGCATTCCATATACGCGTAATGCGTAATGCGTTACGCGTTATGCGAATGCCAGCATTCCATATACGCGTAATGCGTATTGCGTTATGCGTTATGCAGTGAAGTATATAAAAAGTGTATAAAAGTGTGTGTGACTCTGTGTCTCTGTGTGTGTCTCTATGTGTGTGTCTGTGTCTCCGTGTCTCTGTGTGTGTCTCTGTCTGTGTCTGTGTGTGTGTGACTCTGTGTCTCTGTGTGTGTCTCTATGTGTGTGTCTGTGTCTCTGTGTCTCTGACGAAGAGACACACACAGACACATATACACACACAGACACACACAGAGACACACACAGAGACACACACAGACACAACACACAGAGACACACACAGACACAGATACACACACAGAGACACACACAGAGACACACACACAGAGACACACACAGAGACACACACAGACACAGACACAGAGACACAGACACAGATACACACACAGAGACACACACAGAGACACAACACAGAGACACACACAGAGACACACACAGAGACACACCCACACAGACACACACAGACACACAGATACACACACAGAGACACACACAGAGACACAGACACATACACACAGACACAGAGACACACACACAGACACACACAGAGACACACACAGAGAAACACACACAGACACAAAGACACACACACAGAAACACAGAGACACACATAGAGACACAGAGATACACACACAGACACACACACATCAACAGAGACACAAAGACACAGAGACACACACAGACACAGAGACACAACACAGAGACACACACACAGAGACACACACATACACACACAGAGACACACACAGAGACACACACAGAGACACACACAGACATAGATACACACACATATACAAACACACAGACACAGAGACACAACACAGAGACACACACAGAGACACACACACACAGACACACACACACAGAGACACAGATACCCACAGAGAGACACACACACAGAGAATGGGACGGTCCAAACATGGCTCAGTTTAGCTTGCTTAGAGGGATGTTAGGACCGTCCCAAATATGAAGACTGCTTCCTAACAGGTCCGCCGCATACACCTACATGTTTGCACCGGCTGTCCGTAATTATCAGTCGCCTCCTCCAGCCTTATATCAATGGACAAATGCGACTGATGATTTTCTATTCGCACCACCTTGAAGAGTGCTTCCTAACAGGTCCGCCGCATAAACCTACATGTTTGCACCGTCCCATTCTTCATATTTCTCATGAAGACCATAATTATCAGTCGCCTCCTCCAGCCTTATATCAATGGACAAATGCGACTGATGCTTTTCTGTTCGCACCACCTTGTCCCGGCTGTCCGTAATTATCAGTCGCCTCCTCCAGCCTTATATCAATGGACAAATGCGACTGATGCTTTTCTATTCGCACCACCTTTACGCATTACGCATTACGCACCGATCGCTACATGGAGCGATCGGGATAATGGATTTTATTCGCATTCGCATTTGCATTACGCATTACGCGTATATGGAATGTAGCTCATAGGTTTCAAGGCGTTTCGATTTTTTGTCGCATTCGCATTCGCATTACGCATTACGCGTATATGGAATGCGCCCTTTAGGCGGATTAGGGCTGATTCGCCTCAACTAATTCGCTTCAAGTAAACCGCGTCGCGAGGTAGGTTATATGAAGCGATCTAACTTAAGTCGGCCCATATTGCCTGTGCGGACGGTAGCGGTTTAGATGAGGCGGATTAAGGATGTCACAGTCGAGACCTGAGTTTGTTGACTTTCCGGTAAATTTGCTCTATGAACCTGCTAGAGGTGCACAGATATTTCTTTCATGATTTATTTTAAGGTTTTCACTGCTCAGCAGAAGTTTTGACCGTTCCAAACCAATACGATTCAGTCCATACATATCTAGGTCGAACCCACACTCTCTCGTGGCGACGTTGACTAACCGAAACTGGCGCTGGTTAGTATGGACTTGCTCATGTGCAGATATCGATTTCCGCCTTAAACCGCTCCGTGTGTGGACACGACACTAGTTCGCTTCATCTAATTCGCCTTATCTAAGTCGGCCTAAAGTTGTGGTTGTGAACACGGGTTTATATTACCATAAAATGTTGGCATTACAGTGCATAAATATTTCTACCACTTAATCACAACAATTATCTTGAAATCTATTCCAATATATAAAAGCTAAGCCAGTGCAGCATAATAGTTTTTTGTGTTTGTCCTTAAGCATTTAATGAGAAAATGTTCCAGAACATTGTCGTAAACCAGCTCTGAAAAGGCCAGAGAACCAGGCTATGTCACCTTGTTGCAGTGAAAACTGGACGCGCTGGCCGAATCGGTAGAGAGCAGTCTTCCCATGCGGAAGGTCGGGAGTTTAACATTTATACTTGTCGCTACCTAGCCTGGCATTAATAGGATAGCACAAGGACTGGTTAGCAAAGTGTCAGGATAATATGATTGTGTGGGACATGAGGTCATGATGTTGGCGGCCTGGTCTCCCAGTGGGACAGCATTCTAAAGTTGCCATGAGTGCCCACTGTCACAAGTCGGTACCTGTCCTGATATGACCTTAGACATTGTTACGACATAAAACAACAACCTACCTGTTGCTGTGAAAGTCAGTGCCTGTCATGTTTGTTTGTTTGTTGTTTTACGTCCTAGCATCATCTAAGGTAATATCAGGATGGGTACTGACTTATGCACTCATGGCGACTTCATAGTGCTGGCCCATTAGCAGACTCATGGCGCACTCATGGTGACTTTATAGTGCTGCCCCATTGGACGACCAGGCCGCCAGCACCATGACCTGATATCCCACTCAGTCACATTATCCTGACACTGAGCCAACCAGTCCTTGCCCTATCCTAATAATGCCGAGCGCCAGGCTAGGAAGCGACAAGTATCAATTTTCAAGTCATTGGTTTGACTCGACCAGGGTTCGAACCCATGACCCCACGATCTACCAACACTGGAGACCGGCGCTCTAACTCATTCAGCCATCCCGTCTGGTCGCCTGTCATGACATGACCATATATGTTGATAGGACGTAAAGCCCCAATAAACAACAACAACAAACAACTTGGCCGTAAATCCACAGCCCGCCCCTCCCTACTACGGCGCTGCCATCCGCTGGCACCGCGCCAGGCCGTTGGGAGCGCGTATCACTAAAAACTAAACTCACAGATCCGCAAATTACCTGACAATAAAACGAACGCACAACGACGCAATCAAACGCCGATTGCGTCGCAATGTCGTATGCTCTATCGCATAGCGCTGGTGTTATCATCATCACCACCATCATCACCATTATCATCACGCGACATCATCTCAAGAAGCGATGTTTGTTGGTTTTTGGAGTTTTACACCCATGCAACATCTAAAGTCACATCAGGATGGGTAGACTTGTGACAGTGCACACGCATGGTGAATTTATAGTGCTACCCCACTGGGAGATTAGGCCACCGGCACCATTACCCAATATCCCACTGTCACATTATCCTGGCACTGAGCTAACCAGTCCTCGCCCTATCCTATTAATGTAGAGTGCCTGACTAGGAAGTGACAAGTATCAATTTTGTAAGTCATTGGTTTGACTCGACTGGGAACCGAACTCCTGGGTAGTCGCAGGACAGGGAGATAAAGTCTTTCCGGTTCAAGTCAATTTTTGTTAGCTATTTCCGTTGAGGGTAATAATCGTGAGCTAAATGTCCATAACTCCTTCCTTATATAAAAATGATAAATATTAATATTTATTAACTACTTCTGTCTCACATGGAGAGGGTGGGCGGGCCCTGTCCTGCGACTACCCAGGCGCATGTGACTGAGTGGGATATCAGGTCATGGTGCTGGCAGCCTGGTCTCCCAGTGGGGCAGCACTATAAAGTCGCCATGAATGCGCACTGTCACAAGTCGGTACCCGTCCTGATATGACCTTAGATGTTGCTAGGATGTAAAACCCAAACAAACAAAACAAACAAACAACAAACATCTGGCATTCTCCAACTAGGAGGGCTCCATCTGCCCACCGGTAGGTCCGCTGATTAATGAGCGTAACCGGGGCAACAAGAGGGCTGACTGGCGAGGATCTCCGGCGGCCCACTCAGGCAGGAACCAGGGGCCGTATTCATGAGCTCGGGGTAGCGCTACCCTGGGGCTCTAACCGGGGGGTATGCTACCCCCCCGGCTAACGGTGGAAAATCCGTATTCATGAGCTTGGGGTAGAGCTACCCTGGGGTAAGGGACTATCCCGAGGGGGTAGTGAGCCTGTGTGGGTCTGAATCTATTCAATGCGATCATATTTGATAGATTTAAATACGCAATAAGTGAAATTTATTCAAATTAACCCTAAATCCGAAGCGAAATTAACGCTGCTGCCGCAAAGGCGGCGATATTAATATTTTCGAATCGACGAATGTAAAGTACACAAATGGCCGCCGCCGCAGCGACGTCGATATCCATACTGTCGACGTCAAGTAAAAATGGCCGCCCCCGTCGCCGCCGAATCGGCGTGAATTTCTTACGCCCAAATCTATTCAATGCGATCATATTTGATAGATTTAAATACGCAATAAGTGAAATTTGCTCAAATTAACCCTAAATGCGAACCGATATTAACGCTGACGCCGTAACGGCGGCGATATTAATATTTTCGAATCGACGAATGTAAACAAAGCGAACGGGTAGCTATCCGCACCGGCTAGAACATTGGTGAATACCGATTAACCTACTTAACCGCCGCCGTTAAACCGCGGGATAGCTACCCAACGGATAAGCCTACCCTCCGGATAAGCGTACCCCGAGCTCATGAATACGGCCCCCAGATGTGTAAATGCTATATATATATATGAGGAGAAGATTATTAGCATCAATCAGTAGAGCCGAGAGAGCGGCGCCAGAACAGCTATCAGTGAACTGCGACAAGTACACGTCAGGTGCCAGCAGCCCCGGCTAAGTCGACCACCTGCCCCCCCCCCCCCTCCCCCACCACAAATACATTAAATACACTACGGTAAGTGAGTGTTCGCGCTATTAATCATAGCCAGGCGAACAGAACTCACTCAACAAAACCACGATAATTTTTCGATTAAATAAAAAAATAAAAATAGTGTAAACGAAGAGCCACCTCTCAGTCTAAAGCTTGCACATACACACATACATACATACACACACAGCGTTCCTTTTATATAATATTGTATATATTATATATATTACATATATTATATATTATATATTTTATATATTATATATATATAATATACATTATATATGTTATATATTAAATAGAATATATCAAAGTACCACGGGTCGTCCATCCTCCTTCCTTATATATATTATATATTACAAATTATATATAGAACTAGTAGTCTGCACTAACCTCTCAGGCAAGGGGGCACTTATACAGATAGGCATGGATAGTGTGGTTATAACAGGGATTCTAGGTAGTGTAATGGTTAGCACTTTAGCTCCGGAATGGCAAGAAGTGTGGGTTCCTGCTCTGGGCGCAATATTTACGATAAATAAGGGGATATATATATTCCCTTAAAAGATATATATATTTCTTTACGAGTGGTATATTTCAGTGCTATTATTTGAGGGGGGATAGGGAGTGGATACTTCTAAGGAGAATACATTATTACTAGTCCGAGGTGTTACCTGTGTAAATATAAGCCCCCCACCCCCACCCCCCACTGAACCAATAACTAGACTGTGCATATGCACCAGCGATATTAGTGGGCTTGCTACCATTCAATAGGTTTTCTTTTTTTTACCAGACGGGATGGCCGAATGAGTTAGAGCGTCCGTCTCCTATGTTGGTAGATTGTGGGTTCGAACCCTGGTCGAGTCAAACCAATGATGTAAACATTTATAATTGTCGTTTCCTAGCCAGGCGCTCGGCATAAATAGGATAGGGCAGGGACTGGTTGGCTCAGTGTCAGGATAATGTGACTGAGTGGGATATCAGGTCATGGTGCTGGTGGCCTAATTTCCCAGTGGGACAGCACTATAAAGTCATCATGAGTGCACACTGTCACGAGACTTTAAAATTGATACTTGTCGCTTCCTAGCCTGGTGATTGGCATTACTAGGATATGGCAAGGGCTGGTAAGCTTGGTGTCAGGATAATGTGACTGAGTGGGATATCGGGTCATGGTGCCGGCGGCCTGATTTCCCAGTGGGGCAGCACTAAAAAATCGCCATGAGTGCGTCCTGATATGACCTTAGATGTTGCTAGGATATAAAACAGAAACAAACAAATAATCGTTTCTTGGATCTTTTCCACAAATCATGTTGCACAGTGGGCTACTAGTACTACTGCCAACGTCTTCTGCTGCTGGCATAGGAGGGTGAGTTGACGGTGGAAGTCACCTATAAGGACCTTTTCCACAGGCCTGCTGCACAGCGCGCTGCTACCCACAACGTTAGTTTTCCCACTGCCAACAGAGGACGGGTTCGTGGTTGAAATCGCCTATTGTGTGGATTTTTATGTGCAGAGTGCCAGTGGGGTGGGGGCGGAGAGAAAACCTTGGTGGTAGAGACTCCCCAGTGCAAAGCCACCATATTGAATATGTGTTGGTGGACTGGCTGGTGAGTACAGGCATTACGGTAGACAGATAACTAACTCTTGTTTACAAACACAGCACCACTGTTACTAATTCATGTGGCCCATTCTCACAGGCAACTGGCAACACCCCAGAATGATTGCTGAACCAGCCATCACTAATCCCCGAGCAGAAATGAATAACAATGTTGTTTTGTTTGTTTTTTTAAATCACTATTACTCATTTCTTGTTTGTCAAATTACAAGCAAATTGCAAAACAAACAAAAAGAAACAAGAGGAAAAAAGAAGTGCATGCTTAGTTTGTTTGTTTGCTGGGGTCTTCTGTCCTAGTAACATCTATGGTGCAGGACGAGCACCGACTTTTGACATTGTGTAAAATATTCCGATTTAATGCATTGGTGGGGGAATGCAAATATTCTATTATGGATCATGTATGTGTATATGTAGGTGCTGGTGGTGCCTGATTGATTGGTAAATAGACATAGTGGTGCTGGCAGGACTGTGTGTAAGGGGCACTCAGAGCCTACCCCCTCCCCACTCTGCTAGTCAGGATCACCACACTCAGGCTCAAGGCAGGTGGTGGCTAGGAGAGCCACACAGCTTGGTGGTGGTGTGCAGATCACCGGTAACCATGGGGACCAGGAATGCTGGATCCCTATTGGTAGAGCTAGAAATGCTTGTTTCTCATTGGGAGAATAGGGTGGGGTGATACTCTATACTGAATCCATGTACCATACAAATAATAAACCAGAGGGCTTGACTCTCTCTTCTTTCACACGTTATACTCTTCCTTTCTCTTTGCCTGTATTGATTTCACTATAGCCTGCCTACACAACCACAGATTCGAGCAGTAGACTTTACAAGTGGATGCAGTGACTTAACTTACTCAATTAACAATATGTTGTTATGTAAGTAGACACTGCACAGCACAGCACAATTGTAATTGCCCCTATCGAAATTAACTGAATTCTGACCCAATTATGTGCGCATCAATTATGAGGTGTAGTAATGCTATGAATTCCACTAACCCACAGGGTTGGTCTAGACTAGACTGACCCATGGCTGTGTCAGAAGGACCAGCAGGTGATAGCACGCTAACGCCACAATCCCAATGGTGGACTGTTCCTAACCCCTTGCTAGCAGCCACTCTTCAATGAACATTACATGTTACCTAGATACAAGATTCACCCTGTACTGCTGCAGTAGGGGTGCAAACGAACCCTATGTAAAAGCTGTCGAAAATGCGGGTCAAAGAATTGAGAGCCTAATTTCACAATCTAAGAAGCAACATTTATTCTTCACATATGTCTTATTGATAGCCCGCTACCTTTGAGTTGAAAAATATAATATAATATCTAGTTTAATAAGATTTAAAAGTGAAATCAACGGCGTTCTGCGGCCGCCATCTTGCCTTTTTGCATTCTCTCCTATTTCACCAACTCTGTGCCTATAGAAGTATCCATTTGATACTGGAGGCAGGCATTCTACTCTCTGTTCCATACTAAAGCTATTTTCGCCCGTATTTAGACTACGTTGTCGTTCACCCGTGTACTGCAAGTACCGGGTGAATCCTTTATCTACATGTTACCCAGCCGAGCCATGGAAGGTCACTCTATTCTCCTTGGGTTTGCCAGGGCTTTATGTCCTAGCAACATCTATGATCAGATCAGGGTGGGTACCGATTTGTAAGTGTACACTTATGGTGACAATATAGTGCTTCCCCACTGGGGGAAGGGGGGGGGGGGCGCTGGCAGCAGTACCCGATACCCCAATCAGTCACATTATCCTGATATTGAGTCAAGGAGTCAGTCCTTATTCCATTATTGCACCACCAAAAAACGTTTTGTCACGTGCAAAGCCCACTTTGGCAGGGAAAGCTATTGGCTCTTTCCTTCACTCACATAGAAAAATTTTAAAATAAAAATCTGCTGGAATAGATTTATACTTGAAACAAACCCCCAGGAACAAATGGAGAACATGTCCATTAGAGGGTTTCGGTATGTTGATATTACCCATCAAGAATGGTAATTGTGGACCAGGAAGCTCCTAGGTAGCTCTGAGATAAATACACTTGCAAATTACTAACAAACCATTCATGACAATAAACCACAAATTAATTACTAAAGCTGTTCAGCATTGAAAACAAGTTCTATCATGAACTTATATGTTATGGACACGGTAAATAAACAATCTTTTTTTTTTAAGAGAAAAAAAGGCGAAAAAGCTGTCCGCTGCACTTCACACAGAAGCAGGACTTGATCACCAATCAGCCGACTGTCCTGTCAGGCCAGTTAAAGTTGACAGTGATTAGGCTTCACTAATCAAATGGAAATAGCAATAGTTTGTTTGTTGTTGGTTAACGTCCTAGTAACATCTAAGTCATATCAGGACGGGCACGGTCTTGTGACAGTGTGCACTCATGGCAACTTTATAGTGCTGCCCCACTGGGAGACCAGGCCACCAGCACCATGACCTGATATCCCACTCAGTCAAATTATCCTGACACTGAGCCAACCAGTCCTTGTCCTATCCTAATAATGCCGAGCACCAGGCTAGGAAGTGACAAGTATCAATTTTTAAGTCATTGGTTTGCCTCGACTACGGTACAATGGCCACCTAGCGGGTACGAGTGGGGTGTGCTATATAATGAAATTCGTCTAGCCATCAACTATTGCAAATGTTATTTTATGGTTTTGTTATACAGTGTATTAGGGCTTCTTCCAGCGAGTAAGCTCTGCTAAATTATTATTATAGTTATCATCGTTACCATAGTTACCATAGTCACAATAGTTACTATAGTTACTATAGTTACTATAGTTACTATTGTTCCATTATTACCATTATTAGTATGATTACTATCATTACTATCATTTATATCATTACTATCATTAATATCATTACTAGTATTACTATCAGTACTAGTATCAGTACTAGTATCAGTACTAGTATCAGTACTAGTATCAGTACTAGTATCAGTATTATCATCAGTACTAGTATCAGTAATATTAAAGCATTATCATTACTGTTATTAGTAGTAGTATTATTATCAAGTCAGTGCACTGTCCATACCAAAGTATACAAACAAATTGCAGCCCCCCCAAAATACTAGTCACCACCACATAAAAATAACAAATCGCAATCCCGTTCCCATGGTTACCAATCACAGCGCCCCATAATGCGACACAGAGTGGTTCCACTTCCGGCGGTAACGCGAAATCCCTATTCAGAAACATCAAACTACACTTTTGTTGTTCTGAGGATAGGGGAAAAAACACCAAAAGAAACAAGCTGCAGCTATGGGGCGAGGTGGCAGTAAGGACAAATAATTAAAGGTGATCGTCTCCGCCCGTGCCTGAAAAATCTCCCGCCCCTGATTTCTTTTTGCAACTGTTAAATAGAGAGGGCGGGTGGAGGGAGACGTGGAAAGGAGAGTAGGGTGGATGGATTGAGAAATAGAAAGGACAGGGAAGAGTAGGGAATGGACACAGCAGTGGGGGGAAAGAATGGAGAGGGATTTGAAGGGTGATGGGGAGGGAACTGGGAAGGGGAGGGAGCCGGGTCCAGAATGCAGGAGATTGGGAGAGGGCGGGTGTTGGATGGGGAGGAGGGAGGGAATGTGAATGAGGGTGGCGGAGAGAATATGGGGGGGGGGGGCAGGGGAGGGGTGAAGAGACCAGTGAAATACTTTTTTAAATAATATATATATATGCACACATAAAATAAAAATAAAATCTGGCGCCCACCCGACCCTGATTTTTATTTCAAAAGGACGATCACCAGCTTTTTATTATTATTTGGCCTAATGTGGACGACTCTGAGTTCTCACGGCCGGCCAGCTACACAGGAACATTTCTGTAGGCATGGTGGTGGTGAAAGTCGGAAAGGAACGCGCTCAGCACATTCTCTATGTCGGCGTGACGTCACAGCTCGGCCAAATTACTCGCGAAGGGTAAAACAACGCAGTAATATGTGCTACGGCAATGCTATGTCTATGCAAAATAAATTTTAAAACTTTCATTGGGTCGATTAAAAATATCTTGATGCATGATTGAAGAGGAAGAGGAAGAGCTGAAGTATTTAATTTAACCTAAGAGCAATTTTCTCTGAAACGATTAAAAACAGAGATGATATTGAAAGGTGGGATATCCTAAGTATCAGTACCAGATCACGGCCTCACAAACTATTTTCGCAAAATAAATTCAAGAACTTCCAATTGGCTGATATTTAAAAAAGCTGAATGTGAAATTGTAGTTTGTTGTTTGTTTGTTGTCGTTTTACGTCCTAGCAACATCTAAGGTCATATCAGGACGGGTACCGACTTGTGACAGTGCGCACTCATGGCGACATTGCTGTCCCACTGGGAAACCAGGCCACCGGCACCATGACCTGGTATCGCACTCAGTCACATTATCCTGACACTGAGCACACCAGTCCTTGCCCTATCCTAATAATGCCGAGCGCCTGGCTAGGAAGCGACAAGTATCAATTTTAAAGTCATTGGTTTGACTCGACCAGGACTCGAACCCACGACCCCACGATCTACCAGCACGGGAGACGGACGCTCTAACTCATTCGGCCAGCCCGTCTGATTGTAGAGAAAGATCTGAACTATTTAATAGAAATAAGATAAATTTGCTTTCAGAGCACCAAAAAGCACAAATCACTGTGATAGTTAGGGTAGTTTTAGTGTTGTCTCTATGACAGTAGCATTTGTTTTACCCTTCGCGCGTTGTGAGCGCAAAAAGTGCCAGGATGTCCGACATCGAGAATACCGAAGTCTAACCACATCTCGCACTCGGCCAGAAGCCATTCCGCAGCGCCCTCTATGTCGACGGCGGAACTATGGCCCTACTTGTGTGGTGAATTATTGCGGTGTTTATTTTAAGCACACGGCTTCTTCTAACGCATTAATGGCGGCTAGCTAAATGGCGCAGGTGCACGGCCTTGACACTGCCGATTATCGGTGACCCGGTAAGCTTATTGGATCTACATAGCGGGTGTTGTATCTACACGATATATATACACTGTGATTGGAGGGTATTAGGTTGTTGGTTGTTGGAGTTTTACGTCCTGGTAACATCTAAGGTCATATCGGGATAGTTACCAACATGTGACATCTAAGGTCATATCAGGACGGGAGTGTATCAGATGTTGCGCCTGCAGTAGAGACATATTTCATATGACGTCACCATAGGTATTTAGGTCAGAGCGCACGCTGCTTGGCTGCATGACGACACACGGTCACACTGCAAACTCAATGGCTATGAGCAATCTTCATACAGAAAATGTTAAATATCTCTAAAACCACACCACCTAGAAACAAACCGCTTGCCACACAAACAGATAACATGCTTAACAAACAGATTATATTAAATTGATATGGTTCGGGTTCTGGATTTCTATAAATTTTGAATAAAACTAATGTTTTGCACTGCTCAACGGCAAAATCAATGGCAGTGTGCCTTCGTTCTGCAGCCAAGCTGCGCGCACATACACAATGTTTGTAAACATTGAAAGGAGTCTATAATACACTATGAATATTGGGTATTAGACATTGCATCCACTGCGAATGACAGATTAGATTTGATTGGTGGTTGCTTTCGCAATGCGTCTACAATATAATACACTGTAATTGAATGCCATGTATTACTATTAGTCATTAAAGCATCCGTCTCCCGTGCTGGTACTGTGGTAGATCGTAGGGTCGTGCGTTCGAACCGTGGTCGAGTCAAACCAATGACATAAAAATTTATACTTGTCGCTTCCTAGCCAGGCGCTCGGCATTATTAGGACAGGGCAAGGACTGGTGTCCTCAGTGTCAGGATAATGTGACTTAGTGGGATACCAGGTCATGGTGCCGGCGGCCTGGTTTCCCAGTGCACACAGCACTATAAAGTTGCCATGAGTGCGCACTGTCACAAGTCGGTACCCGTCCTGATATGACCTTAGATGTTGCTAGGACGTAAAACAACAAACAAACAAACCATCCACAGCATTATCCACAGTGGATTACTTACATTATGTGTACAAGACATTGCATATACAGGATTATGCTCTCTTTTTTTAATAATAAAAAAAAAGAAATACAGGCCCAATGACAAGTCGGTACCCTATGGAATCAACACTAGATCGCCATGGACCCAGGCGGGTGTGCTGACTGATATAGAGGTGAACTCGGAAAAATTCCTTCTAATAATAAATAAGTGAACAAATTTAGTCAACAAGCAGTGCTCGGTCAATGAAATACGGGACTGGACGTGGTGGCCGAATGGGGGACATGTGGCGTAGTTCATTTTCCGACACTTGGTGGCGCATCGGTACTAGTGGGCCTACACGGTCATTGACAATGCTTTGAGTTTGCCGGTACGCGCAGTGCAATACGTATATTTTATTCAAAATTAATAGAAATACAGAACCCTAACCTTATAAATTTAATATAATCTATTCATTGTATGTTTTCTATATGTATACCAAGCGGTTTGTCTCTAGGTCTTGTGGTTTTAGAGATATTTGACTTCTTCTGTATGAAGATTGCTCACGGCCATTGACAATGCACTGAGTTTGGCGGTACGCCCAGTGCAAAACGTTTACTTTATTCAAAATTAATAGAAATACAGAACCCTAACCTTAGAAATTTAATATAATGTATTCGTTGTATGTTTTCTATATGTATACCAAGTGGTTTGTCTGTAGGTCTTGTGGTTTTAGAGATATTTGACTTCTTCTGTATGAAGATTGCTCACGGCCATTGACAATGCACTGAGTTTGGCGGTACGCCCAGTGCAAAACGTTTACTTTATTCAAAATTAATAGAAATACAGAACCCTAACCTTAGAAATTTAATATAATGTATTCGTTGTATGTTTTCTATATGTATACCAAGTGGTTTGTCTGTAGGTCTTGTGGTTTTAGAGATATTTGACTTCTTCTGTATGAAGATTGCTCATAGTCATTGGGTTTGCAGTGTGACAGTTTGCCGAATAGGCCCACTCGTTCAGTGGAGACGCGAACGGCAGGAATTTGAACTAAAAAGTCGGAGGTCCCCCATTGGTAGAGTGCAGGCTTCCCATGCGAAAGGTCAGCAATTTGATTCCCGGTCGATTCCAACCATTGACTTACAAAATTTATACTTGACACTTCCTAGCCTGGCGCTTTACTAGGATAGGGCAAGGACTGGTAAGCTCAGTGTCAGGATCATGTGATTCAGTGGGATATTGGGTCATGGTGGCAGCCTGATCTCCCAGTGGGGCAGCACTATAAAGTCACCATGAGTACATACTGTCACAAGTCAGTATCCGTCCTGATATGACCTTAGATGTTTCCAGGACGTCCACATTCCGCCCACCTCCAGTAAGAACCACCCATAGAACAGGCCACCGAACAGGGTAGACCAGCATGTAGAGCGTGCGCGTCACGACCGGGAGGTCGTAGGATCGATCGGCGGCAGAGACAAACATAACACTTACTAAATGTATACTTGTCGATCGGTATTGCTACCATGTCTGATGTTCGACATTAGTAGGAAAGGGCAATTACTGGTTAGCTAAGTTGCCGGGATAATGGGAATGAGTGGTCTATTAGGTGATGGTGCCAGTGGCATATATCGTGTCCCCGTGTTGTTTGTTGTTGTTTTACGTCCTAGCAACATCTAAGGTCATATCAGGTCGGGAACCCACTTGTAACAGTGCACACTCATGGCGACTTTATAGTGCTGTCCCTCTGGGAAACCAGGCCGCCGACACCATGACGTGGTTCCGCACTCAGTCACATTATCCTGACACTGAGCACACCAGTCCTTGCTCTGTCCTAATAATGCCGAGTGCCTGGCTAGGAAACGACAAGTATAAATTTTTAAGTCATTGGTTTGACTCGACCAGGGTTCGAACCCACGTTTCATGATGACAGTGACACGGTGCCTCAAAGGGACAGCACTATAACGCAGCTGTCACAAGTCAGTACCCGCCTTGATGTGGCCTCATGATATCCCTCGGACTTAAAAACACCAAACACCGCTCTCCAATCGCTGGCATAAAATTCGTGTCCAACGGAAAGGTAAGGAAAACTAGGAACCCCGAAGAAAGAAGCATGAAAACTGTACCGACTGAGGTAAGCGGAGAAAACAAATCAACAAATTGTGGGAAGTATTTCATAGATGGTTGGTTGTTGGAGTTTTACGTCCTGGCAACATCTAAGGTCACACCAGGACGGGTAGTGACTTGTGACAGTGCACACTCATGGCGACTTCATAGTGCTGCCCCACTGGGAGACTTGGCCACCAGAACCATGACCCGATATCCCAGACAGTAGCAACGCGCATGGCAGCGCCGACGCCATGTGAACGTATGCACTATAACGTATTTATAACCGGCCGGTGCTCTGCACATCCCAACCCTATGGACCACTATTCATCATAACTGTCTCAGTTATTCATGGATGGTCATGCAATAAACTGTCATGTAACCAGAAATAATATATCTATTGTGGACTAAAATAGTTTGTGTGTAGATATATATTTACTATTTATAAATAACCCTGGAAGCAACGGTCATGTGGTACTCCAGAATACACAGTAAGTCTTATAACCAGTTTAAAGCTCATGAAATAAGGATTCCAAATCTTATTTGATCCTGTCTGTGGCCCTAAAATTGACCTCAACATCGTGATTTTTCTACATCGTGATTTTTCTACTGCGTGTTAGGTTGATTGATTGGTGGTTGCTTTACGCCGTGTCGGCAGCATAGGCCATATTCACGGCGAGAAATGTTTGTTTTTTGTTCAAACCATCGCTTTTACATGTAAAAGCAGACAATCAATTATGTGCCAATAGACACTAATTAAATTAGAAAGCTCACAATCATATATCTGTGGTCAAGGGAAACAAATTCCCATAGAAAAAGAAAAGTTTCATTAATAATTAATAGAATCCATTTAGTAAACTATATAAGGTGGTACAGTCCAGCTGCCCTCAAAAAGGCTAAAATGTTTTCCTGTTTTACCTTAGTAAAAAGGTCATGCATACTGCCTGCAGTGTAGAACCGTTGGCGCAGGGCCAAAAAATCAACGCAACTTAGTAAAATGTGTTTGAGTGTCAGTGGGGACTGACACCCAATACATTCAGGGGGAGGTTCCCCCTTGAGCAGAAAAGCATGTGTAAGCCACGAGTGGCCAACACGGCAACGACTAAGGACCACTTGGTCCCGCCGACCTCCCGCATTAGTCTGTGGTGGCTTTCCCACAGATGGTTCAATTTCTTTAAGTTTATTGATGTTTTCATCCCACTCATGTTGCCATTTGGATTTTATGTGGGTGGCTATTAGTGGTTTCAGATCAGAGTGAGGGATCAGACACGGTTCAAGATCACAGTTCAGGGCCTTCTTCGCAGCCCGATCAGCTCGTTCGTTTCCTTGTATGCCAGCATGGCCAGGCACCCAGCACAGGTGGACATCATACCCATCTGCTGTCAGTTGGTTCATTTTATAAATGACCGTTGCTAGAATAGGGTGATTCGTTTTCAGTCCAGCAAGGACTGAAAACAAATAACTCCTAACACTGAGTGTTAGGAGTTATTTGTATTTGTTGGGTCAGGCTGTACCCCTCTGCACCTGCACCCCCCCCCCCGCCCCCCCCCCCACCGCGGTCGCCCAGTGTCTCCCATACAAGACACCATCTCGTCCCAGCCCCCAACCTGCCTCACTCTACCCTCACTAGCCTTACTCTACCCTCACTGGCTTTACTCTACCCTCACTGGCCTTACTCACCCAACTCCGACTCACCCGGCTCCGACTCACCCGACTCCGACTCACCCCAGTCCGTATGTACACCAACGTATGTGATTTTTAGCCACTATGTCAGGATACGCCGTTATACGTTACATGTGCATTAGGCGCTCGTTGGTATACGTCAATGTACATCAACGTTCATCGAGATACGGCGTCGCACATCAGGGGGTCGGCAAAGTTTTGTGCATGCACAAAACTTTTGATGTACGACAATGTTCGACAACATGTGGATTTTATATCGGCTGTACATTATATATACGTTGATGTACTTTAGACGTACTTTAGACAAACATTGTTCACTACGTTGCACCAAATTGACCTACGTTAAAGGCAGTGGGAATGTAGCGTGTACTCACAACTTTTTGTCTCACATAAGGCTAACATATGTTTAGCATTTCTTCAGCGTGTCTTGATGTATGTAACATATGAGGCATAGTTCTGGCGATCGAATAACATATATAACGTTCACCGGCGTTCTGCGAACGTACCGTGAGCATAATTCAAGTGTTTTTCATCGGGAGGCACGTCAGCCATACGCTATGCATACGCTATGTATACGTCAACTTTGCCCCCCCCCCCCCCCGCGGTGAAAAGCTTGATGCTTCTCGGCGTAAAAAAAGTGATTTTACGCGTTGGCAGCACACTTGCGAGATGCGTCGTAATGTGACAGGGCCTTAAGGTTTCTGTTATCGCATACATTTTTTTTTTTTTTTTTTTTTTTTAAACCAAGAAAACGATCCCTTCGCTGTACCATAAAAACTCAAATGGGATATTTGCTGGCTATGCTAATTAATATGCAAATTACCTAATTAATCGAACTCCTGATCTCCTGCATGGGAGGCCTGAGCTCTACCGATTTGGCCACTGCGTCTGGTCCTGCATTTCATAGACCGAGCACTGCTTGTTGACCCATTAACACACAAAATTTGTTCACTTATTTATTATTATAAAGATATATAAATAAATACAAATTTAATTTTTAAATTTAAAAAAGTTAAATCATTTTTAATTTGTTCACTTATTTATTATTATAAAGATATATAAATAAAAACATTTAATTTTTAATTTTTAAATTTAAAAAATAGTTAAATCATTTTTAATTGCCATATTTGTATGATTAATAAATGAATAAGATAGACAGACTGCTTGGATGCAGGCGACGCCCTGTCGTGAGGCTGTTTGAATGAATGCAGGCTGCGGCCCCCAGAGCGCTTGGTTCCACCCAATGAGTCAACACGACGACATCAGTGGTCATCTAAATCTTAACATTTTCACCATATAGGTAAGTGAGTGGGTGGGTGAGGGGTGTGATACATGAATTTCATTGATCAATAAAAATGTAGATATGACATAAACTACTGTTATGTTGTGATAAAATGTTGATGTGTACTAATTTGTGGAGATGGGCGATGGGAGTAGTCTTCTGAAAATGTTGAATATTTTGGATAACCTCCTTAATTGGAAGATCTGCGCCCTTTGTGTTGTTGTTGTTGTTGTTGTTGTTGTTGTTGTTGTTATCGTTGATGTATTGGCTGTAAATTTCTGTAAATATTAAACAGCTAACTGTTTTTGACAGGAATTCAAGACTAATTTCATTTGGATTTAAGGGGGGGGGGGACCAATGCCAATGGCAAATGCCGATTTTGGACTACTTTAAATCAGTGGGGACAGTCTAATGGAATTCAAGGGTTTTTATTACCCAAAATAGGTTAAATTCAAGAATGTTTGAGGCCTTGAAATGAGCCAACTGAAGCTCAAGACTTTCAAGACTTTCAAGACTTTCCAGGCCTCATACAGACCCTATAATTATACTAACCAATTTATCAAACCTGCACAAACGGTAAGAAGGGCAAGTCTACTACTGCTGCATTTTTGTGAGGCATTTGTGTTGGCTTTTTGTTATTGTTATTCTGTTATTTTTAGTGCGGTTCATTTCTTTTACTAACCCAGATTGGCGCAGACGCTTCTTTCTGTCGCGAGATGCCTCCAGAAAGCCGTCCGCGTGCGGGGTTTTTGTTGGGTGTCCCTGCCATGATGTATTCACCTTTGCCGACCTGAGGGCATTAATAGCTGCCGGCGGTAAACGTTACTGTATTACTGCCCCTGACAGTGTGTGACGAGTCTGGGAGCATCGTGGGCCACTGCACACACGGCTATCGTCTCGCCGGGAGGAGGAGGGGAAGGGGAGGGGGAGCGGGAGGGAGAGAGTGGGACCGAGGTGGAGGGGAGGGAGAGAGGGGGAGTGGGGTGGGGGAGGGGGTGAGAGGGAGACGAAAGGGAGACGAGAGGGAGATGAGAGGGAGATGAGAAGGAGATGGGAAGGGGGAAGGGGAGGGAGAACAATGAGGAGAGAAGGGAAGAGATGAGAGAGAGGAGAGGAGAGGAGAGGAGAGGAGAGGAGAGGAGAGGAGTGGAGAGGAAGAGGGGAGGAGAGGAGAGGTAGAGAGAGGAGGAGAGGAGAGGAGAGGAGAGGAGAGGAGAGGAGAAGGAGAGGAGAGGGAGTGGGGAGGGGAGGGGAGGGAGGGGAGGGGAGGGGGAGGGGAGGGGGGGGGTGAGGGGGGGAGGGGAGGGGAGGGGAGGGGAGGGGGGGGAGGGGAGGGGAGGGGAGGGGAGGGGGTTGTTGTCTCGTTTTGAAATATGATTTAGTACTTTTCCTTGCAAGACGTATTTATCTTGACCTTCAATAGACAGAATAGACGGCTGCAGACAATGCAAGCCATGCAAACAGAAATGTGCTAATAATGTGAGTTTAGTGGCAACACATCCTCTGTTCTATGTAAACGGAAATGGGAAGCAGTTCTCTAATGGTGCAGTCACACGACGACGTTTCTCCCGGCGTGCCGCCAACGCGCTAAATATATTCAACACGTCGAGAAACGTCAAACTTTTCGGCGTGTTTTGAGAAAACTTGACGCAGCGCAGCGTGTTGGCAGCATGTTGCTGGTGTGTTATTGGCGCTCCGCTAACGCGTTGCGACGTGCGGCAGAACAACATGTCAATGTCCCGCCAGCGGGTTCCCAGCGTGCCATCGGCGTGTTGTCGAAACGCTGTCGGCGCATTGATGGCGTGGGGGTGGCGCGTTGGTGTCGTGTTAGTACCGTGTCAACGCGGACATACCCGCCAGCAACACATTAGGACGCGCCCGCAGCGCATCCACACCCACCGCCAACGCGTCCAGGCGCGCCGGCAACACGTCCAACGTGCCGAGAAACGCTGGAGCAACGCCAATAGCGCGCCGGCTACCCGTTGATGGGACGTTACCGACGCGTTGACGGAACGCTCGCAGTTTGGGGAAAAATAAGTCAACGTTAACCGACGTTGATCAACGGTCTGCCAGCGTTTGCCCGGCGCGCCGCCAACGGGTATCGACGTCTTGGTAACATGTCCGTAAGGGCCCCTCCAACCCGTCGGCACGCATCGGTCCAAGCCGAAAGTTTTGTGCAAGCACAAAACGATTGCCGCCACCCGACGCGCTCCAACAGGCTCTGATGTGGCGGTACACATGTTGCTATCACGCAACGTGTACCGACGTACCGACGCGCCGGTAACACGCCGGTAACACGCCGGTAACGTACCGGACGTGTACCGACGTTTCGACAAAAAACCCAACACGTTGGCATGCGTTGTCCAACGTTGGTGAGACACGTCGTAGTGTGACTGCGGCATCACACAGAAACAGAGGGTGATATATAAAAGCATGATACCCTCCAGTCCCTTTGTTTACAACCATACCAGGGATGATATATACTTGTATCGCTTTGACCCACGACACTGGATCTTCACATGACTATTGGTGGCGTGTGGTTGTTGTGATGGTCTTTGATTGGTTTGTTGGGGTATCACGTTCTAGCAACTCGCAAGGTCATATCATGGCAGATAAAGACTTGACATCACATACTTATGGTAGCTTTATAGTGTTGCCCAACTAAAAATCACCACGAACCACTCGAACTAATTAAGCTAACCCATTGACCCATCATATTAATGCTGCGTGCCAAGCTAGGTTGCGACTAGTATAAATTTGGAAAGTTATTGGATTGACTCAGCTGGTGTTCAAACCCACGACCTCCAGCAAGGGCAGCCAGCAATTTTACACATTCGGCCATCCCTTCCATGATGATGATGATGATGATGATGATGATGATGATGATGATGATGATGATGATGATGATGATGATGATGTCGTGTCCTGGGAGGAGGATATGTGGAGGGGGATCAAGTAATCAAGTTAAAAAGATCTAGACACTGACTTAGACTTGATCCTATATGTATAACTTAGACACTGTTGCACTCGTTGAACATATATCACTGCATAGAAATAGAATGAATACTAAGTCAATGTAACAGGACATTTCACCACTGAATGAAGCCAAAGACCCTATAATACGGCTCACTCCTTATCTCTCCCATGGTAATGTAAATTTTGCAGTGCCACCTTGTGGTGGGTTTGATCAGCCCGGCTGCTGGTTGGTGTTTCACATGTAAACACATACAATTATATTATACATGATATAGGTAAGTATGAATATACATCAATATGAAATTGCTATGAACAAATACACATCAAATACACATCATCATCAGCATCATCATCATCGCCATCATCACACATCTTTCACATTCATATATACAATTATTACATATAATATAGCACCTGTTTAAAGCTGCATAGTCCGATGAAATATCAAATTGTCAAAACCAAACCAATTATCTAGATTTGATTTTACATATCTAACTTAGATACTGATGAACTTATTAAGCATTTTTTTCTGTGTAGAAGGCAATACTGAGTCAATTTAACAGAACCTGTTACTGCAGAAGTCTATGGTGTCAGAGTTTTGGCAAGCTTGCCAAAACTAATTTTCCATGTTTGCACTCAAAATATCTCAAAAGTTTACAATTTAAAATAAAAGGAACTTTGAACTAATGTAAAGTAGATACTACTGATCTATCTAATATATTCATCTCAGAAAAATTACAGAAATTGTGGTTCTCTCTGGCTGAGTGGTTAGAGTGTCTGACTCCTAATCTGAAGGTTGGTGGTTCAATTCCCCGTGCCCTCACCTCTGCCAATTTGGATTTTCACCACTGTGGATAATTTACAGCGTCATCAAAGGCCAGTTGCTCTCATACCATGTCTATGTGGTGTGGGAGGTTAAAAATCCCTTGGGTCAGTAAAAGTGTAGGCTCGGGCTTTCTATCGCCAAACTGTCTTATGGTGAAAACAAGTCTATTCAGACTTATCCATGATAGGCAGTATTAATCTTCAAGAAAAAAACAAAAACAAAAAAAAACATCGGACTATGCAACTTTAACCAAGAGAACAGCCAGCGCACCAAGTGGTGGGTTTGATCATTTTGATTACACAGTACAGGCTGAGTGAGCCGTCTTAGTATTATAGGGTCTTTGATGAAGCTTGTGATGTCCATTAATTTGCATGCACATCAACAATAACTTTACCTGTTTTCACTTCGAATATCTCCTAATTTAACTCTTTAAAATGAATGTTACTAACCTAATATATTCATCTACAAAATAAAAATAAAAATATGGCAGAAACGCAAAACCATCAGACTGTGCAACTTTAAGTGTCAGTGTGTGCATCCGCTAGTAGGTGGTGGGCGCATGAGCACTAAGAACTGAGCAACCATTTGCGCATAGATATATGTGTGATGGTTGGTTGGTTGTTTTACATCCTAGCAACATCTATGGTCATATCAAGATGGGTACTGACTTGTGACAGTTTGCACTCATGGCGACTTTATAGTGCTTCCCCACTGGGAGACCAGGCTGCCAGCATCATGACCTGATATCCCACTCAGTTATATTATCCTGACACTGAGCTAACCAGTCCTTACCCTATCCTAATAATGCCGAGCGCCTGGCTAGGAAGTGACAAATATAATTTTTTTAATCATTGGTTTGAGTCGACTAGGGTTCGAACCCATGGGTTCGAATCCTACGATCTACCAAAAGGGGGAGCAGGGTGACAGAATGGCGCCACTAGACACTAAATTTAAATTCCTTTTATTCCACTAATAATAAATTGTTTCTTAGGGTTTCTTAGGGGAACTTTGTAGTGCTGTCCCACTGGGAGACCAGGTCACCAGCACCATGACCCAATATACCACCCAGTCACATTATCTTGATAGACCAGATGGGATGGCCGAATGAGTTCGAGCGTCCATCTCCCGTGTTGGTAGACCATGGGATCGTGGGTTCGAACCCTGGTTGAGTCAAACCGATGACTTAAATATTGATACTTGTTGCTTCCTAGCCAGGCACTCAGCATTATTAGGATATGGCAAGGACTGGTTTGTTTGTTTGTTGTTGTTTTACGTCCTAGCAACATCTAAGGTCATATCAGGACGGGTACCGACTTGTGACAGTGCGCACTCATGGCGACTTTATAGTGCTGTCCCACTGGGAAACCAGGCCGCCGGCACCATGACCTGGTATCCCACTCAGTCACATTATCCTGACACTGAGCACACCAGTCCTTGCCCTATCCTAATAATGCCAAGCGCCTGGCTAGGAAGCGACAAGTATCAATTTTAAAGTCATTGGTTTGACTCGACCGGGACTCGAACCCATGACCCCACGATCCACCAGCACGGGAGACGGACGCTCTAACTCATTCGGCCATCCCGTCTGGTGCAAGGACTGGTTGGCTCAGTGTCAGGATAATGTGACTGATATCAGGTAATGGTGCTGGCAGCCTGGTATCCCAGTGGGGAAGCACTATAATGGGGCAGCACTATAAAGTCACCATGAGTGCGCACTGTCACAAGTCGGTACCCGTCCTCATATGACCCTATGTTGCTCGGACGTAAAAAAAAAAAGAAAATAAAAAAACACATTATCCTGATAATGATCGAACCAGTGCTCGCGCTATAATAGTAATGCAAGCGCAAGGCAAGTTAGTGAGTGACAAGTGTTCATTTTGTTAGTCATTGGTTTGACTCGGCTGGGTTTCCATCACATGACCTCCCAAATGGGAAGCGAGCAGTCAACTGACTCGGCCGATCACATCCAATCACAAGTAAACTGACAGACAAAATTGTCATTCCAAGTTGATAATATGTGCGGCAAAGACACATTTATATGTGCGTCGGTAAACACCGATCCAATTACTTCTGTTTAAGTTATATATATATACACGCAAAGAATTTGTTTTTTAAACACCCAGAAATATCACATGGTTTTTTTTCAATTCAATATAATTCGGGTTTTCTGGAAAATAATGAGTTTGGTTTGATTTGGTTTGGTTGTTGGGAGTTTTACGTCCGGGCAACATCTATGGTCATATCAAGACAGGTACCGACTTGTGACTGCGCACTCATGGTGACTTTATAGTGTTGTCACACTAGGAAATCAGGTCACAGGCAACATGACCCAATATTCCACTCAGTCACATTATTCTGACAACTGAGCTAACCAGTCCTTGCCCTATCCTATTAATGCCGAGTGCCAGGCTAGGAAGCAACAAGAATCAATTTTGGAAGTCATTGGTTTGACTCAACCAGGAATCAAACTTCTTACCTTCCGAACGAGAAGCCTGCGCTCTACCGATTCGGCCACCGCGTCCGGTGGAGAATACTGGGTGATGATACAACCCAGATTATATAGAGCGAATATTAAGGCAACATTAAGTATTGAATGTCGCAGATCCTGACCAGGTGTGTCATAGATAAAGTCCTGTCAAAAAAGGCCCAACGTAAGGCTAACGAGCTTCCAGCGCGCACAGCGTCAGCCTAGCGAAACCCTAGCAATGCTCAGCGTAGGACTCACGTAATTACGCCCGCCCTAACGTAGCTACATGTGACTAGGGCCTAATTTGTAATGTGAGTCGACGTCAGGCCCCTGAGTGACCACTGGCAGCCTAACGACAGTCCAGCGGACACCAAGGCAAAACATTCACACCACGTTCACACCATGGTCGCTTACATTCGCAGAACGTTGGAGCACGTTACATATGTTACGCGCGCGCCAGCCGTTCGTCAACTACGTCGAATACGTCAAGACACGTTAGACTAACGTAAGATTAACGTTAGACACACGTCAGAGACACCTTAGACCTACGTCGAGATACATTAACACCAGGTTGTCCGCGCGCTGGCTGCACGTTCCTCCCGGCTCTCCGTCAGTCTACCATAAGTCGACGTAGCTCAACGTAGCTCTAACGAATGTCTAACGTATCTCAACGTAAGCCTAACGTGAGCACAACGTAACCCAACGTAATGGCCTTTACGTCGAGCTATGTCAAAAGTTTTGGGTATGTCCAAAACCTTGACGCGTGTCACCGTATCTCGACGTATCTTGACATAGGCTTAACGAACGAGTAACGTCTCTCGACGTAATGGCGAAATTTCACCTATGTCAGCTTACGCTAACGCATTACATCATAGTCTGACAGGGGCATAAATAATCAGGGGAAGGCCTACAGCTCTAACGAACGTCTAACGTATCTCAACGTAAGCCTAACGTGAGCACAACGTAACCCAACGTAATGGCCTTTACGTCGAGCTATGTCAAAAGGTTTGGGTATGTCCAAAACCTTGACGCGTGTCACCGTATCTCGACGTATCATATGACTGACTGCTACAAGTCTAGTAGCCTAACAGAGCTTCCATGTTCCAGACACACAGACACATCCTCCAAGCACCCCCGCCCCCCCCCCCCCCATATCCGCGAGGCGTGGGACATACACCCTGCTGTGGTGATCCGATGAGAGCTTCACTACAACAACCAACACGACAGAATTGTGAATAATATTTTTTTTTTCTCAACATTCTTTATTTATTAAGCATTATTTATAGTGACAGTGCGATTGCAGTAGCTGACAGATATGATCCCCACCACTGTACACAGAAATAGTGGACCAGACGGGATGGCTGAATGAGTTGAGCGTCCGTCTCCCAGTGTTGGTAGATCGTGGGATTCAAAACCTGGTCGAGTCAAACCGATGACTTACAAATTTATACTTGTGGCTCCTAGCCAGGCGCTCAGCATTATTAGGATAGTGCAAGGACTGGTTAGCTCAGTGTCAGGATAATGTGACTGAGTAGGATATCAGGTCATGGTGCTGGCAGTCTGTTCTCCCAGTGGGGCAGCACTATAAAGTAATCATGAGTGCACACTGTCACAAGTCGGTACCCATCCTGATATGACCTTAGATGTTGCAATGACATAAAACTCCAACAACCAACCAACATAAATAGTGACATATTAGGCCCTCAGCTCACAGTCACTGACCCCCCCTACCCCCCACCCCCACCCCCACCCCCACCAACAAATCAGCCCTACCGGTACAAAAACAACAACAAATACCAAAATAAAACTCTAAACTTTTTCTCTCAGTCTGAGTCACCATTATAAGAATAGGAACAAAAATTACGTTGGCCAAGATTAATCTACCATATAACCTTGACTGCATAATGCCTTATCTATTTTTAGTATTCTCGTTGAGGTCTATTGTGGAGACTTTATATATGCTAGGACTACAAAGGCCTGGTTTTCTACGACTCGACTCGAATCAGCTAGGCTGTATTAGGCGACAGACAATAGTCTCCCGATTTGTTTTGCATCTATTGCGCCTAGATTATGATTCGAAACCATTCTTCTTTCTATTCCGGGGGGGGGGGGGGAGCATGCTAATCATTACAGATTACATTAAAGTTAATTACGGAATGGTCAGTGTGGGTTCGGAAGCCTGCTCTAGGAATTAAGGGATGTAAGAATTGTTGCAATACAATTTCATGTGAATATTCTTAATTCTAATAATGGATAAAATGTTGGTTGGTTGTTGGGAGTTTTACATCCTGGCAACATCTAAGGTCATATCAGGATGGCTATTGACTTATCACATTGCACACTTAATGGTGACTTAATAGTGCTATCCCACTGGGAAATCAGGCTGCCAGCACCATGACCCAATATCACACTCAGTCACATTATCCTGACAGTGAGCTAACAAGTCCTTGCCCTATCCTATTAATTTTGAGCGCCAAGCTAGGAAGCAACAAGTATCAATTTTGTAAGTCATTGGCTTCATTCGACCGGGAATCGAACTCCCGATCTCCGGCACGGGAGACCCGCGCTCTACCGATCCGGCCACCGCGTCCAGTGGATAACAAGTAAATAAAAAGGTTAAATCATAAATGGCTTGGCAAAGGTGCCTATTCGAACCGTTTTTGTAGGTGAGCAGTACAGTCTTTTGTTTTTTGTCGTTTTCATAATCCTTTATGTGACAATAAACGAAAACTTTTATTTTTAACAGTTTTTTTTTTCTTCAAGTCAATTTGCTCCCCATAACGAGTAAGGAAAGTCACTCGTCGATTTAATCTGAATTATTAAAGAGTCAATAAAAGGAGCTATCTTTTGCCGGCCTCTCTTTTCCTCTTTTATTTTAGCTGATCTACTTCTAGCTCTTTTTGTTGTGGCTATGCAAGCGCATTTAGCATAATTCTTAAATCCCCTTCTTTACAACCCTGTCACATATAGCTTCTCTTTGTTTAAAGTTGCATAATCCGATGGTTTTAAGTTTCTGTCAGAGCTCAGATCAAATAGATTAGATTGAGAATCATAATCCTTTTGACTTTACTTTGACTTTATTTATAATAAATAGTTTTGTTTGTTGTTGTTGTACATCCTAGCAACATCTAAGGTCATATCAGGATGGGTACCGACTTGTGACAGTGCGCACTCATGGCGACTTTATAGTGCTGTCCCACTGGGAAACCAGGCCGCCAGCACCATGACCTGGTATCCCACTCAGTCACATTATCCTGGCACTGAGCACACCAGTCCTTGCCCTATCCTAATAATGCCGAGCGCCTGGCTAGGAAGCGACAAGTATCAATTTTAAAGTCATTGGTTTGACTCGACTGGGACTCGAACCCACGACCCCACGATCTACCAGCACGGGAGACGGACGCTCTAACTCATTCGGCCATCCCGTCTGGTCATAATAAATAGTTACCGGTTGGTTGTCACATTACCCTGACACTGAGCCAGCCAGTCCTTTCCCTTTCCTATTAGACCCCTTTCAGTGTTGATAAACATTGTGTATGCGCGCGCACACATTGGCTGCAGAACAAAGGCAACCAGCCATTGAGATTGCCGATCCGCGCAGCAAAAAACGTCAGTTTTATTCAAATTAATAGAAATAAAGAACAATAAAGACATTAATTTAATATAATCTGTTCGATGAATATGTTATCTCTTCGTATGCCACTCGGTTTGTTTCTAGGTGGTGCGGTTTTAGAGATATTTCACTTTTTCTGTATGAAGATGGTGCATGGCCATTGAGTTTGCCGATACGTGTAGTGAAAAATGACAATTTTATTTGTTTCTAATTTGTGCGGTTTTAGAGATATTTCACGTTTTCTGTATGAAGATTGCTCTCAGCCATTGAGTTTGCAGTGTGACCGTATGTTGTCCTGCAGCCAAGCTGCGCACGCACAGACCTAATTACATATGCTGACGTCATATGAAATAGGTCTATAATGCCGAGCGCCTAACTAGGAAGCGACGAGTGTCAATTGTTAATTCATTGGTTTTACTCGCCCAGGTTTCGAAACAGTGCGTTCTACCAAAACGGGAGACAAACGGTCAACTCATTCGGTCATCCCGTCTGGTCTATGGATACCGTATATACTCGAGTTAATGCCGATATCACGTAACTATCACCCCTTAATTTGGTCCAGAAATGCTACTTTAACCCCATTATGACTAAAAGATTAACTATAACATATATCAATTAATTTATTAAAACCTAGCAACATTAAGTGCTTAGAAATAAAATGCCAGAAAAGGAATAAAAGTACCGAATGGTGCCGAATTACGGTTAACCTTTGTCCCACTAATATTCCAAGCGAATTTCATCATTTATGCCCGGTACACACCTGGCGTATACGATCGTTTTCCCGCACCCACCTAGCATATACGATCTAAAACTGCCCAAAAATCGTGAGGTGTGCACTCCCCTAGCACACCTACCGATTGCGATTCACGACTAACAACTAATTTTTAGGGCTAAAACGGTGGGTGTGCGCTAGCACTACGATTGCGATTCCCGATTCGAAAAATGAATCGGCCCGACTTCAGTTTTAAGCTGATCAGGAGTTTTAGTGCGCGAATCCTATACGCTATGTGTGTACCTAGCATAAGTCAGTACAATCTGTCCATGCAGCACGAGCATTCCAAGTGACAAGGGCATGGTTCAAGTGGAAAAGAAAGAGCCACGCATCACTCAGACCGGTTTTAGGTGATGCATACGAATGGTTCCCCACCAGTTTAGATGTTTTTATTGGTAGTTATGACAGTGGCAAGTTGAGCAAAACCAATTCTACACACACAAATTAAAAAGAATGTGCATCAATTTTGTTCTTCAGATTTGTGTGATGTTGATACTTCTTAGTGCCTTTGTATATTCCTGAAGGTACTTGATGAGATCAAATGTTTACTGCATGACATGGGAAAGATAGTGGTTAGAACTAAAGGAGCTGTCACACTACGATGTATGGCCTTAGCGTATGCCGACGTATGCGATTTTCGAACAACACGTTGGCATATGGCATCATATGTTACATATAGTTTGGGCATACGTTGAGTATGCTCGGGATATGGCGTCATAGGTCGTCATAGGTCAGCATAGGTCGAGCCGCTAAAAAAATGTTGTGCATGTTCAAAATGTTCAAAGTATGTCGCCGTATGGCTCATATGTTTCTCATACGCTTGGTGTACACTCGGCGTACGTCGCTGTACATTATGCACACGTTAGGGGTAGGTTGGGATAGGTTGGAACATGTTAGCGGTACGTTCAGCCTGTTGGGAATGTGCAGTCCGCGTACAGCCAACAGATGCATAACATACTCCAAAGTACTTCGAACGAATGCCTGCCGTATCTCCAGCATACTTAACATATGCACCATACTTCTAGCGATGCAGTAACGTACGTAACATTGGTCAGCGTACCGTCAGCGTATGCGAACGTTTTGTGAACCTTTTGTGAGGCACATGAACGCTCTCAATAGGTCAGAGATATGTTCTGCATACATTACGTACATTGTGTGTACACCCATTTTTATCCCTCGCAGCGCGAAAAGTTTGGCATATGCCGACCTGTTTTGATTTGAAATTTATTTCAACATGTTACGCACACGCCAGGGCCATATGCCATAGTGTGACAGGGCCTTTTTAGAAGGCTTGATGCTTTTTTGTGCGGGATTGACTTGTACCACTACTGGGGTTTTTGTGGGATGTTTTTTTGTATAATTGGGATAGTGATATAGTGATAAGAGGGACTGATAAGAGTTAGTGATAAGAGTGAGTGATAAAAGTGAGTGATAAGGAATGACAGGGATGCGTGAGTCATAGGAGTGAGTGATTGGAGCGATGTGTGAGTGGTACTGCGTGTAAGTGAGTGAGGTGATGCGAGGTGAGGATAGGTGAGGTGAGGATAGGTGAGGTCAGGTGAGGTCAGGTCAGGTCAGGTGAGGATAGGTGAGGTGAGGATAGGTTAGGTGAGGATAGGTGAGGTGAGGATATGCGAGGAGAGGTGAGGTGACGATAGGTGAGGTGAGTATAGGTGAGGATAGGTGGTGAGGATAGGTGAGGATAGGATAGGTGAGGATAGGATAGGATAGGATAGGTGAGGTGATCGACAACAAATGGGATACCGGGCACAGTGGCCAAATCGGTAGAGAGAAGGCCTCGATTGCGGGAGATCGAGAGTTCGGTTCCCGGTCGAGTCAAACCAATGACTTATCAAACTGATACTTGTTGCTTCCTAGCTAGGTGCTTGGCGTTAATAGGATAGGGCTGGTTAGCTCAGTGTCAGGATAATGTGACTGAGTGGGATATCGGGTCATGATGCTGGTGGCATGATTTCCCAGTGGGGCAGCATTATAAAGTCGCCATGAGTGCACACTGTCACATGTCAACTTTATAGTGCTGCCCTAATTGGATACCAGGCCACCAGCACAATGACCTGATATCCCACTCAGTCACATTATCCTGACACTGAGCTAACCAGTCCTTGCTCTATCCTATTAATGCAGAGCACCAGGCTAGGAAGCAACAAGTATCAATTTTATAAGTCATTGGTTTGACTCGACCGGGATTCAAATACTACGCTCTATCGATTTGGTTGCCGCATCCGGGGAGACCAGTTTAAGGTTGTGCGCACATGGTCCGCAGCAAACGTGACATAAACCTGCACCTCTGACAGCGACAACCTGAAGACATGTATGCACAACGGCTTAAGCTGTGTCTAAATACACATCTCCTCCTACATGCCATGTGGGGGGCTGTGTATGCCTACCGCACACTGTAACAAATAATGAATGCCCTCTCAGCTAAAATATGCGGTGTGGTAGCAACTCTCCCACATACCTCTCTACCCGCTAGCAAACCAACAAACAGGTAATCCAAGTACCTGTCTTCTCTGATTACGGACAGTAATACATGCGTTCCTAGTTCCGCTTGTCCTCAAGGAAGGACTGAAGCCGCAATCCAGCAAGCCGGGTCACAGCTTTAGTTTAGATGGCGGAAGGTTTGCAGAGGTGATGAATGCACATGGCACCATGATACAGGAAGTGGTATTTCGTCTCATGTAAGATATTTGCCTGGAGACTTTCACTGCAATCTACATTAGAAACAAATGTATGGCGAGAACTCTACCAAGTTTGGTCACCGGGAGTATGTGTGAAAAGTGAGTTTAAAGAATAGGCTCTATAGTGAAGGATCTGTGGAAGCTGCAGCTAGATAGTCTTGATATAATAGATGCACAACCTAAAAACCCACACACCCTCACCCTCAGCACCCCGTCCCACATTCACCAGATGCCAGGTATAGAAAAGCCACATTATATAGACCATCGCTACTTCAAATAAAGAAAACAATATTTTAACCATCACCATATTAAAATATTCACCTATAAAGAAATATTGCAGAAACTTAAACCACCGGATTATGAAAGTTTAAATTAGGACTGGAAGCTCTTTGTTTCTGGAGATGATTCGTGAGATTTTGGGGTGCCTTTTTTTATTTTTGTGTTTCAGTATGAGCATCCACTCTGGCAGTGCTCAGAATAGGAAAGCCCACCTGCAGCGTTGATCACTTTTTATGTGTCAAAGTAAAGCTTGTTTTATTTATTTATTTAACGATGCCTCTAGAGCACATTGATTTTTATCATCGGCTATTGAACGTCAAACATCTGGTCATTCTGACATATTTCTTTAGAGGAAACCTGCGGCTGCCAAATAGGCCACTCTTTCCGATAAGCAGCAAGGGGTCTTTTATATGCACTTTCCCACAGACAGGATAGCACATACCACAGCCTTTGATGAACCAGTTGTGGACCACTGGTTGGAACGGAAAATAGCCCAAACCGCAAATGGGTCCACTGAACAGGATCAATCGAATGGCCCACACCATCACAGGTGGACACTCTAGCGCCTGAGCTATGTCCCGCTCCTTTTATGTCTCAGTTCTTCACGAATCACTTGTAGAAAAATTACTGCTTTGGATGTAAGTTAACATCCTTCAGTGTCATTTTTATCTGTTTACTAACCTATTATGTACATTGTCAGGGGTTCCAGTGATAAACATGTAAAAAGCCCTGAAAAAAACAGGGGGTGGTCCCCTTGGAAAATGTTTTAAACCTACGATTAAAATGGTGCAACCTAGCACCTACTTGGACATATTTGGTTTTTGAAATTCCAACTGTTTTAAAACTTCAAGAGTAACAACTAATTAAAAGGTTGTTTTTTCGCAGACAGGCCAAGCTGCGGCTCCCCTAATGGAGGGTTGGAGCAGTGCAGTCTGGGTATTATGATATTAAAATACAAATATTACAGTATACAAGAGTATTCAACAGTGCCATTACAAACATACAACTACCAGAACTACAGTAGTAGATGGGTCACTGTGTACTTCATTATTACCGCTACAATCCTATGGCAATGGCCATGACCCGGCAACCAATCAATGAACTTGACTGGTCAGGCTTCAACTTAGATAAAAGATTCACCCCGTACTTCCAGTACAGGGGTCTAAACCAACCCATTAGAAAAGCTGGCGAAGAATTTTGACATGCTGGGTTAATTAACTGAGCTGGTAAATTCTTAATTTAAGAAGCACAATATATTCTTTATGTACGTCTTTATATTTACCCGCTACTTTTGAGTTGGAAAATATAATAAAACATATACTTTAATGCAATTTAAAAGTGAAATCGACGACATTCTGTGGCTGCCATCTTGTCTTTTTGCATTCTCTCCCATTTCACCAACTCTGTGTTGATATAAGTAACCATTTGACACTGATGCCAGGCATTCTACTTCCCGTTCCATACTAAAGCTATTTTCGCCCGTATCTAGACTACATTGTCGTTCACCCCTGTACTATAAGTACGGGGTGAATCTTTTATCTGGCTTCAACTATACTTGTTATGACTGTATTAATACTATTATCGCCCACATCTAACACTTTCTTGTTTGGGTTTTATGTTCCTGCAACAGCTAAGGTCATATAGGAATGGGATTCAAACTAACCAATTGTAGTCATAGTCCTAGGGATTTTGTGAACGTTAATCAGTGAATATAAAGCGAAATTCGCAAGATCGCGGAGATCTTTCATCCCTGTGTGTGGGAACGAAAAGCTGGGATGGCAGGGGAGGCGGTTGAGAATTGCTGGTAAATTAAAATTACACTCCTGTAACAGTCAGCACAGACACATCTCGATTAGATTGTTTGGTAAGAGTCTTACGAGACAGTAACAGTTTCCTGGCAGCAGAGCCCATCTCACCGTGACCCGAGGCCCTCCAGGACCCACAGAGGACAATCTTGAGTGATAAACTGATAAGCCAGGATATCAGCAGGTAAGGTTGCATGATGACGCTAGCTGACGTCTATTAACCAATTATATCTTGGGCCAAACCCGCCTACTTGTGTAGTGGCGTGAATATAGTGGCTATCCAAGACCAAGCCCAATCCGCCAACGCCAACGATTGCTTGATTGATTGATTGATGGGTTCTTTACCCCGTGTCAGCAGCACATGGTCATATTCACGGTAAGAGTTCTTTTTAATTTTTTTATTCAACTATCGCTTTTACATATAATGCAAAGCATACCAATGACTTATTAAATTGATACTTGTCACTTCCTAGCCTGACGCTAGACATTAATAGGATAGGGCAAGGACTGGTTAGCTCAGTGTCAGAATAATGTGACTGAGTGGGAGATCAGGTCATGGGGCCGGTGGCCTGATCTCCCAGTGGGGCAGCACTATAAAGTCACCATGAGTGTGCACTGTCACAAGTCGGTACCCATCCTGATATGACCGTAGATGTTGCCAGGACATAAAACTCCAAGAACCAACCAACTAGAAGCCATAGGTCTGTAAATAAATAAAGCCAGCCCAACCCATACCGGATCCGCTTGTTGATTGATAAACGCTAACTACTGCTGCTAACCCTAGAGCTACACTATAGCAAGACACCATCTTGGCAGCTGGAAAGAAGCCATCAATAATAGATGCAATCAACTATCAAACAAGTCACATTCTCGAATTTGAGGGAAGTTAAATTAGAATTGAAACTATGGTTTTATTTTTTTACTAAGATTGACTATTTTGCCAGATAAAGAGCAGAAAGTAAATAAAAACACCCCGCACCAAGAAAGAAATTGGGATGGGGGATTTAAATTGCATAAAGTAAAGTTGAATCCTTCCTCCAACTAATAGTTTTTCCACTCGTCGTGGTCACCAGTATGTAAAGTCTACTGCTCGAATCTGTGGTTGTGTAGGCAGGCTATAGTGAAATCAATACAGGCAAAGAGAAAGGAAGAGTATAAGGTGTGAAAGAAGAGAGAGAGTCAAGCCCTCTGGTTTATTATTTATATGGTACATGGATTCAGTGTAGAGTATCACCCCACCCTTTTCTCCCAATGAGAAACAAACATTCTTAGCTCTACCAATAGGGATCCAGCATTCCTGGTCCCCATGGTTACCAGTGATCTGCAGACCACCACCAAGCTGTGTGGCTCCCCTGACCACCACCTGCCCTGAGCCTGAGTGTGGTGATCCTGACTAGCAGAGGGGGGAGGGGGTAGTGTGTAGGGCTCTGAGTGCCCCTTACACCCAGTCCTGCCAGCACCATTATGTCTATTTACCTATCAATCAAGCACCACCAGCAACTACATAAACACATTTATGCACCTGGCCATGCATACCTGTTTCACAATAGAACATTTGCATTCCCCCACCAATGCTTTATTATCGGAATATTTTACAATAGCATTTTACAATAGCTCAAGCCCGGCTGATGTGGCCAGCATGGAACAGCTGCTGCATTAGCTAATACAAAAGATCTGAAAGTCAAAAACTTTCAAATGCATATATCTCACTCCATATGGTTCACTCCTTTTTACATTCAATATAAAAAAAAAGTTTTCCTTTTATATACAGTGTAACTTACACATTTCAAACGGATGCGCGCAAAACACATGGGTGCGCATCCTCACATACGTTTAGACCGCCAAGGATATGCGTACTGCTTGCATTTCTCATGTACATATTATTGCTCTGTTATTATTTACTGTTATGTCATCCATGTCTCATCCTCCCTCATACCATACATAGTCTCGATAGCAGATGCAATTTTAATTGACAAATGTAAAATTTTCAAAATTTAAATTACCCAAATTGATTAATTATATTGATAGAATTGACCAAACAGCATTGAATATCCAACATGGGGGGGAGGGGGGCAACATTCACCTCATTTCCCCTTCCCCTCTGGCCCTGCACAGTAGGCCGACTTGGTCGGGGGAGGCTAATGAGGTCACGAGATTGGCCTAATTGGTTAATGGCCTCCCTGCATAATGGGTGCTTAAGGTGAGTGTCCAAAGGGGTGAGGTTACAAATTCACTCGTTATTGTGTATATGCTGTCCCAAATCATTAGCTAATGCACCAGTATCTAAGTTGGATATATAGGATCAAATGTAAGTAGTTGTTTTAATTTTGACAAAATTATATTTCATCAAACCATGCAACCTTAACCAAGTACCCTTTTCTATGCGGCACCAAATGCTTATTATATGTGATAATCGGATTTGCGGATTTTCATTTCTTTTCCTTGGTAGATATAATTATTTCTTCTGATCATTTTGTCCCAGCACCAAGGGCAGTGGTGTTCCGGCCATCATACATTCATGGTTATAATTTACCTAAATTAGAGAAAATTGTATTCTATACCGTGTACAGTACACATCACTCGGAATGTGCTTGCAAAATATATATGGGTGTATAGCAAAAGCAAAACAAATACACAGCAAGCTTAGTGTTTTACATTTACATTTGTGCTTGGTGTTTTAAATTACACGTGTAGTTCACAGTGTACTAACTATTCAATCAGTACTAAGTTGGTTTCACTAATAGCGTTATCATGGTGACCTGGTAGCCTAGTGGTTAGAGCATCAGTCTGCAAATGGCGAGAACGTAGGCACTGTCCTTGCACCAATCGTCTACAGTTGTTCTAGAGAAAAATCTAAATAGATTGGTTGGTTTTTGGAGTTTTACATCCTGGCAACATCTAAGGTCATATTAGGACCGGTGTCGGCTTTGGAAGTGCGCACTCATGGCGACTTTATAGTGCTGCCGCTCTGGGAGATCAGGCCACTGGCACCATGATCTATTCAGTCTCACCATGATCTCACTTAGTCATGTTATTCTGACACTGAGCTAACCAGTCCTTGCCTTATCCTATTAATACAGAGTGTCAGGTTAGGAAGCGACAAGTATAAATTTAGTAAATAACCAGTCTTTGCCTTATCCTATTAATACAGAGTGTCAGGCTAGGAAGCGACAAGTATAAATTTGGTAAGTAACCAGTCTTTGCCTTATCCTATTAATACAGAGTGTCAGGCTAGGAAGCGACAAGTATAAATTGTGTAAGTCATTGGTTTGATTCGACCGGGAATCAAACTCTTGACTTTCTGCATGGGACGCCTGCGCTCTACCGATTTGGCCAACGTGTCCAGTATCACAATAGAACGCCAATAATAGTAGCATTTAACAAACAAACAAATGGTTGGGGTAAACATGCGGATTTGCAATAGACTGGTATCACATTTATCTAGATGACCGACACAAACACTGGACCTGCTGATTGCCGGCCAGCGAATTAGTTGAGTAACAATGGTCTGTATCAGGCGGGTAATCTGGCAATACGTGTGTTCCAATTTCCGCTGGTTCCTCAGTAAGGACTGAAGTTGGATCCCAGCACGCCAGGTCACAGCTATAATTTACCTGGCAGAAAGTTGAGGTGGTGAATTCACTTACATCATGATACAGGAAGTGGTATTTTATTCAATAACAAATATTTTCTAGGTCAATTTCACTGCAATCTACATTAGAAACAAATGTATGGAAAGACCCACACCAAGGTTGGTCGTCACGAAGCATCTGGTTATAGCATACCTGCCAACTTTTGTTAAACGAAAGTCCTAATAATAGAAATCCATCCGAGCGAAGCGAGGCGCGCAAGTGTTCAAGGGGCGTCCGGGGGCATGCCCCCCGCAATTTTTTTGTGAAAAATACATAAAAAATGGTGCATTCTGGTGCATTTTCAGAGACATTTTAGGCACATTATTAAAGAAATTATTACCAGTTGAAAAAGCGGAATGAGAATTTAAAAAATCGTAATTATTCCGCCAAAATCGTAATAGTTGGCAGGTATGTTATAGGCGCAAAGTGTGTTTAAAGAATAGCGCCTATAGTGAAGGATAGGGCTGGAAAAAGGGGGGGGGGGGGTCATCGCCACCTCCTGCATGTAAGCTGAAGCTGTGACCCTGCGGTCCTGGGTCAGAGCTTTATTCCTTTCTGAGGGACCAGCGGCACTCGGAATACCTGTATTCGAAGATCCGATATGGGAAACAAGCGGAAACACAATTCTTAAAAATGCAGACAACAGGAGGCAGGCGGCAGAGCTTCAGGCATACCCTGGAGGAAGGTAGTAACACATCGGTTAGTTGGTTGGTCAGTTGGTTGTTGGAGTTTTATGTCCTGGCAACATCTAAGGTCATATCACGACGGGTACCGACTTGTGACAGTACACACTCATGGCGACTTCATAGTGCTGGCCCACTGGGAAATCAGGCTGCCAGTACCATGACCTGATATCCCATTAGGTAACATTATCCTGACACTGAGCTAACCAGTCCTTGCCCTATCCTATTAATGCCGAGCGCCAGGCTAGGAAGCGAATCAATTTTGTAAGTTATTGGGTTTGACTCGACCAGGAATTGAACTCTCGATCTCCCGCACGGGAGGCCTGCGATCTACCGATTCGGCCACTGCGCCCGTTTGAGGCCTTGTCTATTTTGATATAAATTCGCGATGGGTGCGGTGCACCCTGTAACCTGAACAAGGAAAAAAAACATAACAAAACTGGTCGGACTGGTACTGACTTGCAACAATGTACACTCATGGGATGATGTGCAGTGTACACCCATGGCTGACTTCACAGTGCTGCCCCACTGGGATAACGTGACAACCTAACTCTCAGTCACATTGTCCAGAGACTGAGCCAACCAGCCCCTGCCCTATCCTAATAATGCCTGGCGCCAGGCAAGGTAAGGAGGACAAGTATACATTTGATGAGTTTGGTTTGACTCAGACGAGGATTCACTCGACGACCTCCTACACCTGGGAAGCAAACCAAGATGCCATCATACCCAGTTTAATACGGCTTCACGGGTGTTTAATATGTGTGCATGGCTTTACAGAGATCCTACCAGTTAAATAAAGGGCTTTACGGTAGGTAGTCTGATCTAAGCACATGGCTTTATCAGAAATTGTTATCAGTGAATAAAGAACTTCACAGTAGTTAATCTATAATATAATACACATGGCTATATCAGAAATCTTACCATTTTAATAAAGAGATTCACAGTAGTTTAATCTATGCAGATAGTTTTATCAGAAATCCTACTGGTCAGTTAAATAAAGAGCTTAATGGTGGTTTAATTTATGCAGAAGGCTTTATCAATAATCTTACCACTTTAATCAAGAGTTTCACAGTAGTTTAATCTATGCACATAGCTGTATCAGAAATCATACTGGTCAGTTAAATAAAGAGCTTCATGGTGGCTTAATTTATGCACAAGGCTTTATCAATAATCTTACAATTTTAATCAAGAGCTTTGCAATAGTTTGATCTATGCACATAGCTTTATCAGAAATCCTCCCAGTTAAATAAAGAGCTTCACAATAGCTTGATTTATGTGCATGGCTTTATCAGAAATCTTACCAGTTAAATAAAGTCTTTCACAGTAGTTTATTTTATGCGCATGGCTTTATCAGAAAACTCACCCGTTAAATAAAGAGCTTCACAGTAGTCTGATCTAAGCGCATCGCTTCATCATAAATATTAACACTGTCGGTTGTGAGAAAAATAACCACAGCGGTGCGAACTACACCAAATCTGGCAGCGGGCCAACAACATATCCCGGCAGTGCGCGATGTTTGGGGAGCTGAGACTGCTTCCCAACACTCTCCCTGCAGGTTTCTTCCCACAGTCTGGGTGCCTTGTACTCTACACCCACCCCCACCGGTGACATTACAAACACCGTCCAGTCGACTGGGTTATAACTCTCCACACCAGCACAGGCAGGGACAAAACAAACAACATAACAAATGTATAAATAGTTTTGTTGTTTGTTTGTTATTCAAAACAATTAAATCTAAAAACAAAAGCGGGTTAAACTATCAATGTAGAACCAAACACACCTAGAATCCTTGCTTTGTTTGTTTGTTCTTTTACGTCCTAGCAACATCTAAGGTCATATCAGGACGGGTACCAACTTATGACAGTGCACACTCATGGCGACGTTATAGTGCTGCCCCACTGGGAGACCAAGTCATTCGCACCATGACCGGATATCCCACAGTCACATTTTCCTGCCAATGGCATTGCCTGTCCTATTAATGCTGAGTCACAGGCTAGGTAGCGACAAGTATCAATTTATACGTCATTGGTTTGACTGGGCACCGATTCGAACTCACGACTAGAACCCATGTTGCTGGCAGGGGTACCATGAGTTGGTCATGGGATACCCAAGCAGGTAGAATAGTCAAATTTCTGGTTTTACTAAGCGCCCCTTTTATCACCCTTTCTCTGCCCGAACTACATGTTTCTTCATCTTCGTTTAAACCAGTAATTCCGTGATTTAAAATGAGCTCAAACTCCAGCTAATTAATTAAAGTTGCAGTCCTTATCTAGGTTGGAACCTACTTATCCAAGTTAGATACCAGTGCGATTATTGAGTATTTTCTACTATTTATAAAGGCATAAGTCAATTTAATTCAATTACTGCCGAAGCCTATGGGGACAGCTTGGGCAAGCATGCCAAAATATGTTCCGCATGTTTATACGTCAAATACCTCCAAAGATAATGACACTGAGTGGGATATTGTTATGGTGCTGGCAGCCTGGTCTCCCAGTGGGTCACCATGAGAGCACACTGTCACAACTCGAGACCCGTCCTGATATGACCTTAGATGTTGCTAGAACGTAAAACTCCAACAACCAACTACCCATTAGCATAGCTGCTTCGTTATTGCCGTTCTCTATAATCAGTGACCCATGAGCATGGGAATTAGTGGCCCAAGTTTCAGTTCCATTTCATAGGGAAAGCCTATCAAATGGTGTAAATATGACGGATTGTTTGATGCACTACCTGACGCCAAATAGTAATACAAAATTACAGAGGGAAAAAAAAGTAACAAAGAAATGTTGCTGTCATTCTGAACTCGACAAAAGTGTATTATGAGTGCTTTGACAGAATTTGGTGAATTGATGACAAGATGAATAATAGGAACACATTTAGTCAGTTATTTACGCCAGGATGTTGACTGGAACGGAAGGTGGTGAGGTGAGCTGAGGTGAGGTTGGGGAAGTGGGGTAGGTGTAGGGAAGAGGGGGAGGAGTAGCGGAGAGGAGAGAGGAGAGAGGAAAGAGGAGAGGGGTGACGGGAAATGGGAAAGGAGAGGAGATGGGAGAGGAGAGTAGAGGGGAGAGAGGAGGGGGAGAAAGGAGAGAGAAGATAGGAGAGGGGAGAGAGGAGAGAGGAGAGGGGAGAGAGGAGAGGGGAGAGAGGAGAGGGAGAGGGGAGAGAGGAGAGGAGGAGAGAGAGGATAGGGGATAGTGGAGAGGGGAGAGGGGAGAGGGGAGAGGGGAGAGGGGAGTGACGGGAAATGGGAAAGGAGAGGAGATGGGAGAGGAGAGTAGAGGGAGAGGGGAGAGAGGAGAGGGGAGAGGGGAGAGAGGAGAGGGGAGAGAGGAGAGAGGAGGAGAGAGGATAGGGGATAGTGGAGTTGGGAGAGGGGAGCAATGAGAGGGGAGCAAGGGGAGAACAGAGAAGCGAGATGCGAGGAGAGGGGAGGCGGGAGTGGGAAAAGGAGAGAGGAGAGGGGAGGCGGGAGTGGGGAAAGCAGAGGGGAGAATGGAGAGGAGAGGGGAGGGGGGAGGGGAGGGGAGGGGAGAGGGGGGAGGGGAGAGATGTAGGGATGAGGGGCAGAGCAGAGGAGGCTAAGAATTGTCGGTATAGTGCAAAGAGGATTCTGGTAGTGGCAATGGAAGTAGTCACTGCTGGGTGAATCTTGCGTCACAAGACAAGCTTACTACGTGTATTCAGTTCATTAATGTCACCAACATGCAAGCACATGTGGTCTATAAAGTGGCGCGTTCATTGTTAGTAGCTAGTACCTAGACCATGCTCACCCATCAACATACATATGAGACTGTCTCAAAAGGTGCTAAGCAATATGGGAGAA
Source organism: Branchipolynoe longqiensis (assembly GCA_030323885.1). Lineage (NCBI taxonomy): Eukaryota > Metazoa > Annelida > Polychaeta > Phyllodocida > Polynoidae > Branchipolynoe > Branchipolynoe longqiensis. The sequence continues at coordinate 25,389,097 of CM059194.1, forward strand.
AACTTTGTCCATTGTAACGATCAACATACTATCTGCTTCTGCATTTGCTCAGGATAAACTGATTTTTTTTTACATATTGATTTAAAGCAAATGTCCTTGTGTTTTCAGTGTAACCGTTTCTGCGCTCGCTCGCTCGCTCGCTCGCTCACTCACTCACTCACTCACTCACTCACTCACTCACTCACTCACTCACTCACTCACTCACTCACTCACTCACTCACTCACTCACTCACTCACTCACTCACTCACTCACTCACTCACTCACTCACTCACTCACTCACACTCCTCAATACGGCAGGTCAAGGTGTGCACTGGCTCTTGCCAGTTATCGTGCAGAGCTGATCGTTTTTCACCCAGTGACTCGATGATTGGTAGACAATAGCACTACGGTTATACAGCACTGATACACTGATATGGTGTGGCCCAACGTCAGGCAGGTTTGTCCCATACTGGGTCCGCACACATGTGAAGATATGGAATTCAAGGCTATTTCAAGTCTTTTCAGGGCTGTTTTTGATAGGAATTCAAGATTATTTTCATTTGGATTTAGTCTGAAATCACCATTCCAAATGGCAATTTCGGACTGATTTAGATCATGGGGATAGTTTAATGGAATTCAAGGCTTTTCAAGACAAATTACCCAAAATAGGTTAAATTCAAGCCTTTTCAAGGCCTTGAAATGGGTCAAATGAAGTTCAAGACTTTTCAAGACTTTCCAGGCCCTGTACGGACACTGATATTTACACACTGGATAAACTTTCTCAATAAAATAGAACTGAAACATGTTTAGAGTCTATGGCTCACTAATTAGAGAAAGGCTATAAAGAAGCCCTTTAACTATGCTTTAGGTCCTGATATAACCTTAGATGTTGCTTGGACGCAAAACCCAAATATACAAACAAACTATGCTTTAGACCGTAGGTAATTCCACGTATCCCTTCTCTACATGACGTCACAGAATGAGCTATTTGACCTCTGAACCCAGTAATTACAGATTTATCTGTACAGGTCCATTATACTGAGTATCCCACAAATGTTCTGAGTAGTACAAACTGCAATGTAATTAACATTTCTAGGATTGTAATATTTTGCTAAAATATACCAAATAATCATGCAAAGAATATACAGCGCTTAAAAGTAGTTGGACTTGTTTTTGCGGATCTTTTCTTTTGTTGTTGGTAGGGGAGGGGATTACAATTTTATTTTTAAAATGCCCCCACGTCAGTGGCTGACATTCCAACAACACAATGAGTTACTGTTACATCTGCAAGTACTCCAGGATGACAATATGGTCCTTTTTTTGTCGTAAACAGTCAGAGACAAAAGGCCTCATCCAGTATGCGCCATCATATTTATGACATTACACAGATGTTTGTCAAGTGTTAATGCTCAGATGACAAGCACAATGTAATAGCATCATATCACACAAATCACAAAAGTTTTGCACATTTACTAATTTAGTATAGTTGCGTCATGTGATGCCAATGGTTTTCAGTTTCTGCAACCAGACGGGACGGCCGAATGGGTTGAGCGTCCGTCTCCCATTCTGGTAGACCATGGGTTCGAACCCTGGTCGAATCAAACCAATGACGTAAAAATTGATTCCTGTCACTTCCTTGACAGGCACTCGGCATTATTAGGCTTGGGCAAGGACTGGTTGGCTCAGTGTCAGGATGTGACTGAGTGGGATATCAGGTCATGGTGCTGGCAGCCTGGTATCCCAGTGGGGCAGCACTATGAAATCACCATAAATGTGCACTGTTACAAGTCGGTATACGTCCTGATATAACCATAGAAGTTGCCAGGACGCAAAACTCCAACAACCAACCAATCGAGTTGTGCCGGTGCCAGACTGAAGCAGTTCTAAATGCGCCAGTTATGGCAGCACATGGGCTACTACACTATTAGTTAAAGTTGCAGGGTCTGATGGCATTTGAATTTTTGTTTTATGTTTAAAATAAATATATCAAATTGATCGTTATAACCTACTAATCAATAGTCCTGGGTAATTTTGATGAAGAATGTCTAATTTTGAAGCAATTTGAGCTGAAAGAACCCAAAATACTTTTGACAAGCTTGACAAAAGTCCTCTAGCTATGATGTGTATTGACGTCTCGCGATGACCACGTGATGTAGGATGACCTAATTCAAATGTAGCCTGGTATCCTGGTATTTTCCACTGATGGCTAATGAGGCCACGAGATTGACCTAATTGGTTAATGGTGTTCTTCCTTTTATGGCTGTGGCAAAGTAAGTATCCAAGGGGATGGGGTAATAAATTCACTGATTATACTGTATGTGCTGTCACAAATCCTTAGCTAATGCACCAGTATCTAAGTTGGATATATAGAATACAATCTTGATAAGTGTCTTGGTTTTGAAAAAAAATATATTACATCGGACCATGCAACTTTAACCTCGGGTGATAGGAACTTGCCTTTTCATATCGAGAACAGCTATTTTCGCCGCACAGTGCAGAGACTTTATCCGGGGAAATAGGCCTGGAACCTATTGTATGTGCGGCAGGGTAGGCCGGTCGGTCAACCCAGTGTCGCAGTTTCTGCCGTCCGCCACTTTCCGCGGTATGCATCGCTTCTGCGCATGCATCAAAATCGAAGAGCATCGTCAGTAACCTTATAAATTTAATATAATGTTTTTGATAAGGATGTTTTCTATATGTGTACCAAGCGATTTGTTTCTAGGTGGTGTGGTTTTAGAGATACTTCACTTTTTCTGTATTTTCTGTATGAAGATTGCTCACGACCTTTGACAAGGTGGTGTGGTTTTAGAGATATTAGACTTTTTCTGTATGAAGATTGCTCATGGCCATTGACAATGCATTTGAGTGTATGCGTACCGCGGAAACTGGCGGACGGCGGAAACTGCAACACCGGCAGACCAACAGCCGCCCTTCGCAGAAGGAACTTGCCCGGGTTTGTTGTTTGCTTGTTTGTTGTTATACAACCTAGCAACATCTAAGGTCATATCAGGATGGGTGCCGACTTGTGACAGTGTGCACTCATGGTGAATTTATAGTGCTGCCGCACTGGGAGATCAGGCCAGCACCATGTCCCGATATCCCATAGTCACATTATCCTGACTCTGTGCTAATCAGTCCTTGTCCTATCCTATTAATGCTAGGTAGCGGCAAGTTTCAATTTGATAAGTCACTGGTTTGACTTGGCTCAGATTTGAACTCCTGACTTTCCGCATGGGAAGCCTGTGCTCTACCGATTCGGCCACTGCGTCCCTTACCAGGGAACGAGGACAATGATATACTAAAATTAATATAACGGTATATATTGCCGAGTGAGGACTACTTGGTCCCACCGACACCCAGCAAAGTGCTGTGGATGTTCTTCAATGCAGGGGGTGATGCTCATCCCATTCTTCCGCCATTTTCATTTGATATTTTTGAGAATGAGTGGTTTCAGATCAGAGTCGGGGGTCCGACATGGTGCAACGACACTGTTCAGAGACATTTTCGCAGCTCGGTCAGCATGCTTATTTCCTTAGATACTGGTATGACCAGACACCCAGCACAAGTGAATTTTGTACCTTGCATTGCCAACCCTGCCATTGCTAGCTATTGCCTACCATGCCATTGCTAACCATTGCCAACCCTGCCATTGCTAGCCATTGTCTACCCTGCCTTTGCTAGCTATTGCCTACCCTGCCATTGCTAGCCATTGCCAATCCTGCCATTGCTAGCCATTGTCTACCCTGCCAATACTAGCTATTTCCTACCCTGCCATTGCTAGCTATTTCTTACCCTGCCATTGCTAGTTATTGCCTACCCTTCCATTGCTAGCCATTGCCTACTCTGCTATTGCTAGTCATTGCCTACCCTGCCATTGCTAGCCATTGCCAGCACTACTTGTGATTAACACTAGGTACATTACACTGGGTAAATGCTAGGTTGGGCAATTTTAGACTAGGGAGGCAGCATTATACCCGGATAAGATTTTCCATTCCCCCAGCAATGCTATGCTGGTATATAACTGCCACCACTGGGGCAGAGGGGCGTGGGTTTATGTGGGGTGGGGGTGAGTGTACCAGATAATAACATATTATACATTTATACCGAAACAAAACTGAGTGACATGCGATGTGTGGGCGTGGTCAGGGACGCCTGTGTGACAAAACACTGACGCCCAACTCGTAAATGGAAGCTTTTCACAATCGCCACCCCATCACATTATTTATTTATCCAGATCACCTAAAGTACCGCTTCCATCTTCAGTCGAGAACACCAATGCATTGTTTACAGCGACACGGAGTATTGCTAATGGTTCATGGAGGGTCTAGCTAATCTCCCTGACGGTGACGCCCCCATTCACCGCACACCCCTTCCTCTATTTGGTCTGCTTTCTTTCCATTTAAATAGAAAAGCTTAGATATGGAAAATTGCATGCAGAAATCTTTCTTTCTTTTAATCATTAACAAAAATATATAAATACCCCTCCCCCCAAGAAGGAGGACATATTTATACTAGGATATATTTATACTAGGTCACATATGAGCCTGTCTCAAAAGGTGCTAGCTCTTCGTTTTTTTGTCCATCGTAACGATTGACACAAAACAGCACAGAAACGGTTACACTGAAAACACAAGGACATTTGCTTCAAATCAATGTGTATTCTATTGGGATTATGAAACACCATGTACAAAACAAATCAGTTTATACTGAGCAAATACATAAGTAGATAGTGTGTTGATCGTTACTATGGACAAAGTTTTGTCCCATATTGCTTAACACCTTTTGAGACAGTCTCATATACATATATATATAGAAGGAATGTTGACAGTGTAATACTAGCAGACAGTGAGAAAAACCTACAAGATATAGTGAATAGAATCAATAAAGCTGGAATACTATTCAACATGAAGATGAATGCCAGGAAGACCAAAACAATGGTTATAAGTAAAAAGACAGATAAACCAAATGTCAATATAACCATAGATGGCACAAACATAGAACAAGTATCCGAATTCATATATCTCGGACAAAAGATTACAAATGATGGGAGATGTGAGGAAGAAATTAAAAGAAGGATAACAATAGCCCGAACAACATTCTCCAAAATGTATAGAGTGTTAACATCAAGTAAGATATTAATACAAACAAGGAAGCGTATTCTTCAGTGTTATGTGTGGTCTACTCTAATGTATGGGGCAGAGACATGGACAATCTCTAAGAAAATGTACAAACGTTTAGCAGCATTTGAGATGTGGACTTATCGAAGGATGATGAAAATATCATGGACAAAGAAGATCACCAACAAAGAAGTTCTCAGAAAAATTAAAAATAAGAAAAGCTTGTTTGCCACTATACAGACAAAGAAACTTATTTATTTTGGCCACATCATTCGTCAGAGTTCAATATACCGTACATTGTTGGAAGGGAAGGTGAATGGCGCAGAGGGAGAGGGAGACCAAGAACATCATGGTTTACAAATATTTCACAGTGGACAGGCTTGAATTATTCACAGTCTATCAGAACAGCACAACATCGGGACAAGTGGAGAACCATTGCATCCAACCCTCGACTAGAGGATGGAACTATTGATTGATTGATTGATAGAAGGAAAACTTGTGCTATTTGTTGACAGATATCATATAGCATACTGTTATAAATATAGTGAAGACATGCGATCAACTCGATATAGTGGTCAACCCCTTAATTGTTGCCAATGTGGCTTAGTTCCAAACACATGCTTTTATTTTCTACAAAGCTGCGAATTTCACTGTCCACATGTTGCATAGTTTGATGGTTTTTAGGTTCTGTCATTTTTCTGAGATAAATATATTAAATTGATTAAATTGATATTAAATTGATTGTTATAATCTACCTTACTCTAGTTTGAAGTAACTTATTTTATATGGTTAACTTTTGAGATATTTGAAGTGTAAACATGTCAAATGAATTTTGACAAGCATTCCATAGGCCTCTGCAGTAACTGGTTCTATTAAATTGGCTCAGTATTCCCTTATAGTTGGCAACAAATGCTTAATAATTGCATCGATATCTAAGTTAGATATATTATATAGAATCAAATCTAGATAATTGTTTTGGTTTTGAAAATTTGATGCTTCATCGGACTATGCAGCTTTAATTACTTGGACCCACAGCTGATCAGATAAACTCAAAATTGCAATGTACTATATTGGTTTTTCCGGGTAAATATATTTATTCCTCTGAACACAGTATTTTTTCAGTGCCGGAGCACTGGTCTTCTAGCTATTGTTGGTAAAGCTATTTACTTTTCTTTTTTTTTAAAGATAAGTTTTAATAGTTCATTACAATAATTAAAAAAAGAAACGTAATTGTGAACATTAAATAATTATCACAGCTTGTGTAAAAGATGCAACAAAAGTCTAAAGAATCCAATGGGTATTCCAATTCCTTGATGCTAAAATAGCCTTCGAACTACTCCTTAGTTCAATACACAAGGCTCAACATACCCCCCCCCCCCCTCCCCGTAAGTTGGACACTCCCGTGCAATATTTATTTCATATAAATATATTAAATTGATTATTACAATTATTATGATTATTCCCCATGCCATCACCTCTGCCAATTTGGATTTCCACCGCTGTGTATAACTTACAGCATCATCAAAGTCCAGTTGCTCTCATACCATGTCTATGTGGTGTGGGAGGTTAAAAATCGCTTGGGTCGGTAAAAGTGTAGGCTTTGGCTTTCTATCGACCAACCGTCGAATGGTGAAAACAAGTCTATTCAGACTTATCCATGATAGGCACTATAAATCTTCAAGAAAAAAAGAAAACAATACACTTTACATTAGATCACATTTTAAAGGGTTAATTTGACAAATATTTGAAAGTGAAAATTAATGTTGCCAAATTAATGTTGCCAAATTAATGTTGCCGCATGCATGTTGAGATGCATCAGGGTTCAACAGTAACAAGTCTTGTTAAATTGACTTAGTATTTATTCCTTCAGTGCAGCACTAAATGCTTACTGAGTCCACCGCACACTGAATATGTAGGACCAAATCTTTGTTAACTTTGCATAGTCGATACTTTTGAGTTTCTGCCATTTTCTGAGATAAATGTATTAGATTGATCGCTATAATCTACTTTACTTTAGATTGAAAGCAACTTTTATTTTAAATGACTAGCTTTCAAGATATTTGAAGTAAAACATGGTAAATTAATTTTGGTAAGCACGTCAAAATTTGGACACCATAGACTTCAACAATAACATGTTCTATTAAATTGGCTTAGTATCCCCTCGTATGCAGCAACACATACTTAGTAAGTGTACCAGTATCCAAGTTTCATATCCAGGGTCAAATCTAGGTCAGTGTATTGGTTTTGAAGATGCTTTCGTAGGCCTGTGCAGCTTTAAGTACTTAGATTTTGAAAATGTGATATTTTCATCGGATTATACAGATTAAAGATGGCAGTGCCCAGGTGCGCACCCAGGTTTTGCGCGTTTACAATCCAGGTGCACCTGAACGCGCCTGCAATCGGGTAGAACTGTATTTCTGACATCATCTACGAATTATCAGGAAAACATATCTAGAAAAGCAATTCAACTACAGGTGGACCAGGGCTGTAAGCGCACCCAGGCGCTTGTGTCCTTAAAGGGTTAACAACATGGATCTTGTGGGCACACACCCCAGCGCTCCAATCCTTAAAAGGTTAACGACCCGCTCCTCCCCCTTCCCCCATCCCAATATGTCAGCCAGTGGCTTATCGTCACCCAGACCAGACCAGACCAGACCAGCGTCATGCTTACCAATGCCTCGGGTCGGGTTCCATGTCGCCCACATAGTCCTCCTCCACCATGCCGCACCCATACCCCATACTCTTCAGGTGGCCCTCTCCGGGAGGCCGGAAGACCCCAAGTCTCCGCGGCCCAAACCCGGCCCCGACCCCCGTCCCGGCGAGGCTCAGCGGGGCGGCCGGGTCCCTCAGCCACGACGGCGGGCTGTGCCAGGGGGCGTGGCGGTAGGACATGGGCCGGAAGCTGTGGAACGGGGCGGCGGCGTGCGGGACTCTGGGCGGGGCGCCAACGGGCCCGCCACCCCGGCCCGCCCAGCGGGAGCCGTTCGTGTGGTGCCAGCGCGAGTTCTTCATTTCAGCCAGCAGGAGATGAGCTGGCACCAACTGCGGGCTCCCAGACGCTGCGGCAGGTCAACGGACTCGACGAAATGGGCTTGTGGTATCAGGGTACCACGAGTCATGTTCGGGCGTGGGTTCGGCAGGGTTCGGCAGGGTGCGACACGTGCGTCAGAGCTGCCCGCCGGCGACAGAAGAGAGTGCCGGGACCGCCCGGCTGCCTGGACGCGAGGGATGCTCAGCTGTGTGTGGACCCACCCCGAGGGTCGACGGGCACTCACGATTATCACCTGATATTGATGGGACACCCCCCCCCCCCTCTCCTCACCCCCATCCCTCCCTCACCACCGATACAACCACCACCACCACCACCACCACCACCACCACCACACAGTGCACGCTGATTAGCAGCAGCGATACAAGATAGGGGTTCGGTCGTAAATTACTTATGAGGAAGGGAGGGGAGGAGGGAGGGAGAAAGGGAGGGGGGAGAAAGGGAGGGAGGGAGGGAGAAAGGGAGGGAGAGGGGGAGGGAGGGCGGGAGAGACAGAGGGGGGGATAGACGGAGAGGGAGAGAGGGCGCCCGCATTCCCAGATTCCAGGAGCAGAGGTTGTCAGGCAACACCAACATAAACACCCATCAGTGGAGAACAGGGTCCGTCCACATGTTTATTCAAGGCTATTTCAAGGCTTTTCAATGCCGTTTTTTTAATATGAATTCAAGACTATTTTCAATTGGATTTCATGAAAAAAAAAACAATGGTGAATGACAATTTCTGACTAATTTAGATCAGTGGGGACAGTTTAATGGAATTCAAGGCTTTTCAAGACTAATTACCCAAAATAGGTAAATTCAAGGCTTTTCAAGGCCTTGAAATGGGGCAAATGAAGTTTGAGACTTTTCAAGACTTGCCAGGCCCCCTATGGACCATGGGAGAAGAGATCAGGAAGGTTAGTAAAATAGGTCAGGCTTTAAAGGTACATAATCCGATGAAGGCATCACATTTAAAAACTTAAAATACTTAACCTAGATTTGATCCCTTATGTCTAACTTAGATACATGAAATATGTATTGATGAATAGAAGCAATACTAAGTCAATTTAATTAAATTTGTCACTGCTGTCAATTAAAATGACCAACATTTCTGTGCGCAGCCCAACATTAATTTGACATGCTTTCAATTCAAATAACTCCCTAAGTTTCAGTTAATTTAAACTAGAGCACAGTAGATTACAATGATCAACCTAACACAGTTTTCTGCTAAAACAATAATTTTAATATGGCGGAAAGGTTAAAAATCACATTATGTAACTTGTCTTCAATTTCTGAACTTGGCACGTGATCATTATGTGGGTACACTAAGCAGATACAATTACAGCTTTATTAAGTTTATATGAATTACACACACAGAAAACTCAGCAGATTAGATAGAAAGCGACAAAGTTTCAAGTCTATTAGTTGCTTTCTTCGTCAAAGTAAAGGTTTTGACCAGGCACTGCTGAAATTGAAACAACGACAAACTTTGTTTCAGCCTTTAATGGACTTTAATGGACAGCCTTTAATGGACAAAACCCACAAGAAAATTAACCAGCACTCTTGAGACAGAAGCAATCTAAACACACAACACCCACCCACCCACCCACCCACACTCCCTCTCACACTCCCTCTCACTCATTCCAATTGCAAGCATCGGAAGGGATGGCCGAATAGTTGAGCGTTCGTTTCCCGTTTTGGTAGATCGTGGGATTCGAACCCACAGGTTCAATTCGAACCCTGATCGTATCAAACCAATCATTTAAAAATTATTACTTGTTGCTTCCTAGCCAGGTGCTCGGCATTATTAGGATAGGGCAAGGAGTGGTTGGCTCAGTGTTAGGATAATGTGACTGAGTGGGATATCAAGTCCTGGTGTCGGCGACCTGGTCTCCCAGTGGGGAAAGTACTATAAAGTTGTATTGAGTACACACTGTCACAAGTTGGTACCCATCCTGATATGGCCCTAGATGTTGCCAGGACCTAAAACTTCAACAACCAACCAACTCCAATTGCACAATTTACTCACTTTATGTCAGACCCATTCCACTCGACACAATGTGGCTCCTTCAACGTTTAATCTACACTCCTGGGGCCAAATGTATGAAGCAGGGTTAGCGCTCCAAACCCGTGGTTAGCGGGGATCTCCAGGTTAGCGGCGAAAAGTCGGTATCTATGTCGCCGGGTTAGGGAAACTCCACGAGTTTAACGTCGTCTACGCTAACCCCAAGCCATATCAAGTTTACCGTCGGTGTTAGAGACCGATTAGGCCCAAATCTATTCAATGCTATCATATTTAACAGAATTACATACTCAAAACGTGAAATTTCATTAAATTAACCCTAAAATCAAACTGATATTAATGCCGCCGCTACATCGGCGGCGATATTAATATTGTCGAATCGACGAATGTAAACTAAACAAATCGCCGCCGCCACATGTGCGGCGATATATTAGCGCCAAATCTATTCAATGCTATCATATTTAACAGAATTACATGCGCAATAAATGAAATTTCATCAAATTAACCCTAAAATCGAAGCGATATTAATGCCGCCGAATTTTGGTCAAATTAAACCAATAATCGAACCGATATTAACGCCGTCGCCGGATCGGCGGCGATATTGTGAAAGAGCGGTGCTCACCGGCAACAGGCTCAGCAATAACAAGGCTCGCTGGTGCCCGGCAGTGTTAGGGACCGATTAGGCCCAAATCTATTCAATGCGATCATATTTAACAGAATTACATACTCAAATCGTGAAATTTCATTAGATTAACCCTAAAATCGAACCGATATTAATGCCGCTACCGCCCCCACCGCATCGGCGACGATATTGTCAAATAGCGGTGCTCGCCGGCAACAGGCTCAGAGGGATTTCCAAAATCTATAAATAACGCATCGGTTAGCTAACTCCGCCACGCTTTGGCCACATACATTTCCTGTGACACATATTCCAACACCGACGTTAGCTAACCCGCCGGCCGCCCTTAACACCGGAGCCGATAAAAAGTTGTTCATACATTTGGCCCCTGGGGCCATATGTATGAAGCCGTGCTACATAGCGCCGGGGTAGCTATCACCAGCCTGGTGGAGTAGGTCAAGTCGTATGCTGAGGCGCCCAAATCGGTGCGGGTAGTAAACCTTGGAATTATTTTTAGATTTGGGGTATCCCCCTTAACTGGTACCAGCGTGTACCGGCCGGCTTGCCATCTCCACACACTGGGCACCAGCAAGCCTTGTTAATGTGCGCCGTGTCTGTGTGTCTGTCTGTGTGTCTGTTGTCTGATTGTGTCTGTCTGTATGTCTCTGTCTATGTATGTCTATGTATGTCTGTGTGTGTGTGTGTCTGTCTATGTATGTCTGTGTGGGTGTGTCTGTGTGGGTGTGTCTGTCTGTGTGTTTCTGTGTATGTGTGTATGTATGTGTGTGTTTCTGTGTCTGTGTGTGTCTGTGTGTGTCTGTCCATGTGTCTGTGTGTGTCTGTCTGTGTCTCTGTGTGGGTCTGTCTGTGTGTGTATGTATGTGTGTGTCTGCCTCTGTATGTGTGTCTGTCGATGTGTCTCTGTCTGTGTGTGTGTCTCTCTCTGCAAAGTCAGGTTGGGTGTATGTGTGTCTGTGTATGTCAGGTGTGCATGTATGTGTGTGTCTGTGTGTGCTGTCTGTGTGTGGATGTCTGTGTGTCTATATATGTGTGTCTGTATGTATGTGTCTGTGTGTGTATGACTGTATCTGTGTGTGTCTGTCTGTGTGTCTCTGTCTCTGTGTCTCTGAAAAGTCAGGTCAGGAAACACACAGACACATACACACACACAGAAACACACAGACATCCATACATGCAGACACACACACAGACAGACAGACATACATAGCCATACACACAGACACATACAGACAGACACACACAGACACACACAAACAGACATACAGACATACACACACACACAGACACACATAGACAGACTCCTTACTCATGGGTCCTTCCTATGACCTACATTCACTGACATCCCTCCCCACACATCCCAACCCCACCCGACCCCACCCCCCACACTGACTGCACACTATCTGAAAGCAGCTTAGACTAGGCTACGGTCGGCGGCTAGCGCTGGCACCGCTTCTTGCATGCGGATTCTCCACCATTAGCCGTGTGGTGCCCGCCAAAACTCGGTTAGGGCGCTAACACCTCCCCATGCATACGGCCCCGCTTCTATATCTCTGGCCTAAATAGGCTGGACTAATCTATTATCTTATTTCGATATGCCACACTGGCCTACTGTGTAATCATATGGCCATTGTATCAGCATTACCGCCTGCTTTCCTCAGCCAAAAATTACAAGCCATATGCTTATCTAGCCGTATAAGATTGCAGTTGGTTGTTGGAATTTTACGTCCTGGCAACATCTAAGGTCATATCAGGAAGGGTACCGACTTGTGACAGTTCACACACATGGCGACTTTATAGTGCTGTCCCACTGGGAGATCAGGCCACCAGCACCATGACCCAATATTACTCTCGGTCACATTATCCTCACATTGAGCAAACCAGTCCTTGACCTATCCTATTATAAGTATTAATGCTGAGCGCCGAGCTAGGAAGTGACAAGTGTCGATTTTGTAAGTCCTTGGTTTGACTCGGCCGGAAATCAAACTCCTGATCTCCCGTGGGGAGGCCTGCGCTCTACCGATTCGGCCACTTCGTCCCGTCACTATATATAATTATAAGATTGCAACTATATATATATGTCCAAAGTTTGCAACATAGAATAAAAGTTACAAGAACGATCAAAAGAAATATGGGAGGAACACCATCGTACTTTAAATGCATAGTGTTGTTTTGTTGGTAAAGCTATCTGATAATCTATTATCTATTATCCTAGCCTGCCGACAGGGACAAAACCTGCACTGATATACCAGTGTCCGGAAATTACGCCAAGCTCAAGGTCATCTGGTGTACGCTTAGGCCTACGCTAATCGCATTTTAGTCGTAGTGACTGATTGGGGTGTATGCCCAAGCAACATCTAAGATCATATGAGGACAGATATCGACTTGTGACAGTGCGCACTCGTGGTGACTTTCAAGGTCGGTACACATGTGAAGATACGGAAGTCAAGGCTATTTCAAGGCTATTCAATTCAAGACTTTTTCAAGGTCTTTTCAAGGCTCTTTTTGATAGGATTTCAAGACTATTTTCATTTGGATTTCAAGAAGGACAAAAAAACAATGGCGATTTCTAATTCATTTAGATCAGTGGGGGACAGACAGTTGGATCGAATTCAAGGCTTTTCAAAGCTAATTACCCAAAATAGTTTACATTCAAGGTTTTTCAAGGCCTTGAAATGGGGCAAATGAAGTTCAAGACTTTTAAGGCTTTCCAGGCCCCATACGGACCCTACGGTTTTACACCCATCAACATCTAAGGTCAGATGACAACGGATATTGATTTGTGACAAGTGTGCACTCGTGGTGACTTTATAGTGCTGCTGGCATCCATTTCAGTAATATCATCATGGCATTGGCCTTCCAGCCAACCAGTCCTTCCAGTATCCTAGAAAAGTCGAGTGCCAGGCAAGGTAGCAGCAACAAACATCAATTTTGCAAGACTTTGTTTTGTCTCTGCCAGGAGACGAGCCCACGACCTGCCGAACAGGAAGTGGGACCCTACTCACTCAGCCATCCGGTCGCACTCCAAGGGTCCATACCTTGACACAGGTTGTCTATCTGGAGGTGTTGAGCAGTGTTGTCCTCACCGCAACCTCGTCGAAATCATAAAGTAATTAACACATTGTGACTAATTACAATGATACAAACAGAATATCCACCACTGTAGAAAATGTCAAATATACAAAGATAAATAACGTTCATCACATCCATGTTAAGTATGAGTGATTATGTCCATATCCATTTCTACCCACGCTGCCACCATGGGTACAGACTTCGTCTTATTCAACTCACAGGTTGACTAGAACTATCAACAAAATATATAGTATAAAGCCGTGTTCACACGTCAAAATCTAAAGCGATTCAGCCAAGGCGAATCATGTGAATCGATTTAGATGCGCGTTCACACGGGCAGTACTTGGGCCGGAAATCGATATCAGCGCATGAGCAAGGCGATACTAACCAGCGCCAGTTTCGGTTAGTCGACATCGCCACAAGAGAGTGTGGGTTCGACCTAGATATGTATGGACTAAATCGTATTGGTTTGGAACGGTCAAAACTTCTGCTGGGCAGTGAAACCCTAAAAATAAATGATGAAAAAAATATCTGTGCACCTCTAGCAGGTTCATAGACCAAATTATATAATATGCGCTTTTGATCGACCGGAAAGTCAACAAACTAATGTCTCGACTGCGCATGCGTGTGACGTCCTTAATCCGCCTCAGTGTGTTCACACGGGCAAAATAAATCAATTCACAGAAATCGACTCACGTAATCGACCTCCACATGTGATTTACAGTATCCAAGTCACAGAAATCAATTCAGCCCTAAACCGCCTCAGCCGCGCGTTCACACGCCAAATGTGAGCCGAACTAGGCAAGTCGATTTCTACGAATCGATTTACATTGCCCGTGTGAACACGGCTTTAGACGATACAAGCCCTTCACCATATTATCTGAATTTTTTTAAATTAATTTTGTTTAATCCACCTATCTGACATTTGGTTTGCGAAGAGGATTGTTGTTTGTTTGTTGTTTGTTGGGGGATTATATCCTACCAACATCTAAGGTCATATCAGGATAGGTACAGAATTTTGCCAGCGCTGTATCCGAATTCGCGTTAAATCAGGGCATATCAAATCGGGATTTCACTGTATTTGACCCGAGCTCCCACGGAGTCATCAAGAGCTGTGCACATACCTCTCAATCATCCACTCTCATCCTCGCTCACAAAACACAGAGCTGTCAAAATCTGACGCTCGGATGCAAATTGCCACTATTGACTGGATGCATTGCCACTAACTGCATTCCGTCCACATCACCACTGCCCAGGCACCCTACACCCTCCTGCAGCCCCGTGTTGGTAAATCGTGGGATTCAAACCTACGGGTGCGAACCCTGGTCGAGTCAAAATTTATACTTGTCGCTTTCTATCCAGGCTCTCGGCATTATTAGGATAGGGCAAGGACTGGTTGGCTCAGTGATAGGATAATGTGACTGAGTCAGTGGGATATCAGGTCATGGTGCTGGTGGCCTGGTCTCCCAGTGGGGCAGCACTATAAAGTCACCATGAGCGAGCACTGTCACAAGTCGGTAGCCGTCCTGATATAACCATAGATGTTGCCAGGACGTAAAACTCCAACAAGCAACCAACCAGCCCTCCTGCAGCAGGCCAGGTCCTCATGCCCTGCGCTGTGTCATATGTTACTTCCCTAATTAGTTTCGAGACAAGGAGTCTGTTTCAAGTTGAGTCCCAGGCTGCAGTTTGTCTGGAGGAACCAGGTGGCTTTATTGTTTGGTTTTGTCTCTTTCTTCACTGCCGGCAATTTGTCGAGGAAGGCTGAAATTGATAAGACAGCCTCCGAGACCACCCCGCCCTAGATCACCGCAAAATGCTACTTCCTCCTGCCCCCCCCCCCCCCCCTCCCCGCCCTGCCAAACCGCCACCTCCACACACAACTCAAGGACCCCATCACCGCTTACACTCGCCATAGTGTGCCATGATTCAAGCACACAGTGCTTACACTCGCCATAGTGTGCCATGATTCAGGCACACATTGCTTACACTCGGCTTCGAGTGCCATGATTCAGGCACACATTGCTTACACTCGCCATAGTGTGCCATGATTCAGGCACACATTGCTTACACTCGCCATAGAGTGCCATGATTCAGGCACACAGTGCTTACACTCGCCATAGTGTGCCATGATTCAGGCACACAGTGCTTACACTCGCCTTAGAGTGCCATGATTCAGGCACACCTTGCTTACACTCACCATAGTGTGCCATGATTCAGGCACACATTGGTTACACTCGCCATAGGGTGCCATGATTCAGGCACACCTTGCTTACACTCGCCATAGTGTGCCATGATTCAGGCACACATTACTTACACTCGCCTTAGTGTGTAATGATTTAGGCACAGTGCTTACTCGCCATAATGTGCGATGATTCAGGCAGTGTTTACACTCATCTTAGTGTGTAATGATTTAGGCACAGTGCTTACACTCGCCATAATGTGCGATGATTCAGGCACAGTGTTTACACTCGCTTGAGTGCCATGATTCAGGCACACATTGCTTCCACTCGCCATAGTGTGCCATGATTCAGGCACACATTGCTTATGCTCGCCATAGTGTACCATGATTCAGGCACACATCGCTTACACTCGGCTTCGAGTGGCATGATTCAGGCACACATTGCTTACACTCAGCTTCGAGTGCCATGATTCAGGCACCCAGTGCTTACACTCACCTTAGTGTGTAATAATTTAGGCACAGTGCTTATTCGCCATAATGTGCGATGATTCAGGCAGTGTTTACACTCATCTTAGTGTGTAATGATTTAGGCACAGTGCTTACACTGGCCATAATGAGTGATGATTCAGGCACACAGTGTTTACACTCGCCATAATGTGTGATGATTCAGGCACACAGCGTTAGACACTCACCATAGCATGCCATGATTCAGGCACACAGTGATTACACTCGCCATAGAGTGTGATCATTCAGGCACATAGGGCACGCCCAATGCAGTACCATGCAACAGTAGCCAGTGCATTAAACTCGCCTTAGAGCGCCACGATTCAGACACAGGGCTTACACTCGCCTTAGTGTACAGGTCTTACACTCGTCCATAGTTCCCAAAAAGGCACTAAATGACCAGTCGCACACTTAGCCTGGAATTTCTTCATGGGAATTACCAAATGTAACATGGCACTGCTTATTCAACGCACCGGACACCGAAAAAGCACTTCAGTGAATGGGGTTGAGTGATGTCTACATACCTGAATGCAGGACCACCAGCATCATGACCCCATATTCCACATTATCAAATCATATTGTTACATTGTGCTGACATTGAACCACCAAATCCTTGCCATATCGCAGTCATGTCAAGTGTCAGGATAAAGAAACAACCGGCGTCAAATTTGTAAGTATTATTGTTTGACTCACCCGGGACATAAAATAATTAATAAATATGTAATTAAATATATAAATGAATAAATAAAAATAAATGAATAAATAAATTAAATAAAAGAATTAAATAAATGAATCAATAAATAAATAAAGAAATCAAATAAATGAATCATTAAATAGATAATACTGTTGTACTGTCGTGTCGTGGGGGCGATGAAAAGGGGAAATATTGCGCCTAGAGCGGAATCGAACCCACATCTCTTGCATTCCAGGCCAGTGTGCTAAGCATTACACCACCCAGGCCCCCTGATGTCACCACACTACCCACGCCTACCTGTCTATACGGTTCCTTGCCTGAGGTTAGTGCACACTACTACAGTACTAATAATTATACTGTTACACAATAAATGTTATAAAATATATTAACTAAGACGGTATAACGCTGACGTGTCCCTAATAGATTCTTCTTCGTCTACATGGAAACATGCTATATAATGCATTATATTAGTATCAATAACTAACACATATCTAATGTCGCATTCTCGCATTATGGCACATTTCGTATTAGTACATCAGAACATCACGTACGTGAACTATGAGCCACATCCAAGTCGAGACAAGCACACAGACATGTGGACAGAAAAACCAATGTCGCCCAAAGATAAACCATGTCAACTACCAGACAGTGTTCCGTCACCACACGCTTGAACACAACTGGTGTATAGTCTAGACTAGACTAGACATGATATTGATAATGACCCGGTCACCATTGACTGCTGCTGACCAGACGGAATGGCCGAATAAGGTTAGCGTCCGTCTCCCGTTTTGGTAGTTCGAACCCTGGTCGAGTAAAACCAATGACTTAGAAATTAATACTTTTCGTTTCCTGTCCAGGCGCTCGGTATTTAGGATAGGGCAAGGACTGGTTCACTCAGTGTCAGGATAATGTGACTGAGTGCGATATCAGGTCATGGTGCTGGTGGCCTGGTCTCCCAGTGGGGCAGCACTATAGAGTGGACATGAGTGCACACTGTCACAAGTCAGTACCCGTCCTGATATGACCGTAGATGTTGCCAGGACATAAAACAACCAAACAACCAACCAACAAACAATGCATTGAGCAGGGTGAGCATTTGCACTCTGTCTGAGCCAGATAAACATGGCGGATGGTTATTTACTGCAAGGTCACTATTTTTTCGGGTACATTAGTTGTTTAAGCAGGAGAAATTTCAATCGCGGATGATTGGTCTTCTTCATTCCACTGCTCCTTGCTATATGCTAATAAATAGGAAGCGACAAGTATCAATTTGTTGGTGTTTGGAGAGGATATTCAACCTTGTAGTTATTGAACACTGCCGTGACAGCTGCGTTGGTTCTTGTTAGGGTGGGATGGGCAAGTTTTCTCAACAGAACGTGGACTAGATCTAGCATAGATTTAACCAGGCCATCTAGCCCTCGATCGTAGGGTAGGGCAGTAACATTTTTTTTCCCCACTTGCCCAATCGGGAAAGTGACTAAATTTTCTAGTTGTCCGAGTGCTAAACTACTTGCCCAAGCCCAAGTTAGCCAATTGGAACTGAAATCTGCTACTGAAGATCAGAAAAATAACAACCTACCCTCGACCGACTACAGGTGAGGGGGCGTGGGCGGGAAGAGAGTCGGCGAGTGTTGTGCATGCCCTTATTATTGGGTAGCCAATTTCCTGCAGATCAATTATGTGCATCTCTAATGCTGGCTGCTGACTAAACAGACTCAGCCGGTGTCGTGCCTGGACGACGAAGGCAGGACGATTTGTGCTAGTCAAGACTGGTGTTTGATTGATTGATTGATTGGTGGTTGCTTTACGCCGTGTCGGCAGCATAGGCCATATTCACGGCGAGAAATGTTTGTTTTTTGTTCAACCCATCGCTTTTACATGTAAAGGCAGACAATCAATTATGTGTCAATAGACACTCATTAAATTAGAAAGCTCACAATCATATATTTGTAGTTAAGGGAAACAAATTCTGATAGAAAAAGAAAAGTTTTATTAATAATTGATAGAATCTATTTAGTAAACTATATGAGGTGGTACAGTCCAGCTGCCCTCAAAAAGGCTAAAATGTTTTCCTGTTTTACTTTAGTAAAAAGGTCATGCATACTGTCTGCAGTGTAGAACTGTTGGCGCAGGGCCAAAAAATCAACGCAACTTAGTAAAATGTGCTTGAGTGTCACCGGGGACTGAAAACTAGACTGGTGTACTTAGTTGTTTGTTTGTTGTTGTTTTCCATACTAGCAACATCTAAGGTCATATCAGGTATTGACGTGTGACAGTGCACACTTATGGCGACTTTATAGTGCTGCCCCACTGGGAGACCAAGGTCCTCGCACCATGACCTAATAGCCCACTCAGTCACATTATCCTGACACTGAGCTAACCAGTCCTTGCTCTATAGATCCTATTGTAGTGGTCTGCACTGACCTCAAAGGCAAAGAGCCACATAGACAGGTAGGCGTGGGTAGTGTGGTAACATCAGGGAGGCTAGGTGGTTTAATGGTTAGCACACTGGCCCAGAATGCAAAGAGATGTGGGTTCGAATCCCGTAGATGTTGCCAGGACAACAGCCAACCAACAGAAGCCGCTTGCTTGTAGTTTGAGTAGGGTGGGGTTTATTCGGGACGGTGCAAATGGAGCACTGGCATGTTGTGGATTATTCAGTGTTTATTTGGGACTAGCCGCCAATGTTTCTACATAACACTGGCATTCACTGCGTTTCTATTTTACTCTATACAGGCGTGGTCGTGGATTGTAATCGCAGCTGCGTAAAAGGCGTGAGTAATACAACGGTGTGGGTGGTGTGGTGTAACGTGATGTGTATGGTTGGTTGTTGGAGTTTTAGGTCTTGGCAACATCTATGGTCATATCCCGTCCTGATTGGACTATAAATGTTGCTAGGATGTAGAAACCCCAACAAACAAAGGTCATATCAGGACGGGTACCGACTTGTGACAGACAGTGTGCACTCATGGTGTCTTTATATAGTGATGCCCTACTGTGAGACCAGGCTGCCAGCACGATCACCTGATATCCCACTCAGTCACATTATCCTGACACCAAGCCAACCAGTCCTTGCCCTATCCTATTAATGCTGAGCGCCAAGCTAAGCTAGTAAGCGCCAAGCTAGTAAGCAACAAGTATCAATTTTGTACGTCATTGATTTTACTCAAACGGGAATTGAATTCCCGATCTCCTGCACGGGAGGTCTACGCTCTACCGATTCGGCCACCGCGCCAGGTATATGTGTCTGTGCACACACGCACACACACAGACACACAGACACACACACACACACACACACATGCGCGCGCGGACACACACACATATATATATAGTCATTGAGGAGGGACACCATTAACCAATTAGGTCAATCTCGTAGCTTCATTAGCCTTCCCCTCATTCCCAGAACCTACTCAGGTTCCAGGATGTCCAGCGGTAGTTTGCTGCCACCATATTGACCAATTTCATATGACGTCAGCATGTGTATTTAGGTCAGTGCGCGCGCTGCTTGGCTGCAGGACAATATCCGGTCACACTGCAAACTCAATGGCTATGAGCAATCTTCATAGAGAAAAAGTTAAATATCTCTAAAACCTCACCACCTAGAAACAAACTGATTGGAATACACATAGAAAACATGTTTACCAAAAGGATTATATTAAATTGATACGGTTAGGGTTCTGGATTTCAATTAATTTTGAATAAAACTTACGTTTTGCACTGCACATACCGGCAAACTGCGAATATAGTTTTTGAGGTCATGATCTGGAAAGGCTACCACTGGCACTGACACTCAGAATATCCCAACTTTCACTATTATCTCTGTTTTTAATACTTTCAGAGAAAATTGCCCTTAAGTTAAATTAAATACTTCAGATGTTCCTCTTCAATCACGCATTAAGATATTTTGAATCGACTCAATGAAAGCTTTTAAATTTATTTTGCAAAAATAAATGCTCTGCATAGACATAGCATTGCTGCAGCACAAATCAATGCGGTGTTTACCCTTCGCGGGCTAGTTTCCATATCAGCAAACTCAGTGCATTGTCAATGGCCGTAAGCAATCTTCTTACAGAAAAAGTGAAATATCTCTAAAACCACACCACCTAGAAACAAACCGCTTCACACACAAACAGATAACATGCTTAACAAACAGATTATATTACATTTATAAGGTTCGGGTTCTGCATTTCTATTAATTTTGAATAAAACTAACATTTTGCACTGTGCGTATCGGTAAACTCAATGCATTGTCTATCATCCTCAATGGCCGTGAGCGATCTTCATACAGAAAAAGTTAAATATCTCTAAAACCACACCACCTAGAAACAAACCACTTGGTACACATATAGAAAACATATTCAACAAATAGATTATATTGAATTTATAAGGTTAGGGTTCTGGATTTCTATTAATTTTGAATAAAACTGACGTTTTGCACTGCGCGTACGGCAAACTCAATGCATTGTCAATGGTGGTGAGCAATCTTCATACAGAAAAAGTGAAATATCTCTAAAACCAGACCACCTAGAAACAAACTGCTTGGAACACATATATAGAAAACATATTCAACGAATAGATTATATTAAATTTATATGGTTAGGGTTCTGGATTTCTATTAATTTTGAATAAAATAAACGTTTTGCACTGCGCGTACTGGCAAACTCAGTGGCAGTGTGCATTCGTTCTGCAGCCGAGCTGCGCGCACATACACGATGTTTACAAACATTGAAATAGGTCTATGGTAGGCTGTTTTAAAGTTGCATGGTCTGGTGAAGATTTGGCGTTTTTTCAAAGCCTAACCAGATACATACATTTGATCCTATATTTCCAACTTAGATGGCACAATATTAAACTGAAAGTACCCAGTTTTTTGTTTGTTTTTTGATTTGGTACAACAGTTGATTTAAGCCCCAGTCACACATAGCCGGACGAGCACCGGATTTTGAGCCGGACCACCCACGGACCAACAGCCCGGACTGTCCTGCAATAATATACTGGACTAAAACTGCCCTAGGGGAAATAGGCCAGTATTATACTGCTCCCTCCGCCCCAGCCTTGATTACTAGACTAAATGCTCTCCAGCACAAATTGGCACTGTATGGACAAAGTGATGCTGGTGTAAAGGTAAAATACCCCCGCCTCAAAATGCGGGCAACATGTCTAATTTACAACACCATAATTGGGAATTTAAAATACTGCAAAGAGATCATATATTAAACAAACATTAATAACACATGCATTAATATAATAATACAACAAAAATATAGACACCCCCCACGCGCGTAAGTACTGCGCTATGCTAGGTCCCACTTGAAAAGGAAGTGTGGGGAGTAAGTGCTGCCACTAATGCCGTTGGGAGCCGGTAGATGGCGTCGTGAATGGGTTAAAGATGCATAGTGTGATGAAAGTATCAAAGTTTTAAAACCAAAACACCTATGCGATCTTACATATCCAAACTGTAGTAGCTTGTTAGATACTGGTGCACTCCTTACAGTTACACATGTATTATTTGGTGCTGCTACATCAAAAACAGGCAAACACACGGATGAATGTGGTTTCCAGCAAAAATCGCCCAAATCCAAGCCTTGCTTAATATTAATTACTCTGACGGCGAATTTCCGCGTAAACGCGGATTTTCGTCCATAGGATTAGTACTGTCAGGGAACCGTGGGAAAATGCAGGAAGTTAGGTTTCAACTAACCTTGTTGTGATTGAATTATCGTCCATACCTAACACTTTCTTATCCGTCTGATATGACCATAGATTTTGCCAGGACGTAAAACTCCAACAACCAACCAAAGTAACACTTTGTTGTTTGGGTTTTATGTTCTAGCAACATCGAAGGTCATATAAGAACGGGATTCAAACGAACCAATTGTTGTCATATATATATGGGTCGTTCTCTGAAACTGGGTACCACATATCTGGCATCCGTGTTATGTAGGACATAATAAATTCTTTCTTTTTTTAATAGCAAGTCAAATCATTAAGTTCCCTTTTGTTATTAAGTATGTTAGCAATACTATATGTATTTAATCTATACCACAAAACGTATCAAAAGTATGTTTATATGATTTAAACTTGGGTTTTTTCAACTTTGTTGCAACTTTTTTCTTGTAAGACATCATT
Source organism: Branchipolynoe longqiensis (assembly GCA_030323885.1). NCBI lineage: Eukaryota > Metazoa > Annelida > Polychaeta > Phyllodocida > Polynoidae > Branchipolynoe > Branchipolynoe longqiensis. The sequence goes on from CM059194.1 coordinate 25,412,466, forward strand.
TTGTTTGCTTAACTGTAATCAAAGAAATCAAGTTTGAATGTGTTGTGTATGTTAAAAATGATGTTATGTATGTGTCAATTTTGTGTGTTTAATTTCCATGTGACAGGACATATTTTCCTCTTGTTATTTATTATAAGATCAAAATAAAGAAGGTTTTTTTTAAAATATGACACATACGCAGCATGTAAAGCTTCATATGAAAATAGATTCTGATATTGTTTGGAATGTTTTCTGCTATTATTTGGGATGCTTTCAATGTTTGCTTCCATGTCACAAAAGTGGTACCCAGCTTCAGAGAACAACCATATATCCTGGTTCTTAGCATAAATATAAAAACGTGTGAATCCGCTAAATCACGGGGATCTTTCATCCCTGCAAACAAAGGCTATGTTCAGCATTTCAATGTCCACACCAACATATATTTGCCATGTTTTCACTTCAAATAGCTAACCCGTTAAAATACAGTAAAACCTCTCTAACCGACCACCTCCACAGATCGATACCTCCCCTATATCGATCGCTTTATTTCGGCCCCAAACGATCGCCCATACAAATATCATTGCAACAATTTTTTTTTAAACTCCCATAACCGACCACCTCCCTAAATGGACCATTTAAAGTTGGCCCCATGGTCGGTCGGCTTAAGGAGGTTTTACTGTAAGTTACTTCAAGCTAAACTAATGATCAACCTAACATATTTATGTATCGTGTGTGTGTGTGTGTCTGTGTGTGTGTGGGTGTGTGTGTGTGTGTCTGCGTGTATGTGTATCTGTCTGCGTGTGTGTGTGTGTGTCTATCTGGGTGTCTGTCTGTCTGTCTGCGTGTCTGTCTGTCTGTCTGACTGTCTGTCTGACTGCGTGTCTGTCTGCATGTATGTATGTATGTATGTATGTATGTATGTATGTATGTATGTATGTATGTATGTATGTATGTATGTATGTATGTATGTATGTATGTATGTATGTACGCATGTACGCATGCATGCATGCATGCATGCATGCATGCACGCACACACGTACGTATGTATGTATGTATGTATGTATGTATGTATGTATGTATGTATGTATGTATGTATGTATGTATGTGTGTGTGTGTGTCTCTGTCTGGCTGTCTGTCTGCGTGTCTGTCTGTCTGTCTGACTGTCTGTCTGTCTGACTGCGTGTCTGTCTGCGTGTATGTATGTATGTATGTATGTATGTATGTATGTATGTATGTATGTATGTATGTATGTATGTATGTATGTATGTATGTATGTATGTATGTATGTATGTATGTATGTATTTATGTATCTATGTATGTATGTATGTGTGTGTGTGTCTCTGTCTGTCTGTCTGTCTGTCTGTCTGTCTGTCTGTCTGTCTGTCTGTCTGTCTGTCTGTCTGTCTGTCTGTCTGTCTGTCTGTCTGTCTGTCTGTCTGTCTGTCTGTCTGTCTGTCTGTCTGTCTGTCTGTCTGTCTGTCTGTCTGTCTGTCTGTCTGTCTGTCTGTCTGTCTGTCTGTCCGTCCGTCTGTCTGTGGCGAAAACTCAGAACCATCAAAGTCATCAAATTTAACTTTTAAGCTGACTGAGTTTACACATTATCAATGAGTGCTGTACTGTGAGGGGAGGAGAGAGGCGGTGTTGGAATGTGAAGATGCTTGGTCTCAGAAAGCAGCCTGGAAGTATCTGAATGCACCTCTGCTATCAGCAGGCAATGCGGCGTGGGTGGAGTTAGAGATATCACTGCATAGCGATTCAGGGTGTTCAGTGTCACCAACTCTCTCAGCTCACCCACTCACAGAAACGACAATAACAGACCCCACGCACATAGCCTAGGTTCTCCACTTACACGACAGATGGCGCCAGAAGCGACAGGCAGAAGTGCTTTCCACTATTTCATTGTTGGCATTTCCTGTGGTAGGCATCCTTCTGTTTATATATATTGTATATGTTGTATATATTGTATATATTGTATGTATTGTATGTATTGTATATATTGTATACATGTATAGTATATAATGATTAAATTGCATATATTGCATATAATGTATATATTGTATATATCGCATATATTGCATATATTGAATATATTGTATATCAGGGATGAAAGTGGAATCCTACAAAAAATAGAAATCTGTGGCAATGAATCTATAAATAATCCTTATCCTAGTAATTGTCTTACACTGTCCAATATATTGAAATTTCCGTGAAAATGGTTATATTCCCCTATAGGGAATCGCGGAAAACTCCCGGAAGTGAGACTTAATTCAATTCCAAGCACTACCCGAGCCCTATTCCACTGACACATCAGTACAGACTATCCTTGTAGAGCATTCAACTATAATTGTAATATTACCCATGCCACCAATTTCCATATCCTCTCTGCAACCTCTCCTTGCTTTTTCTGTTTGTTTGGTGTTATGTCCTAGAAACATCTAAGAATGTATATAAATTATAAAGCATGCATGCATGAATGCATGTATGAATGCTAGTATGTGTATACTATGGGACAGGATGGGATAACTCAAAATCGCCATCACCGGACAGTGTGAGTACTGAAACTGCACACTGTCGTTCTCCCCATTTTGAAATCGCCTTTTGGTATATTTACTGAATAAACAGTTATTTGAATTGAGTGATTTTATGTCACCGCTTCGTAGTAAAACACCATGATGCTTTCGCAAACTTATGTTTTGAAAGCTGTTTTGGTAGGAAGTGAATTATTCTAGGACAATCTTCTTCAAAGGCATGAATAAATTGCATGCTTTATGAAACCCGACGAGTTATTAAATGGAAAACACTTAAAAACTAGCAATGACTGTCATTGAACTGTCATTAACCCATTAAAGACAGCACCTGCATTAATGCACCCCCCCCCCCACACCACGAAGCATGTCTTTATGTGCGCTGCACACCATCGTCCTTTTTCTATCTTTTGATTTTAAAAAAAAACCAGCAGGATCTTTTTCGATTCTTTTTTAAATATTTAAAAAGTTTAAATATAACACTGCATAATAAATCACTGTGAAGAGATTAAAATGTGCACAAGCAACAAATATGTAACAATAGGTACTCAAAAACCAAGTGATGATTGAGCAAGAGATGGTCCCGTATTGTTACCGTGAAGACAGGAAAGTGTGAAAATGGTGTGAAAATGCTAAGTTGGACGTATACTTACCGTATACATAGCGTATGGCCAATGTATGGATAATGTGCCTCCAGCCGAAAAAACGCTTGGATTACGCTCACGATACGTTCGCAAAACACTGGTGAACGTTATATACGTTATTCGATCGCCAGAACTACATTTCATATGTTGCATACATCAAGACACGATGGAGAAACGCTAAACATATGTTAGAGATACGTTAGTGAACAACATACGTCTAACATACATCGACTTATGCCTAACGTATACATAACGTACGGCTGACATAACACCCATACGTTGGCGTACGTCAAAAGTTTTGTGCATGCACAAACTTGCGTGACCCCCTGACATGCGTTAACGTACATCAACATACATTAACGTACGAATAATGAAGCGTAACACATAACGAACTCATAACGCATTAAGATGTGTCCCAACATACCGGCAAAAAATCACTTACGTCGGTGTACGTTTGTGCGATGCGTCATAATGTGACGTAATGCGTCGTGGTGTTCTCTGTGGCAGAGGGGTTAGAGTGTCTGAGTTTTTTCTAGGTCGGACTCCTAATCTTAAGGTCGGTGGTTTGATTCCCTGTGCCCCCACCTCTGCCAATTTGGATTTCCACCGCTGTGTATAACTTACAGCGACATGAAACTTTGAAAGGCCAGTTGCTCTCATACCATGTCTATGTGGTGTGGGAGGTTAAAAATCCCTTGGGTCGGTAAAAGTGTAGACTCAGGCTTTCTATCGACAAACTGTCTAATGGTGAAAACAAGTCTATTCAAACTTATCCATAATAGGCAGTATAAATCTTCAAGAAAAGAAAAAAAATCCCCTTAAAGGACTAGCACATGGCTTCATACTGTGAGCATGGCTGCATATTTAGGTACCAGGATCAGAATGGCGAACGGCAAAGAATGGCGTTAAGGTGATTGATGGACATCCATATGAGATGAGAGCCCATACAGTACGCCTCACTGCACAGCATCCCCAGCCTGTCCACCGGATGTCCCATAACTGTACCGCTAGCTTGGATCTCTCACCCAAGGCCACGTTCCGTATGGTGCACATACCTGTTTTTGCTTTTATTTAGTTTGCGATTCACAGTACATCAGTGTGACCAGTAGCACACAGCAAAACATATCTCTTACTGAATGAAAGTGCTTCATATGGCCATGTAGGATGCGTACCAAAAGGTGGACTAGAAATATAGATGCAGCACTCATACACACTTTCCTTCCCTAGACTATATGCTCAGTCTAACTGTTGTCTGTTGTTTTACGTCCTAGCAATATATCAGATAATATCAGGACAGGCGGTATGTGGGTAATGCAGTACATATCTGCTAAAATACCTCAGGGAGTTTGACGCCCCTGCCTTGCAAAGTTATAATCCACTGCCTTGTGGTATAGGTTCTTGATAGAACCAAAGGCTAAGGGAGCAAACCCTAACAGAAAACCATGCTTCCGTGCCAGCATTAAGGGCAGTGATGAATGGAACTCCCAACATCTCCCAGCCAACCACTGTAGGGACAAATAATTTGCGCCTGTCTTGACGTCTTCTTGCCGGTGTGAGACCTTTATTTGCTCCCTGAGAGAGAGTACTGCTAGTAACTTGCAAAAGCCAGCAGCACTTCAACACTTTGCAAGCAGCTTTTATGAAATGCACAACCACACGAAATAGCGGCGATTAAGAAATAAAAGCAGTCTTTGTCGCATTGCGACCGACAGCATGATGATTATGATGATGATGATGATGATGATGATGATGATCAGGACAGGCAACGACTTGTGACAGTGCGCACTCACGACAACTTCATAGTGCTGCCCCACAGGGAGACCAGTGCACCAACACCAAAGTCCGATATGCCAGTCACATTATCCTGATACTGTGCTAACCAGTCCTTGCCCTATCCTATTAATGCCGTATCAAGGTCATATCCGGACAGCTACCGACTTGTGACAGTGCGCATTCATGGTGACTTTATACTGCTTCCCCACTGGGAGAACAGGCCGCCAGCACCATGACCTGATATCCCACTCACTGTGACTCAGTCACATTATCCTGGGTGTGAATGTGAATGTGAGTGTGTGTGTGGGGGGCGAGGGGAGTAGGGCTGGGGCGGCCGGGGGTCCTGGTTGCGGGGTGAGGGTAACCACAATAGAGTGGGCGTAATGACGTCACAAGGCAACTTTCGCTGGCCATATTGGATTACATACAGAAGGCTTGCCTACACTGTGCTTATTTACTGATTTGTTGGTTTATTTGTCACTGTTCTGAGCAGTTTGGCCTCAGAAGTTTTTGCTAAAGTGCTGTAAGTAAACACATTGGATGTAAACTGCCCGAAACCTCACAGAACAAAAGAAAACTGTTTTACTGCATCCGCATGCATTCACAACATGGCTAGGGAGGGTGCTCGTAATCCAAGATGGCTGACCGCCGACCGCTAACTGCTGAGTGATGACGTCACGTGCACTCCCTCTATAAGCACAGTGCCGCCCGGGGCCACCCCTCGTCTGTTTACCCCCCCCCCCCCTTCACCCACCAGGGAGCCCTGCCACATACACAACAAGCCCCCCGGCACACCAACACTCACAACCATCGGCCGTGGCAAAATACTCCCAAGAGGGGGACATGGAGGAGTGTGGACAGCTTCTAGAATCACACAGGGAACTGACTATCCCCTCAACCCAAATTGCAATCAACCCAGGCTCGAAAAGCTCCATGCAAAAATAAAACCAAAAACCAAAACCAAAACCAAAACCAAAACCCGCATGTTGCATTTTAAACCTTTCATTGGCAGGGGCCATACACATGTGAAGATATGGAATTTAAGGCTATTTTAAGGATTTTCAAAGCTGTTTTTGATAGGAATTCAAGACTATTTTCATTTGGATTTCAGGAAAAAAGCAACCATGGTGAATGACGATTTGGGACTAATCTAATTGAGTGGGGACAGTTTAATGGCATTCAAGGATTCTCAAGACTGGATACAAAGCGACTAATTATCCAAAATAGGTTCAATTCAAGGCTTTTCAATGCCTTGAAATGAGGCAAATGAAGTTCAAGACTTTCCAGGCCCCATACATGGATGATTGCCTGCCCCCCCCCCCCCCCCCCCCCCATCCCCACATCCCCCAACTCCTGTTTCCTGTTCTTTCTTATCCCTCTCGCCATCCCCCTCAAACGCCACCACCACCAATTGTTTCTTTTACACATTATTCGAAGGAAATGTGCGCGTGCATGTTAGTGTGCTGGTCAGGTGGTTAAGCTGCTCACGTCGGCCACCAGGGGTCGGTCTCCGAGGATCCAGATAAGCGCGGGGTGGCCGGGTAACTTGGTGTAGTTGAAGGCAACTAGCAGTAAGTACGACGCCTGAGCGTGCCGTGTAGCGAACCTTAGTCTAAATCTCGCCAGTGACCAGCAGCAACAACGAATCCAATTTGCATAAGTGAGTGAGTGAATTATATCCTCTATAATCAGGGCTGAAAGTGGTATCCGGCAAAAAAAAACACGCGGAAATCAGGTCAAATTTCCGCGAAAACGTGGATCCCCTCCCCCTCAGCCCCGCCCATAGGATTAGCATTGTCAGGGAATCATGGGAAAATGCCGGAAGTCAGGTTTCAACTCTGCTCGTTGTGACATGGTTGTGACTATATGGTCACTCATGCCTAACCTTTTTGGTTGGGTTTTATGTTCTACCAACATCTAAGGTCATAACTTTATAAGAACGGGATTCGACCTAAACAATTACTATCATGTATTGTTTCTTGAGGTATTACGTCCTAGCAACATATATGGTCATATCACTTAATCAGGACAAGCTATTGGCATTTTATGAACATTAATCGGTGAATACCAAAAATCGCGGAAATCAGCGAAATCGCAGAGATCTTTAATCCCTGTATAATCTATTATGGGAATATAAACAAGGAAAACACGATCAGGCTTCAGTTCCCTCTGCTATACATATACTCACTATATCTACTAATCCAGTACGTAGATACAAAATTGGCCACATCTGCGCCACCTATAAGGGGCTCTGACCACTTGTATACCAGCTGTGTCTAGTCGTTAGCGCCAACAGACCCGCTGGGTACGGTCAAATTTTAACTAGTCTGCACTGACCTCACAGGCAAGAAGCCACACGGACAGGTAGACGTGGATAGGGTGATTGCAGCAAGGAGTCTAGGGTGCATGCCCAAGAAGTGTGGGTTCAAAGTGCAAGGTTTCCCCATGACCAAAAATACTCGCCATGACACTGGTTCCATGACCAGGATCCTGTACAAGCTACATGTATTATGTATGAGCATAACCTTGTGCATGTTTATGTAAGTGCATTGCCTGCATGTTGTGCAATCGTAATTATTAAACGACTTATGGGTGTAACCCATTTGTTAAACTTACGATTCCAGGGGGATGAGTGTAGCAGTCTGCACTGACCTCTCAGGCAAGTAGCCATAGACAGGTAGGCAGAAATAGGGTGATTGCATCAGGGAGCCTAGATCACTAATCGTTAGGATGCTAGCCCCAGAATGGCAAGAGGTGCGAATTCGAACCTAGATAAAAGATTCACCCGGTACTTGTAGTACACGGGTGAAGACCAGCCTTATATAAAAACGGTCGAAAAATCAGGATAATGAACTGAGTCTTTATGAGAGCCTAATTTCACAATCTAAGAAGCAACATTTATTCTTTGTATATGTCTTCATATTGACCCGCTACTTTTGAGTTGGAAAATACAATAAAACATATACTTTAATGCAATTTAAAAGTGAAATCAACGGCGTTGTTTGGCCGCCATCTTGTCTTTTTGCATTCTCTCCCATTTCACCAACTCTGTGCTGATATAAGTAACCATTTGACACTGGTGCCAGGCATTCTACTTCTTGTTCCATACTAAAGCTATTTTCGCCCGTATTTAGACTACGTTGTCATTCACCCCTGTACTGGAAGTACGGGGTGAATCTTTTATCTAATTCGAACCCTGCTTTAGGCACAATGTTTCCCATTTGCAAAAACACCTCCAAGAGAAATAAAAACAATACAATTGCTGTTAAACGCGACTACAACCAGAGAGGTGGCCACTCAGCTGTTATCAAGAAATCTCACATTTATCCCTGCATGTTGTATCCTGTTCTTGCAATCACTTTCACTAAAGGCTTAGCCGTGCACAGAACAATGCAGCTCAATCAGGCAATGTTAATATTTAGTTATGACTATGAGTGTTCCAGCCATGTGACAATACAGTTAATCAAATGTTTACAAGATATTGGTGTCAATGGCAAAGACATTAAACTAATTGTGAACTTATACTGGACACAACGTGCATTTATAAAAATGGAGCAGGGCCTATCGGATGAAGTTATGATTAAACGAGGAGTTCGACAGGGGTGTGTAATGTCACCATGTCTATTTAACCTGTACACAGAGATGATTTTCAGACACATTGAAGATTGCAAGGGAGTGACAATAGGTGGCATGAACATCACAATCTTAGATATGCCGATGACAGTGTAATACTAGCAGACAGTGAGAAAAACCTACAAGATATAGTGAATAGAATCAATAAAGCTGGAATACTATTCAACATGAAGATGAATGCCAGGAAGACCAAAACAATGGTTATAAGTAAAAAGACAGATAAACCAAATGTCAATATAAAACCATAGATGGCACAAACATAGAACAAGTATCCGAATTCATATATCTCGGACAAAAGATTACAAATGATGGGAGATGTGAGGAAGAAATTAAAAGAAGGATAACAATAGCCCGAACAACATTCTCCAAAATGAATAGAGTGTTAACATCAAGTAAGATATTAATACAAACAGTGTTATGTGTGGTCTACTCTAATGTATGGGGCAGAGACATGGACAATCTCTAAGAAAATGTACAAACGTTTAGCAGCATTTGAGATGTGGACTTATCGAAGGATGATGAAAATATCATGGACAAAGAAGATCACCAACAAAGAAGTTCTCAGAAAAATTAACAATAAGAAAAGCTTGTTTGCCACTATACAGACAAAGAAACTTATTTATTTTGGCCACATCATTCGTCAGAGTTCAATATACCGTACATTGTTGGAAGGGAAGGTGAATGGCAGCAGAGGGAGAGGGAGACCAAGAACATCATGGTTTACAAATATTTTCACAGTGGACAGGCTTGAATTATTCACAGTCTATCAGAACAGCACAACATCGGGACAAGTGGAGAACCATTGCATCCAACCCTCGACTAGAGGATGGAACTATTGATTGATTGATGAGTGATTATACAAATATTATTTTGGAAGCGGAGCATTGTATTATATGCATGGATTGTTGGCAGAGCCACTTGGGCAACTGTGGTTTGCTTAAATGCTGTAGCTAAGGATAATACGGCAATAATAATTATTTGTTGGGGGGACGGGATCAGGACGGGCACTGACTTGTGACATTGTGCATTCATAGTGACCTTTTAGTGTTGCACCATGAGAAGACCAAGCCACTGGAACTACGACCCAATATCCCACTCAGTCACAAACAAGTCCTTGGCATATCTGATCAATTCTGTAAGTTTAGTGGTTTAACTCTACATAGTTTATATATAAAGTTTTCTTTCAAATCAGTTGTTATCGCTGGCCTATTGAGGCATTCTAGAGTGACGTTGAGTGTTGAACTCTGCAACCCGCTGAATGGATCGTCCTATTCCTATACTGACCAAGTGACATCATTTCTTTTGTTGTTGTTGTTGTTGTTGTTGTAAATATAGTTTATTCATTGAATAAAGTCTTTTGTTAGCACCTTGGCACTGGTCTTCCAGCCATGTGACAATACAGTTATTTACAATATATGTATATGTAGTCTGATATTGTCATCAGCAGCTAGCTCAAGTCAGCTAAAATAACAATATTAATCATTCCAAGACTTACATATGGTATAGTTTGACAATTCACATATAAAAATAGTAGTTATATATTGTATTCATACATACTTAGATAAATATATGTGTATTGATTAGACCTTTACATTACGGAGTGGTTAGGTGCATAGTTTCCCTTCATAGGTTTTTATGCCTACTGTGTTGTGAATTGTATAATTATCATGTTGTTGGAGATAACATTTTGAGATGGAGTGTCAGTAGGATGGTTTGTTTATTATTAGATAGAGTGTGGTTAGCTTGTAAGGTTATGCTTAAAAGGTTAATACCTCGGGTGTGTTTTTGACTACATGAAGTAGTTTGGGTAAGTAGGTTGTTAGTAATGATGGGATAAACTATGCTTGGAGGATTGTACATTTCAGTGATTTAGTAGTCTTTATTAGTGTCTCTTTATTAGTGTCACTACCAGACTGACATACATTTTCCGAATTTGCTGGCCAAATAATTTGTAAGGTGGATAACTTGCTTTGTTAGCAGCAGGTAAAGGAGCGCGTGGGGTGGTGGGGAGGGGGGGGCATAGGTGCTTATAATAGATAGATAATTAAATATGGTGACCTCATCACTAGGCCTGTAGAAGGGCCTGATTGGCTTGGTGAATTTTAACCAGGTTCTTGAATTCTAGTTGTGTGTGTGCATGTCTAATTCTGACTGGGAGTTCATTCCATAGTTTGCTGCCTTTGTAGATAGGGGCTCTTGTCAGTTTATTTGTGAGTGGTTTAGGAACTTTTGAGGAGTGTAGCATTCCCCTGCCTGGTAACTCTGGTAGTCCGGTATCATATTCTGATTTACTCAAGATATAGAACATCGGTAGGCAATGAGATAAGTAACGTAAGATAGGTAACGTACAAATATGCGTGGAGATTGGTATCGACCTCAGACGGGATGGCCGATGTCCGCGGTTGTGGGTGCGTGCGTTATTGTGTATGCACAGTTGCTTAAAAAAAAGTTATTTGTGCACATCTCATGGCAAAGAGATTGCGGTTTAACTACCCCATTCCCATCCCCACCTAACAACAGGTGAATACAAAGATAGATGACTCATACCAGGTTACCTTGGATTGAGACCATTTGTACCACCAGATATGGTGGCCGAATCGTTAGTGCGCAGGCTTCCCATGTGGAAGGTCATGAGTTCGAATCCCACCCGAGTCAAATCAATGAATTATCAAATTTATAGTTGTCGCTACTTACCCTGGTGCTCGGCATTAATAAGATAGGATAGGACAAGGACTGGTTCGCACAGTGTCAGGATAATGTGACAGTGTGGGATATCGGGTCATGGTGCTTGCAGCCTGGTCTACCAGTGGGAAAGCACTATAAAGTCGCCATGAGTGTGCGCTGTCAGAAGTCGGTACCCATCCTGATATGACCACAGATGTTTCGAGGTCGTAAATCAACAAGAAAAACTATTTGCACCAAAGCCAGATATGCACTTGCATCGAAAACCTCTAGATGATTTATACAACTTATTACATGTCGCTACCTGGCCTGGCACTCGGCATTGCTAGGATAAGACAAGGACTGGGTGCATGGTTCAGTATCAGGATAATGTGACTGAGTGGGATATTGGGTCATGGTGCCAGTGGCATGGTCTCCCAGTGCGGCAGCACTATCAAGTCCTCACGAGTGTGAAGTGCCACAAGTCGGTTTGTTTGTTGTTTTACATCCGAGTAACATCTACGGCCAATTCAGGACGGGACCACAATTCGGTACTCGTCCAAGAATGTTATTAGTACATAACACCCCAGCCAACAAAGATCCCACAAAGAGGGACTGGAAGGTGGGTCACAAATCACCCTAGGCATAGTTCCTATGCCACACGCCCAGAGCATGGTGCGGAGAGGAAATGCCTGGGGTGATGACATTAGTCAACTTAGTTAGAAAATTAGCCACTACGCAGGCTTCTCGCCATTAAAATTCCAGAAGCCAATGAAAGCATCGAATTTTCATAAAAACAACTTTCTAGATTTGATCCTACGTATCAAACTTAGACGAGGTTGCACTTATTGGACATTTATTGCAGTTTTATGTTCCTGAACTGCACTGCTGTGCTTGAAAATGGGCAGGTAATGACAGTCCTGCATTTCGATCTCACTCCAAAAATAAATTTGACATATGTTCATTTCAAATATCTACAACGTTAAGCCTTTAATATAAAAGTGACATCAGACAAAAGGTGCAATAAAATGTAACAACGATCGACTTAATTTTTTTATAAATAATTTAAAGATGGCAGAAACTAAAATGAGGTATACCTTGTTATGCAAATATTATATAGGATGCAGACAAACACTGATTGTCCATCCGTTACTGATTGTCATAGTTTAATAATAATTATAATACAACTACCTAGCTAATTCAGGTCCGACAGTAAGTTACTTGATTAAATCACTTGCAATGTGTTTATTATATATTCTACTCAGTAACCTTATTGTTTCTCTACTTGCCAGCCGCTCTCTATCTGCCCAGGTTGAAATCACTACTGCTTGTTATACAGGCCCTGAGCCCCTTGGGTAACTAACTGCTCCACTGCTCTAAACTATGCTATTTTAACAGTGGGCGATGTCACGTGACCACGCTCATCCCCACTATCTGCCTCACTCGCACAGATTTTTTACTTTAATAAAGGAGCGGCAAATTAGGTCCACCCAGAGTTCGCTCAACCAACCTTATAATATCTGCCTCTTTAATTGCATCATAATATAAATAATAACCATCGTAGCCATGATGTAACGATATTTATCCAAATATGAGACAGGAAAATGTCTGCCTGTGGTTTGGAACAACACCTAAGGGTGTTATCTCGTATGCGAGCGTTAACTTTTCTGGAAAATAAATTTGAAGAAAATAAAAATAATCTACAAATGAAAATAACAAAGAAGCACAATGACGCACTTCTATAAAATATTAAATAAATAGTCAGATTTCCGGTTCATAATATAGTGTGAGACTGAGTGAGTGAGTGAGTGAGTGAGTGAGTGAGTGAGTGAGTGAGTGAGTGAGTGAGTGAGTGAGTGAGTGAGTAATATGCCACTCTTATCACAGACAGGAAGTAGACAATGGCTCTTCCCGCATTCTCCCACTTCACCCCGGCCGATCGCCCTTCAATTTAGAAGTGACACCCCCCCCCCCCCTCACCACCACCACCCCCTCACCAACGCCTGCTAGGAGGCTTGCAGGCTTCGTTCACTAGCAAAATATATTATAATTTTATATATTATTAATATTTTAGATATTAAATAGAAGCCTCGGCACTTACCATCTCAGCTAAGGTCTTCTTAATCCTATCAACTAAATTTGAATGCTTAGCAGTATCTGTTCCCCTTTCAAATATATCAAGGCATGAAATAATTATTAAAATTAAAATAAAAAGATACAATATTGCCTACATTAAATAATCTGAATAGTCGATTTTCTACCAATTGTATCACGCTTACTTGGCACTAGTGAACTGGGCACTTAATTACACGAAATCGTTTTTCACCACAATGACCAACGCCATTGTGGTTGGTTCATTGGAGTTTTATGTCCTGGCAACATCTAAGGTCAGGCACATCAGGACGGGCACTGAGGCCGTAATCGATTAACACGACCCGGGCGACTCGGGTCACCCGAGCCATCAGAATTTCAAATAGAACACCGCGAGTGGAGTCGACAAATACACGTGACGTGTGCAAAACAACCCGACCCCAGTAACCCACCTCTTGGCTGGGGTTTGCAAGGAGCGATGACGTCACATTTGTACTGGTACCATCCTGCAGAATAACAGCCACCGGTACCAGTCATACATATTTTTTTTTGGTAATAACATAGATTAATTAAATTGAAATATCACTAAACTATGCCATCATAAAAATAGTTAAATCATATTTTGCTGTAATTATATCGGCTACTAAAAAAACTAATAAATCGGCCACCATTTTTGTCACCCGAGCGTGGAGAAGCTTATTCGATTATTCGACCCGAGTGTGCAGGATGTGCGCATGGGCCAAAATGTGGCTCGGGTGACCAGAGTCGATCAATCGATTACGCCCCAGCTTGTGACAGTGCGCACAAGGCAACTTTACAGTGCTGCCCCACTGGAAGACCAAGGTGCCAGCACCATGACCTAATATCCCACTCAGTCACATTATCCTGACACTGAGCCAACCAGTCCTTGCCCTATCCTAATAATGCTGAGCGCTGGCTAGGAAGTGGCAAGTAAAAAATGTTAAGCCATTGGTTTGACTCGACCATGGTGCGAACCTGTGGGTTCGAATCTCACAATCTACCAAAACGGGAGACGGACACTTCATTCGGCCATCCCATCTGGTAGGCCATTGAGACACTTCACTGACGAGAACGACAGCCCACTGATGGCGGACTTCGGAACCAATACAGCGAGTGGTAATGGCGGCTTCGAGAATGTTCTGTTAAAGTGTTGCTATCATAATGAAACGATAACGTGGCACACACTATACGTGAATCATATACATCGTATGGCGTTTGTGCACATAACAACACATTAACAAACCGGGGGCTGTCCACATTGCGGTCAGAGCGCCATAACTATTCATGGTACACGCCCCATAGTGGTGGTTCTCGGTACTAACAACGTACAATGGTGGGGGAAACACAAAGTATGTTTAGCCATAGATAAAAGATTAACCCCATACTTGCAGTAAGGGTGAATGACAATGTCGTCTAAAATACGGGCGAAAATAGACAGGATCACGGTTCCGACTGCGCATGCGCTGAAAACGGTGTTGGCAGCAAAGCAAATGCGAATTGCCATTGAGTTTGTCGATATGCATAGGGAAAAACTTTGATTTAATTCAAAATGAATAGAAATACATAACAATTTGGCATAAACATGTATGCACACATGCAATATAATGATCTGATGAATATAGCTAAGACAAAAGTAGCCATAGTTAAACATTTTGAGCTAAGAAACATACAATTCCACACAAAACAATCAGTGATATCCACATCACCATTATTATTTCTTGTTCTAAATATTAAAATGCCAAATGTGTCAACATACACTTGTTTCAGAGAAATATATAACCAATATCTGATTAACCCTACTCATTTTCTAGTTCTACATATGTCATTAACCATAGGATATAAATAAAAACATCCAATAAAATAAGTAAAACTGACTCTGGCTATGGCTATGGCTCTCACACTAGTCTGAGTGCCAAGATTGATCTAAATCTAAATGCACAAGGCATAAGATGTGCATATTATATTGATGTAAATGCAATGCTGGATAAAAGATTAATATCTTAATTTATTATATATATTTTTTTAGTTAGTGTTCTATGTTTCAAACAAGAGCTGAGATAAGCTGAAACTCGCATATTTCATAGCTGCACCCAGTGTATTAGCATGTGCAATGTGCTTCTCATGGGTTTGCTTTGCTTTGATGCATCCCACAATGCATCGCGCCGTTGGAACAGTGATGTAGTCTATTGCTTTAGTATGGAACAGGAAGTGGAATTCCGGGTTCCAGTATCAAATGGCTAGCTATATATATGGGCACAGAGTTGGTGAAATGGAAGAGAATGCAAAAAGACAAGATGGCGATTATAGAATGCTGTCGATTTCACTTTCAAAGTTCATTAAACTACATGTTTTATATTTTCAACTCAAACGTAGCATGTAAATGTATATGAAGAATATATTTTGCTTCTTAAATTAAGAATTGATGTCCCATATTGCCACTTTTTCTAATGGGTTGTTTTCCACCCTTACTGCAAGTACAGGGTGAATCATTTATCTAGCTTAGACTAATTTAGGCTCTGGACCAGACGGGATTGCCGAATGAGTTGAGCGTCCGTCTCCCGTGCTGGTAGATCATAGGATTCAAACCCATGGGTTCAAACCCTGGTCGAATTAAAACCAATGACGTATAAATTTATAATTGTCACTTCCTAGCCAGGCGCTCTGCATTAAGATAGGGCAAGGACTGGTTAGCTCAGTGACAGGATAATGTCACTGAGTGAGATGCCAGGTCATGGTGCTGGAAGCCTGTATCCCAGTGTGGTGGCACTATAAAGTCACCATGCGTGCACACGCGGTCCCATCCTGATATGACCTTCGATGTTGCCAGGACGCAAAACTCCAACACGCAACCAATCGTTTATCTAGACTAGACTCGGCGCGCTGCGTTCTGAGATCCTCTACATATGTGCACTATTTATAGAAGCTGTTTCTGTAGGCTACGACCTGGCTGTGAAAGGAAGGGGAATGGGTCTGTTATAATGGACAGACGGCTACAATAACCCCCACCCACCCTCCGCCAGCACAGTGCAGGGGCCGTATGCATAAAGCAGTGTTAGCGTTGTGTGGCATTAACCATCTAACACCGGGTAGCTATCACCGGCGTTGCGAAGTATTTCACGCCATATGCATGGGCGCCTAAATGGTTTTAGCTATACGTGAAGTTATTTATAGATTTGGGAAATCCCTCTGAGCCTTTTGCCGGCGAGCACCGCTATTTACTAATATCACAGCCGATTTAGCGGCGGCGGCGATTTGTTTTGGTTACATTCGTCGATTCGACAATATTAATATCGCCCCCGATTTAGCAGCGGCGTTAATATCGCTTCGATTTTGTGGTTAATTTGACCACATTTCACTTTTTGAGCATGTAATTCTGTTAAATATGATAGCATTGAATAGATTTGGGCCTAATATATTGCCGCCGATGCAGCGATTGCCTTCTCCACACACCGGGAACCAGCAAGCCTTATTACTGGTGAGCCTGTTGCCGGCGAGCACCGCTATTTCCCAATATCGCAGTCGATTCGGCGGCGATTTGTTTTGCTTACATTCGTCGATTCGACAATATTAATATCGCCGCCGATTTAGCGGTGATGTTAATATCGCTTCGATTTTAGGGTTAATTTGATGAAATTTCACTTATTGCGTATGTAATTCTGTTAAATATGATAGCATTGAATAGATTTTGCTCTAATATATCGCCGCCGATGCAGCAGCGGCGTTTTGTTTAGTTTACATTCATCGATTCAACAATATTAATATCGCCATCGATTTAGCGGCGGCGTTAATATCGCTTTGATTTTAGGGTTAATTTGATGAAATCTCACTTATTGCATATGTAATTCTGTTAAATATGATAGCATTGAATAGATTTGGCCCTAATCGGTACCTAACACCCCCTCCTGTAAACCTGCTATGGGCTGGAATTAGAATCTCCAACCTTAAACTCACAGTGTTTGCCTAACACTGCTCCATGCATAGCGACTTTTCGCCGCTAAACCAGAAATCGTCTTAAACCAGTTTTGGCTCGCTAACGCCGCTCCATGCATATGGCCAGAACAAGATCTCGTTGTCTTATTATAACCTACGGCGACCAGACGGGATGGCCGAGTGAGTAGATCGTCCGTTTCCCGTTTTGGTAGATCGTGGGATTCGAACCCTCATCGAGTCAAACCGATGACATACAAATTTATACTTGTCGCTTCCTAGCCAGGCACTCTGCATTACTAGGATAGTGCAAGGACTGGTTAACTCTGTGTCAGGATAATGTTTCTTTGTTGTTTTACTTCCTAGCAACATCTAAGGTCATATCAGGATGGTCAGGATAATGTGACTGAGTAGGATATCAGGGCATAGTGCTGGTAGCCTGGTCTCCCAGTGGGGCAGCACTATAAAGGCACCATGAGGGAGCACTGTCACAAGTCATTACCCGTCCTGATATGACCTTAGATGTTGCCAGGAGGTAAAAATCCAACAACCAACCAACCAAGCTCCCCTCCCAACACAGCACAGCACAGAACAAGATGTCGTTGCCGCATATATATAATATATACGGCAACATATCTCGGGGGGATAGTACGGACCATAGTCCACGGATACAGTCGGGGACGATGTACGGACTGACAGTTCTAAAAATAGCACCCCCACCCCGACCCCCACCCCACCCAACAGGCCATGACCCGACCTTGACCGTGTAGCCCCACCTCACTAAGCACATCACCGACAATATCATTGCCAAATAAAGATGGCGCAGTTTTTAATACTATAGTTCTGTGCGCACGTTGACGCTCGTGGTTGGTTCGTTGTTTGTTGGAGTTTTACATCCTTGCAACATCTAAGATCATATCAAGATCAGGATGGCTACCGATATATGACAGTGCGCACTCATGGTGACTTTATAGTGCTGCCCCACTGGGAAATCAGGACACCAGCACCATGACCCAATATCCCACTCAATCACATTATCCTGACACTGAGCTAACCAGTCCTTGCCCTATCTTATTAATGCCCAGCACCAGGCTAGGAAGCGACAAGTATCAATTTGATAAGTCATTGGTTTGACTCGACTGGGAACCGATCTCCCGATCTCCCGCGTGCAAAGCCCGCGCTCTACCAATTCGTCCAACGCGCCGGGTCTTGACGCTCGTCGTCAAAGTGAGGCGCGCACACCTGCAGGACGCCATCTGTTAACACACATTGTTTGCAAGGATCGGGAAAATCGAAATCCTATCGCACGACTGTAGTCGATTGGTCGTTGGTAAAACGGTGCTCTTGGGGGAGACTGTTTTGCAAATGATTCGTCTGACGGTTTTGTATTTTTGTTTGTTGTTGTTTCACGTCCTGGAAATATCCAAGGTCATATCAGGATGGTTACTGACTAGTGACAGTGCACACTCATGGCGACTTTATAGTGCTTCCCCACTGGGAGACCGGGCGACAGGCACCATGACCCGATATCCCACATAATACCAACACTAAGCTAACCAGTCCTTGTCCTTTCCTAAGCGCCAGGCTTAGGTACCGACAAATATCAATTATATAAGTCATTGGTTTGACTCGGCTGGAATTCGAACTCCTGACCTTCCGCACAGGAAGCCTGAGCTCTACCGATTCGGCCACAGCGTCCGGTATTGACACAAGTAGAGTGGTGTATCCTTAGTCTATAACGTCGGGTCCGAAGTGGCCGCAATCTTAAGGGGCTGTCACATTACGACGCATTGCGCAAACGTACGCTGACATAAGTGATTTCTGGCCGCTACGTCGGGATACGGTGTAATGTTACGCTTCGTTATGCGCACATCGACGCTCGTTTGGGGGTCGCGGAAGTTTTGTGCATGCACAAAACTTTCGACGTACGACAACGTATGGGTGTTACGTTGGCTGTACGTTATGTATACGTTAGGCGTACATCGATGTACGTTGTTCACTACGTTGCACTACATCAAAGGCAGTGGAAACCTAAAGTCTGCGAACTGACAACGTATGTCTAACGCAAGTTTTGCGTTTCTCCACCGTGTCGTGACGTATATAACGTATGAGGCGTAGTTCTGGCGATCAAATAACGTATATAACGTTCACCAGCATTCTGCATACGCACTGTGAGCGTAATTCAAGCATTTTTCGCCAGGAGGCAACTTAGCCATACGATATGTATACGTCCAACTTTGCCCCCCCCACAACCGAAAAATTTGACGCATCTCAATGTAAAAAAGTGATTTTACGCGTTGACCACACGCTTCTGAGATGCGTCGTAATGTGACAGCCCCTTTAAGTCTGGCGCCGATTACCTGGCCTTAGTTCGGCGACAAGTGGCTGAGCACACCAAAGGGATTTCAGGTTGGTTGGTTGTTGGAGTTTTACATCCTGCCAACACATAAGGTCATATCAGGACAGGTACCGACTTGTGACAGTCCACACTTTATAGTGCTGCCCCACTGGAAGACCAGGCCACCAGCACCTGATATCCCAATTAGTCACATATCTGGACACTGAGCCAACCAGTCCATTTCCTATCCTAATGATGCCGAGCGCCTGGATAGGAAGAGACAAGTATCAATTGATAAGTCATAGGGTTGACTCGACCAGGGTTCGAATCCCATGATCTACCAAAACTGGAGACGGACACTCAACTAATCCTGTCTGGTTGTGGAATGCTTAAAGTTACATGATTCGTTGGCTTTGAATGTTTGCGTTAAATATGTTAGGTTGACAATTATAACCTCCTCTATCTACATTACTACATAGTTTGCATTAAACTTCGCGATAATTGGATGGCTTTGGAGATATTTGAAGTGCAAGCAGACAACATAATTTGTGTGTGCGCACCAGTTGGACCGAAGCACAATCAATACATCACTGCTACATTAAAGTTGCATAGTCTGAAGTGCTTAAATTAGTCCTTTTTAAAAGATAAAAATATTACTTTGATCGTTATAATCTACCATATAGTTAAATTACTTTGAAGTCACTTTTTTTTCAAATGGTTATCTTTGGAAATATTTTATGTGAAATGGAAATAATGTTGGTGTGTATGGAAAAACTTGACACCATAGGCTTCAGTAGTAACATGTTCTATCAAATTGACTCATTATTCCCTTCTATGCGACAATAAATGCTTAATAGGTGGTGGCCGACTGTCGCTGCCAGTTAAAGGCCAACTTTTATTTTAGAAGAAAAACTCGGCAAGTAAAGTTAGGGATTGTGTTAGTTCGCTGTGTTATTTAAAGGTTAGAGCCGGCGCAGATCTATCAGCGTAAAAGCACATAACAACATGAGGAGCATCCCTGCCCGTTCAATAACTCGACACCAGGTAATGGTGCTGATGGACCGGCATCTCAGTGGGGCAGCACTATGAAGTGTCCACGAGTGAACCCGTTTTGAAATAACCTTAGATGTGGCTAGGTCGTACCCCGTCCAGCCCCCACACCCACAACAACAACGACGATAACAATCCTAACCCATCCATGCAGATGAGAATACAGAATTAGTTACTCAAACTGTCAGAAGTAGAACGCACATTGCTTGTATGGTTTGAGTGTGGTTGCTGGCACAACAACAAATACAGATTTAACCTTGGCGTAAAGGAAAGTATGCGTTCGGACAGTGTATTGTATTTTTAAAACAAATGCGAATATCTAACACTAGTAAGAGCATATGGTATATATCTGTAACAAAAGGCACCAATAGACTTATTTCATCTGACGTCAGCATAGGTATTTAGGTCAGTGTGCGTACAGCTTGGCTGCAGGACAACATCCGATCACATTGCAAACTTAATGGCAGTGAGCAATCTTGATACAGAAAAAATGAAATATCTCTAAAACCACACCACCTAGAAACAAACTGATTGGAACACATATAGAAAACATATTCAATGAACAGATTATATCAAATTTATAAGGTTAGGGTTCTGCATTTCTATTAATTTTGAATAAAATAGACGTTTTGCACTGCGTGTACCGGCAAACTCAACAGCAGTGTGCATTCGTTCTGCAGCCAAGGTGTGCATGCATACACAATGTTTATAACATTGAAAGGAGTCTATTCACACTATTCACGCCACGGCAATGTTGAAACCAGACCGAGGTCCTTACGCATCTGCGAGGTGCCGCTGTATGAAAAGTAATGTGAATACTTTTTCGTCGACCAATACCTCTCGAAATCACTCAAATTTGAGGGTATTCATTTTTTAAACTACCATATTCAGCTTTGTATACCTGTTTTCTATCTATTGGCCAATTTTCACGAAGATTGGGTGACCCTTGAATGGTGATTTTCCCATTCCGTAACTACAATGTGACTGTCAACTTCAAGTCTGCATAGTTATGGTGGTATCATGTGATGCAGCAAGCACTGTCAGCGTAGTTATCTGTGCAACACAGTTAAACAACTAGTCTTAGTAATTACAAATTAATAAAAGCTTTAAAAGGGTCAATATATATTTTTTAAATATATATATATATTAAGAAAGTTATGCAATTTAGAATTTAAGAAAAGATTGTCAGCCAAGGCGAGCGACTTTGTTGACATTGCCTACTGAAATGCATCTGATCATCACTCAATCTTCATGAAAATTGACCAATAAATAGAAAAAAGGTAAGCAAAAATGATTGATAGTTTCAAAAGTGAATATCTTCAAATTTTACTCCTTTAATTTCTGTAGTAGTTCATACACATCGGCACACAGCAGTGCCTTATGGCAATTTCCAATACCCGACGCGTGATGAGCCTCGTTTTGATGACGAATTAGGTCATGCGTGAATAGTGTGAATTGCCTCCAATTTATTATAGCACAATAAAATGCGAAAAATAAAGCTATCTTTGTGGTGTGACACTCTGTATACATAACTGCAACAAGATCTGGTAGCCTGCTTCCCTGGCCTTTTTAATGGAGTTGATTCATGAGATAAATCTCAAAGACTTTATAATAAAATGTTACCAAACTACCTTCTTAACAACACAAGAAGCATATCATACTATAAAGTCCATGGCTGGAATCTGCGGTTGTGTAGGCAGGCTATGGTGAAATCAATACCGGCAAAAAGAGAAAGAAAGAGTATAAAGAGTGAAAAGTAGAGAGAGAGCCAAGCCCTCAGGTTTATTATTTATAGTGGTACATGGATCTGGTATGGCACACCACCTGAACTTATTCTCCAATGAGAATCAAGCATCTACAGCTCCACCAATGACCATCAAGCATTCCTGTGTCCCCATGGTTACAGTGCTCTGACCACCACCACCATGCGTGTGGCTCCCTTGGCCACCACCTTCCCTGAGCTGAGTGTGTGTGGTGATCCATGACTAACAGAGGGGGAGGGGGTAGTGAGTAGAGCTCCAAATGCCCCTTACACACTATCTGACTAATGGAGCAGTCACACTACGACGTGTTGGCCCGGCGTTGGACAACGCGTGCCAACGTGTTGTGTTTTTGGTCGAAACGTCGGAACCCGCCGGCAACGCGTTAGCACACGTCGGTACACTATGATTGACAGGTCGCTTTGATACAACGCGTCGGCGCGCGTCGCCCAGCGCCGAAAGTTTTGTGCTTGCACAAAACTTTCGGCGCTGGGCGACGCGCGCCGACGTGTTGCGTAGCGCGTTACGGGCGCGTTTGCAGGATGTACAAGCGCGTTGGAGGAACGTTGCTCGCACGTTGCTGTGTGTGTGTCTCTGTGTGTGTCTCTGTGTCTGTGTGTGTCTGTGTGTGTGTCTATGTGTCTCTGTGTGTCTGTGTGTGTGTCTCGGTCTGTGTCTCTGTCTGTGTCTCTGAATGTGTCTCTGGCTGTGTCTCTGTCTGTGTCTCTGTCTGTGTCTCTGTCTCTGAATGTGTCTCTGTATGTGTCTCTGTCTGTGTCTCTGAATGTGTCTCTGTATGCGTCTCTGTCTGTGTCTGTGTCTGTGTCTGTGTCTGTCTCTGAATGTGTCTCTGTCTGTGTCTGTGTCTCTGTCTGTGTCTCTGAATGTGTCTCTGTCTGTGTCTCTGTCTCTGAATGTGTCTCTGTATGTGTCTCTGTCTGTGTCTCTGTCTGTGTCTCTGTCTGTGTCTCTGTCTGTGTCTCTGTCTGTGTCTCTGTCTGTGTCTCTGTATGTGTCTCTGTCTGTGTCTCTGTCTGTGTCTGTGTCTCTGTATGTGTCTCTGTCTGTGTCTCTGTGTGTGTCTGTCTTTGAATGTGTCTCTGTCTGTGTCTCTGTCTGTGTCTCTGTCTCTGAATGTGTCTCTGTCTGTGTCTGTGTCTCTGTATCTGAATGTGTCTGTGTCTCTGTCTCTGAATGTGTCTGTGTCTCTGTATGTGTCTGTGTCTGTGTCTGTGTCTCTGTCTCTGAATGTGTCTCTGTCTCTGAATGTGTCTGTGTCTGTGTCTCTGTCTGTGTCTCTGTCTCTGAATGTGTCTCTGTCTGTGTCTCTGTCTGTGTATGTGTCTCTGTCTGTGTCTCTGAATGTGTCTCTGTCTGTGTCTCTGTCTGTGTCTCTGTCTGTCTGTGAATATGTCTCTGTATGTGTCTGTGTCTGTGTCTATGTATGTGTCTCTGTCTGTGTCTCTGTCTGTGTCTCTGTGTGTGTCTCTGTCTGTGTGTGTATGTCTCTGTGTATCTGTGTCTGTGTGTGTGTCACTGTGTGTCACTGTGTGTCTGTGTGGGTATGTGTGTGTGTGTCTGTGTGTGTGTCTCTGTCTTTGTCTCTGTCTCTGTATGTGTCTCTGAATATGTATCTGTCTGTGTCTCTGTCTGTGTCTGTGTATGTGTCTGTGTCTCTGTCTGTGTCTCTGTCTGCATCTATGTATGTGTCTCTGTGTCTCTCTGTGTCTGTGTGTGTGTCTCTGTGTGTCTATGTCTCTGTGTCTCAGAGAGAGAGATAGAGAGAGACACACACAGACACAGAAAGAGACACATACAGAGACACAGATAGAGACACAAACAGAGACATATACAGAGACACATACACACAGACAGAGACACAGAGAGAGACACAGAGAGAGACACATACAGAGACACAGACACATTCAGAGACAGACACAGACAGAGACACAGACACATACAGAGACACATACAGAGACACAGACAGAGACACATTCAGAGACACAGACAGAGACACAGACAGAGACACAGACACACACAATTGGGTCAAGCGGCATTGTTTTTCCACCGGCGGAACACGTTGGCACCGCGCCAATAACGAGCCAAGTTTTCTCAAAACTCGCCGAAAAGTTTGACGTTTCTCGACGGGTTGAATATATTTAAGCGCGTTGGCGGCACGCCGGAATACACGTCGTAGTGTGACTGCTCCATTATACACACAATAACTATTGACAATGAGTAAAGTATCACCAGCAACTACATAAACACATTCACGCACCTGGCCCTATATACCTTTTACACCAATAGACCATTGGCATTCCCCCAACAATGTGTTTTATCGGAATATTTGACAATACTATAGCATATCATTTTCAGATAATTGAAATTAATTGCTAAAAGTTTTTTTTGTTCACAGCAAGGCCAACATTTTATTTCAAAATAAGTGTTAGCCACATAAAATCAGCCAATCAGATGCCAGATAGGCGGCCTTTAAGAGCAATTTGCCACCAGTACTTGGGTCGCTAACAGAGTAGGTCAACATCCAGTACATTGGGCCTAATGCATACCCTCTCTTAGGGTCATGGAGCGGTCAGGCTAGACCAATGCACGGGATGGTCTGCATCGTTTTGCTGCTTTGCTGTTTGTGGTGTTTGTGGTGTTTGTGGTGTTTGTGGCGTTTGTGTGTGTGTTTGTGAGTGTTTGTGAGTGTTTGTGAGTGTTTGTGAGTGTTTGTGAGTGAGTGAGTGAGTGAGTGAGTGAGTGAGTGAGTGAGTGAGTGAGTGAGTGTTTGTTTGTTTGTTTGTTTGTGAGTGAGTGAGTGAGTGAGTGAGTGTTTGTGTGTGCGTGCGTGCGTGCGTGTGTGTGTGTGTGTGTATGGCTCGATCAGGATTCCACGTTACCATTGTGTGCAAAGAATAGTTTGTTTGTTTGTTGTTGTTTTACATCCTAGCAACATCTAAGATCCTATCAGGACGGCTACCGGCTTGTGAAAGTGCGCACTCATGGCGATTTTATAGTGATGTCCCACTGGGAAACTAGGCCGCCGGCACCATGACCTCGTATCCCACTCAGTCACATTAGCCTGACACTGAGCACACCAGTCCTTGCCCTGTCCTAATAATGCCAAGCGCATGGCTAGGAAGCGACAAGTATCAATTTTGAAGTCATTGGTTTGAGTCGACCAGGGTTCAAACCCATGACCCCACGATCTACCAGCACGGGAGATAGACGCTCTAACTCATTCGGCCATCCCGTCTGGTCTACAAAGGATAGAATCATGCCACAACGCTCGAACTGCCCAAATTGTTGAGTACTAACTAGGTTGGTTGTTGGGAGTTTTAGGTCCTGGCAACATCTAAGGTCATATCAAGATGAGTACCGACTTGTGACAGTACACACTCATGATGACTTTATAGTGCTGCCCCACTGGGAGACCAGGCCACCAGCAGCAAGACCTGATATCCCACTCAGTCACATTATCCTGATATTGTGCTAACCAGTCCTAGTCTATTAATGCTGAGCACCAGGGCCCGTATGCACGAATCAGGGTTAGTGCCTTAACCGCGGCTAAGGTATCCCCGCAGGGCTAAAAGTGAAAATTCGGTATGCACCAATCGGAGTTAGGGCTAACCGCCGACCGTAGCCTCGGCTAAGCTACCCCAGTTTCAAATCAGGTTTTACCTTCTAGCCGGGGCGGTTAGTGTGCATGTGTGCCTCTCAATCTATTGAATGTGATCATATTTAACAGAATTACATATGTAATAAGTGAAATTTGATCAATTTAACCCTAAATGCGAAGCGTTATTAAGGCTACTGCCGCATTGGCGGCGATATTAATAGTTATATTTTCGAATCGACGAACGTAATGTAAACAAATCGCCGCCGCATCGACGTCACTTTCCATACTGCCGGCAGCGGTGGTTTGTTTACTGTACCTTCGCCGATTCGAAAATATAACTATTAATATTGCCACCAATGCGGCGGTAGCCTTAATAACGCTTCGAATTTAGGGTTAAATTGATAAAATTTCACTTATTGTGTATGTAATTCTGTTAAATATGATCGCATTCAATCGATTTGAGCCTAATATATGGGTAAAAACGCAGAGGGAATTCCCAAATCTATAAATAAACTCACGGTTAGCTATCCGCAGCGGCTAAAACATTGGTGCATACCGATTCACACATTTCTCAAATTCCCCGCTACCCTGAGGTAGCTATCCGCGGCTAGTGTCTTAACTCCGGCTAAGCCTAACCCCGATTCGTGCATACGGCCCCAGGCTAGGTAGCGACAAGTATCAATTTTACAAGTCATTGGTTTGACTCGACCATGAATTTAACTCCCGACCTTCCGCACTGGAAGCCAGCGCTCTACCAATTCGGCAACCGTACTAGTGATATATTTAATATTTCATCTTTTCTACTCGTCCTCGGTTACCAGGTATTTCTACCACTGAAATAAATCCGCTACAAATTACAATAGTCCCTGCCTTTGGCGACCCCTATATCAGACGGGATGAACTAACAGTACTGACTGGCTTCACATGAAGGGAGGTCGTCGGTTTTCAAACCTCGACCGAGTCAAACAATTGACGCACATAATTGATACTTGTTGCTACCTAGCCTAGAGCTCAGCATTAAAGTTGCATAGTCCGAATACTTTGAGTTTCTGCAATTTTTCCGAGATATATATCTACATATATCTAAGTTTTGGCAAGCATGCCAAAAGTCTGACACCATATGCCTTAGCAGTAAAAGGTTCTATTAAATCGATTCAGTGTTCCCTTCTATGTGGCAACAAATGGTTAATAAGTGCAGCAGTATCTAAGTTAGATTTGTAGAATCAATTCTAGCTAATTATTTTGGTTTTGAAAATTTGATGTGTCATCGGATTATGCAGCTTTAATAAATCAAATATGACAAGGACTGGTCTTGCTCAGCATCAGGATAATGTGACTGAGTGGGATCTCAGGTCATGGTGCGAGTCATACCCTGGTCTACCAATGAGACAGCACCATAAAGTCACCATGCGTGTAAACTGTCACAAATCAGTATCCATCCTGATATGATGATAGATGTTGCTAGAACGTAAGACCCCAGTAAACAGATACACAAGTAATCATCAAGCCTTGTAATTGGCGAACCTATGGCTTTTGTGGTACTTATATATAGTCCACGTTCCCCTCAAAACTAACTATGACTATGAGGGACGCCTTCATAGGAAATCGAATGCTTGAACTCGGCCAAGGTCTTGATAGTGCACACTATTCACAACGCCTATTAAATTGACGATGAAATTGTTTTGGGAGATTCAATTCAATGGCATATTAATACAATTATACGGTGAAGCGAACCATATGGAGTAGATCATAGGTAATTTATGCGTTTTTGTGATCGGGCACCGAGCCAAGATGGGGTGGGATGCGTGGGGGGCCGGGGGCATGGCAGTAAACTGTCGCCGCCCCCCCCCCCCCCACCTTCCATCCGCCCATGCAATGTAGTGCTGGAGGGCTGGCACATCCGCTCATTCATTAAACAACATTGCTTAATGCCAAGTAGTCAGGGGTTAATGGGGTGAAGGCCATTTCGGGAACCTTCGCTTGGAGATGTGTCTGAACAACATTTGTCATGTAAACAAACACAGCCTTTTCACAACTACCAGAATACAGGTATTCTAAATACAGCCACTTCCATTAATGAAAGTGGTCTCCAGCAAAAACTGCGAAATCAAGCCGAGATTATTACACTGACAGCAAATTTCCATGAAAATGTAGATTTCCCCCCATAGTATTAGAACTGTCAGGGAATTGCGGGAAAATGCCGGAAGTCAGGTTTCAAATATCCTTGTTGTGCCTATATTATCGCCCGTACCTAACTCATTCTTGTTTGCGTTACATTATTCTCTAAGAATATCTAAGGTCATATAAGAACGGGATTCAAACTACCCAATTGTCATCATGATATACATCCTGATTCCTTAGCATTTTATTTAACGTCAATCGGTAAAAAAAAATTGTAATCGTGGAAATCCGCAAAATCGCGGAGACCTTTCATCCCTGCTTAATGCCGAAAACTCAGGGGTTAATGGGGTGAAGGCCATTTCAGAAACTTTCGCCTGGAGATGTGTCTGAACAATATTCGTCATTTAAACAAATGCAGCCTTTTCACAGCTACTCATTACTTACAGGTAGTCTAAAAACAGCCAGTTACTCTCCACCTAAACAACACCATTCTATTCTGGACTAGTCCGCCCCCTTTGGCTTCAATAGTCGCCTCTCACAACACGCAGACAGGAAAGGGAGCTCGCCTGTGTTGTAAGTTGTAGCCAGACAAACACAGGCAGGACTTGACAGTGGATATAACCACCCAAAATACCGCTAGAGGGGAGTGTGCTAGTTCACTGTGCATACACGTGAACGGGGGTCATCGGATGGTCACTGTGACGACAATTCAGATCACTCCCCCCCCCCCCCCACCAACTCTCACCAGACGACCAGACGGGAATGAGTTTAGCACCTTCTCCCGTTTTGGTAGATGGTGGGATTCGAAGCCACAGGTTCAAACCCTGTTCTAGTCAAACCGACGACTTAAAAATGTGTACTTGTTAATTCCTAGTCAGATGCGCGGCATTGTTAGGATTGGGCAAGGACTGGTTGGCTCAGTGTCAGGATAATGTGATTGAGTGGGATATCAGGTCATGGTGCTGGCGGCCTCGTCTCCCAGTGGTGCAGCATTGTAAAGTCGCCATGAGTGCGAATTGTCACAAGTCAGTACATGTCCTGATATGACTTTAGATGTTGCCAGGACGTAAAACTCTAACAACCAGCACATCACCAGCCAGCTACCTTTTCAGGTGTCTAAATATTTGTTGTTTATAAATTTTTCTTCTTTAAAGATCTGGTCACGTGATTGAACCATGTATTCTTTAACATGTATTTAACATGTATTTTCATGAAAACATCACACTTAGAATGGGCTATCCGAGTGCAAACTCAGTAGGTCAGGATTGGTATGCCCAGTATCATTAGATTTTGACTGCCCCATTGCTTCTGTGATGTCAGATAGGGAAGGGTGGACTTATTCAAATTTTCTTTAATGTACCATAACCTACGTCATTGAGGTCTGTCATTAGGGCAAAATGATACTAAAGCTACAGTAATATAGCAGGGTCCGAACGCATGTGAAGACATGGAATTCAATGCTATTGCAAGGCTTTTCAAGGCTGTTTTTGATAGGAATTCAAGACTATTTTCATTTGGATTTCAGGACATAACAACACTGGCGAATGGCGATTTCAGACTAATTTAGATCAGTGGGAATAGTATAATGGGATTCAAGGCTTTTCAAAGCTTTTCAAGACTAATTACCCAAGATAGGTTCAATTCAAGACTTTTCAAGACCTTACAGGCCCTGTACGGACCCTGTAATTATGAATATTTAAAGGTGTTGGTCATGTCACCACCCCTTTTAACCTTTAAAACAAGTGATGGGAATGCTATCAATGTGGCTTATGAAGCATCAGCAGGCGTTCTCGTTACTGCGCTCTGATGCAACGGTTTGACGAACGGTTTATATGTTTACAATAAAGCCTATCTCTGGAGATTCATTGAGCAGCGATAAGTTATCGGATGTTACTGGGGCCGGATCCAGAATTGTCAAAACAAGGATGGTCTAAAAGTAGGTACCTGCAGCGGTATGAAAAGGTCCAGGAATGGTTCTTTTTTTCCCCATCAATATCCACATGCTTGTAACTATTTCTGTATGTAATTGATTTTGATGAAATTGCATAACCTAGAAGATCAACATATTTTCCATCCGATGATGTTGTTGGATTGAATACATAGTAAGTTTGTATTTAAGTTAAATCCATTTGCATGATGAGTGTATTTAGTGAATATTCCTTCATTACTGGTGTCAATGAAAACAAATCTGAAAACAGAATATCTTTAATGGGCTCGTGCTTCCTTGCACTACATCATGGATGGTATCAAAAGAAGCGCAATCACATCAGCTTTCTATCCATATATAGTTTGCCATAGGTCAAAAAGGTCAATCAGGTCAGATTCTGCAATTTAAATTATTTTGAAAGTTTAAAACCCATTTACTGAATTAAAAACTATTAAAAACCTAATAAGATTTGGTATGGGTAGATAGACAATTTGATTCCCTTTCCAATGATATCAATCTTACTACAGTACATCCTCGTTAAACCAAGCTTGGTTAAACCAAACAATCGGTTAATCCAAACTTTTTTTCGGCGGCCCGGCAAAATACTACCATTTATCATATAAAAAAGTTGGTTAAACCAAAGTCGGTTAATCCAAATTATCGGTTAATCCAAACAGAATTGTCAGACCCAGGCCACTTCCGGTACAGTTAAACCAAACTTTCATGTGGTTATAAGGTCATCTGAGACCCCACAAACCTTTTTATATGATAAATGGTAGTATTTGCCAGGCTGCTGAACAAAAGTTAGGATTAACTGATCGTTTGGTTTAACCAAGCTTGGTTTAATGGGATTGTAATGTATATACATAAAAAACAATAATCAAAGTGTCCACATACATTGTATATTACATCTGGAATACAACCTTACTCAAAGTCAAAGCCAAAGCTCGGTTAAAGCAATGATTGGTTAATCCAAACAAATTTCTAGGGTCCCTTCAAGTTTGGTTTAACAGGGTTATACTGTATAGTGCTAGTTAGTACAAGGAGCCGCAGACAGAATATTGACACTAACTTTGCTGACCACACTAGTTTTACTATGGTAACACCCATGTAGAAACTTGTACATGACATTGATGTCTATTGAGATATATTACAGAATATATAATCTAATATTGGGCCAAATTTGGAGAGGATCCAACCATTGCTCTAGGCATAGTGAATATTTAAAGCTTTTCTTAAATCGTTATTTTTGGTTTCAGACACTTTTAATTTGCATTTGCAATCAAAATGCATATTTTGATATTCTTAGCAAGTCTTGCTAAAGCCAATATGCATTTGTTCCATATGCTATGTCTACAAAATTTGAAGAAGATCCACCTATTGGATGAGCCACAGTGAGTGTTCAAATCTTGACTAACAAATCTTAATTTTTTTATTTTGTACACTTTTCTTTTGTATGTGCAATCAAAATGCACTTTTTGTATCCAGACAGAATATTAATACGATAATGTGTATAACCTCCAGATGATGTGCACTGTCAATTTATAGGAAGTTTAACCAATTGGTTAAGCTACAATGAGCATTTAAAGATTCATCAAATTGATATATTTGCTTTTTCAACAATTTGTCTTTATAGGTTCAATCAAAATTCAATATTTTCCATGTCTTTGAATATAATATTGATATAAATAATATCTATTAGTCGTAGAGAATGGCTATTGTAATACTCTGCCAAATATAAAGAAGATTCAAAAGATTGTTTTGTTGCAATGAGCTTTCAAACATTGAAATGTTGAAAATAATTCACTTACAGATCCTGTTTACATGCAAACAATTACACTTTCTGATATGTTAAGATGCAAATATCGTTTGAATCTCTGAAGATAGAGCTCTGAGGAATAAATAGGGTGTTACACTGTTATCAATCGGTGAACTATTTAGCATTTATTCAGTCTTGTTACAGTTTTCCAAGAAAATACCATACTTTGAAAATGGCTATTTGGCCAAATCAGAATGTTTAAGTTTTTTATGAATTGCCCTTTTTGGCATTGTCTTATTAAAAATCTGAGTAATTGATTAAGCAATTGACAATTTAAATTCCTTTATATATGTAGAATGGAAATTGGTTAGCAGAACTCCCCTCACATCCTTACACTTATTATAATAGTTGGTTAAAGTTCCACTTTTTATTCAAAATTAATACATTTTATACATTTAATCTTGAAAAATTATTATCTCAAGAACAATAATATATATAGCCTAACTGTTTTTGGATTTAGGCTTGTAATTTTAACGTCTACAGGAAGAATAACAATATTGAATGCTATGCATATTTTAAAAATTCACTGCCGGTACCTACTTTAATGCAGCTGTTGACTGGCTAGTCTTGCATGCTTCGCTGGCGAGATGCACATGGTTCACTGGAGCTGGGTGCTCAGTGATAACTGGTCTATATCTACAGTGGCAGCTCAACAGTCGAGATAGCTTGGTTGGTTATTCGAGTTTTACATATGGGCAACATCTAAGGTCATATCAGGACAGATACTGACTTGTGACAGTGCACACTCATGGTGACCTGATATCACATTCAGTCACATTATCCTGACACTGAGGCAACAAGTCCTTGCCATGTCCTGATAATGCCGAGCGCCTGGCTAGGAAGCGACAAGTATACATTTTAAAGTCATTGGTTTGACTCGACCAGGGTTTGAAACGGTGTGGTCGAATCGCACGATCTACTCAACTCATTCGACCATCCTGTCTTGTCCATCGAGATAGCTATCTTGATTGATGACCAGAATAGGTGGTGTGGTTCAATAATTGGCCAGCCTTGCCATAGCCAACGCTGCCATGCACCCACACACACCCCATCTCCCATCATATTGTTTTGTGCAGTAAATTCTGATCAATTGGAGTGGGGTAGTTATTTTTTTCTTTAGTTTATTGGGATTACAACAACAAACCCGCCTGACACTGAGCAAACAGAACCTGTGTAGTCACGGTGCAAACAACTATGGATACACACATATGCTTACATATAAGCTCATGCTACAAGTGCACATTCTCCAATTAAAAATGGACCAGATGGGATGGCCGAATGAGTTGAGCGTCCGTCTCCGTTTGGTAGATAGTGGAATTCGAACCAATGGGTTTGAACCCTGGTCGACTCAAACCAATTACTTACCAATGACATACTTGTCGCTTCCTTTCCATTCTGACATATTTCTTTTGAGGAAATCCGCTGCCGCCACATAAGCTACTTTTTCCGATACGCAGCAATGGGTCTTTTATATGCACTTTCCCACAAACAGGACAGTACATACCACAGCCTTTGATGAACAAGGTGTGGACTACTGGTTGGAACTAAAAATAGCCCAAACTGCAAATGGGTCCACTGAGCAGGATCTATAGGATGATCCACGCCTGCACAGGTGGACACTCTACTGCCTGAGCTACATCCCGCTCCCTACAAATTTATACTTGTCACTGCCTCGAATGGCATTCAGCAGTATTAGGTTTGGGAAAGGAGCAGTGAAATGAGGAAGACCAATTAAATCACCCTGCTTAATCAACTGTTGTACCAAATAAAAAATAAAAAAAATAAAAGTAAAAGTAATACTTAGAAGGGCAGATCTAAGACCCCGCTTTTCGACATGAGCACCATACCAGATCTTGAGAGTTTAAAGTTGCATAGTCCAATGGTCTGTTATTTTCTGAGATAAATATATTAGGTTGATCACAATAATCTACCTTAATTTAGTTTGGAACAACATTGCTTTAAAATGACTAACGTGTGAGATATTTCAAGTGTAAACATGCCAAATTAATATTGGCATCGTTGTCAAAACTCTGACCAGATAGGCTTTAGTTGTAACAAATTCTCTTAAATTGACATCCCTAAGTAACAGCAAATACTTAATAAGTGAACCAGTACCTCAGGTTCAAATTTAGATGAGTGGTTTGCTTTCGAAAAGTTTATGCTTTAATCGGAATATGCAACTTTAAGGTATTCGTTGCTAATATTATGAAAGATCAAACTAGCATATTTAACCAATAGAAAATAATAGCTAAGAAACTAAAACTAGCGCATTAGACAACTAATAAGGTCATCCATGATGCAACAGCCGTGACCGGCCTACTTGGGATGAATCAAATAATCAAGGTAATGTGTACATGGATGTGGCCCCCACCCTCCCCCAACAAGCATAAACAGATAATGGCCCAAAAAGATAATCAAGGACTTCTTTAATCGGCCCTGTTAAAGTGGTAGGTAACCAGAAAAAAAGCCTCTCCTCACCACAGTATGCAAGTCTCATTCTTCACCCGTTCATTGCCCAAAGCCTCGGACTGTGTCTATACGCATTGAACTAACCGAAGCTCCAAGCAAGGCTCAACCCCATTCTCAAAAACCACACACGCCCAAAACCTGTCTTTATCCCAACATTCGAAAATTCCAGTTCATCAAGCTTACGGTAGGTTCACGGAGTCTCAACTCATCTGAATGCGTAATTCTGGTTATATATGGCTAAATTAACAATGGCCCAAAAAAGAGAATCAAGCTCTTCTTTAAATCGGTCTTGTTAAGTGGCTGGTAACCAGAAAAAAAGCCTCTCCTCGCCACCGTATGCAGGTCCCATTCTTCACCCGTTCATTGCCCACAGCCCCAGATTGTGTCAATACGCTTTCAACTAATGGAAGCTCCAAGCAAGGCGTAACCACATTCTCAAAAACCATACACGCTAAAAACCTGTCTTTATCCAGACATTCAAAAGTTCCATGACATCAACCTTACGACACATGGAGTCCCAACTCATCTGAAGCCAAAAGGTTTGATTCCCACCACTTGCCCTTTCCCTGCCAATCTATTCACGCAACTTGTTAAACTCCCATAATTTTCAGTGTCTGCGACATTTCTTGGACAAATATATTAGGTTGATCATTACAATATATCTGCTTTTTAGTTTGAAGTAATTTCGGTTATAAATGGCTAAATTATTAATGGCGTGCACATCAAAATGCCAGACAATACAGGCTTCAGCAGTAACAAGTTCTATTAAATTGACTTAGTATTTCTTTTTAAGCAGCAACAAATTTGACTATTAAATTGACTGATAATTTAAATATAATTGTATCTTCCTCTATGCAGTAACAATGTTAAATAAATTCACCAGTATCTAAGTTCAAAATGCAAGATCAGATCTAGTAAGTGCTTTGATTTCAAAAAGGTGATGCTTTCATCAGACTATGCAGCTTTAAGACATGGTATATATTAAAGCTGCATAGTCCGATGAAATATCAAATTTTCAAAACCAAACCAATTATCTAGTTTTGATTTTAAATATCTAGCTTAGATATTGATGTACTTATTAAGCATTTATTTCTGCA
Organism: Branchipolynoe longqiensis; assembly: GCA_030323885.1. Classification (NCBI taxonomy): domain Eukaryota; kingdom Metazoa; phylum Annelida; class Polychaeta; order Phyllodocida; family Polynoidae; genus Branchipolynoe; species Branchipolynoe longqiensis. The sequence goes on from CM059194.1 coordinate 25,447,920, forward strand.
TAGAAGGCAATACTGAATCAATTTAACAGAACCTGTTACTGCAGAAGTCTATGGTGTCCGAGTTTTGGTAAGCTTGCCAAAACTAATTTTCCATGTTAGCACTCAAAATATCTCAAAGGTTTACCACTTAAAATAACAGTAACTTTAAACTAATGTAAAGTAGATGCTAGTGATCGATCTAATATATTTATCTCAGAAAAAATACAGAAATTGAAAACCATCGGACTATGCAACTTTAAATAAAGTTTTATTTCTGACTGTAGCAGGCTACGGTTGATTCGCTCAAAAACAAGGGATGCGCATTGCAAAGATCTGTAATTAGTTTTTGTTGTCGTTATTCTTTTTAAACAAAATTGTTGTTATCCCAAAATAGAAGAAATTAATCCTCCAAAATACAATATGCAGTGTGTAATGTTGGGGAGGTGTGGCAGAATTCCATCACCTACCTGGATATGTCTCTGTATCGATAAGTGGTCGCCACGCAGTGATAAAAGTTGAAAGCCATGGTAACGATCAAACCCAACTCCCGCCACCAGGTGGCAGCTCAGCCAGTTTACAGCGCCACATCTAGGTAGCGGATTACCGCTGAACTAACAACTACCAATATATGAGTATGATATTGATAGCAGTTTCTGCTCTCTCAACCCACTTTTATCCGTATATATGTATCCGAGAAAATTACAAAAACTCAAAATTATCGGACTATGCAGCTTTAATGACAGTACAACTGTGCTTAAAGGAGGGGCTCTCAGAGTTAGGAAGAACCGGCCTGTTGCCAATTAAGACCCTGGCCCTGTGTCACCCTTATTTGGTGGAGGTGTCCTACTTTAACGAGTTCACACGGTGCCGCCCCCTAGTGTTGATGTTCATGGCTCCCTCTTCCGTGGCCGCCAATCAGGACACTTACTATGTGACACCACCACATGTTTTCTGGCCATTTAGTGGTTATTTACAAAGACTGTCCTATGATGACTTGACCTGTCAATCGTAAGGAATAATGGCTTTGACTGGTTAATTGAAATTACATGAAACCTAATTTACAGACATTGAGCACCGTATTATCTCACACAATATTGTTGTTTGTTTGTTGTTTTACATCCTAACAACATCTAAGGTCATTTCAAGACGGGTATCGACTTGTGACAGTGCACACTCATGGTGACTTTATAGTGCTGCCTCACTGGGAGACGAGGCTGCCAGCACCATGACCTGATATCCCACTCAGTCACATTATCCCGACAATGAGCCAACCAGTCCTTGCCATATTCTAATAATGTCGAACCCAAGAACCCATGGAGACGGACACTGAACTCATTTGACCATCCCGTCTGGTCGCTCTCTCACACAATATAACTATCTGCATGCACTGAATATTCACTAGCACCTAGATGAGAATGGCCGGACAACAACAAAAATCAGGAAAATATTTAATGAATTGTGCAATACCAGAATGGTCGCAAATTTGGACAATATCTGAAAAAAATCGGAGAGATCAAAAATCCGGAATTTCGGATAAATCCCGAATATTCTCATCTATGACATAATGCTAGATAGCCCTCTAATTCTAGAGTGATGCCTCCTACACATCGGGAGGCGTGTCAGAAACCAGTATGGTTTGTAGGTCATGGTTTGAAGGTCAGAGCGTAGGCTCTTTACACAGTCTGGGTCCGGCCTTTAATTATAAGACATTTTAATCAAAGTTGCATAGTCCGATAGTTTAGAGTTTCTGTCATTTTCTCTGATAAATATATTAGGTTGGTCGTTATAATCTACCTAAGTTTAACTTGAAGTAACTCATTTTAAATGGCTAACTTTGGAGAAATTTGAAGTGCAACCATGCAAATTGAATTTTGGCAAGCATGACAAAACTCTGACACCATAGGCTTCTGCAGTAACGGGTTCTATTCAATCGCTTCAGTATTCCATTCTGCTGGCAACAAATGCTTAATAAGAGCACTTGTATCTAAGTTAGATATGTAGAATCAAATCTAGATAATTAGTTTGGTTTTGAAAATTTGATGCATTCATCGGATTATGCAGCTTTAAAACCCCCATGCACTGTTATGTTAAGGTGTTTCCATTATCACGCTAATTTCTAAGGTTGTCCACACAGGGGACAGAGGTCCATATTAGTTGAGTGAGGAGAGTGCATTCAAAGTGACATGAATTTAAATAATAATTGTTCAAAGACCCAAGTCCCCGTGGTGTTCTCTGTGGCAGAGTGGTTAGAGGGTCTGACTTTTTTTCTAGGTCAGACTCCTAACCTGAAGGTAGGTGGTTCGATTCCAAGTGCCCCTACCTCTGCCAATTTGGATATCCACTGCTGTATATAACTTACAGCATCATCAGAGGCCGGTTGCTCTCATACCATGTCTATGTGGTGTGGGAGGTCCATCGACAAACTGTCTAATGGCGAAAACAAGTCTATTCAGACTTATCCATAATAGGCAGTATAAATCTTCAAGAAAAAAAGTCTTCTTTCTGGAAATAAGAATTGCTTAGATATAAAGATAACGACCTGTACCAACCTAGTACATAACATACTGTGCGTTGTTTCTTTACAACCTGAATGGATGCAATACGTCATGTCTGAGATAATAATAAAGTTGGTATTCTGTAGTTATGCTATGGTCTGGATGTAAAGCATACTTCAGCACTACACATACACATAGAAAGTGAGATCCTTAAAAAAAATACTAAAAATTAAAAAGAAGAGTACAATAGTTGCTTTAAAGTACGATTTGACTGCAACCAAATTTAGCAACAAATGAAGGAAGGCCAAGATCCGTAGTAACTGCCATTATCAGGAACCACGTATTCGTGGTTTTCAAATTGAGTTTGAAGTAGAAGACATAGAGTGAAGAATATGGCTTTAAGGGACGGTGTGGCGTACTCAGACGTGTCCCGTGCTCAGCCGTGTCCATCGCTTCTGCGCATGCGTCAGAATCTAACAGCATCGTCTGTGCATGTGTCAAAATCCATCCACATTCAAGCTGTCAGCTAAGACACTTCACTAAGACTTATTTGGATATTCACTACAACTGTGGCCTAAGTAGGCTAATTCTAGACCCCTCCCCCCAGCCAAGAAAAGATAAATAAAAGTGTGGTGAATTCCTGCAGTAGGAAATAGAGATACAAAAACAATAATAAATCTGTGCATGCGCAGAAGGGATGGACACGGCTGAGCACGGGACACGTCTGAGTATGCCACAACGGACCACCACTTTCCACTAAGTGAACACACCAGGTCACAGCTTCAGTCCTTCCTTAAAGATGCATAGTCTGATTGCAAACACGCAAAAATAATTTTGGCAAGCATTCCAAAACTCTGACACCATAGGCTTCTGCAGTAACTCAACTTTAACAAGTGATTTGGGAAAACAAACAAACAAACAAACACACAAAGAGAGGCGCCACCTACCGTGACGCGATGACACTGTTCGTGGCCGTATCAATGGCCTTCACTTGCGTCCCGAATGTGAAGACGGGCACATCGGAGCCAAACTTGGTGAACACATACTGCGACGAGGACACGGCCCCCGACGCGTCGAACACCTTCCCGTCGGCCACCGCGCCCAGTGACGTCACGGCGCCGTTCGTCGCGTCCCCGCCGGCACCCGGCTCCACCTTGGGCACAATGCCGCTCACGTGACTGACGGCGTCGCTCTGATCACCCGACGCACGCGGCGCCTTGCGCATGCGCATGTCGTCGTCACTGACAATCCTCCAAAAGCTGCTCGAGTCCATGGTAGTGAGCGGGTCGTCGAGGTGCAAGTGCTCGGAGCGCTCAACCAGCGACAGCTGGGTGTTCATATCGTGCAGCGTGCCGTCCGGCGAGTACAGCGACTCCTCCACCGGTGACGTCACGCCCGGCGACGTCAGAGGCGACGTCGAGTCGCTGTCATTGTCCACCGCCAGGTGGCGGATGACGTCAGAACTGATGGTCTGCAGCACTTGCATGCTGCCGCCCGCGCCGCCCGGCGACAGCTCGCCGGGCGGCGCGGGCTTCTCCAAACTCCGAAGCAGAGTCTGGGCGGGCGTCTGTGCCGCAGCGGCGGGACCTGTGTAGATTGTGAGTCCGTTGCGCACTGAGGAGGAAGGGGAGGGGTCATGGTGGCCATGTGGCTCGGGCGGCGTGGCGTCGCCATCCTGGGTGGTGGTGGTGTCTGGGCAGGAGTTCCTCTGGAGGTCGTTCCCGATGATACCGAACCCGAGGTCGACTCCAGCTGTAATTTACAATTATAAATTAGGCCAAACATTATGTAAACAAAGCTTCAAACCTACCTTTTTTTCCTCTTTCTTAAAAAAAACAACAAAAAAACTATTTCATGGGCATCACCATTTGGAAGTTAAGTCCTGCCCAACCCTTTTTATAATAGAAATTTACATGTATAAAGTTCTATGCAGCAACACATGTTTACTACGTGCATCAGGATCTAAGTTGGGTGTGAACAATAAAATATAGATATTTGGTTTTGAAAGTTTGATACTTTCATCAGACTCTGCAGCTTTAAGATTTGTGATATATTCGTATGTGTCATGCAAAGGGTGAGCGGGTGAAGGAAATGTCTGACGATGAATGGACATGATTCACTGAAATTGAATGAATGAGCATGATTCCATGTGTGTGCAAGCGTTATGCGTAAAATTGAATCATTCCATGTGTAAAGTGATGTGCACTCACATATATATATGAAAGTCAAACAAAACATGCCTTAAGCGGGCATTCCTTACACGTGGTATGCGGCATGCGTTATGCGAATGGCAGCATTCCTTACACGCGGCATGCGGCACACGACTGGCTATATTCCTACCTTTATAATTACCAAATTATAGATAAGTATTCATATTTTTGTGGCTCTGGTAGCATTTTTACCAACCCGAACCCCCACCACCACCACTACCATATGTTTCCCCTCAGCACCCTTGTGTGTGACCGTTCCGTAATGCTCAGTCGCTTCTCCTCGTCTAAAACTAATGGACAAGTGCGACTGACTGAACCCCTACCACCACCACTACCATATGTTTCCCCTCAGCACAAACATGTCCGTAATTATCAGTCGCCTTCTCCGGCCTTAAACCTATGGACAAATGCGACTGATGGTTTTCCTCTCAGAAGCCTTGTGCGTGACCATTCCGTAATGCTCAGTCGCCTCTCCTCGTCTATAACTAATGGACAAATGCGATTGATGGTGTGCCGCATGCCGCACCGATCGCTACAGGGACTGATCGGTTTGACGCATTCGCATTTGCATACCCGCGTGTAAGGAATGTAGTCCATTGACTTCAAGGCATTTTGATTTTTTGTCGCATTCGCATACCGCATGTAAGGAATGCACCCTTTAGCCCTAGTCTCGTACACACTACGCTTATGTTTAGATCCTAATTTGAGACATTTACTTACAGATATCAAGCTATGCCAAATGTAGCATTAACACGCTATAAATCATCTCTTTTTCCAGATGGGTGGGGCTTATTATTAAAGGTTTGTTTAAACTGGTTTAATGGGGGACCTCCGACTTTTTAGTTCAAATTCCTGCCGTTCGCGTCTCCACTGAACGAGTGGGCCTATTCGGCACACTGTCACACTGCAAACCCAATGGCTATGAGCAATCTTCATACAGAAGAAGTCAAATATCTCTAAAACCACATGACCTAGACACAAACCACTTGGTATACATGTAGAAAACATACAACGAATACATTATATTAAATTTCTAAGGTTAGGGTTCTGTATTTCTATTAATTTTGAATAAAATAAACGTTTTGCACTGGGCGTACCGCCAAACTCAGTGCATTGTCAATGGCCGTGAGGAATCTTCATACAGAAGAAGTCAAATATCTCTAAACCCACATGACCTAGACACAAACCACTTGGTATACATATAGAAAACATACAACGAATAGATTATATTAAATTTCTAAGGTTAGGGTTCTGTATTTCTATTAATTTTGAATAAAGTAAACGTTTTGCACTGGGCGTACCGCCAAACTCAGTGCATTGTCAATGGCCGTGAGCAATCTTCATACAGAAGAAGTCAAATATCTCTAAAACCACAAGACCTAGAGACAAACCGCTTGGTATACATATAGAAAACATACAACGAATAGATTATATTAAATTTCTAAGGTTAGGGTTCTGTATTTCTATTAATTTTGAATAAAATATACGTATTGCACTGCGCGTACCGGCAAACTCAAAGCATTGTCAATGACCGCGTAGGCCCACTACTACCGATGCGCCACCAAGTGTCGGAAAATGAACTACGCCACATGTCCCCCATTACATTATTGAACAAGGGTATCAGAGAAATAATGGGGGGGAATGAATTTCTTTGTAAACATTAAAATACAGTAAAACCTCTCTAAATTGACAGACGTTGGGAGCGACTTTATGTGGTGCATTTAGGGAGGTGATCGGCTTAGGGGGTGAAGGCCCGGTCACATCGACGTTAGTGGATGTAGTTGAACGTAGTGGAGGTTAACGTAGTTGAAGGTAATTGAGGTAGTTGAGGGTACCGGAGAAGTATGGATGCCAGTACGTTCAACTACGTTCAACTACGTTAGCCTCCACTCCATTCAACTATGAGTATGTCCACTAACGTGTATGTGACCGGGCCTTTAGTCTATGGTTACAATGGTATTGTTGGGAGCCAAATAAATTGATCGATATAGGGGAGTGGTGGATCTGTGAAGGTGGTCGGTTAGAGAGGTTTTACTGTAGATAGGGATAAAATAAATATACATTTCCCACACTGAGATCTATTTATATGCAGTATGACTGGATTACATGATTAGCATTTCATTGAGCACATGGTGAACTTACAGTCGACACGCATGACTAGTTCATAGCAACAATAGTGGTGTCACAAATTTCACCTTTCATATTTACAGAACAAATGCTTCAAATTTCTAGTAGAAAATCTGCTGCTACGATATATTTTTAATTGTGGGAAGTGGTGGTTCTGTTTGGTAGGTACTTAAATTGTTTGTCGCTTCTCAATTTAATACTTCCGTATTAGTATATATACTAGTCATTTTGCATCGTATGAAGACACTTTATGTACATATTAATAAATGCGCAGTTCCTGGTGATTGGTTTTATACATGTTGTATTACAAGCATGGACTTGGTGTTGCTGGAGCGACCTGGGCGGCAGGAGAATATGTATAAAGTGCGGTCACATGACTTGGTAATGGTCTCATTTATACCCAGATTTTACTTTAAATAATGAGGGATTTTATTTAGGCCAGCCAAAGTGATCCGACTGAATTCAAATATATTTGTCTCAATTATATTGAATTTAACAATATTTATAAAATGTGTCAATTATTTTGTAAAATTACCAAATTATATAAACCATGGCATAATTATCCTATCACAAACCATCTGTTAGGTCCCCCCCCCCAACTGGGTTGCTCACAATCAGGATAATGTGACTGGGATAACTGGGTCCGTACACAAGTGAAGATACGGAATTCAAGGCTATTGCAAGGCTTTTCAAGACTGTGACTAATTTCGATCAGTGCGGACAGTTTAATGGAATTCAAGGATTTTCAATACTAATATAATTACCATAAACAGGTTTAAATTCAAGGTTTTTCGAGGCCTTGAAATGGGGCAAATAAAGTTCGAAACTTTTCAAAACTTTCTGTGATACCAACAACCCTGGCTCACAGTTGGGCAGCACTATAAAGTCGCTATGGCTGTGCACTGCCACCACAAGCCAGTGTAACAGATAGATAAATATATGTTTATAAACAAATAAAAATGTACATTCATCTTCTCATAATACGAGACTTTGTGTCGACCGATTCCGATCACATTCACATGTCACTCATGTGTGTCAATAACGGGGCTGGCGGCGGAAGCCAGCACCTCATTACCTACAAGTAACCCTCGGTTGGAATAATGATGGTTTTTTGGAATTTTACGTCCTGACAACATCTAAGGTCATATCAGGATGTTTACCGACTTGTAAAACTCATGTCCACTCATGGCGACTTTATAGTGCTGCCCCACTGGGACATGAGGCTGCCAATACCATGACCCGATATCCGACTCGATCACATTATCCTGACACCGAGCCAACCATTCCTTGCCATATCCTAATAATGCCACGTGCCTGACTAGGAACCGATAGTGTAAGTCAATGGTTTGACTCAACCGGGAATTCAACTCCAGACCTTCCGTACGGGAGGCCTGGGTCGTACAGGAGGCCTGCGCTCTACCGATTCGGCCACCGCGTCCGGTGGGTTGTAACAAACCCAAAACCGCTTGTCACACAGACACCGTGAGCGAATAATGCATATGTCCATGTCTGGAGCCATTGTCGATGAATTGTTAATTGTCAATGGCCGTGAGCAATCTTCATACAGAAAAAGTGAAATATCTCTAAAACCACACCACCTAGAAACAAATCGCTTGGCACACATATAGAAAACACATTTACCAAAAAGATTATATTAAATTGATACGGTTAGGGTTCTGGACTTCTATTAATTTTGAATACAACTTATGTTTTGCACTCTGTGTACCGGCAAACTCAAGGCATTGTCAATGGTCGTGAACAATCTTCATACAGAAAAAGTGAAATATCTCTAAAACCACAGCACCTAGAAACAAATCGCTTGGTACACATATAGAAAACATGTTTACGAAAAAGATTATATTAAATTTATAAGGTTACTGACGATGCTGTTCGATTTTGACGCATGGCAGAAGCGATGCGGAGAGCTGAAACCGACGGAGGGCTGAAACCGCGACACCGGCTCCATTACGTACGTCGGATCACCATAATAGTAGTGCTAGGTCAGTGGCGGCTACACTAGACGCGTTCAAGTTGCATAGTTGGTTTGTTGTTGGGAGTTTTACGTCCTGGCAACATATAAGGTCATATCAGGACGGGCACTGACTTGTGACAGTACGCACTCATGGAAACTTCTATAGTGCTGCCCCACTGCGAGACCAGGGTATTAGCATCATGACCTGATACCCCACTCAGTCATATTAAACTGACACTGAGCTAACCAGTCCTTGCCATATCCCATTATTAATGCCGAGCGCCAGGCTAGGAAGCAACAAGTATCAATTTTATGTCATTGGTTTTACTCGACCTGGAATTGAACTCCCGACCTTTCAAAACCGGAGCCCTGCGCTCTACCGATTCGGCTACCGCGTCCGGTAGTCTCCACTTATATGCACTATTATACCGAAACTGATGCTTAATAAGTGTGCCAGTATCTAAGTTGGATATGTAGGGTCAAATCTAGGTCAGTGTTTTGGTTGTGAAAATGTGATGCTTTCATCAGACTATGCGGCTTTAACTAAAAAGATATTTGTTCACATTCCCAGACCTCAGTGACTGACCCCCGATTTAAAAGCCAACAGAGGACAACCGGATCCGTCCCCTTAAAGTTGCGCAGTCTGATTGTTTTGAGTTTTTCAGGGATGAAAGTGGTCTCCAGGAAAAATAAGCGGAAATGCAGATATTCTCCCATAGGTTTCGCATTGTCAGGGAATCGCAGACAATTTCCGGAAGTCGGGTTTCATATATATTGGTATATGCTGATAGCGCTGCACCTTTTGAAGCATTTATTAGTGGTATACACTGATAGTGCTGTGAGGTCTTCACGTATTAGCATAGATCTATTGGTATACGATGATAGCACTGCACAGTTTGAAGCATGTATTAGTGGTATACGCTGATAGTGATGCGGGGTCTGCACCACATATTAGTATAGATCTACACTGATGGTGCTGCGGGATTGAAAAATCCCGGAAATCCGCAGAATCGCGGAGATCTTTCATCCCTGGTTTTTAGTCATTTTTCTGAGATAAATATAATAAATGGATTGTAATAATCCATTTAGTTTGAAGTAACTTGTTTTTTAAATGGCTAACTTTTAAATGGCTAACTTTAAGATATGCTACATGAAACATTAATTTGGCAAGCATGCTGAAACTATTGACACCATAGACATAGGCAGTAATAGGTTTTATTAAATTGATTCAATGTGCCTTTCTATGTGGCAACAAATACTTAATAAGTGCATCAGTATCTAAGTTAGATATGTAGAACCAAATCTAGGTGAGTGTTTCGGTTTTGAAAGTGTGATGCTTTATGCAGCTTTAATATTAAAATTGCCCAGCGCAATGTTCTTGAGTTTTGGTCATTTTTATTTTAGATAAATATATTTAAGTTGCAACTTGCATAGTCCGATGGCTTCGAGCTTCTGTCATTATATCGATATTTATAATCTACTTTACTCTAGCTTAAAGAACATCTTTGGCTAACTTTGGATATATTTGAACTGAAAACTTGCTGAATTAATTATGGCAAGCACATCAAAATTCGAACACCATAGGCTACAACGGAAATAGATTGTATTAAACTCACTTTGTCTTCCTTCCTAAAACTTCTTTTATTTAACGACGCCTCTAGAGCACATTGATTTAATATCATCAGCTATTGGACATCAAACATATGGTCATACTAACATATTTCTTTTGGAGGAAACCTGCTGCCGCCACATAGGCTACTCTTTCCGATAAGCAGCAAGGGGTCTTTTATATGAACATTCCCACAGGCAGGACAGCACATACCACAGCCTTTGATGAACCAGTTGTGGACCACTGGTCGTATTCCTTCCTATGCATCAACACATCTTTACTAAGTGCATTACAATCCAAGTTGGTTATGTTGGATCTTATTTAGCGAAGTGTCTAGGTTTCGAATTTTGATAGTTTCATCGAACTCTCGAACTTTAAGAATATGGGAGAGAAGCAGTTTCAGTATCTGTTCAACCATAAATGTAGATAACTGATGAGCATGCGTCACAAATACGCTGTCAATCATTTGTGTGTGTGTGTGTGGGGGGGGGGGGGTGAGTGATCAGATGGGATGGTGGAATGAGTTGAGTGCCCGCTTCACGTGTGACAGGTCATGGGGTTCGAACCAACCTGACTAGATTTGATCCTACATATCCAACTTAAAATAATGGAACACTTATTAAACATTTGTCGCTGTATAGTGACTACAGTAAATTAGATTACAATGGTCAACCTCATATATTTATTTAAACTAATTAAGTAAAAACCTATGCAACTATAGTATAAACCAATGACATTAAAATGTATACTTGTCAATACTTAGCTTGACTCAGTATTACTGGGTTAGGGCAAGGAGCCATGGAATGAGAAAGACCAATTCTCCATGATGAAGATTTCTCTGGCTTAATCAACAAATGGAACAAAAATGCACCACCTAGGCTCCCTGATATCAACACACTACCCAGGCCTGCCTGTCTATGCGGCTCCTTCTTGCCTTAGAGGTCAGTACTGGAGAAGTACAGATGTTGGTATATTCAACTACGTCACTTCTCCGGTTCGTTCAACTACGTCCACTAACGTGTATGTGACCAGCCTTTAAGGCCCGGTCACATACACGTACAAGAGAAGTAAGGATGCCAGTACGTTCAACTACGTTAGCCTCCACTACCTTCAACTACGTCCACTAATGTGTATGTGACCGGGCCTTTAGACTGCAATAAATGTTTAAAGAGTGCACTAATATCTAGTTTAAACAATTTTATGCGTTCCTTGAATTATACAGCGTTAATGCTAATGCTAGTGTAGTGGTTTGCACTGACCTCTCAGGCAAGGAGCCACATAGACAGGCAGGCGTGGGTAGCATGTTGATATCAGGAAGCCCAGGTGGTGTAATGGTTAGCACACTGGCCCGGAATGCAAAGAGATGAGGGTTCGAGTCCCGCTCTAGACACAATATTTCCCATTTTCATCACCCCCAAGGCACTGGTTCCGTGACCAGGATCATGTACAAGCTACCCGCTGTATTGTTGTTGACCCTACCCTGTGTATGTATGTAAGTGTGTTGCCTGTATGTATGTAATTGTAAGGAAAATGATGGAATTCAGGTTTGAACTTTATTTGGGTCCAAACAAGACCAATATAAGACTATTCTAACTCCCTAAACCGACCGCCTCCCTAAATGGACCACCTAAAGTCGGTCCCATGGCCGGTCGTATTATATATATAATATACTGACATTTTCTGAACGTTAACCAGTGAATATCAACAAACGCGGAAATCTGCGATATCGCGGAGATCTTTCATCCCTGACAAATAGTCACACAGTGAATTGTGCAATTCTAGCTCAGTGTTGTCAAGACAGTCATTACCAACAGTGACACACAAAATGATGTCCCTTTTGCTCATTGTCGTCAAGTTAAGTTAGTGACATCTATCGGCATAATCTGGAACCACTCTATTCGGGTACTTTCCCCGAGGGCCTGTCAGCAATTTAGCTGAAAAATGGGATCCCTGGTAATGGCCGCTAACTTATACTAAGTTATAATGACACAACGTGACAGTAGAGCTACTGCTGCACATTCAAGTAAGGCTTGTTTTATTTAACGAGGCTTCTAGAGCACCTTGATTTTCGGATCATTTGCTATTGAACGTCAAACATATGGTCATTCTGACATATTTCTTTGTAGGAAACTTGCTGCCGCCACATAGGCTACTCTTTCCATTAAGCAGCAAGGGGTCATTTATATGCACTTTCCCACACACAGGACATCGCATACAACAGCCTTTGATGAACCAGTTGTGGACCAGTGGTTCTGCTGGACATTCAGTCACAACCTCAAACTGGGGCAGCGCCATAATCCACACTCAGCGTGACGGGGACTGCTTCACACGTCTTTGTCCTCATCCATGTGACGTCATCATAGATTTTGCACATCCGGTTCCGCTGGGCAAACACTGGCTACCCGACTACCCGATAATGTCATATCAAGGATGAAAGTGGTCTCCAACAAAAATCGTGGAAAGCAAGCCGAGATTATTACACCCACAGTGAATTTCCGTGGATTTTCGCTCATAGGATTGGCACTGTCAGGGAATCGCGGGAAAATATTTGTAACTCAAAACCATGGGACTATGCAAATGTCTTATGTCCTAGCAACATCTAAGGTCATATCAGGACGGATACTCATGGCAACCTTATAGTGCTGCCCCACTGGGACACCAGGCCGCTAGCACCATGACACGATATGCCAGTCACATTATCCTGATACTGTGCAAACCAGTCCTTGTCCTATCCTATTAATGCCGAGCACCAGGCTAGGTAATAAGTATTAATTTTATAAGTCACTGGTTTGACTCGGCTGGGATTCAAATTCCCGACCTCCCGCACTGGAAGCCTGCGCTATACCGATTAGGCCACCCAGTCCGGTATTAGGCAACTTCATGCTGCTATCTGATTCTCACAACGGAACCGCTTTGTCACTAGCATGTCACCTGTCAGTAGGTACTGGCAGCAAAATTATAAAATGTGCATGGGGTTCAATATTCGTATTCCTTCCTGTAGATGTTGAAATTACAAGCCCAAATCCAAAAACAGTATTATTGTTCTTGAGATAGTAATTGTTCAAGATTAAATGTATCAAATGTATTAATTTTGAATAAAAAGTGGAACTTTAACCAACTATAATAATAAGTGGAAGGATGTGAGGGGAGTTCTGCTAACCAATTTCCATTCTACATATATAAAGGAATTTAAATTGTCAATTGCTAAAACAATTAGTCAAGCAGATTTTTGATCAAGACAATGTCAAAAAGGGCAATTCGTAACCAACAAAAATCATTCTGATTTGGGCCAAATAGCCATTTTCAAAGGATGGTATTTTCTTGGAAAACTGCAACAGGACTGAATAAATGCTAAATAGTTCACCTATTGATAACATTAACAGTGTAACATCCTACTTTATCCCCAGAGCTCTATCTGCAGAGATTCAAAAGATATTTGCATCCTAAAATGTCAAAAAGTTTAATTGTTTGCATGTAAACAGCATATGTAAGTGAATCTTTTTCAACATTTCAATGTTTGAAAGCTCATTGCAGCAAAACAATCTTTTGAATCTTCTTCATATTTGGCACAGTATTACAAAAACGATTCTCTAAGACTAATAGATATGATTTATATCAATATTATTATTATATTCAAAAATATGGTAAATATTGAATTTTGATTGAACATATAAAGACAAATAGTCGGAAAAGCAAATATATCAATTTGATGAATCTCATTGTAGCTTAACTAATTGGTTAAACTTCCTATAAATTGACAGTGCATATCATCTGGAGGTAATACACATTATCGTATTAATTGTCTGTCTAGAAATACAAAAAGTGCATTTTGATTGCACATACAAAAGAACAGTGTCAAAATAAATAAATATAAATTTGTTCGTCAAGCTTTGAACACTCACTATAGCTCACCCAGTAGGTGGATCTTCTTCAAATTGTGCACACATAGCATTTGGAACTAATACATATTGGCTATCGCAATAATTTTGCTGAAAATATCAAAAGCTGCAATATTCTGTCTGCAGCTCCTTGCACTAACTAGCACTATTGTAAGATTGGTATCATTGGAAAGGGAATCAAAGTGTCTATCTATCCATACCAAATCTTATTAGGTTTTAAATATTTTTTAATTCAGTGAATAGGATTTAACCTTCCAAAATAATTTAAATTGCAGAATTTGACCTGATTGACCTATGGCAACCTATATATATATGGATAGAAAGTTATGGTGATCGCGCTTCTTTTGGTACCATCCATGACTTTCTACCATGTAGTCCAAGGAAGCTCAAGTCCATTAAAGATATCCTGTTTTCAGAGTCATTTTCATTGACACCAGTAATGAAGGAATATTCACTAAATACACTCATCATACAAATGGATTTTACTTAAAGCTGCATAGTCCGATGAAATATCAAATTTTCAAAACCAAACCAATTATCTAGATTTGATTTTACATATCTAACTTAGATACTGATACACTTGTTAAGCATTTGTTTCTGCATAGAAGGCAATACTGGGTCAATTTAACAGAACCTGTTACTGCAAAAGTCTATGGTGTCAGATTTTCCATGTTTGCACTCAAGATATCTTCAAAGTTTACCATTTAAAATAAAAGTAACTTTGAAGTAATGTAAAGTAAATACTAGTGATCGATCTAATACAGAAATTCAAAACCATCGGACCATGCAACTTTAAATACAAACTTACTATATATTCAATCCAACAACAACATCGGATAGAAAATATGATGATTTTCTAGGTCATGCAATTCCATCAAAATCAAATACATACAGAAATAGTTATAAGCATGTGAATATTGGTGAAAAAGCACCATTCCTGGACTTTTTCTTGCCGCTGCCGGTACCTACAGTGTCAGACATGTGCATGAAGGGCTGCTACATTTAATCATTAGACCTGCTCAGCTGAAACTGGTCTGAACCGGCTCACACTGATCGAATATAGTTGGGAGTCAGGGTCCAGCAAATAAAGGCAGTGATAAAGTGATGGGATGAGTTAGAGCATCTGTCTCCCATGTTGAAAGATCGTGGGATCGAACCATGGGCGAGTCAAACCATTATACTTGTCGCTTCCTAGCCTGGTGCTCTGCATTCTTAGGAAAGGGCAAGGAGCGGTGGAATGAGTAAGACCAATCGTCCGCGATTGACATTTCCCCTGCTTAATCAACTAATGTACCCAAAATAACAACAACAAAAAACAGAATCCAATATCACCCGTATTGCTTGCATTGCCATGAAACTGACATAACTGACGCAGGTAGTTGTATTGGTATTACCCAAATCAGCAAATAGTTAGCAAATAGCACAATAGTCACGATTGTAATTATTGTTGTCCATTTTTATTGAGTGCTGTTTCAACAAATTCAGACGACGTTGAACAACAAAAATTAGATATTAATAAACACACCCATAGAATCACATGTGAAGATATGGAATTCAATGCTATTTTCAGGCTTTTCAAAGCTGTTTTTGATAGGAATTCAAGACTATTTTCATTTGGATTTCAGGAGGGAGGGGCAGGGGGGGGGGGGGGGGGGCAGGAAACAACGACAGTGAATGGTGATTTCAGACTAATTTGGGGACAGTTTAATGGAATTCAAAGCTTTTCAAGATTAATTACCCAAAATAGGTTCAAATTCAAGGCCTTGAAATGGGGAAAATGAAGTTCAAGACTTTCTTTGTCCTGTCTGGACCAGGTGAACCCTGCCAACATAATTGACCAAAGTAACGCAGGTAGTTGTATTAGTATTACCCAAATCAGCAATAGTCAGCAAGTAGGACAATAGTCACTATGGTAATTATTGCCGTACGGTTTTACCGAGTGTTGTCAACAAATTCAATTAACTTTGAACAAAAAAAATATTGATTAAAAAACACACCCATAGAATCAATTGTAAAAAATACAACTTGAATCCAATTAATTCTCTTCTCCTTCAAATTAGTGCTAAATTGTATCTATGGAGGGTCCCGTAAAGATGAGTAAAATTACAGTAAAACCTCTCGAACAGACCACCTCCACAGATCGACCACTCCCCTATATTCATCGATGTATTTGGGTCCCAACAATGCCATTGTAACGATATTCTAACTCCCTAAGCCGACCACTTCCCTAAATGGACCACTTAAAGTTGGTCACAAGGTCGGTCGATTTAAAGAGGTTTTACTGTTATAGCATTTCATGCCAACATGCTGCATGAGTGAGGTGTTTACAGGTGAGGGTAATGGAATAGACCAGGCTTACCTGACGTAGTTGGTACGGAGCTTGTTCCTGATACCATAACATCATTCTTGACAATACCATTCGTGGACAGCATTTCCCCTGTTCAAAAGAAAACAAATGCTGAGTAACTCTTGTCATTTGCATGCTAAGAAGCGTAAATGCCCAGTGCCATATTGCTGTGGAACTTGTACCTTTTGAGGGTAACTATCAGAACTCCAGTGTGCTATATGCTCACCTTATATGAGCCTGTCTCAAAAGGTGATAACTTTTTTTTGTTGGTCCATTGTAACGATTGACACAAAACAGCACAGAAACGGTTACACTGAAAACATTTGCTTCAAATCAATATGTATTCTATTGGGATTATGAAACGCCATGAAAAAACAAATCAGTTTATCCTGAGCAAATGCATGAGCAGATAGTATGTTGATCGTTACAATAGACAAAGTTTTGTCCCCTATTGCTTAGCACCTTTTGAGACAGTCTCATATACCTTACTCTATATACCATTTTGGGGTAAATAATCCCGAATTGAAAAATGACTGGGAGACCAGTGCTTTGGCGATGACAAAAGAACTTATTCAGCAGAATAAATATATTCAGCAGAATGAACATATTTACAACAACAAAAAGAGCTACTGTTAATTTAAATAAACCAGCAATGTGGTTGGATATCATAGCGATTCGGAAAGAGGTGAAACCTTTGAAGAGATAATGCCATCAAAGTTGAAATGTTACTTTAACCCTTTATGGACTAGAGCGCCTGGGTGCACCCGCAAGATCCATGTGTTTACAGCCATGGTGCACCTGTAGCTGAATTGCCTTTCTAGATATGTTTTCCTGACAATTTGTAGATCATATCAGAAATACAGTGCTGCCCGATTGCATGTGCATTCAGGCACACCTGGACTGTAAGGATACACAAACCACAGGCGCACCAATCTTTAAAGGGTTAAAAAGATGTTAAGGTTTATCTGTTGAATATGAAATTCCAATCAACATTCCAGTCCTTAAATAAATCAGACCATTATTGATCATATATTTCTCTTTGTTTGCCAATATGCGTCCATTTCTCATACCTTTATTCCAAATTAAAGCTGTATAGTCAGTTAAAAGTATCAAATTTTCAAAACCAAAGCAATTATTTACATTTGATCCTACATATCTAACTTAGATACTGGTGCATTTATTGAAAACGCCGAGTCAATTTAATATAAGCTGTTTGTGCAGAAGCCTATGGTGTCAAGTTTTTGCCTGTTTGCCAAAATAAACTTGTCATGTTTGCACTCCAAATATATCCAAAGTTAACCATTTAAAATAAAAAGTTGCGTCAAACTAAAGTAAAATAGATTATAACCATTAACTTAATATATTTATCTCAGAAAGTGACTGAAACTCAAAACTATCTGAGTATGCAACTTTAAGCCACCGTCGAAGCACTAGATCTCTAGTCCTAGTGGTGAACTGGATATGATAATTGTTGGGACAGGAAATGCTTCCAGGAGGCTTGGGACAGACACGTGTGTGTGTGTGTGTGTGTGTGTGTGTGTGTGTGTGTGTGTGTGTGTGTGTGTGTGTGTGTGTGTGTGTGTGTGTGTGTGTGTGTGTGTGTGTGCGTGCGTGCGTGCGTGTGTGTGTGTGTGTGTGCGTGCGCGCGTGCGTGCGTGTCCGCCCCACACACACGTATGTACATAAAACCTATTAATTATAATCAAGACTGGAAAAAACAATGTATTTACCTAATAACACAGCACTGAGGTCCACGAAATAGAAAAATAGCTATTCACGCGGGCGGGCGGGGAGGGGGTGGTGAATACAGATGTAGAGGAAATAGTAAAATAGAGATTCCACACACCAAACAACCGGAACACACACAGGCATCCGCTTCCGCCACGCCTGATACACCGAGTGGCATTTAAATGTGGTCAAATAAAGAAGCAAACTTGTTTAGCGTCCCCACCCGACCTCCAAATATGTATTTATTATTTTTCAGAAACCCCTTCAAATAAAATATTATAACTCAAAACAACGCTTAATAAATTGTCACGTTATATACACATAGTTGAGCTTTCAGTTGAATAAAGAAGTCCGACCTGGACAAATTTAAATGGATGGATGGTAAACAAGTATTTTTTTCATGTGGCCTAGGCAGCGCCGCCAACTTTTCAGTCGAACTCGCAGCTAGAAAAAGTGAAATTATTCTCCTATGGTCAGTGTGTGCCATGATATCCCAGAGACGCCGTAGATAAAGGAATATTCCTTTTGTTGTAATATACAACATCGTAACGTCATGAGAATAGCTAGTGGTGAGAGTGACCGACATAGCAAATCAGGCAACTCTCCTCAGAGCCGAGTCTTTTGGATAAGGAGAAATGTTGGCACTTCTGGACTAAGTCTAGAGGGTATGCCAGCACATGCCTGTTACGATGGAGAGCGGGATGACGCCCCCCCCCCCCCCCCCACCAACCACTCTCCCCATCCCCTCCAAATGCCTAAAGGCTTGTCTGAGACGTGATAGCGAGCCTGCTGGTGGTAATAGGTTGATGCATACACGCAATAGACCTTTCACTACTATATAACCTATAATTGGGGGCGTTAGGTAATAAATACAATTAAAAAACTATTTGATTTCTGTCTTCGTTCCCTTTCACTCTTACTTAGAAAGCCACTAAGAGGTGACTGGTGGCTTTACAGCGTTCGAAATAAGAACTGGTCCGTGACAAATGACAGTATGCACGGACAAGCAGAATATGGTTCATGTTTGTTGTTGTTTTATGTCCTAGCAATATCTAAGGTCATATCAGATCGGGTACCGACTTGTGACAGTCCGCACCCATGGCGACTTTATAGTGCTGCCCCACTGGGAGATCAGGCCACCAGCACTATGACCTGATATCCCACTCAGTCACATTATCCTGATACTGAGCCAACCAGTCCTTGCATTATCCTAATAATGCCGAGCGCCTGGCTAGGAAGCGACAAGTATCAATTTTTAAGTCATTGGTTTGACTCGTCCAGGGTTCGATCCCACGATCCCATGGTCTACCAACACAGGAGGCGGATGCTCTAACTCATTCGGCCATCCCATCTGGTCAGAATATGGTTCAAGATTTCCATTGGATAAGTATAAATGTTCGGCTGAAAAACCTGTATTCCACGATTTTATTTGCTTTCCATCATCTTTAAATGCAATTTACATTATTTATTACCTTTGTTTTGTTGTTTTGATTTATGTGTGTAGTTTTATGCCCATAACCATAGAGGTTAACTGAGATAATAAGGGTAAGTAATGAGGACAAGTCACAATTCAGATGGACAAGTGAACATATTTGCTCATTTCTATCACTACTTTATAGTGCTGCCCTGATAGCGGGAACACTATAAAGGTGTAATTCACACAGCTTCAAGGGTTGTTTTGAAATGTGAAAACTTCAATCAACCCACCCTGATATGACCATAGATGGTGCTAGGAGGTAAAACCCTAACAAACAACTTTAATCAACGCAGAGAAAGGTGGCGTCGCATTAATTACCATCTAATGCAGTCAGTTAATACATAGCAGCAAGGGGCAAGTGATCTAGGTCAGGTCACGCGAGTCGGCATCAACAACAGGCATGCGCGCGCACACAGGCATGCGCGCGCGCAGTCTCACCTGGGTGTGGGAGGGGGGGGGGGGGGCTATCAAAAGCGGTACAGTAGTACCTGCCTTCCAGCGACCGGCGAATTCATCTCATGAGCGAACAATTTTTCATCGTAGAAACTGATATTTGTCCCATTTGACTGTCCCTCTGACGACAGGACAGCTGCTATGTCAGGACAAAATTGTTGCTTTGTCCAGAGTCAGGTACTACTTATTATAATTATAAGCCATTTTTTCTCCATTTAATGGAATTGTAAGTAAGCAGCGATGAAGTGCATGTATGAAGTGTATGTATGTATGAAGTGTATGTATGTATGAAGTGTATGTATGTATGAAGTGTATGTATGTATGTATGTATGTATGAATGTACGTATGTATGTATGTATGTATGTATGTATGTATGTATGTATGTATGTATGTATGTATGTATGTATAGTATGTATGTATGTATGTATGGAAGAGCTAGGAACACTGGCCCCGTCTCACATCAAAATGGAACATGGTCATTTTAAGCAATACATGTGTGTAAGGCTCTGATCATGGGTCGATTCAGTACCCGCCCATTTAATATTGATCTAACCACTAAATGGTCCAAAGTTTCAAAATGTTGACATGGCCCCTGCTAATAGGTGATATTCAGTAGCCTAGAGAAAGCAGACATTATGGTTGCAGTGCTAAACAACTGTAACTAGGGACAAAACCTTGTTTTAAAATTAGCTAAAAATAGCACTCATTTGTTACACGGCATCACTCACTCTTTTCAGTCTTTACTATTATAAGGCAACTCAATAAAAATTTAATTTCCACGTTAATGAGTTAAAAAAGTGTTTGTTTTACTGACAGATTCTTGTATCGTTCACTGTGGTTTTTTTTTTAGCCAGCTTATTAAGATAGCAAGTTTTCACATCTGTACATAACCTATCGTGCCCAAATTTTGTACTTGCGAAGAGCATGTATACAAAGCTCTTGCCAAAAAGGATGACAATAAAAATTAAATTTCCACATTAATGAGTTTAAAAGGTGTTTGTTTTAGTGATTCTTGTATTGTTCAGTGTGTTGGTTTTTTAGCCAGCTCATTAACACAGCAGGTTTTCCCTTCTGTACAAAACCTGTAGTGTCCGATTTTCATGTCTGACCATTAATGATGCACGTTTTTACCCTTATTTTGCAACATGTGAATAGTACAAAGTCAAAATACAAACTTTCTTGCTCTAAATTATAACTCATTCCTCAGGAGATATTCCTCACAACACAGTGCATGTATTTTTATGACCATGTTGCCACTTTTATTTTACGGCTATAGTGTAATGCTTTCAGTACCCATGATCTGAGCCGTACACACGTTTAACCTTTAATCAGGACAATCCAGGAAGGGACTGATGATACTAACATGCTACATACCAACGTTGAACCACGCACGATAATTATCTGTGGCACGAATTCTGAGCACATTCTGCAATAAATGCACATATCTCACCACTCTAGAATGAATATCACAAAATAAAGATTTTCACTCTCCTGAAAACTGGCCAGAAGTGTCACAAATCTAATATTTGAATTTTTAAAATTTTTTGGTTGCAAATGAAACCCGGAAATCTCCCCTTTACATCTATGTAAAATATAAATTGAGAAGATAAAAAATAAAGGTGTAGCCCATGATTAAGCTATGTCTTATGGCAGTATAACATGTGTTGTTGAGATGTAACACATGTTTAGGACACCCCACAGTCTGCTTAATAACAATCTAAGCAGAATTAAATAATTTCATACTTAGAAGCATATTAATCAGAAATATGTAGTGCTTATATTGATTTTTTTTAAAGTAATTCCCAGCCATGCTTTATTCACTGAATAATTAGTGTACAATATTTGTGTGGCATCCAGACACCACCGGTTACACATGTGACGGAAATTTGTAATGTTATTTCTGAAGACATCAATATTTTTTTTTTAATTTAAGCATGCATACATGTTAATAAACACTTCCTTTTTGATTTGGGAACTGTTTTGTTTGATATATGGTGTTCTCTGTGGTGGAGTGGTTAGAGTGTCTGACTTTTTTCTAGGTCAGACTGCTAATCTGAGGGGTGGTGGTTCCATTCCCCATGCCCCCACCTCTGCCAATTTGGATTTCCACCGCTGTGTATAACTTACAGCGTCATTAAAGGCCAGTTGCTCTCATACCATGTCGATGTGGTGTGGGAGGTTAAAAATCCCTTGGGTCGGTAAAAGTGTAGGCTGGGGCTTCCTATCCGCAAACTGTCTAATGGTGAAAACAAGTCTATTCAGACTTATCCATAATACATTAATAGGCAGTATAAATCTTTTTTTTAAATCAATGCAATACAAGATGTTAATAAGGATTCAACCACGTCCCATATGTCATGTTACAAATGGCTGACTGTAAAATGCGGTTTTTTGGTACAAAAACACTTCATAACTAAAAGGACCAAAGTTGCACATAGTTTATTTTATTTCCCTTATTTCTTTCATCAAATCTGAACATGAATATGAAAAGTATAAGGAAAAAAATAAGTAGGATGTTTTTTTTAATCGATGTTTTAAAATCCCATCCCATGCTGACCCGTTTTCAGGAGAGTGACCCCAGGATTAATAGTAGTAATACTCATAGCATGTTAGTTGTGTGTCTGTGTGTGTGTGCGCGCGCGCGCTTAATAGCAACGAATACATCCATACACCACCAGTTTCTTGGAGGTAGGATACAATCAAACTACAACAGCCTAATGCAAAATCCCTGTAGCATCCACTCGGGGATGTCAATCTGAAGTATGTGCCTCTTACACTTACATCAAACTGTAGGAGCTGAAACGAGGCTAAATCCACCAAAACAGATATTCTGAGTTTCGCTGGTCCCTCAGTAGGGACTGGCGCTGTGACCCAGCTCGCCGAGTCACAGCTTCAGCGTACACACAAAAGTTGGGGTTGGTGCCCTTCCTCCCAGCCATCTTTCATGTTAGTATAGACCCTATACTTTAAATTCACTTTAGACCTATAGGCACATCCACTGACGACCAAGCTTGGTAGGATCAGTGCATTCATCCCACCCACCCCCATATGTAGATTGCAATGAAATTATCACAGATAAAATGCTCTTTTGTGTTGTGTATTAATCACCTCCCACCATTATATATTGAGAACAATATGTATGTATGTATGTATGTATGTATGTATGTATGTATGTATGTATGTATGTATGTATGTATGTATGTATGTATGTATGTATGTATGTATGTATGTATGTATGTATGCATGTATGTATGTATCTTCACTAATACACCCTTTTATCACAACCATGCACAGTTTACTTCAAGAGATATAATATATACACTTATTAGTTGTTGTAATTAAATAGTTTTGCATAGCATGCTAATTAACATTATTTAATTACGGTGATCTTATTTAGTGAGTGCTCATAAAAGACAACCATCCGATTAGTGTGTTTTAATTTCACACAGGAGTGCCCCACATGGATGGCCGAGCGCAGAAGATCGGGACGGGAGTTCAAATCCTGACCGAGTCAAACCAATGACGTAAACAATTTATATTTGTTGCTACCGAGCCTGGCGCTCTGCATTACTAGGATAGGGCAAGAACTGGATAGCCGAGTATCAGGATAATGTGAATGAGTGGGAATTCAGGTCATGGTGCCAGTGGCCTGGTATCCCAGGGGGACAGCACTATAAATTCACCATGAGTGTGCACTGTCACAAGTCGGTACCTGTCCTGATATGACCTTAGATGTTGCCAGGATGTAAACCTGATACAAACAAACTATAAAATGATGTAGTGGTGTGGAAACAGAAACGTTGGGAGTTGTGTTGAAGGCGGATGGGGTTAGGGAGTGGTGGGCTCTATCTAGTCAGTCAGCTATGTGCTCTTTTCTCTTATGACACGAGTGAAATGGTATTTGAGGAATCTGCTAGTCCGGGACCAAAGAGGTCGAGTGTGGCGCATGAGCATGGAGGTGGGTATGTTTTTTAAAACTATAAATTTCCTAGCCGTCCGACTGTGACTGCTACCTCCTGTATTTAGCTAAAAGAAAAGTTGCTCCCATCCCCACTCAACAGATTTAATATAGACAGTATATAATAATACTCTCCATAATTATAATTATACTCTCCAAATATTTGGCTTATATCGTTAAAACCTCTGGCTGGCCAACAACTTAGCCTTCCATTTATATAGCTTGGTCAAAATGTCCAACGGGAGTGAGGGTGATACTCATAGTGGTGCTCGCGCCAGCTCGGTGGCGACTCGCAGTGATTTTGCCTAGCCGAGTGCAAACCTAAGTCGTCCCAGTGGAACTAATGCCTGGCACACACCTCCCGTACACGATTCACATGCTAAAACTGACTGCGCTTCACAACCCAACCCATCCCGTTTCGCGACGTACAACTGGCCGATTCATTTTTCGAATGTCTTGCGATTCGAGTTTTAAGCACTAAAACTGAGTTTTAAGTCGCGAATCGTAATCATCAGTGTCTTAGGGGGGTTACACACCTAAAGACTGAAACCGACTAAAACTCAAACTTAGTCGCGAAACGGGCAGTTTTAGGTTTTATACGGGAGGTGTGTACTGGGCATAAGCGAACTGAAGTGTTGGCAAGTGGAACGCTACTGGCACTCTGTTAAATAATATTTATATAATATAATTTATATAGCATAGTGTAGTGGTCTGCACTGACCTCTCAGGCAAGTAACCACATAGACAGGTAGGCGTGGGGAGTGTGTTGGTATCAGGGAGCCTAGGTGGTGTAATGGTTGGCACACTGGCCCGGAATGCAAAGA
Source organism: Branchipolynoe longqiensis (assembly GCA_030323885.1). NCBI lineage: Eukaryota > Metazoa > Annelida > Polychaeta > Phyllodocida > Polynoidae > Branchipolynoe > Branchipolynoe longqiensis. The sequence goes on from CM059194.1 coordinate 25,472,998, forward strand.
GATGTGGGTTCGAGTCCCGCTCTAGGCACAATAATTCCCATGGTCACGGCACCAGTGTCATGGGGGTGATGAAAATGGGAAATACTGTGCCTAGAGCGGGACTCGAACCCACATCTCTTTGCATTCCGGGCCAGTGTGCTAACCATTACACCACCTAGGCTCCCTGATATCAACACACTCCCCACGCCTACCTGTTTATGTGGTTACTTGCCTGAGAGGTCAGTGCAGACCACTACAATATTATGCAAATAGCTGATTTGGTAATTAGCTTGGATTGTTTGGTACATAAAGAACCACTTTCCACCTGCTTCCTCGGTAAGTAAGTACACACAGAAAAGTTGTGAGCAACATGCCTAACCTGGTTAACGCAGGGATAAGATCTCTAATTAAAATGGACGTGATGGATTGGAATTCCAGCTTAAATTTACATTGGGGGGGGGGGGGGGGGAGTGGCACCAATCCCAACTTATGATGCATAAGTTGAAACTGCAACCTGACATATTGGGTTAGAATGCCACGATTTACCAAAACGGGAGACGGACGCTCAACTCATTCGGCCATCCCGTCTGGCCCAACTGTAGTTGGTGTTGTACAGTTTAGTGGATATTATATATATACTCAAATAAACTACATCACGGTACCGACTGCGCATGCGCTGAAAACGGCGTTGGGAGCAAAGCAAAGGCGTACGCCCATTGAGTTTACCGATATGTGTAGGGCAAAACTGGCATTTTATTCCAAATAAATAGAAATACATGACAATTTGGCACAAAATGGTCGGAAGGATGCAATAAAATAAATATAATGAATATGTTTAAGACACCACTCTCCATAATTAAGCATTTTGAGCTAAGAAACTTACGAAAATAGTACACTTTACAGGCTGATGTTTACATCACCATTGATTAGCCAGAATTCTTGTTCTAAATATTAAAATGTCAAATGTGTCAACAAAACCTTGTTTCAAAGAAATATATAACCAATATCTGATTAACCCTACTCATTTTCTATTTCTACATATGTCATTAACCATAGGATATAAATAAAAACATGAATAAAATAAGTAAAACTGACTCTGGCTCTAACACTAGTCTGAGTGCCTAGATTTGTCTAAATCTAAATGCGCATGCCATAAGATGTGCTGATTTTATTGATGTAAAGGCACTGGTGGATAAAAGATTAATATCTTTATTTTTTTTAGTTGGTATTCTAGGTTTCATGCAATGGCAGAGATGAGCTGAAACGAGCACATTTCATAGCTGCACCCAGTGTATTCGCATGTGCTATGTGCTTTTGGGGAGGTTGTTTTGCTCTGAAGCATCCCACAATGCACCGCGCCGCTGGAACCGTGATGTAGTCTATTGGTCTAAGTAAGACCACCAACAACTAAGATGGTTATGGTGTTAACTTATGTTAACTTATGAACGGTCCATACATGTGAGTGTTTTTGTTTGTTTGTTTTTTTACAATCCTAACAAGCTTAGCGTTGGGTTAACCTCTCCACCCCCCGCCCCTTTCTCTACCCAACCCATAACAATTGTTTTTTAATATTTAAAAAAAAACATTAATCAAATTTAACCGGCGTTATAGCTGGAAAAGCAATCCGAATATCGCTTGTACCAAAGACCTCTCATCCCGTCATTCACGAATTGTAAAAAAAAACGTCGACGATATTTATGGACAGTCCCTTCTGACCCAGAGCCAGAGGGGCGGGGTGGGGGCGGAGCTGGGGGCAGACTTTGGTATACCCCCGACTATATAGTACACAGCTGCCCTGCTGAACGCCGGGAGTGAAAAGCAGTCTTACACTGACGTTTCCAAGGTGACATTTGTTTTGTTTTTTTCCGTTATTTTACGTCCTAGCAACATATCAGCATGGGTCCGACTTGTGGCAGTGCCCACCCATGGCAACTTTATAGTGCTGTCTCACTTGGAAACCAGGCTGCCGGCACCATGATCCGATGTTCCAGTCACATTATCCTGATGCCATGCTAACCATTCCTATTAATGCCGAGTGCCAGACTAGGTAGCGACAAGCATCAATTTCATGTCTTCCCACCCCACCCCCCACCCCCCTCTCGCTCTCTTTAAAACAAAATAATTTTTTAATATTTAAAAAAAAAACTCGGCCCTGATTAGAACTCCCGACCTTCCGCCCGGGCCTACTGGTTCGGCCATCGCGCATGGTCCCAAGGGGCGTAATCGATTAATCAACTCTGGTCACCCGAGCCACTTTTTGGCGCATGTGTACATCCTGCAGACTCGGGTCGAATAATGGAATATTCGGGGTGAAAAAAATGGTGGCCCTTTTTTTTGTTTTTTAATAGCCGATATAATTAAAGCAAAATATGATTTAAATATTTTTATGATGGTATAGTTTAGTGATATTTCCATTTCATTAATCTATGTTATTACCAAAAAAAATATGTATGACTGGTACCGGTGGCTGTTATCCTGCAGGATGGTACCAGTGCAAATGTGACGTCATCACTCCTTGCAAACCCCAGCCAAGAGGTGGGTTACTGGGGTCGGGTTGTTTTGCACATGGCACGTGCATTTATCGACTCTACTTGCGGTGTTCGATTTGAAATTCTGACGACTCGGGTGACCCGAGTCACTTGGGTCGTGTTAATCAAATACGGCCAAGGTGACAACAACCCATGGTAATGGCTATGGAATGACTCTGAGGCTGCAGTGTGCTTTTGTGTGTAGACCCAGATAAGACAATAGAATCAAGTCGCAGACGATTCCCTGTGTGTGTGCGCGTGTGATCAATGAGTCAGCGAATGGAATCTTATACGATATATATATTTTTTTAAGTGGTTGGTTGGTGGGAGTTTTACGTCCTGTCAACATCTAAGGTCATATCAGGACAGGTATCGACATGTGACAGTGCACACTCATGACGAATTTATAGTGATCCCCACTGGAAGACCAGGCTGCCAGCACCATCACCTGATGTCCCACTCAGACACATTATCCTGACACTGAGCCAACCAGTCCTTGCCATATCCTAATAATGCTGAGCACCTGGCTAGGAAGCGACAAGTATCAGTCATTGGTTTGACTCATCCAGGCTTCGAACCCTACCATCTACCAAAACAGGAGACAGGCACTCAATTCATTTGGCCATCCCATGTGGTCTCTTTTTTTTTAATTGAAAAGAACTGTGATCTATTACCCAAATATTTTTCTTCTGACTATCCACACGTACTGAAGACACAGCCATTATTGCCACTTGCCAACCCAGTTGTCTGCGAAAGGTGATCTGAAGTTGCACAGTCCGATGGGTTTTGAGATTCTGCCACATTTCTTATGATAAATATATTAGTTTACTTCGAACTTACTTCAACAAAAGGCATGCGCGTGCACCCTCTCAACTGGGGGGGGGGGGGGGGCGGTATCGATTTTGCATAGAATCTTAGGACAAAGTTTTGAGCAAAAGAGTTTGCCCATTGACAGTTTAATGGCTATACTAATTCAATTTCAGAAAGTTTTTGCTCAATAAATTGAATTTTCAGTTGAAAGAGATTCTAATGAACACAACCAATGTAATTAGAATACAATTGTGACAATTTTGAATTTTGACAGTATGTAGCAACTTACTGTTCCCATCATTGAAACTAAACACTCATACAATAAAACTATAGAGGGTATTCCCATGACGTCATCAACCAGAAGTGCGGCCATTGTGGCCATGGCAAACAGTAAACAACCTGTCGGTTGCAGTAACATAGTCCATAGAGGTAGATCATTCTTTCAGTTTTATTCCAAATTAATAGAAATGCAGAACCCTAACCGTATAAATTGAATATAATCTTTTCATTGAATATGTTTTCTGTATGTGTGCCAAGCGGTTTGTTTCTAGGTGGTGTAGTTTAGAGATATTTCACCTTTTCTGTATGAAGATTGTTCACGGCCATTGACAATGCATTGAGTTTGCCGATACGTGCAGTGCAACACGTCAATTTTATTCCAAATTAATAAAAATGCAGAACCCTAACCTTATAGATTTAATATAATCTGGTTGTTAAACATGTTTTCTATATGTTTTCCAAGCAGTTTGTTTCTAGGTGTTGTGGTTTCACCTTTTCTGTATGAAGATTGCTCACGGCCATTGACAATGACTCTGTTATTCTGGTTACTATCGCCACAATGGCCGCACTTCCGTTTAGCGTGACGTCAGTGCATACCCTCTATGGGCACTTTTGGCGATCAGCATTTCGCATAAGGATACACCGCACGAGACAATCACATCCCACTGACTCATGTGCTCGTGTTACCAGTTGTCAGTGTATGATGACTTAAGACGGCACATTCGTCAGACACAGTGTTGTGACCGTTACCAATACTATAATCAAAAGTCAGTTTCAGATCAGAAATAGTCCGACTGGGGGGGCAGAGTGATTTCAAACGGCTCGAAGGCTGAGGGGCCTTTTAAACTTAATCCGCCCACCCACAAAGATTATTATACATGTACACAGCTATTTTACGATTCGCTTTAGAACTACATTCTGTTGACTTTGTATGGCACTACTGCCGTTCGGCTGCTACAGGTATAAACAATTGTGTCCATCGCACATGTACGCAGCTATTTTACTAATCGCATTAGAACTACATTCTGTTGACTTTGTATGGCACCCGTGCCGTTTGGCTGCTACAAGTATAAACAATAGTGTGCGTCGCACCTGTACGCAGCTATTTTACTAATCGCTTTAGAACTACATTATGTTGACGTTGCATGGCACTCGTGCCGTTTGGCTGCTACAAGTATAAACAATAGTGTCCGTCGCACCTCTACGCAGCTATTTTACTAATCGCTTTAGAACTACATTCTGTTGACTGTGTATGGCACTCGTGCCGTTTGGCTGCTACAAGTATAAACAATAGTGTCCATTGCACCTGTACGCAGCTATTTTACTAATCGCTTTAGAACTACATTCTGTTGACTGTGTATGTAACTCGTGCCGTTTGGCTGCTACAAGTATAAACAATAGTGTCCGTCGCACCTGTACGCAGCTATTTTACTAATCACTTTAGAAAGTTTACATTCTGTTGACTGTGTATGGCACTCGCGCCGTTTGGCTGCTACAAGTATAAACAATAGTGTCCATCGCACCTGTACGCAGCTATTTTACTAATCGCTTTAGAACTACATTCTGTTGACTGTGTATGGCACTCGTGCCGTTTGGCTGCTACAAGTATAAACAATAGTGTCCGTCGCACCTGTATGCAGCTATTTTACTAATCGCTTTAGAACTACATTCTGTTGACTGTGTATGGCACTCGCGCCGTTTGGCTGCTACAGGTATAAACAATAGTGTCCGTCGCACCTGTATGCAGCTATTTTACTAATCGCTTTAGAACTACATTCTGTTGACTGTATTGCACTCGCGCCGTTTGGCTGCTACAAGTATAAACAATAGTGTCTGTCGCACATGTACAGAGCTCTTTTACGATTTGCTTTAGAAGTACATGTTGGTGACCTTGTATGGCACTAGTGTCGTTCGGCCAAACAGAAGGCACCCCTGCATCAAGATAGCGTTTCAAGTTGCATACATTGTGGGCAGCTTGTGGCTGATTAAGTTTTGCAATCTGAAAAATATGTTAGCCTGGGAAACTTTACCGCTAAGATTTAGCAACGTCAACCAGATCCAAGTTTGTGTGGTTTTTTTTGCCTAAAGCCTAAAACAAAAAAAGAAAGAAAGAAAGAAAGAAAGAAAGAAAGAAAGAAAGAAAGAAAGAAAGAAAGAAAGAAAGAAAGAAAGAAAGAAAGAAAGAAAGAAAGAACGTTTAACAGTGTGCGCATTTGGGCAACATGCTGTGGAAATATACTCGACCTTTTTGTTGTTGGGTTTCTTTTTCAGGACCGAGCTGGGAACTATATTGTCGAGTATACAGTGTATCTGCAATACTGATTAGTTGATAAGATAGCCTAGCTCAACTGTCGGTTTGTTGGTTGTTGGCGTTTTACGTCCTGCCAACATCTAAGGTCATATCAGGACAGGTACCGACTTGTGACAGTGTACACTCATGGTGCCTTTATAGTGTTGCCACACTGGAAGGTCAGGCCAGCAGCACCATGACCTGATCTCACTCAGTCATATTATCCCGACACTGAGCCGACCAGTCCTTGCCATAACCTAATAATGCTGAACGACTGGCTAGGAAGCGACAAGTATCAATTTTTAAGTCAGGGTTGACTCGACTAGGGTTCCAACCCGTGGGTTCGAATGTCACGATCTACCAAAACGGGAGACGGACACTCAACTCATTCGGCCATCCCGTCTGATCACTGTCGGGTTGTAGTGAGGGGGTCAAATGCATATTTTGGCCTGACCTGGAAAGTGGCTCTAAAGTTTTTTTCTCAGTGTTTTCATGTTATATAGGTATTGTACTCTATGAAACTGTGCGATGGCATTCTCCCATCATTGAGCATTTTCATAAAACAAGTTTTATACAATTGCGGTTATCGGGACCCAAATTACTGATTTTTGGGGGGTGGGGAAATAGAAATATCCTTATTATCTAGGCCCCTATATTTATATTATCCAGTATGAAATAGGTTAACTCTGAAATTGACTCCTGCCAGTGGACTTCCCATATATAATATCCTGCTGCGACCTTGTGGCCTATGTTACAGGTTCTGTTCTGGAAGCCACCTAGTGACAAGAAATAGACTTATCACTCAACCACAAGGCTTGTTGATCCACACTTCATTCGTCATTTATCCCTTAATTAGTGGTTTCTGAGGATATGTCATTGGACAGCATGATGTTATGAGGCCCAGAGAATAGGTAGGTACCAACCAGACCACTGTTAAAGTTCATGTAAATGTCCAGCTACAAGTTGAAGTGTGTCTCTGAGTGATAATTGGTGAATTTGCTGGCTGAATTATGAACTCCTGGCCCAAAGGATATATCCCTGAAGGGCATGTATGTATTTATTGATGATATGGTCAGTCGTAACTTCGTTCTGCTCAGATAAGACATTGGAAATGAAGTGAAACTACTGCTTAAAGATCTGATAATTCTATTGAAAAGCAGAATTTAGGTATTACTGAAAATTACTGATTTCCACAAAAATGATTACTGAAAACTACCCTAAATTACTGAAAACTGCTATCTACATTACTGATATTTGGAGACTTAGAGAGGTTGTCAATGATGTGGACTCTCCAGAGGACCTCACAAACAAGTTGGAGAGAGCTGCAGCCAAAACCCCTACTGTAAAATTGAAACCTGTCTTCATAATGATGCTCTATCTGAGAGATGTGAGGAAGAAATTAAAAGAAGGATAACAATAGCCCGAACAACATTCACCCAAAATGTATAGAGTGTTAACATCAAGTAAGATATTAATACAAACAAGGAAGTGTATTCTTCAGTGTTATGTGTGGTCTACTCTAATGTATGGGGCATGGACAATCTCTAAGAAAATGTACAAACGTTTAGCAGCATTTGAGATGTGGACTTATCGAAGGATCATGAAAATATCATGGACAAAGAAGATCACCAACAAAGAAGTTCTCAGAAAAATTAAAAATAAGAAAAGCTTGTTTGCCACTATACAGACAAAGAAACTTATTTATTTTGGCCACATCATTCGTCAGAGTTCAATATACCGTACATTGTTGGAAGGGAAGGTGAATGGCAGCAGAGGGAGAGGGAGACCAAGAACATCATGGTTTACAAATATTTCACAGTGGACAGGCTTGAATTATTCACAGTCTATCAGAACAGCACAACATCGGGACAAGTGGAGAACCATTGCATCCAACCCTCGACTAGAGGATGGAACTATTGATTGATTGATCTGAGAGCTGAGAAAGAAGGAGAATTTTACTTACACCTTAGAGCAATTGAATTGATGCTGCCTTTTTTCTTTGCCGCCGGGCACATCCATGATGTTAGGTATGCCACATATTATATCATATCAATGAAAGCTCTCCCACAACATGTTCTACAACATTTCACCAAAGGGGACCATGTTGTGAGGCACATTGATGGCATATGGAATGGAATCTGGTCTGACATGTTTATCGAGACCACATTCATGAGATATGGCAATGGAAAGCATGGCATAATAGGCATCACACTTAACCCCGAAGCTTTGAAATCTTGGGCATTGAGCCTACATGTCTGCGGTCAGATAGCTGCCGATGTAGCTGAAATGCGAGGTGATGAGAGTGTAGCCAGGCAGGCAAGCGTGCACAAAGAAGAAAGCAAATCCAGGATCAAATCTGATGCAAAGGATCGACAGGACATAAGAGTGAAGATGACCCAGTGCATACCACCACTTGACCACGAGCAGCATCCAGAGGGATCAATTGTGAACATTGTTACTGGAAGGGTACACTCATCTTCAACAGTTGATGTCCACAAAGCAATTGAAATCGGGAGCAAACAATCCGGGGAATTTACAGAGGCTTTGCCTCGAGGCTTTCATCACAAGATTGAAAGAAGAATAACTTCAATGGCAGACACAAAGAAGTCTGTAAATATCGGCAGACAGAACGTTTTTGATACAAACCTAATCTACAGTTGTGTCATATGTCTGCAGGCCAGTAATAGGGATATAGACATTGACCATCTGATGTCCCATGAATTGGCTCCACTGCCAATGGCTCTCTTTGCAGACTCTGGTGATATGCGGATATCCACATCTAAATCCATCTTGAAAAGACATATGAAAATTGAGGTGTCATCAAGAGTAGCCCATGAAGAAATTGAAATCACTGTCATTGATGGGTGTGCCCTTCTCTGGATACCTGGTTGGCCTGCTGTTGGAAATGTGCAGACTTACATTGATGACTTAAAGCACAAAATAGCAGAGAAGCTCTAGTCTTTGATAGATACAACAAATTCAGCACCAAAGATTCAACACGATTAGCCAGGGGTACTGGCAGGGTCTATCAGTTGACACCCTCAACACCAATCCCCGCCCAGAAAGCAGTGTTGACTGTTACAGGCGATAAGAAGCAGCTCATTAAACTGATATGCGAGGACTTGTAAAGTGATGAAGACTTTGTTCAGAACCATAGACTTTTGATAACAGGACAGGAGGAAACTATCGAGATTAGCAAGGGCATTGTCATAGAAAGATGAGATCTGTACACCAGTCACGAGGAAGCTGACAATATTATAGTACAGCAGGCATTTATGGCAGCTTCAGAGGGGGCATCCGGTGTAGCTGTGTTGGCTGATGATACAGATGTATGGGCCCTCCTGTTGCACCACTATCTCGAGCAGGATCTTGACATCCCAATTATAATGCAATCTCCTATACATGGAAGAAGTGTCATAGACATCAAAGCAACCACTGTCCAATATGCAGACCTCATTCCAAACCTGCTTGCAGGACACTCCTTATCTGGATGTGATACTGTAGCAGGATGCTTTGGCATTGGGAAGAAGAAGATGTTGAACACTATAAAACAACACTCACTGAGTCTGCTTGGAGAAATTGAGGCCCCCTGGCCTGAAGTAGTGAAGCAGGCAACTCAATTCGCTGTTGCTACTTATGGTCAGAAAAGCTGCCATACTCTCTGTGAGGCTAGAGCAAAGGTATGGAAGACCAGAATAGGCACGGGGAGCAGCACAATGCCAAAACTCTGTTCACTGCCACCAACTGATGCTGCTTTCCAGGAAAATCTGAAAAGAGCACACCTACAAACATTCTTGTGGAAGAATGCCTTGAGGTTTGAGCCTCAGAAGTTAGACCCGTTAGAGTATGGATGGAGCAAAGATGGGGATATGCTCTGCCCAACTACAATTCCTGCAGGAAGTCAACTGGTCCCCGAGTACGTCCAAAAGATCATCAGTTGTGGCTGCTCCAGTGACACACCATGTGAAAGTATTCAATGTGGATGCAACAAAGCAGGAATGACTTGCTCAGTCTTCTGTGCCTGTCAGCAACAGGATGCAGTGTCAGTATGTCACAACAGGATGAATACTATATCACCTGATAGTGATGATGAAACAAGCGATGAAGGGGAATATGGTGATGATTACAATAACACTGGTGATTAATGATGTTTATGATATAAGAAAGATTTTAAAACCAAATACAGAATATGTACAATTTTGGTGGTTTAGTAACCTATGAATAGGTACACCATATGCAGATCATTTACGTAGCCAGATTTGATGTAATCTTTGAACATGAAATCATAAAGAACTGAATAAATATTATGTATTCTAGCATTTCCTTCGTCAGTATTGAGCTCATGAGACCTTATAACAAGCCATTAGACATTATAACAATGGATACAGGTTCAGTATAATGAGAAATATATCAAAGTGTACAAACAATGCTGAATTGTACACATTTGACCCAGATATTTGAACTTCGACCTTGACCTATGACTTTGACCCACCAATAGGTATGGCCAAGATACACCGATATGCAAAAATTCAAGACCCTAGCTTGAATGCTTGTGAAGATATAAGGGTATTTCTATTTTCCCCACCCCCCTAAAACTAGTGTTTTGCGTCCCGATAGCCGCAATTGTATAAAACATGTTATATGAAAATGCTCAATGATCGGAGAATGCCATCACACAGTTTCACAGAGTACAATACCTATATAACATGAAAACACTGAGAAAAAAACTTTAGAACCAATTTCCAGGTTCAGCTCCTGGCCCCCTGACTATTGTTGATGTGCGTTGACAGGATACGCCTAGCCTTAATAATGATAAGTTAAATATATTTAACTGAACGACGAGAGGAGAAGAGACGGGGGTAGGCTGGAATGACAAGTTATTTAAAGCTGCATAGCGCGATGACAACCACAACTTAGACTCGTACCCCTTTTGATATATATATCAAATCCCCGGACTTTTCAGGACCTCCAGTGCAAAATTCCAGGATGTTTCAAGATGTTTATTAAATTAAAGTACCCCGAAGCATGACAATAGTGATAGTCGATTCACTGTGTAAGATGTGATGTGTGAACAAGCATAACTCTTTTAGCAACGAACACATGTAGTTTCAAGAGGCGGGATAACAAACAAAAGTCACTTTAAATAGAAAACATCACTAATGAGGGACATGTGGCGTAGTTCATTTTCCGACACTTGGTGGCGCATCGGTAGTAGTGGGCCTACACGGTCATTGACAATGCTTTGAGTTTGCCGGAACGCGCAGTGCAATACGTATATTTTATTCAAAATTAATAGAAATACAGAACCCTAACCTTAGAAATTTAATATAATCTATTCGTTGTATGTTTTCTATATGTATACCAAGCGGTTTGTCTCTAGGTCTTGTGGTTTTAGAGATATTTGACTTCTTCTGTATGAAGATTGCTCACGGCCATTGACAATGCACTGAGTTTGGCGGTACGCCCAGTGCAAAACGTTTATTTTATTCAAAATTAATAGAAATACAGAACCCTAACCTTAGAAATTTAATATAATGTATTCGTTATATGTTTTCTATATGTATACCAAGCGGTTTGTCTCTAGGTCTTGTGGTTTTAGAGATATTTGACTTCTTCTGTATGAAGATTGCTCACGGCCATTGACAATACACTGAGTTTGGCGGTACACCCAGTGCAAAACATTTATTTTATTCAAAATTAATAGAAATACAGAACCCTAACCTTAGAAATTTAATATAATGTATTCATTGTATGTTTTCTATATGTATACCAAGTGGTTTGTGTCTAGGTCATGTGGTTTTAGAGATATTTGACTTCTTCTGTATGAAGATTGCTCATAGCCATTGGGTTTGCAGTGTGACAGTGTGCCGAATAGGCCCACTAGTTCAGTGGAGACGCGAACGGCAGGAATTTGAACTAAAAAGTCGGAGGTCCCCCATTAAAGTTTTGGGCACATCGGCGAATATGGGCGTAAAAAAAATATTCACAATTTTCCCTTTTCCAGGATCCTTATGCATATTCCATGACTTTTCAGGCATGGAATCCTGAATTATGACATTTTTCAAGGACCCCTACAAACCCTGTTATTAAACATTTGTTGCTGGTTACAAAGCAGGGATGAAAGTGGTCTCCCGGGAAAAAAAAACGGAAATGCTGATATTCTCCCATAGGCTTCATATTGGTATACGCTGATAGTGCTGCGGTGTTTGCACCACATATTAGTATACGCTGATGGTGATGCAGCGTGAAACAACGTATTGGTTGGTTGGTTGTTGGAGTTTTACATCCTGGCAACATCTAAGGTCATATCAGAACGGGCGCAACTTATTAGTATACACTTATAGCGACAGGAAAAATCCAGGAAATCCGCGAAATCTTTCATCCCTGACAAAGGTATCCTGAAGTCAATTCAAGAGCTGTCAAAATGTTGATGGGCCCCCCAAAATAAACATATTTTCACTTCAAAGTTTAAACATAGCCATTTATAAGAAAGGTCACTAGAAACTAAAGTAAATTATTATAAATGTAAACTCAGCAGAAACTCAAAACCATAGGAGCATGTAGCCTTAAGCAATCATGACTTCAAACATTTGCAGGAACAAACAACATGATCCGTTTCAAAATACGGCAGATAAGGAAGGTGCCACCAAAACACAGAGTAAAAGTAAAACTGACTAAATTATTGCACATCCCCCCCCCCCTCCTTTCAGATGTGTGAAATAGTGTTGCACCGTCAAAACAATGTAATAGAACCTCTTACTGCTGAAGCCTGTGGTGTCAGAATTTTGGTGTGCTTGCCCAAACTAATTTTACATGTTTATACTTCAAACATCTCAAATGTTAGCCATTTAAAAGAAAAATGGCAGAAACTAAAAAAATATTTGACTTTGCAACTTTAAAGTTGCAGTCCGATAAATGGCAACCATTGCGGTGGAGATATTTGAAAAGGAAAACATGGCTATTTACTTTTGGTGGGCAGTTACAAAGTCTGTCACCATAGGCTTCAACAATAGCAGGTTTTATTAAAATTGAATTTTTTTCGAAGTAATTTGCGATTGTTAATAAGTGCCCTAGTATTTAACTGATTTAAGTAGGACATGGATCAAATCTAGGTCAGGAGTAGGCCTTCGAAAACCTGATACTTTCATTGGACTATGGAGGGTAGCAAAGGTTAGGTGAGTGTATACACATGTTCTGTTTTAGGTGCATTTAATTTTTAATTATTGGGTGTGGCACAGGTTGTGTGCATGCATCTATTGACGAGTTTGTTTACTGATTAAAGTTGCATAATCCGATAGTTTGAATCTTTTGCCATTAAAATGTGTGCGTGTGTGTATATAGTTAGGTTGGTACATTAGTTTGAACTCATTTTACTTCAAAGGGCAAGATTTTGAGGATATATATACAGTAAAACCTCTCTAACCAACCACCTCCACAGATGGGACTAATTCCCTATATCAATTGGTTTATTTCGGGCCCAACAATACCACTGTCGGGATTTTCTAACTCCCTAAACCGACCACCTACCTAAATGGACCAATTAAAATCGGTCAATTTAGAGATGTTTTACGGTAAAGTGAAAACATACCAAATTAATTTCTGAACACAAGTCTTCAGCAGCAAGAGATTATATTAAATTGACTTAGTATTCCTTCAATACAGCAATACATGCTTAATAAGTGCAATGCAGCAATACATGATTAATAAGCTGAATATGACTGATCAAAGCTAGATTAGTTGGTTGTTGTAGTTTTACGTCCTGGCAACTTGTAAGGTCATATCAGGACAGGCATCAACTTGTCACAGTGTGCGCTCATGGCGATTTTATAGTGCTCCCCCCAGTGAGAAATCAGGCCACCAGCACCATGACACAATATCCCACTCAGTCATATTATCCTGAGACTGAGCTAACCTGTGACAGAAGTGACACCTATCAAGTTTGTAAGTGATTGGTTTGACTGGACCGGGAATTAAACTCCTGATCTACCGCACAGGAAGTCCGCGCTCTATCGATTCAGCCACCGCGTGCAGTGTCAAAACTAGTATTTTGGCTTCGAAAATGTCATGCTTTCAACTTGTTAAGGTCAGGCAAGCCATATTGTATGAAATGGTAGTAGTCGGTTTTCAAAAACAAGGATGGAGAAGGATGGAGGGGGGGTGCAGGATTCCGGGTGGAAAAATGGCCCTTTTGTATGTGATAGCTTTGCCATCACCCTTAATGACCTATCTTTCTTTATCATAAGTATATTTTTTGATTTTCTCTTTTAAAATATAATAAACATATTGTGGTTATCATTATAATCTACATACTTTAGTTTAAAGTAGCTTTTAAAGCTGCATAGTCCGATGAAATATCAAATTTCCAAAACCAAACCATTTATCTAGAATTGATTTTACATATCTAACTTAGATATTGATGCACTTATTAAGCATTTGTTTCTGCGTAGAAGGCAATACTGAGTCAATTTAACAGAACCTGTTACTGCAGAAGTCTATGGTGTCAGAGTTTTGGCAAGCATGCCAAAACTAATTTTCCATGTTTGCACTCAGAATATTCCTCAAAAGTTTACCATTTAAAATAAAAGTAACTTTGAACTAATGCAAAGTAGATACTAGTGATCGATCTAATATATTTATCTCAATGATAAATACAGAAATTAAAAACCATCAGACTATGCAACTTTAATATAAATGGCTAACTTTGGAGATATTTGAAGTGAAGGCATGTGAAATTAATATTGGTGTGCATATAAAAATGCTGACACCTTAGGCGTCAACAGCAACAGATTCTAATAAATTTGAGTTAGTGCTCCATTCAAAGTGGCAACAACTGCCGAAGGCTGCATATCCGATGAAACATCAAATTTTCAAAACTAAAGTAATTATTTCGATTTTATTCTACACATTTAACTTAGATAATATTGCACTTATTGGGCATATATTGTCACATAGAAGGGAATACAGCATCAATTTGATAGAACCTGTTACCACAGACGCCTATGGTGTCAAGAGTTTTGGCGTGCTTGCCAAAACTAATTTTACATGTTCATACTTCAAAAATCTCAAAAGTTAGCCATTTAAAATAAATGTTACTCCAAACTAAAAGGTAACTTATAACAATCAGCTTAATAATAATATATTTATCTCAGAAAAACTGACAGAACCTCAAAACAATCGGACTATGCAACTTTAATAAGTAAACGAATATCCAAGTTTGATATCCAGGATAAAATATCGCTAAGTGTCTTGGCTTCAAAAATGTGATGCTCTCATCAGACTATGTAGCTTTAATTAAACATTACGTAATTAGATGTGACCATGGTATTATTACACTGACGTCATGGTTAGTTTATTCACGTGACGGGGATGCCATCGGCTGCCCTAGTTCTCAGTTTGGCCTGGGCATTCCAAGCCCCCAGCCCTTCTGTACATGAGTGATAGTATTAGTAAGGGGATACCCCATCTAGTCACCAGCTGGTCTGGTTTAGCCCTTGTGAGCACTTCCTTCCGTTATTATATATATATATATATGTATATATAGATTAGTTAGACGAATCTTACCTTGGTATAGATGATGGATAACTATTGTTTTCCCGAGGTATAAGCCTCGGCTAGACGTGGGTGAGGGAGAGATAAGCACATCCGGGTCCAGCAATCTTTACCTACTAATTCAGGATAAAATGATCTCTAATAAATTCTTTAAAAAACTAATGTTTCCTTTGTACAAGCAACAGACTAGACGTGGTAGGGTGTGCCCTCACCCACGTCTAGCCGAGGCTTATACCTCGGGAAAACAATAGTTATCCATCATCTATACCAAGGTAAGATTCGTCTAACTAATCTATTTTACCTCGGTATATAGCCTCAGGCTAGCCGCAGGCTAGGGAGACTTTACGTAATATCATTTTATCCTGATATTTCATTGTTATTGTTATGTTATTCTGATTATTTGTTTGGTATGGAACATTGTTAAAATCACTATTTGTGACTATGCTTATGTTCTCACCTTTTGACCTTTAATGCTGTAGCAGTCGTTGTGCGACACCACTGGGCTTCTCCAGACGCTTGTTATAATGTCTAGCAAACGATCGTTCGGTCTTCCACCCTGCATGCGCTAGGATGCGCTTGACCGAAATTCCTAGGAGGCGTGCTTTTGACACCATGGCTCCTCTCGTTGAGTGTGACGCATATTTGTCCGTATTCACTCCTGCCAGCTTTAGCACATTAATTGTCCAACGGGCGAGTGTGTCCCTTGAAATGCCCTTGTGTGGCTTAATAAAGCTTATAAATAATTGTCTTGAGTTTCTAACTCCTTTTGTCTTGGATATATATGTTCTAATCGCAGAAACTACACACAGTTTTGGATTGTCCTTGAATTGCGTTACATCAATTGATGACAAAGGGTCGCCTATGCGATTAGATTTTAACAATGTTGTTAAATCGAAGGTGGCTTGCCTTCTATCTATTTCCAGTCCATCGAGTGAAAGTGCCACTATAGTTTGGCCTCGATGACCTGTGACTAACAGTAATAAAAGTGCTAACTTAAACCCTAATTGTTTTATGTCTAGAAATCTATTATGTGGCCAATCCTTAAACATTTTGAAGACCAGTGACACATCCCAAAATCGGTCGTATTTTGGTTTAGGTGGGTTTCGTTCATAAATCCCCCTTAGTACCCAGTGTATTACGTGATGTTTACCCATTGTTTCTCCCCCTAACCTGGGGAGAATGATCGATAGAGCACACCTGGCCGCATTAATTGCGTCGTAACCGAGGCCATCTTGTTCTAACATCCTGAAAAATCTGCACACTTGGGCAATGGTTGGATCCATCGGTTTAACCTTTTGAATAAGACAGTAAACGCCCCATTTTTTCAAATATGTGGTATACATTTTAACTGTTTCTTTTCTCCACGCATGCGACACCAACCGTTCTTGTGTAATTTTGTCTAAACCAAATTGTTCTAGGTATTTATTCAGAAAAGGAATGCAAGCAATGGTGTTGTTGCTACGTTGCCGTGATGTTCCAGAGGGCCTTGGTGAGTTAGATTTCCTTGGGATTTTGGGAATCTTAGGCAGTCGCTGGCTGTCGAGACTATTCCCGCTAGCCACGGTTGTGTGTCCCATTCGGGGACAATCAGAATGGCGTGGGACCGATCCATCTTTATCTTTCGTGCCACTCTGGTAATGAGATTAAAGGGGGGGGAAAATGTAATAAAATTCATTTTCCCAAATCAGTGAGAAAGCATCTATGTGCCAAGCAAATGGTTCTGGGTGCCATGACACATATTTGTTAATCTTGAAATTATTTCTTGATGCAAATAAGTCTACCGTAGGTGACCCCCATTGTTGAATTTGTGTGTTTAATTTCCATTCTAAGTGATCGTGAAAGACTCTGCTCTTTTTGTCAGCCAGGATGTTCTGCGAACCTGGGATATGAGATATGGTTAACCATATTTGATGTTGTTGCGCCCAGTTCCAAATACTCTGTGCCAAGTTATTGCATTCTTTTGACTTTGTACCTCCCATATTCCTGACATATGCCATAGCTGTAGTGTTATCTGTCAGAAGTTGAACCGTCTTTTTAGGTATTTTAATTAGACTCAAAAGGCCCAAGTAAATCGCTCTTAATTCAAGAACATTAATATGGTCTGATTTTTCGTTATCTAACCATCTACCCCCTGTGGCTACATCATTTCGATGAGCTCCCCAACCTTGTAATGAAGCATCGGTAGTAACTACCGTGTTGGGTTGACCCATTCGAATGGGATTGGGGGAGTTATCAATATTGTCGATCCACCAAAATATGTCTTTACAGCCGTCTCGGGAAATGTTCATTGGTCTTTCGAAGTTACCTTGTTTGCGTGCTAACGCTCTATTCTTGTCTATTTCTAGAGATTTGATATGCGCGGCTCCATAAAGAACAGCCGGTGCATACGAGACCATTATCCCGATAAGGACGGCGACCTGTCTAATCTTTGGCCTGGATATGTCAAGCAGCTGGGAGGCTGTGTCGTGAAACTTCTGGAGTTTCTGTTCCGTTAGAGATACGGTCATGGCTTTGGTGTTAATCAGAAACCCTAAGCATTTTAATTCCCTATTCGGGACGAAAACAGATTTCTTGTTATGAATGTAAAATCCTAAATCTGTTAATAAAGCACACAAATCAGTCACTGCCGTTTGGCATTTATCAAAGGATTCTGCCATAATAAATGAATCATCTATGTAGGGGAACATTGTGTGTCCTATTCTACCCATGACTGCAAAAACAGGTTTTAACAATTTGGTAAACAGTCGCGGTGCGCAAGCTAGACCATTAGGCATGCATGTAAATTGGAAGAGGGTACCGTTCCAAATAAATCTGAGAAATTTTCTGTGTTCTTTGCAAATGGAGACTGTGTAATACGCATCTCTTAAGTCTACACTGGCGAGCCAGGCTTCCGGCGTAATTAAATCTCTCGCCGTTTCTAATGAGAACATTTTAAAATGTTTGTATGTAACCGACTCATTTAATTTGGTTAAGTCCAAAATCATGCGAATTTCGCCATTTGGTTTCGGCCTAGAAAACACATTAGAAATAAACTGTCCTTCTGTGTTGTGTACTCGTTCAATAATTCTCTTAGTCTCAAAAAGAGAAACCTGAAAATCAATTTGTAGTTTTTCTTGTGCGTTAAATTTATATGGGAACGGAACTCTTTTCTGTTTTGGTATGTCTGTGAAGGGTATTTGAACCCCTTTTACAATTTCCAAAATTTCGCTATCATTTGTAATATTACACCAGTTGTGTAAACAGTTCAGGATATTTCCTGCCTTAAATGTGCTTACATATGTTTGTGTCTCTTCAGACACCGTGTTGAGGGTAGAAGTCTGTGTTGTCGACTCTACTTGGCTCCTGGCCGTGGGAACTGGGGTCTGGGTGTAAACTCCCCTTTGTACCCGCGGTTCTCGTTCCAACCCGTGGTCTGTCGTTCTCCTCTGCCGCGTCCCCTGGGACTGAACCCGAAGGATGGACCTCCGCGTCCTGGCCTGCCTCCTCGGCGGAAGCGAAAATCCGAGCGGGGGCGTCGGAATTTGCCGGGGTTGTCGAACTTCTTACCCCTGTCAGTGTTCTTAGCGCTTTTCGTGTCTACCTCCACTGCTTTGAAGAGGTGCGCTAGCTGTCCCCCAAACATTTTGGTTTTGTCCAGCGGCTTACCTAGCACTGGCTTTGGTGGGAGGTAAAGTGTGTATTCTTTACCGTCATTGTCCGTAACTTTCTTAGACCTGGCAACTTCTTTGCCAGCATCTGTGGTCACCGACTTAAAGACGTTCTCGAAACGTCATAAAGTTCGATGCTGCGGTAAGCAGCGCAATGCCTTTATCCATGGTGCGAGCAAGCGACGAGAATTTATTCTCGGCTTGCATTCTGTTTGCTACCGGAGTTATGGAAGTCAGAGCTCCGAGCACTGCTCTATGGATGGTACACAACGCGTTCTCGTAACGCCGTCTCTCGTCCGAGAGTTGGATACCTGCATCCATTTCCTTGCTGATGGACTCGGGAACGCCTTTGATTGCTGAGATTTGTTCGGTCAGCTTACTGATCACCTCAGCGGGTTTAAATGTGTGGAAATGTCCTTTTAACGTTTCCCTCATCATGGTTGTGGTACGCAACCTCTTTGCTTTCGCCAACGGGCATTTCTTTTTAATTTTTGCCCCTATCCGTGCATAGACACCCGCTCTTTCGGTGTCTGAGTCAGACTCCGTCGAGGACGAGTCATCTGAATCATCAGATGATGAGTCCTTCTTCTTCTTTTTGTTCTTCTTGGTCTTTTTAACCCGCTTTTTGTTGACTTTGGTGAATTCATCACCTGAGCTACTCACGGGTCTCTTGAGCCTCTTGACTTTCAGTTTCGGAACCTCAAATGCTGATTCAGTTTCATCATCCGAAAAGTCTTCCCAGTCGTCGTCTGGGATAGGAGGAGAGGGAACCCGTGTAACGGGTTGCGTATGTTTGTACTTCTCCATAAGCCTGACGATCTTGTCCTCTAGGTCCTCGTCTCCGCTATCCTTATCCGAAGGACCAGCTCCTGGCTGTGGGGACGGTGGCTGCGTCTGTGGCGGCGACGAATCGTACCCTGAGGGCACGCGGCCTTCTGCCGCTGCCGGCGGAACTTTGTTGCGCTTGGTGGCCATCGGTTTCTGTAACAAAAAAGTTACTTAATACCGGTATCGTCTCAACATGGTCACAAAGTGAGCCCCAAAACTGGGTTGAGGTATTATTCGTATGGTATAGAGTAACGTGTTTACACCGTTCTGTATACAGGCGTTAAGCTAATGGTATGCCGTAGGTTTTATCGGTAGTGAAACCAACCAAACGGAGGGGCGGCCATTGGCACGCCCGCTCTCTCTGTTTCGTACACTTCTCCCACCCGCGGCATTCTGCGCCAGCAAGTTGAAGAAAATATTACGAAACTCGGAGGCTCGCCTCAAAAACCGGTCTGGGGAGTCTATAAAAGAAACCCAGGATCATCCCCAACAAAACCCTCTTTTAGGGTTCGGAGGAATTTCCTTAGGAGATGCAACTCGGGTTAACATCTCTGCCTGTCTGTATACAGGTTGCGCTATCAAGCGGTATCGGTTTCGGTTCTGTACATAAGTGTTCTAACCTTGTGTTTTTTATAACACCCAAAACATGTCCAAATCGGACCTGAGAAAGTTCTAAGCTTTCATAATTGGATGCTATAAACCATCCTTAGGAAGTTTATCGCGATTTTGCAATACTTACAGTTGGTTAAAGTGTTGTAGTAGTTAAATCCTGCCAGAGCAGGTCAGCGAACGTCCTCCCGCCGTGAGCTGCTTATGCTAATTGTTGGACCCGGATGTGCTTATCTCTCCCTAGCCTGCGGCTAGCCTGAGGCTATATACCGAGGTAAAATATATATGGGTCACTCTCCTGAAAACTGGCCAGAAGTGTCACATGGAGAGTTAAAATTTAATATTTGAATTTGTTTAATTTTTTGGTTGCAAATGAAAGCTAGAAATCTCCCCTTGGCATCTATGTACAATATAAATTGATGAGATAAAAAATAAAGGTGTAGTCCATGAATAAGATATCTCTTATGGCAGTATAACATGTGTGTCACACGTGTAACACATGTTTAGGACACCACAGTCTGCTTAATAAATATCTAATCAGAATTAATAATATCATACTTAGAAGCATATTAATCATGGCATAATATACAGAAATATCTAGTGCTTATATTGATAAAAAAAAGTAATTCCCAGCCATGCTTTATTCACTGAATAATTAGTGTACAATATTTGTGTGGCATCCAGACACCACGGTTACACGTGTGACGGAAATTTGCAATGTTATTTCTCAAGACATTAAAAAAAAAATTTTTTTAAATTTAAGCATGCATACAAGTTAATAAATACTTCCTCTTTGATTTGGGAACTATTTTGTTTGATATATCAATGCAATACAAGATGTTAATAAGGATTCAACCACGTCCCATATGTCATGTTACAAATGGCTGACTGTAAAATGGGTTTTTTTGGTACAAAAACAGTTCATAACTAAAAGACCAAAGTTGCACACAGTTTTATTTTATTCCCTTATTTCTTTCATCAAATCTGAACATGACTATGAAAAGTATAAGGAAAAAATTAAGTAGGAAGGTTTTTATTGATGTTTTAAAATCCTATCTCATGCTGACCAGTTTTCAGGAGAGTGACCCATATATATACACACACACATATAACATTTAGTTATATACATCAGTATATATATATAATCTGGTTGAGTTAGGGCTTAAAAGCTATATATACTCATATAGTACCATATATGAACATACATTTTAAATGAAGTAAATTTTATTACAATGGGGACCTTTCAGTTTGCATGAGTCTCTCGTCAGATGGCGACTCATGCCGGTCTCTGAATGCTTTGGTTGGTACCCCTTACACCCCAACCACACACCTAAACCCCCACCACACACTTACACCCCCACCACACACCTACACCCTCACCACACACACAACACATACACACACTCTCACCACACACATACACCTCAATCACACACCTACACCACCAAAACACATACCACACCCCTAAACCCTCACCACACACCCACCACACACCTACACCCCAACCATACACACACCTCCACACCCCTAAACCCTCACCACTAAAACCTCACCACACACCTACACCCCAACTACCCCCCCCCCACCACCACATCCCTAAACCCCCGTAATACCCCCATCACACTACGCCAAGCGAACACTGGTTGTAGTGTGACTGGGTATTCCCCTTGCTCAATAAATGAACTTAAAAATAAAATGGATGGAAATCAAGACTGCGACTTTGAGAAACCGCCTAAGATAATGTCTGCCCAAGTCTGGAAAACGTCCTCTCCTAATTTCTAGACATGAACTGGCTCCATTTGAACCAGAAAATCCTCACTTATTGAAGTTATTCAGATATATGTGGACCTGGAAGGCGGGAGTGACAACACCTGTCTCGCAGCGTTGTGTAGGATGAAACCATTGTGTTCAGTCACAGAGCTAAGTTGAGGAAATGTCAACAAGGGTATGCTCATTGGAATTTCTTGGAAACAGTGAGTGATTGTAGATTGTAAATATACAGCCTAGGTGATGCCTCCCATTCCCAATGTCCCTCAGAATGACATTATTCGGTCTTAGCCATTAGTAGGTCAGTGGTAGGTGCCTATTGACTCAATTATTGAGTCAGCTTTTATCGCTCTTTAGTATTACTAGTATTAGCATGGAAGTTAACACTAAAACGAACTATGGACTGATCTACTAGTGTCTTGATCTCAGTGACTATGCCTATGCCTATGGTCCAGAATGGACTGATATACTATAGAAGGTATTCCCATCACGTCATCAACCGGAAGCGTGGCCATTGTGGTGATATCAACCAGTAAACAACCTGCCGGTTGCAGTCACATAGTAGATCAATCTTTCAGTTTTATTCCAAATTAATAGAAATGCAGAACCCTAACCTTATAAAAATTAATATAATCTTTTCGTTGAATTTGTTTTCTATATGTGTGCCAAGCGGTTTGTTTCTAGGTGGTGTAGTTTTAGAGATATTTCACTTTTTCTGCATGAAGATTACTCACAGCCATTGACAATGCATTGAGTTTGCCGATATGCGCAGCGCAACACGTCAATTTTATTCAAAATTAATAGAAATGCAGAACCCTAACCATATAAATTTAATATAAACTTTTCATTGAATTTGTTTTCTATATATGGGTTCTTCTTTGCTTCTGGTCCTAAAAAGGGGGAATCGGGGGTAAAAACTTAAACATGTCACAGCTTATCCTAGTTAGGCTTGTTGTGTTCCACATATATCCTATTTTAAGGCACAATTAAAAGAATAGCAGTTTGGACCCCGATTGCACGTCAGGGTGGCTTTGAACTTGACTAAGTGGAGAACGTTACGCGTGTTTCGGTGTGACACAAAAAGCCGCCTAGTGTCAGATTTAGAACTAAACCCTTATTTTTTACTAGTGCGGTTTTGAACTGCACTCACTAGGAGTAAGTAAGTGCAATTTTATGAGGGTCCGTCCACTTGAGAGTAGAACAGAGGACTTATAAAATTGTGACACTGAAACATGTGTGACATGGAAAGGAAAAGTTTTTTCTTCAAGATCAAACAAACACCACAGAGCATGAAAAGGTATTTATGCTTATTAGTTTTTGACTCTGTGGACATATTTCAAAGTAATTTTGTAATACTTCCATAACTTCTGATGTTATTGGAGTTGTAACGCATGTTTCATGTGACATGTAACGCATGTTTCATGTGACACTCAATAATAACTTGGCTCAGAAATTGCTAACAGTATGCACACAAAAAAAGTTTTTGTTAAGGGTATTATTTCTACACATTACATGTATGCAAGTATGTCTTTTGAGTGTTACAAGTTTTGCTTATAATGGGTTCTTCTTCAGTTTTGGTCCTAAAAAGGGGGAATCGGAGGTCAAAACTGAAATATGTTACAGCCTATTCCAATTAGGCTTGTTGTGTTCCATATACATCCAATTTTAAGACACAATTTAAAACAAAAACAATTTGGACCCAGACTACAAGTCAGGGTGGCTTCGATCATGACCAAGTGGAGAATGTTACGCGTGTTTCGGCCATCACAAAAACCTTCATTATGTAATATTTAGAGCAAGACCCTTATTATTTCCTAGTTAGGTTTTGAACAGCAGTCACTAGATGTAACTAAGTGCAATTTTATGAGTGTTCGTCCACTTCAGAGTAGAACAGAGAAGATATAAAATTGTGACACTGAAACATGCGTTACATGGAAAGGAAAAGTTGTTCCTTCATGATGAAACAAGCACCACAGATGGTGAAAATATTTATGCTTATTAGTTGTTGTTGCTCTGGACATATTTCAAAGTAATCTTGGAACACTTCCCTAACTTCTGATGTTCTTGGAATTGTAACACATGTAACGCATGTTTCATGTGACACTCAATAATGACTTAGGTTAGACACTGCTAATAGCATGCAAAAAATGTATTTGTTCAGGGCATTATTTGTACACATTACATGTATACAAATATTTCTTTTGAGTGTTATAAGTTTTCTTATGTAGAAAAAGATATTGCGATGACTTAGAGGATGATGACAACAGGTGAACGCGTGATAGCATCATAGCGCAACATCCTGTTTATAACTTGACACCACATCATCAGTAGGTGTGTAGATGCCCACGGTATATTTGAAAATCATGGTGAGAAGAGATTTGATCCATTATTGGATTTTGTATCGCGAAATAATTTTCGCCGTTATGCGTGTTTCATCTTCATCGAAGTGTGACACGCCACACTAATAGCATCATAGCGCAACATCCTGTTAATGACTTGACACCACATCATCAGTAGGTGTGTAGATGCCCACGATATATTTGAAAATCATGGCGAGAAGAGATTTGATCCATTGTTGGATTTTGTATCGCAAAATAAATTTTCGCCGTTACGCGTGTTTCACCCGTGACACAAAGTTTTTATTTCACTTTTAATGCATTTTAGGAAATAATATTATAACTTTTGTGTTCAGAACTAGGCATCTATGATGCTATCCTATTTAAAGCAGCAGGGTTTTTCCTGGCTTGCATGGTTGGATATTGTGAAAATTGAAGGTGAACGCGTGTTTCATGACGTGACACCTCATGAAACACGCGTTATGCTCACTTTCAAGCATCGTTGTTTTACACACAGACACTCAATAGTCCTAAAATTAGTTTTCTGACATTTTTGCATGTTACAACTTTGCAAATAAACTAGCTATGTTTGAATATTTTGGTCTACAATGAAGTAGTTTCCAACACAAGTAGTACTGTTTCACCATTCCCATTTTTAGCTGTCATATTTGCGTGACAAATGAATCTATTTTTGCAATAAAAAATAAACCAAAATTTTTTTTCTCACTGGATTGCTGTCATTGCTTCTTTGGGGTATAATAAAAGGAATTTTCTTCATTTGGTATGAAAGGGAGAATTAATTTAGACAAAAACAGTTACAATGTGAGGACCAACCAATTAGGACCAGCAGCAAAGAAGAACCCATATATGTGTGCCAAGCGGTTTGTTTCTAGGTGGTGTAGGTTGTCTCAGGTATGCAGGTATTGCAATACCTCAGGGAGTTTGATGCCCCTGCCCTGCAGTAAACCACTGCCTTGCGGTACAGGTTCTTGATAGAACCGAAGGCTAAAGGAGCAAACCCTGAACAGAAAACCATGTCACTGTGGCAGCATCAAGGGTGGTTGATGTATGGAACTCCCAACATCTCCTGACCAGCCACTGCAGGGACAAATAGTTTTGCGCCTGTCTGTACATGTTCTTGCCGGTGTGAAACCTCTATTTGCTCTCTGAGAGAGTGCCACTGGTAAATTGCAAAAGCCAGCAGCACTTCAACACTTTTGCAGGCAGCTTTCATGAACTGACATCGCTCTCACAGCAGAGAGCTAAATGGAGAGCGGCAGTCAAGTAATGAAAGCAGTCTTTGTCGCATCGTGACCGACAGCATGATGAGGATGATGATGAGTTTTAGAGATATTTCACTTTTTCTGTATGAAGATTACTCACAGCCATTGACAATGCATTGAGTTTGCTGATACGCGCAGTACAACACGTCAATTTTATTCAAAATGAATAGAAACGCAGAACCATAACCGTATAAATTTAATATAATCTTTTTGTTGAATATGTTTTCTATATGTGTTCCAAGCAGCTTGTTTCTAGGTGGTGTTATTTTAGAGATATTTCACATTTTCTGTATGAAGATTGCTCACTGCCATTGACAATGCAATGAGGTTATATCGCCACAATGGCCACACTTCCATTTAGCATAACGTCAGTGCATACCCTCTATAGTACACCAATATATAGATAAAAGGTTCACCCGGTACGGGTGAAGACCAGCCTTATATAAAAACGGTCGAAAAATCGGGCTAATAAACTGAGTCTTTATGAGAGCCTAATTTCACAATCTAAGAAGGAACATTTATTCTTTGTCTATGTCTTCATATTTACCCGCTACTTTTGAGTTGGAAAATATAACAAATCATATACTTTAATGCAATTTAAAAGTGAAATCGATGGCGTTCTCTGGCCGCCATCTTGTCTTTTTGCATTCTCTCCCATCTCACGAACTCTGTGCTGATAAAAGTAACCAATTGACACTGGTGCCAGGCATTCTACTTCTTGTTCCATACTAGAGCTATTTTTGCCCGTATTTAGACTACGTTGTCGTTCACCCCTGTACTGGAAGTATGGGGTGAATCTTTTATCTAGCCAATATATTGTTGCGTTAACTATGCCTAATGGCCGGTACACACCTACCGTTTACGATTCGGGCACTAAAACTCCCGATCCGCTTAAAACTGAAAACGGGCCGATTCATTTTTCGAATCGTGAATCGCAATCGTAAGGCTAGCGCACACCTACCGTTTTAGCCCTAAAAATCGCGAATCGCAATCGGTAGGTGTGCTAGGGGAGTGCACACCTCACGACTTTTGGGCAGTTTTAGATCGTATACGCTAGGTGGGTGCGGAAAAACGATCATAAACGGTAGGTGTGTACCGGCCATAAGATGACCATTAGAATGCAACATGCTAACCCATCATGCCCCCGTTATCGGTTGGGTCTCTTGAGAACCAGGGCCAAGTGTCTTGATCTCAGGCATAGTAGTACGTTGTAACAATTGATAACAACAGTGACAGTGTCATGAGTCTGATGAGATGAATTTGACCATCTCTTACTGGATCTAGGTTCAGCACCCCCACCCCCTTTAAAAAATTAAATCACTCTTTAATTTAAATACACATAACAACCATCTGAGCATCTCTATTAGTATTACTAGTATTAGTTAACACTTGCCATCCAGTAAATAAATTCGCCAATATAAAGTATGATAGTATTAGTAGTGTGATTGAAAGTGTCAGTGACAGTGATCGAGAGTGAACGAGAGTGTTGACAGTGAGTAGCCTGAGACTGAGTAGGTGAGTACTAGTAGCACTCTGCAAGTCTAAACCATAAATCCCTTTGATATCATCATCATGCACATTTTAGTAGAGAGGCTACACGTATGAGAATATTTAATTGTTGTGAGTTTCCCACTGATAAATGACCGCCATGAGTGACTGAATATCGGGTGGTGACGCAGAGACTCCGACTGGTGTAGAGTAGTGCTTTGTAATGACAGCTACGTTGTTGTGTAGTCTACGTAGTCTCGTAGACTGACAGACAGGCCGCCGACCAGTGAAGGGAGTCAATGACTAGCCAGGGGCCTCCGATGGGGATACGCGTATTTCCACAAATACACAGAAATTTGTAAATAAACCCAACATACCATTAGATAACCCAGAAAGGTTCCAGAAACACGAGGTACGATTCACAAAGCACACAAATGGTTATCATTCCCATGTATCCTGAATGAATTTCAGCTAAATTTGTCACCAAAATAAACGAAAATACAGCTGTGTTTATTTCCCCCCACCGCGGGCCTCACTGAACACATGCACTCGAGTGGGCCGCCATGTTTCCCCTCCGTTCAACACTTACCTTTCTCAGAGTTTCCGACGATTTTTTACTATAAACTTCTTGAATTATTACTCATAGACATTCTGATTGTACACCGGGCCAGTTTGTTGTCAATACTGCTCGCTTGTTAGAGTTCGTCAGGTCATAAAATGCGTTAAATCCAAGCAAAACAAGCGGCAGTCAACAAGACCCTGTGGTCGGTCGCAGCACTGAATCACTAATGAGAAGGGCTGAATGTAGTCAGAACTCGCCCGCTGATTGGCTGCTCCTTGGGAGCAAGTCTAGTGGGTCATACACATATTATACATTGCTTCATTTGCTATATTTAGCCTATTTTTAGCGCCAAAACTAAAACAATGCACACAAGCATGCTATGATACTTATAGACTGGGTTAATAGCTATAGTGGCACTTCACATCTATTTAGGTCTTGGAAGGTGGGGTCCATCTTTAGCTAATTAGGCATGTATGTCTAGTAGTAGCAGTGACCTGGGCGAATCGAGGCACGGGTATAGGCGAAAAGCCTTTGCTATGACTAGTAATAGTATGAGCTTTCTTTTTAATTCAGTGGTCTTTTATGGTCAGATATATATATGTATGTGTACATATACATATATATGCGTCCCTTGATTGTGTCGTCATTATATACTTAATCAACGGATGTATATATATATATATATATATATATATATATATATATATATATATATATATATGTATATATATATATGTTTATATATATATACATATATATATATAGGCCTATATCTAACGAATACTTAAATCTGCGTATTCCGATGAAATATCAAATTTCCAAAACCAAACCATTTATCTAGATTTGATTTTACATATCTTATGGGCCTGTCACATTACGGCGTATGCCGGTGGCGTATATAAAACGTACCGATAAAATTTGAAAACCATTGCGGGACGACGTATGGTGACCTTTGTGCACTGATATGAGCGTATGCGTAGCGTGTGAGTAGCATATGAGTAGCGTGTGAGTACGTATCAGTTTTCGGCGCATACGCCATCATACGCCATCATACGCTATGCATACGCCGTATACGCCCGGTCCCTCCCTCCCCCTCTCTCCCTCCCTCCCTTGTGGCGCCTTTATATACCGAGAGCATACGCCGGGCATACGCTGAATATACACTTTGTACACGCTGAGAATACGCTATGAATACGCTCAAATACGTTACATGCACGCCAGGCGTACGCTACATATGCTATAGATATGCCGAAGGAGCGGTTTTAGCGTATGCGCAACGCAAGACGGCGTATGTATAGCGTATGCACAATGTATGACGGTGTTTGCTTAGCGTATGCATAGCGTATGAGGAGCGTATGAGCCTTACGTCGCCATATGCTGACATTTTTTAGCATGACCAACAAATTTTAGGACGGACGCGCGTATGACGGCGTATGAGGGATACGCCGGGCGTATATGATGTATGCGCAGCCGCCATACGCCGTAATGTGACAGGCCCATAACTTAGATACGGATGTACTTATTAAGCATTTGTTTCTGCATAGAAGGCAATACTGAGTCAATTTAACAGAATCGGTTACTGCAGAAGTCTATGGCGTCAGAGTTTTGGCAAGCTTGCCAAAATTAATTTTCCATGTTTGGACTCAGAATATCTCAAAAGTCTACCATTTTAAATGAAAGTAACTTTGAACTAATGTAAAGTAGATACTAGTGATTGATCTACTAGTACTACTATATTTTTCTCAGAAAAATTACAGCAATTCAAAACCATCGGACTATGCAACTTTAATGAACGAATATATATACATATATATATATATATATAATATATATATATATATATATATATATATATATATTGTATTCGTTCATAGAGGGTGATTCTTATTCCACAGCTGCCTTTCGTGCCCTTATGAAATGCTGCTAGGTTAGATATTTGTTTAACTTGGCAGAGTTTCGAACTCATTGCCTACTGTATGGGAAGTGAGCGCTCAACTCATTCAATCACCCCAACCGGTTTGTTATATGTACCGGTACATAAAAACGAACCAAGGATAAATTCTACCCATCCTCACAATCTACACTATATTATTGTTTGCACTAAACAAACATAATTCATAACAAAAGACTGGACTGGGAGTAAATTTATAATTTATTTACATCTTCAAGCTTATTCGTAGCAAATAGGTTTGTACATCAATCATTTGTAAGTATACAGAAGTATTATATCACTTGTCAGTTTAAGTCATATCATAAGAACACACAGGCTATGTTATTAAACACACACACTCAAAGTTCCGGGTTCGATTCAACCGACAAAACCTCTAACACTCAGCCAAATTGCGTAGCGAGTGTTAGAGGTGCAGCACTAAACACATTTTTAGGAACGTAATCAAATATCGCTGAGGAGCGCCATCTACCTAACTCACGGACATCCTTGATAGAAGCGCCCGCCTCCGCACAGGCCCTGGCCGCACCTCTTCTTAGGCTATGAAGAGTGACGGCCTCTGGATTAATGTGACCGGTTTTAACAAGAGCAAGTCTTATTGCTGTTAACAAGGTAGGGCCTGAGAGGGGGGCGCCGGACGGGAGCAGAAACGCAGGACCCGCAGGGACAACTTGTGTAGACCCAACATACTTGCGCCAGGCTTTCAAGGGACAGCAAGTCGCGCCAGGAATCGCTGCTATTTCCACCACGTACCGGCCTGATGCTCCACGTGAGGTTTTTGTTGATCGAACCCGGATCAGAAGCGTGTGTCTGCTTTCACGTATATCCGCCCCTACGAGTGCGTGGCCTGGATCATCGTCTCGACCGGAAAATAACAAGTTACATTGCCTTAATAACGTGAAGTAACCTATTAGAGTTGCAGCAATCAATACATTTGCTAAGCTACCGGCAGATTTAAAGTAATGAACTATATTTATGATATCGTTTACAGACAGAGGAAGTGCCTTAGTTGGACTATGCGTTGACAATCTACCCACACCTTTCTTGACCAATTTAACAGGATATGACTCAAATGCTTGTACATCACCACCATACAGAGAAACCCAGGTTTTCGCTCCACTGACATAGTTATTAAGAGCTCCTGGAGTTTTTAATTGACCATATAGCTCTGCTACATACGCCATTACATCATATATTTGTGGCTTAGTAGGATTAACTTGATAATTCGCACAATACTTCAGGTAAGCCCTAACATGGTACAGTTTGTTCTTCCAGGTTCCTGCCGACAGTCCTGCTTTAAACAGATCTAGTACTTGTTGATGAAGGCCATTAGGGAGATCTGGGAAGGTAGAGCCAATATCACTACCTTCCCAGATCTACAGATTTAAGTCAAACACGGATACTTCATGGGAGACCCGGATCCTCGTGATTCCGAGTTCGGTACAAAGAGAATCTGCGGTGAACGCCGCTTTATCATTAAAGTGTCGCCTGCTCAGAGCATCGGCCAGGACGAGGTCCGCGCCAGGTTTATGTCGTACTTGCACCTCACAGCTGTGATCCGCTGCATATCGCCAGATTTCGCGCGCACAGGCACAAAGGACAGGGTCCTTACCAGCGCCCGTAGAGAGTACTTGCTGTGAAGCCGTGTTGTCAGTATTGATAATAATTCTATAATTTTGAATATCTGGGGGACCGAGATTTTGGAGTGCAACAACCAAGTTCAGCGCCTCTAACTGCGCTATGTTAGTGTACAGGCAGAGCACATCTTCAGAGTAAAGTTCAGAATAATAACTTGATTTAGAATACGCACCGGCCCCTTTCAGGGAAGAGTCACACTCAATTAACCAATCACACCTTGGGGAAGTATTCAATAGTACGAGGCCATTTGTATTCTCAGCATAACGCAAGAACCATCTAATGTCCCTCATTAGCTCCACAGTGACCCTACGCCTGGACTTATATGGTGTATCCCTAAGCATATCTAAGATTCTATTCATGAAACGACGTGCAGGGGTTACACATTTCGCAATAAACTGGAGTCTACCAATCAGCCGTTGTAAGTTTTTCCTACTAACTAGCTTACCCTGCTTCCAAAGTCTACATTCATCTAGTATTTCCTTCAACTTTACGTCTGGTATTGTTATCCTCATTAATTCTGTATTAACATTGTATCCCAACCAATCTAAATCTGTAGTTGGGGAAACACATTTCTTTAAAGATAAATTTAGACCCAACAGACTAGTAATTTCTAAAATTGCACTATAGGCCAACTTTGCCTCTTCCTCATTGCGAGCTACACCGACAAAGTCATCAAGATAGCAGAGTACAAAGTGACCTCTTTTCCTAACTAAATGGACCACCGCATTAGTGGTACGGGCACAAGCTAAGCAGGATGTTCTACATCCAAATGGTGGAGCGATATCGAAATAGTAGTGCCCACCTACAGTAATCCCAAATAGCGGTACTGAGAGGGGGCATGTACGAAGTTGCCTATAAGCTCTAGCCAGGTCAATTGACCATAAGAAAGAACCCTTCCCTAAAGCAACTAATTCATTCGCCAAGTCCATTATGTTAGGCAGTGTATAGCTGATCTCCCGCCCCTGATAAAAACCTTTCCTAATACCGGAGTTTACACTAGCACCTTTAGGAAAGCTAAGATCCACTATAATACGTCTTTCTAAAGATTTCTTTTTAGGTCTAGTCATTATAGGGCTTATCTGCGCCCAAGGTGTGAAAGGAACTGTCTTGAAAGGCCCCAGCAAAGCATTGTGTTTCAACTCTGTTGCAATGTACTTGATTACCCAAACGAAATTATTCGGGTCCTCCTTATGATTGACATATGAAGGAGTCGGCGGTAATGATTTCGTATAGTTAGCAGGCCAACCATACTCTAGATAGCTTACGATTTCAAAATCATCATAGTCCTGTAGTAGGAACTTCCACATAGGTATGTTAAGGCCGGAGGGTATAGGTATCCGGGCAGATAAGTAATTTGGCAAACCTGAAGACCGTACTTCAGCATATATACTAAGATATTGACTCGAGACAACATTGTTTAGAGCAACAGTCGGCCAGAAACCGAGCAAGCTTGATCTGAACGCCACCGGCGAAATGGGGCGGTCAGGAGAATTTTTGAAATTATTATCAATACTGTTTTCAGAAGTTGTACGTAAGGATTCAGACAGGGCCATGGAGACCCGAGGTACAGTGGTAGTGGTACCACGATCGACATTCGCTTTGCACGAAGTTGAGGATGAGCCAGACTCAAGTGGATGAGTCGATGCCAGAGGAACGTCATTTGAATTCTGGGAATTCAACGAGCTCTTGGGATCTTCATCAAAACGACGACTGTTTACCGTATGTGAACTCAAGCTGGGAAAATCTGATAAATTACTATCATGAAATTTTTTACTAACACTCTGCAAACTACCTTTAACACTTAATGAAGTTCTACTCTCAGTCAACCCAGGACCACCCGTACAATCCAAAATATCTGTGCTGCTCAATTTTGTATCTACCATATCAGAGTCAATAAGGGACGGTATGCCAGAGTGACTAACCTTAGTTCCCAGCTTGGAAACAGTAATGTCGTCGTCTTGTGAATGCAGGACGAAAGATTGGAGCACGTAAGTTGGAGGATGGAGCACGTTAGTTGGAGGACGTAAGTCACCATCACGGCAGATCAAATCGCTCTCCGAGTTATCATATGAAAAAGAATGGACATCAATATTAGAGACATTGTCTAATGGTTCTGGCCCTGCAGGGCCTATGACTGAAAATCCTGGGTAACATTATTAGAATTAACTTCCCCGGTTTTGGTACCAGAGTCAACTCGAGAAGCTGTCCTGTCCAACACCCTCTTTTTGTTATTACAATCAACCTCACGGTGTGAGTTAGCTTTCCTATATTTATTTATACACCATGCACAGTAATGACACTTCCTATCCTGTCCGACTCCATGAGAGCTAGAAAATTCACAAGATTTGCCCCAGTTCCAAGAGTAGCAAGGTTTCCCGTCCACATTAAAGTCATACTCCTTACTAAAGTTAGTTGATTTATGAAATTCAGATTTAAAAGAGTTTTTATAAGAGGCACGTCTTTCACCTACCGCCATTACATCACGCATGATATCTTTGATTGCATACCTATCATCCCACCCCGTTGCCAACCGACCATCATTAATCATAGTGAAAATGCGTTCTGACCAAGTGAGACACGTACTCCATTCCCAATCAGCCGCCATTAGCATAAGATCTTCTTCATGTATTTTGATGTGATCTACCCAACCCTCAGGCAAACGGCTATCTCGCCTCATACGGTGTAACGCAGTAAAATACTCAAACCACTCTGACTCCCCAGTACCAACTTTACCCTTCTTTTCTTTTCTAATGACATACAAGTGTGGCATAAAATCATCCCTACCTTTCTGTTTCTTTAACGTAACACCAGCAGACGATAGTAACTCTGCAATCAACATCTTGCTTTCTGAAGTTCTCTTGAATTCCCGACGACTGGATCTGAGACGCCGTCTGTTTTCTTGAGTGCTGTCCGAATCCGATGAGGAAGAACGACACTGCCTCGACCGCTTCGCCGTAGGTGATGTATGAGGTCTGTGTCGATGATGTAGATCCCTTGGCCGTGTGCTTGTTTGCTGGTCCCTATGCCGCTTCCGGGTCGTTTGCCAGCGCCTCGGCGACAATCCGCTAGATGGCGACTCGACTGCTTCATCCGAACTTGAAAAAACATCATCGACGACTTTTTCGACACGTTTTTTAGTAGTACGTTGATATTTAACCCTCTTTTGCGAACTGCTTGAGGCTGAAGAATGTGAACGACGTCTATCACAATGTCGAACAGTTGAGAGATGAGGATGTCGAGGCCTCGACCGGCACCCACGCCTTAACCGCGACGTCCCCGCTTGATTCGAGCACACAACACTAGAGGGCGACTCAGGGCGCACTTCCTGCTCCGAATCAACGTCATTCGTGACGTCATCGGCATTTTTGGCTTCTCCGCGTCGATACGTACAATTAGACTCAATAACTTTTAATCGACCTAACAAAACTTTTGAGAACGACGCCAGCCTGGTGTCGATTGCTGAGTGTACTGTGGACATCGACATCTCGGTCAAGTCGACGTTGACGGGCAGCTCGTCGACAGATTTTCCCAAATTCGACGACTTTTTCCGACTTGTTGAAGGCTTGGGTGAAGCTTGTAAGTCTGTCGAATCTTCCATTATTGAAGATGGCCGACGCACACGGGTGGATTTACGAACTTGCTGCATCCGTAGCACTTGCAAAGGAGGATGTGTAGTACTTGCAATGGAGACCAGAAGCTGGAGAGATCTGCAACCGTCTTCCAGGTGTTTACTGTATGAGTGCCAGGACCAGGTGAGTTGGAGAGCCTAGGTTTTTCCACCTCTATATATACTAAGGGTTTCCTTGGAGATTGTTGTTGACATTTGATTTGAGTGCTTGGAGACATGAATGTTTCTTGACTACCGGACCTAGCAACACAGATGCAAAGTCCTTGGATCACAGATTGAATTGAGTGGATATGGCAACGCATACAAGTTTTGTTTACATCACCTGGCAACACCAGTTTGAAAGTCAGAGATCTTCTAGTTGTGGTTCAGTCATTCTAACAGAGTTCTTTTGCATTTTTAATACAGAACAAGAAATATGAATTAAATCTTAGTTTTTAACATTAATGATGACTTAAATAACATACATAGATAGATCTTGGAATTCTGATTCTTTTAGATTGTCCATTTAATAGTTGGAGATCAATTTGAATTTTATTTAAGTTCAAGTTTAACAAGTTTCAGTAGATACATATCAGCAAGGCATTTGATTTTTTTTTTTTTTTAGAAACTAGGAGACCATTATCTCTAGAATATCAGTTAACCCAGTTACTGATGATTTATGTAACATACATATATAGAACTGGGATTTCTAATTCTTTGAGATTGTCCATTAATAGTTGGAGATTGAATTTTATTTTGGGTTCATGTTTATAAATTTCATTAGATACATATTAGTAAGGTATTTGATTTCTTTTTGAAAGTATGAGACCATTATCTCTAGAATAAGAGTTAACCCAGTTTGTCTATTATAATGCTTTAGAAGCTCAATCTAGTTAATAGATAGAACTTAACTTCAGTTTGAATCCATTTGTCAGTTTATAACAGAACAAAGAAGGAATAAATCCTAGTCTAAAATTACTGATGAATTATATAACCTGCAGATATAACTGGGAGTTCTAATTCTTTGAGATTGTCTATTTAAACGTTGGAGATCAATTAAAAATCATTTAAGTTCTTGTTTAAGTAATTTTAGTAGATACATATCTGCAAGGTAATTGATTTTATTTGAAACTATGAAACCACTATCTACAGAATATGAGTTAACCCAGTTTATCTATTATTTTTACTTAGAAGCTCAATCTAAGTAGTAGATAGAACTTCATCTAAGTTTGCACCCATTTGTGAGTTTACAAGAGAACAATAGAGATGAATAAATACTAGTCTAGAATTTACTGAATAGTTATATAACATGCATATATAGAACTGGGAATTCAAATTCATTGAGACATTCACTAGCAGTTGGAGATCAACTTATATTAATTAATTCATAGTTTATGACATTTTCTTATATTATTCTTTTTATATGTTATTATAACAGTATCTCCAGAATATGAGTTAACCAGTTTATCCATTAGATTACTTGTAAGCCCAACCAGTTATGTGGAATACGTCACACCATGTAATAGAATTAATTGGTTAGCCAAATGAATTAACTGGGTTTTTCTAAATTAAGGTTAATAACTTTAGTTTTTTGATTATTTCTTTGCCTGTCAGCATAGTGTACAGAATAATAAGATCTAAGCTGTGAGTTATGCCAGTTCTTATGTTTTAATTTGTTCTGTTTTTGGCAACCAAGTAATTCAGGAGATGTGAGGTGACCAATTGTTATGAATTACTCATGTTACTACATAACATGCACAATTAACTCTTTGTTCTTTTTTCTCCTTTTTTAAATCAGATATTTGTTTGCACATTAAAGTTGCATAGCCCGATCGTTTTGAATTTCTGTATTTTTTCTGAGATAAATATATTAGATCGATCACTAGTATCTACTTTACATTAGTTCAAAGTTACTTTTATTTTAAATGGTAAACTTTTGAGATATTTTGGGTGCAAACGTGAAAAATTAGTTTTGGCAAGCTTGCCAAAACTCTGACACGATAGACTTCTGCAGTAATGCTTAATAAGTGCATCAGTATCTAAGTTAGATATGTCAAATCAAATCTAGATAATTGTTTTGGTTTTGAAAATTTGATATGTCATCGGACTATGCAGCTTTAATAAGATTACTTGGCCACAATATTTTGGAATAATATGTAGGAACACCCCAACACAATACAGCCCCATTTCCTCCTATCCCAGACACATATAAGAAAAGGAAGCGACGAAAAAGACAAATAAAGAATTCTGCAGCTGTGTAAATCTATTTGTAGAAATAGGGTCGTAAATCTCAAGGACCGAAAATACATAATATATACAGCTGGGAATTGTCTACTTTTGTGGAGTTTGCACATGATATTTAAAAAAAAATCATAATATGTGAACCTAGCACGGCAAGTACGGGGTAAATCGTTTATCCAGCGTTGAAAACAAGCACCCTGACGGGACCTTCTACGTTGTGGGCAGAGTAAATACGTGGAAAATTAGTTTTGGCAAGCTTGCCAAAACTCTGACATGATAGACTTCTGCAGTAACAGTTTCTGTTAAATTGACTCAGTGCTGCCTTTTACGCGGAAACAAATGCTTGCTTAATAAGTGCATCAGTATCTAAGTTAGATATGTCAAATCAAATCTAGATAATTGGTTTGGTTTTGAAAATTTGATATTTCATCGGACTATGCAGCTTTAATAAGATTACTTGGCCACAATATTTTGGAATAATATGTAGGAACACCCCAACACAATACAGCCCCATTTCCTCCTATCCCAGACACATATAAGAAAAGGAAGCGACGAAAAAGACAAATAAAGAATTCTGCAGCTGTGTAAATCTATTTGTAGAAATAGGGTCGTAAATCTCAAAGACCGAAAATACATAATATATACAGCTGGGAATTGTCTACTTTTGTGGAGTTTGCACATGATATTTAAAAAAAAATCATAATATGTGAACCTAGCACTGCAAGTACGGGGTAAATCGTTTATCCAGCGTTGAAAACAAGCACCCTGACGGGACCTTATACGTTGTGGGCAGAGTAAATACCTCGTCAATACAAATTAATTCTTTTTAAATCTATGTGAAGTCGCCAGCAGGTCGCACTATCACGAAACGGTACGTGCCAGTCCTGATATGATGTTGGATGTTGCTAGAACGCAAAGCCCCAATAAATAAGCAAAGCGCACACAAAACAGATGAAATGTGTAATAGTTTGAAAGCCTATTTCCGTGGAATTACAATATCTGATTGAACAAATCATTTCATTACTTAGTGAAGACAGAAACCAGAAACCAGCAGAAGCTAGAAGAGGCCAGACACCAACAGAAGGCAGAAACCAGCAGAAGCTAGGAGTCAGCAGAAGCTAGGAGTCAGTAAAAGGCAGAAACCAGCAGAAGCTAGCAGTCACTAAAAGCCAGAAGCCAGCAGAAACCAGCAAATGCCAGAAATTAGATGGTTGGTTGGTAGTTGGAGTTTTACGTCCTGGTAACATCTAGGCGAAGGTTATATCAGGATGGGTACTGACTTGTGACAGTGCGCACTCATGGCGACTTTATAATGCTGTCTCACTGGGATACCTGGCCACTGGTGCCATGACCTGATATCCCACTCAGTCACATTGTCCTGAATCTGAACTAACCAGTCCTTGCCCTATCCTATTAAAGCCATGCTCCAAGCTAGGTCGCGACACATATGGGCATACCAATTTTGTAAGTCATTGGTTTGACTCGACCTGGAATCGAACTTTTTTTTGTTCCAGTGTTTTTATTCCTCTGAATAACATGTTGTCAGTGCTAATGCACTGGTCTTACAGCCCTAATGACAATTGCCACTACACAGTAAAAACATCTACAACAATATACAGATAGACAATTACAGGGAAATAAGCAAAACATCGGTACATGAATGATAGGTAAAGAACAAGATAAGAGAAAAAAGGAACATATATGGGGAGGTAACTCTGACGACACTGCCTAATGTGGGCTGTCAGCCTAGATAATTAAACTGCTCTCGACATACGGCCAAATAATTTGTTTAAGTTGATGGTCGCCCCTGTGATCGCGCACATCAGTGTCGGGGGGGGGGGGGGGTCGGTTTTTATTTTTATTCTTTTTTTTCCCAGCATTAAACAAAAATTGGAACTCCCTAGACTGATAAAAGGATTCATGATTACCACTGTCCATACATAGTTACATATAACGTCTGGCGTATGACGTAGATGTAATATGTAACTATGGTGCACAGATTGTGTGCTTACGAAAGGTGAATTGTTGCTAGCCTGAAACATTTAAACATGTAATATTTAGGGTATATTGTGACTGAGACAGAGGGTAGCCATCTTGGAAGAGACTGTAAAGACATGTGAGATATAAAGCGTACCCAAACCTAATCCAACTTAATCTAGTTGATATTGGTGCGATCTTCACTGAGATCTCAAGCAATATAGACCTTATGTACGATTGGTACATAACATTATTCTGACATTCTATAACATTATTATGATGTCACTATGATGCTTTATTGTTAGTATGATGTATATTACCTCCAGATGATGTGCACTATTAATTTATAGGAAGATAGACCAATCCATTAAGCTACCATGAACATCTAAAGATTTATCAAATTGATATATTTGGTTTTCCGACAATTTGTCTTTATATGTTCAATCAAAATCCATTATTTTCTATATTTTTGGATATAATATTGATATAAATAATATCTATTAGTCTTACTGAATGATTATTGTAATACTGTGCCAAATTTAAGAAAGATTGTAACTCAAGAGACTATAATCATTTTATGTGTTGTTTATACAACATTTTTATGTCATCATAAAAGGGTTCTTGAATGTTATAAAAATGTTCTAATGATGCTAAAAATGTTGCACTAACATTAAACAAAAAAGTCATAGTGACGTTAAAAAACGGCAACTATAACGTTATAAAATAATGTTATATAACATTATTTACTCCATACAAAATAACGTTTATATGACATTTTTTATAAAGTTATTGTAACATTCAATAACGTTATACTGACGTCAGTATGACGTTTTTCTTTTAGCTGGGTAATAGGTACCTACATAAATAATGCACAATAAGACATGATAGTGGGTGCTAGTTATATTCTCTGGCTAGAGGACTTAAGCTAAGATTCCATATACGCGGTATGCGGCATGCGAATGTGGTATATGCGGCATAGATATATGCCAACCCCCAATAGCCAATGTTTACTTTTTGTGCTTGGGGGTCGTTAAACAAACAAACGAACCCCAAAAGATACCCATGACATTTTTTTGGTTTTTGCTCCAAATTTGTGAAGGAAGGTCAAAGTTACTATTGTTTTCTATGGCAAACGCAGCAGTATTCGCATTCGCATTCGCCCCGATCGGTCCATGGGTCGATCCATTTGCCGCATTCGCATTTGCATTCGCGTTCGCAATCGCATTCGGACGTATGGAAGCGCTACTATGCCTTTAGATGCTTTTCGATTTTTTTTCTGCATTCGCATTCGCATACAGCATATCTTAAAGCTAAGATTACATATATGCGGTATGCAGCATGCGAATGCGGTATGCAGCATAGATACCCATACAAACCCCCCAATAGCTGATGTCTACTGGGGGGTCATTAAACCCCCCCCCCCAAAAAAGATACCCATGCCATTTTTTTTTTTTTGCTCCAAATTTGTGAAGGAAAGTCAAAGTTACTGTTGTTTTCTATGGTAAACACAGCAGCATTCGCATGCACACCGCGATCGATCCATGGGTCGATCCATTTGCCGCATTCACATTCGCATTCGCATGCCGCATGCCGCATACCGCGTATATGGAATCTTAATCTAGCCTAACAACAACAACAATGTCAGGGGTACAATAAGTGAGCGTAATGGTGCTGTCACATTACGATGTATCTCGCCGGCGTGCCACCAATGTGCAAAATCACTTTTAATCGTCGAGAAACGTCAAACCTTTCGGCATCAGTGCAACGTAGTGGTAGTGTGCGGCTGACGTTGTGGTC
Organism: Branchipolynoe longqiensis; assembly: GCA_030323885.1. NCBI lineage: Eukaryota > Metazoa > Annelida > Polychaeta > Phyllodocida > Polynoidae > Branchipolynoe > Branchipolynoe longqiensis. The sequence continues at coordinate 25,514,161 of CM059194.1, forward strand.
AAAGTTTGGCACGCCGTCCTGATATGACCTTAGATGTTGCTAGGATGTAAAACAACAAAAGGCAACAGTTTGGCGCAACGTGTGGGAACGACCGTCACACACGTGCGGCGTCAGTTGAAAAAAAGTATACATATGACAATGTCACACAACGTACCTCCAATGTGCTTCTAACGTATCTCGACGACCCCCTAACGTCGCCATAACGTTGGCACCCGCGCGTCGTCGCACGTCAAAAGTTTTGTGCAAGCACAAAACATCGTCAACCAACTGACGAGCGTCGCCGACCGTCGCCGTCCATCAACGATTACCAACGCGCGCCTAACGCGCGCGTAACACTTCCAGATGTCTCCCGACGTTTTGCCAAAAAGTGACACACGTCGACCGGGCGCGGTGGCCGAATCGGTAGAGCGTGGGCCTCGTGTGCTGCAGATCGGTAGTTTGGTTCCCGGGCGAGTCAAACAAATTGTAAAATATTTAGACTTTTTAGGTCTGGTTCATAAATGAATAATAGTTTAAATAAATTCTAAAATATCTCCTTTTCATAAAACTCATATGTGAAGCATTAAGAAAACTGTGTTAATCATATTTAAATCATCCAGTTATTTCTATAAAGTCATTATAATAATATTCCAAATATATAAGTACCACTATAAAACCTCTCTAATAATACCTAATTCATTCTATCATGTTGGTAAATACATATGCATAATATTCAAACCAAGTTGTGAAACCATGGTAGATTATGTATATTAAGTGAAGTGATAATTAATATCAGATTGTTCTAAGGTTCTACATCAAATATAACCACTGGAGATAAGAACTCTGGAAAATTATTACTGTATTAGTATATTTACATGTATTACTGAATTGAAGTCTGTTGGTATTATATATTGTATGAAAGGAGGTAAATGCTGAAACTAAGGGCAGCATATACAGTTGATGCAGACTGGTTTCTTCACCCAGACAAATAGTCTGCGAAGAATGCCACAGAATGGGTATAATAATTAAGTCAAGAATTAAGTTCTGTGTGCCTATTATGGTATGATTTACAGATGCCAGTATCTGAGGGAGTGTTAGCACACAGGTGACAATGCATGGGGGCTGTGGCTGTGTTGTGAGTGTTTGCAGGACCTGCCATTAAAGCCAGGTGTCAGACTGGAGGTAGGAGGTGGAGTGTGTGTGTGTGTGTGGTGAGCCCTCCCTGCCCCACCTGGTGACAGTTTGCTGAACTAAAGATGATAAAATATGTAATTCTCAAAGTAAGGCATGTAGAAACTCCTACTATTTTGGAGTTGTCCCAATCTAAGGGACTGGTGACCACGGGTGTTATGTAAAGATAAACAGGGTTGATACTCCCATGTAAGTGTAATTGGTGAACTTGATGGAAAAATATGTATCTGACTTGGGGTGAGTGGGTTGGCCCCCCCACCCCCTGGCTCCCCCCACCACTGACTGGAGGAGTTCAACCAATGAAATGCCATGTTACTGTCTCTGACTGAGGAGACTCTCAGCAACTGTGTAACTGTATTTTGGATGTGTTCCATCTGAATAAAAGAGCTGGGCAGGGGGTGTGGCAGGCACGTCACTCGCTATCCGTACCGCACTCTGTCCACACCTCTCTCTATCACCTCTCCGCCGGCTAGGCTCCTCCTCGATATGTCTGAAAAGAGTTCCAGGAGGGGGAGCCCTCCGGCATTTCACTTTCTACTCTTACTCTGTCCGTGTCTATGGCTTGCTGGACAGTCACCATAGAGCAAATAGACACGGTCCTTTGACTCAACTCTCCTCATTTCTCTTTCCTAGATTCTGCCCATTTTGATTTCTCCCAGGCACACTTCTTCCCCTGACCAGCGTAGTTGTGTTCTTGGGTGGGGCCCTTCACCGTTACGATTTCTCTGTCTTGTTCTTGTTGCTGGAACGACCGCTGCTCCCACCTTTGCCCGCCTTCCTCAAACCCCTGCTGCTGACTGGATTCAAGTGCTACACTACACTACACCTACAGCTCAACTTCACGCCGGACCGAAGAGATTCGCTGCCGCCCCAACGCCTCGCCGTTACAACGTTGTGAAGATGTCCCCAGCTTCTACAACACTCCCTACTGAAGTTAAGTCTTCAACCACAGATTGGGCTGATGTATCGGAGCCTCTCTACCCAATGTTGCAGTTCTGCAACCGGTAACCGTCATAAGGTTACAAACACCCCCAATCGTCATGTGGCAGGCAGATGACCTGGAGACAGCACAGCAGGAGGAGCCAGCCACCCCTCCCTACTAGACTTTACCACACTTAATTTCTGTTGGGTTGATATTTCTTGGAACTGATTTAGTATGCAGATATAGTAAGCAGATATAGTAAGCAGATACAGTAAGCGGTTCATCGCTTGAGTAATATCATACATTAGTGCTTTCCGGCCTCCACACACAGAAGTTAGGGTTCTATTTCCTATAAAGATTCTAGCGTGTAAAATACCGCTAGTTAACAAAATTACTTATCAAATTGATACTTGTTGCTTCCTAACCTGGCGCTCGGCATTAATAGGATAGGGCAAGGACTGGTTACCTCAGTCCCAGGATAATGTGAATGAGTAAGATATCGAGGCATGGTGGCAGTGGCCTGATTTCCCAGTGGAGCAGCACTATAAAGGCACCATGAGTGTGCACTGTCACAAGTCGGTGCCCGACCTGATATCACCTTTGATGTTGCCAGGACGTAAAATTCCAACAACCAACCAACCAATTCAAAGGGTCATGGTCATGGTCATGTCATGGTCATGGTCATGGTCACACCCTCCCCCCCCCCTCTCCTGTTGAATGAATAGACTAATGATGCTCGATCTTAGCACAGCCTTCCTCATTACCAACAAGGCAGTCCATGCCAAGATCCATTAAGGCCATTGGACCACGCAAAGATCTCCTGAAGAGATGCAAACAGTAGTGATATAGCCATATTTCCTGGTCATCAGGTCTGGCAAAAACCATCATGCAAGGCACAGTACAGTGAAAGGGGGATGAAGAAGAAGTGGACAAAGGAACGGGTGTGAATACAACATCAGAGAATTGACGGGCCAGGATTTTGGCAAGTCCCAGAGGGCAGTGGAGAATACTTAAAAACAGAGACCCACGACCCTCGTGGTTAAGGGATTGATGATGATGAGATCCATTGGTTTTCTAAATATTATCCTTTCATTGGACTATTTACCTACAACTAATGACCAATACCAATGAGATTGCACATTAACGTTGCATAGTCCGATGGTTTCGATTTTCTGTGATTTCCTAAAATAAATACTGTGATGGGTCCCCTTCATTGGCCGCCCGGAACTTGACCCTCATGCTGTAGACCCCCCAAGCAAGCAGGAGAACGAGTACATTTGTTTCTTACGTCTTTAATCCCCGCTCACTGTGGCATCCACGTTCAAATGACCCGCCTCTGCACTGCCGGGTCCCATGTCAACTTCCCCGAGGGGGGGGGGGGGGGGATTGGGGAGGGGGGGGGGGTACGCTAGCCGCACGCAGTAGGTGGCAGCCCCGGCGGCTTCTGTACCATGACCTATTGCTGTAAACTGCGACGGTGATGGGGCAGTCCTTGCTGCCACCGTATGGTAGTGGAGCTCATGTCTGGACTAGTACACTGTCCCCCCCCCCACCCCCCCATCCCCCCCCCCCCCTGATTCTCACCGGTCGCAGCATGCGTACCGATGAAAATCAAGATCTTATAGAAGTCAACATGAGATCCAACAAAACAGGAGAAGCCTTTCAAAACATTGTATCCTTCTGCGCAATGCTTAAATCTATAAGTAAATAACTGCCTTATTCAATAACGAAAGATGTTTAAGTTATTACTAGAAAAAGGTGAAGAAAAGGAACATTAAATGCTCTGTCCCCCTTCTGGGAACCTGACAAACTCTCTCCCATCCACTAATTATTGTTGGTTTTAAGTGTCTTTTGCTGGGAGAGAGGAGAATTGCGGAAGGTGGAATCTACAAATAGGTGTCTACCACAAGGGTGAGATAGGTCGCAACCCTGACGCTGTATCTCATACAGTCGTCAAGAGGAGCGGAAGCTAAGGCTGAAACGCACTGTGCTATCTGCCTCATACCATCCCACAATACCGTATCAAAGGGGATTCCATCCACAGCATTGATTACCAGCAGTCCCACATTAGCATCAGACTGCACACTGGCTTCCTTGACAGTAACCACCTGATCCACAGCGGCGGCATCCAGGCTTACCATTTGGGTTAGGCCGAAGCCTTTACAGTCCAACCCTAGGCATTTAAACCTGGCCTAGCCTTCCCATCTCTGCTCCTCGCAGACGTTCCAGCTTTGCCATGTCAACGCCAGAGTTGTTCCGTCCTTCTCGATCGCCGGCCAAAACCACCTCTTTGAAAGAATGCCTCGCTGAATCGGCCAGTGTCCGAAACCAAAGTAATGACCACATTCATGATCCCGAGCCCATGTCTCCCTCCTCATGGTCCTCCTGCGTGGCTACAACCCTTATGGGCCTGGCCCAATACTGGTTGACTGTGCCACAGGCTTCTGCTCGGCCACCATCTCTTTCACCCCTGGCTAAATCATCCTCCAATCGCAACGAGTCATCAGCCATGAGCCACATATACGGTGGCGGCAAGACATCCACCCTCTCGGGAGAGAGTGGAACGGACCGCCGGTACCCCGGTCCCTCCGTCTGGAAAACCGAACTACTCCACGGTGAGTATTCCATGCAAAAATCTGAGCTGAGACTTCTGTGGCCGCCAGGTTTACTACCCTCACGTAATACAGAGTCTCCGCCCCCTCCTGCTTATCCGCCCCCTCACCGGTAACCCCATGACGAGAATGAATAGCTGAGGGAGTGACAACAACACTAGATTTACATAACGTAATGCCCTCCCCAGTAATTACATTACCAGAAAGAGTGTTATGCACCGACCCAAGAGCCCCTAATTGCTTAACCGCAGTTTCGCCATTAGACATGGGTGAATGCACACCGAGCCGCAAGTCATGCGCCACGCCTGACCCCCCCCCCCCTATCGACGCATGGGAAAGGTCAGGTGGGGGCACTGTGCCCAGTCGTTCTAATTGTGCCCAATAACCACCTTGAGTGTCGGCACTTAACACGACACCTTGCGTGACGTGAGGTGTCCACGGGGGCGATGCCACACCCCCACGCACGACAGTCGACGGCCGCCCATCACCTATAACACCTGCACATGTGCTGCATTGAACATCAATACTGACATTATCTAACACAGGCAGTGGGAGGGTGTGACGCGGTTCAGTAACCGCGGAAGCGTACGCACCGTCCGCTACGGCATCCGCCTCCGCACCCCCTATCCCCTTCAGGTGCCCGAGGCGCCCACTGCGTAGACGGGACGCAATCCCCTCCATGAAGAGAACACCATTATGGATTTTGCCGGGCAATGGCCCACACTCACCTACTTGCGCAGTAAGGTGAGACCTTGTCAATAAATACTGTGATGGGGCCCCTTTGTTGGCCACCTGGAACTTGACCCTCACACTGTAGACCCCCCAACCAAGCAGGAGAATGAGTACGTTTGATTCTTACGTCTTTAATCTCCACACGATCAAGTGACCCGCCTCTGCCCTGCCAGGTTCCACGTCAACTTCCTCGGGGGGTGGGGGTGGGGGGTAGGGGGAGATATTTGAAGTGCAATCAGGTCAAATTAGTTTTGGCAAGCATGCCAAATCTCTGACACCATAGGCTTCAGGAGTAACAGGTTCTATTAAATTGACTTAGTATGTGTTTCTATGTGGCAACAAATGCTTACTAATGTATCAGTGTCTATAGCTGCGTTTACACGGGCGACTTGAAACGTCCTACGTAGAACCAGTTGCCTAGAACGTTTTAAATGTGGCCGTGTAAACGCACCACTGCGGCGTTTTAGGGCTGAAACGTTCCAGCTGGAACGTTCCGCGAATACCCCCCCTCAGGAGGTGGTCTACAGGAAACGTTTCAGCTTGTTCCCGGGCGGCGGTAGTATAAAATAGTAGTGCGTGCCGGAAACAGGGGAGACAGTAACTAATCGCTGGTGCCACCGGCAGTGTTAGAGCCCGATTAGGCCGAAATCTAGTGAATGCGATCATATTTAACAGAATTACAGACTCAAATAATGAAATTTAATTAAATTAACCTTAAATTCCAAGCGATATTAACGTAGCAGCTACATCGGCGTCGAATCACCAAGTGTAAACTAAACAAATAGCAGTGCTCGCCGGCTACAGTAGGCTGCTGGTTCCCGGTCGCGGACAGCTTCAAATTTGGTCCGTGTAAACGCACCACGAGAACGTTTCAGGTAGAACGCTTTGTCTTGAATCGTTTTACTTTTGGCCGTGTAAACGCAGCTTATGTTAGATGTGTAGAATCAAATCCAGATAATTGTTTTGGTTTTGAAAATTTGATCTTTTCATCGGCAGCTTTAAGGAGCGAGTCGAACCAACGACATACAAAATTGATAGTTGCCTGAAGATTGACATTACAAGAATACAACAAGGACAGGTTGGATCACAGTAAAAATAATGGGACTGGATGAGGGATGTTATATGGTGCAGGCACACTGCACCACATAAAGGCTCCACGAGTGCGCCTTGTCACAAGTCAATATGTCACAGTCCTGCTATAACCTCAGATGGTGGTAGGGTGTAAAACCCCAATCACTAACCCACTGACTAAATTAGGCTTTCAGACGGGGATGTTATGCTGATTTCTACACTAGGTGGTGTATGGCATGTTCTAGTAGTTTTCAGTTCTCCCACAAGTGATGCATGATACCAGCTTGTGCTGACCTCAATGACCCACTTTAAGCTTTACGGAGGTCACTGGCCAAGTGATATAGTTTAGAATTGTACTGTGGAATCAGACTCAAGTTCTATCATTCTCCAGACAGATTTTATGTAAAATCTTTGTTAGCAAAATTGTTCAGCATTGATGAATTAGAAATACCGGAAAAGATACTTATTAATGAAAAATAAATCAATCGTATACAAGAGAAAAGTAACACTGAATTGGGAATTGAACTTCCTACCTATGGATTATAAAAACAGATCCCTAACCACTAATTCTGCATCTACCGGTTATCGTACTTGTATGTTTATAATCTTAATGGAGCAGTCACACTACGACGTGTTGGCCCGGCGTTGGACAACGCTTGCCAACGTGTTGTGTTTTTGGTCGAAACGTCGGAACCCATCGGAACGCGCCGGCAACGCGTTAGCAACGCGTTGCCGGCGCGTCGGTACACGTCGGTACACTATGATTGACAGGTCGCTTTGATACAACGCATCGGCGCGCGTCGCCCAGCGCTGAAAGTTTTGTGCTTGCACAAAACTTTCGGCGCTGGCCGACGTGTTGCGTTACGCGTTACGGGCGCGTAACAGACCGTCGAAACGCGTTACCAGCGCGTTGGCGGCCCGCTCGTAGCACGTTAAAAAAAGTCCTGGAAATTTCCTACAAATGCCACCGGTGTAACGATTTCAACTTCCCCCCTTCCCAAGTTCCCCCCCGGGAATCTGAAAACGTTTTTAACTTCCCTCCGGGGAAATTAAAAACGTTTTCAGATTCCTGGGGGGGAACTTAAAAACAGTTTTCAGATTCCTCCCCCTATTTTCAAATTCCCCCCTCCGGGAATTTAAAATTGTTTAACAAACTTTAAAAAACGTTTTAAATTTCAGACCTATAATATTTTTTTCTTAACCATCTTGGAGACTTTTTGTATCATTTGTGGTTAAATATGTTTTATTGTACTAGTAATAATTTCCATTATGCTATTCTCTGTATATTATAATATTTGTTATGAAAGATAACAAAAAAAATAAAAAATAAATAAAAATAAAGAGAATTCCCCAAAAATGGGGGGGGGGGAGGGAAAGTTAAAACGAGGGAGGGAATTTGAAAACGTTTTCAAATTCCCCTGGGAGGAATTTGAAAACGTTTTCAAGTTCCCGGGGGGGAACTTGAATATGGGGGGAATTTGAAATCTTTACACCGGTGCGTCAACGCGTCGGTAACGTGTTGCTGGCGCATGTGGACGTGCTGCTGGCGCGTTTCGACGTGTTATCAACGTGTTATCGGCGTGTCGCCGGCGCGTCAGTCGCAGATGGCGGGTTGGCCGCGTATTATCAACGTCTTATCGCCGTGTTATCGGCGGGTTCCCACGAAGTCGACGGGTTGCAAGCGTGTCATCAACGCGTTGTTGACGCGTTACGGGCGGGTTGCTGGCGCGTTGCAGGCGTGGGGAAGGCGCTTCACCATCGGGTTTATAGATCGGGTGCTTTGATATAAATAAGGTGTCAGCAGCACGCTGGCGCACCGCCGCGAACGCGCCACCAACGCGCCGACAACACGTCCGCAACACGTTGACAACACGCTGGCAACCCCCGTGGGAACCGGGCGAAATTGGGTCAAGCAGCATTGTTGTTTTTTTCCACTGGCGGAACATGTTGGCGGCGCGCCAACAACGCGCCAGCAACACGCTCCCAACACGTCGAGTTTTCTCAAAACACGCCGAAAAGTTTGACGTTTCTCGACGCGTTGAATATATTTAAGGGCGTTGGCGGCACGCCGGAATACACGTCGTAGTGTGACTGCTCCATTATGGGGCAGTCACACTACGACGTGTTGCACCAACGTTGGACAACGCGTGCTAAGGTGTTGGGTTTTTGGCCGAAATTCGGGACGCGTCGGGACGCATTACCGGCACGTTACAAATGCGTTACCGGCGCGTCGGTACACATCGGTACATGTTCAGTGTGAACCAATGCGTCGTGGGCCGCCGATAACACGTCCACAACACGTTAATAACACGCTTGCAACCCGCCGACTTGGTTTAATGCGCTGGCGACACGCCGATAACAGGTTGAAAACACGCTTGCAACCCGCCAACTTGGTTTAACGCACTGGCGACACGTGGATAACACGTCGATAACACGCTAATCAAGCGTGGGAACCCGACGCCGGTTGTGTGAAATTGGGTCAAGCGGCCGTGGGTTTTTTGTTTTCCACCCCCACCCCACCGGCGCAACACGTTGCCGGCGAGCCAATAACACGCCAGCAACACGCTGAAAAGTTTGATGTTTCTCGACGCGTTGAATATATTTAGCGCATTGGCAGCACGCCGGGAGAAACGTCGTAGTGTGACTGCACCATTAGGTAGGGAGTTCAAGTCCCTTTGATGTTTTACTTTTTACATTTTTATAAATTACGCCCCATCTAATATGTGTTCCTGAATAATCACTGCGAATAAATTAAGCAATGAAAATGTACTGACAAATATTTTGATTTATATCAAATATATTTCCTGTGTGTGATTTTGTTCCCTTCCCACAAGTAGTATTTTGTTACACTCCCCTTTCTCCTCTCTCAGTCTCACCTAGCCATTTACAACAAAACAGAAGTAACAAACCTCAGCACTCTCCCTCCACATATTCGGTTCTATAAACTGATCAACTTAGCAACAATGTGTGTTGAGAGCATTTGTCAGAGTACAGCTCTTTAATTCACCTAGCATAATTTCTACTGAAACCAATGTCCGGGTGATTGAGCATGCATATAATTTTGGAAGGCATTTAGCGATATTTATTGTTGGAATTAAGGAACGTAACAACATATTTCCACCGCTCAAAGGACTATATTCTATTTGAATATATAGTTGATTACACAGTATAGGCTGAATGATTATAGGGTCTTTGTCTATATTAAATGTTTAGCCACCAGTAATAGACCCCGAATTTGGAAACACTTTAGTCGGATCGTTTCCCTGATGACTGCCTATGGTTTCAAATGCTATATCTCCGTAAAGAATGCTTGGACAAATAATAAAATGCTTGATTATATTCAGATATTCATATCGCAACAGTAATCAAGCTCTTACCCTTGTAATACATATATAAAAAAATACAACTATATTGTGTTTTTCTTCTGGGCTTCACCGTCGCTTTCTTCACATGTATTAAGCCCCACCAGTTAAAGCTGCATAGTCCGATGAAATATCAAATTTTCAAAACCAAAATAATTATCTAGATTTGATTCTACATATCTAACTTAGATACTGATGCAATTATTAATCATTTATTTCTGCATTGAAGGGAATACTGAGTCAATTTAATAGAAGTTTTAGAACCTGTAACTGCAGAAGTAAGTCTATGGTGTCCGAGTTTTGGCAAGCTTGCTGAAACAAATTTTCCATGTTTGCACTTCAAGTATCATTTAAAATAAAAGTAGCTTTAAACTAATATAAAGTAGATACTAATGATCGATCTAATATATTTATCTCAGAAAAATTACAGAAATTCAAAACCATCGGACTATGCAACTTTAAGCTAGTGACATCTATCGGCAGAATCTGGAACACTCAGGTCTTATGAGTATTTTTTATGGCATATGCATTGGTAGGTGCTGACATCTGGTGGATTTAAGTAACACTAGTGAACAGCTAGCTTACTGTTGATTCGGGCGCGGTTGCCGAATCGGTAGTGCGCGGTGGCGTGCGGAAGGGTGGGAGTTCCGTTCCCGGTCGGGTCAAATTAAAGATTGATCAAATTGATATGTGTCGCTTTCTAACCTGCACTCGATATTAATAGGATAGGGCAAGGACTGGTTAGCTCTGTGTCAGGATAATGTGACAGTGGTATATCGGGTCATGAGCCTGATTTCCCAGTGGGTCAGCACTATAAAGTCACCATGAGTGCACACTGTCACAAGTTGGTACCCATCCTGATATGACCTTAGATGTTGCCAGGACGTAAAACTCCAACAACCAACCAACTGTTGGTTGATAAGTTAGATTTACAGAAGTTGGATTTGTGCCAGTACACAGGTCTTTACTTTTGTAGGCACATTTCATACCTTGTTTGCTTCTGAAGTTCTGCTAGCATCCTCTCATAAGCGTCAATCTATAGGGGAGGGCATTTAGGAAATTACAAGCAATGTTTGGTGCTCTTGACCGATATCTTGACCGAGCAATGTTTGGTGCTCTTGACCGATTATGTTCATTTAGCATCATTTTCAAATGCAATTGAGGTCAATATTGAGAGATCTGCGATTGGCCTAAATGCTTAGGGAACCACTGGAGGTGAATACATACAGTGCTGAGAGAACTGCGATTGCGATTGTGGTCCAGAAATTATGTTTATCTTTCGCCTTCCATATAAAGGGCCTGTCACACTACGGCGTATGTCCACACAACGGAAAACAACGGTGCTTTGTCCATATCTTTGTTGCGCAATAGCAGAACAACTATCGAACTAATGGTGCTATCACATTGGTCGTAATGCTCGCATTGCGTTTGATGCGAGGGAAGGAAGAGACCCTCCCCCCCGCCTCTCCTGCCGCCGCCCGGCTTTCTCACCTTCCCTGTCATCCCTCCCTCAGCTTTCGCCCACCTCGCCCTCTCTCCCTGCCCCGCCGGCTTTCTCACCTCCCCCGCTTTCTCGCCTCTCCGCTCCTTCCCTTATAAGGCCGCCCGCCGGCCTCCCTCAGCCACTCGCCTTCCAGCCGTCCTCCCTACACAAGCTCCTTTCTTCTTTGGCTCTCTCCACCTCGGACCTCTCCACGGCCGACGCAGCACCCTCGGGCCGATCTACACCCTCTACCATGCCTGGCAGCGGCAAAGGGAAGGGACGCCGGGGAGTCCGGAGGGCCGCCATGGGCACGCCGGAGGCCGCATCACCAGCCCCCTCTGCCCCGGGCTCCCCCCCGGCGCCTCACAACCGCCCCTCGGGCGACTGGGCTGCGGGGGTCGACGCCAACACGGCCTCCATCCTCCAGGCGCTGGAGCGCATCACGACACGCCTCGACGGCCTCGACTGCGGCAGCTCCCATGGCGCCGAGGAGACGACCCCGACCGCGGCGAGCCGGGGTCCGGCCTACACCTCACCACCCACCCCGGAGCCTCGGGCGCACCTAGTCGGGGGAGCGCTCCCACCGCCTCCGCCTCAAGCACCGCTCCCGGGGGCGATCCATCCGCAATACGAGCGGTACGCCCGCCACACCGCCCAGCCGCCGGCTCCCGCACCTCCGGCCTACAACCAGGATGCAGTCGACCACACCCCGGCATCCGCGGCCGACGCCGTGAGGCAGATCCTCGCGTCGGCCGAGGCGCAACACGCCGGGAGGAGGAAAGGTATTTCCCCCGACTACATCGTTCCCTCCGACCTCGTCGAGAGGGGCCCCGAGCGAAAGCCGGTCAAGCGGGGCGAGGCGACCAAGGACGAGTATAGCCTCGACCTCGTCACCCTCATCAGCCACCCTACCTTCCCCGCCCACTCCCTCTCTGGCCTGAACCATCACGCCCTCACAGTTCTACGCGACAACCTGGTCTATCCGTGGCCTACCGTCCGCCGCTACTCGGAGTCCATCTTCACGTGGATAGTGGACGGTAGGCTTCTCCATGGATGGCATGACCCGGTCGCCCTCAACATGGTGAGGATGGAGTTCCACACCATGCCCGCCCCCCAAGCCGCCCCGACAGCCACCCGAGCCGCAGACCCAGCTCGACCCCGGCCCCAGCCACGGACCCAAGCCGACGCCCGGGTCCCCTACAGCAGGGAACTCCACGGGGCCCCCTGCAGCGCGTGGAACCATGAGCCCGCCTCGTGCGACCGGGCCGCATCCGGGGAGGCTCACGGTGAGGCGGGGGCAAGGCAACGACACACGTGCGTGTACTGTGCGAACGTGCGGAAGGTCCTCACAATGCACAGTGAGGCCGTCTGCATGGCAAAACGCGCACGTGAGCACGCGACCCCGGCCACCTTGGCGGATTTTTAGTCCGCCGGTCCCCCCCGGCCGGCCCGGAGGGCCATAACCGGCCTACACCCCAGACTACTGCCGACAACCTCACCACCACCACCGACCCCGACGCCCACGCCCTCACCGACTCCCAGCCCAGCCCAGACCTCACCTGCCCAGACAAAGCCTCCGGCCCCCAGCCGGAGTCCCACCGCACCGTCCGGAGCACCACCGGCTCCCCTGAAACACGGCCCAAACACCAACGCCCAGGCGCTGACCAACACAGCACCACCAACACAGCCGGGGACCATCACCCCCACCCCTAAGGCTCCCAACGCCTCCCACGACCACTCGACAACAGACACCGCCAACGCCGACCTCCACCTCTTCCCCGGCGACACCGCCTTCCTCAACCCCCCCCGACCCCCACCTGCCCCCTCACCCCACCCCGCACGACTTCGCTGCCCCCCTCTCCAACCCCCACCGCACCTCCTCCCCCTCCCCCCGACCCTCCCCCCGCCGTGGCAGACAACCTCGACGAGCCCACCGTCGACGTCGTCGACCCCCACACCCAGGACACCCTCCCCGCCACCCCCTCCTGGTGCTGTCACATTACAATGCATCGTGCAAACGTACGACGACGTATGTGATTTTTCGCCACTACGTAGTTGGTTAAACCAAAGTCGGTTAATCCAAATTATTGGTTAATCCAAACAAAATTGTCGCACCCCAAGCCACTTGCGGTACAGTTAAACCACACTTTCATGTGGTTATAAGGTCATCTAAGACCCCACCAACATTGTTATATGATAAATGATAGTAATTTGAGGAGCCTCCGAAAAAAGTTTGGATTAACCGATCGTTTGATTTAACCAAGCTTGGTTTAATGGGGTTATACTGTATATACATAAAAAAACAATAATCAATGTGTCCACATACATTGTATATCACATGTGCAATACATGTTTACTCAAAGTCAAAGCCAAAGCTCGGTTAAACCAATCATCGGTTAATCCAAACTAATTTCTAGGATATCTTCAAGTTTGATTTAGCGCGGTTATACTGTATATGGTTCCAGTGCTTGTTTATCATAGTCCATTATTTTTTATTGAAGAATTTATGAAATCATGTAAATTATTGGACTTGAAGTGAAAGCATCTAATGACTGACATGTAGTTTTGTTTGTGTGTTGTTTATGTTTTGTATCCTCACTCAATTTCTTAAACCTGCATAGTCCGATGAAATATCAAATTTTCAAAACCAAACCAATTATCTAGATTTGATTTTACATATCTAACTTAGTTAAAGCCGTGTTCACACGGGCAATGTAAATCGATTCGTAGAAAGCGACTTGCCTAGTTCGCCTCACATTTCTCGTGTGAACGGGCGTCTGATGCAGATTAGGGCTGATTCGATTCACGTGATGCGGATCCTGTAAACCACCTAGTGAGGTAGTTTACGTGAATCGATTTCTGTGATGCGGATAATTTTGCCCGTGTGGATGCACTGATGCGGATTAAGGAAGTGACACGCATGCGCAGTCGAGACCTTAGTTTGTTGACTTTCCGGTTGATCAAAAGCGCATATTATATAATTTGGTCTATGAACCTGTTAGAGGTGCACAGATATTTTTTTCATCATTTATTTTTAGGGTTTCACTGCCCAGCAGAAGTTTTGACCGTTCCAAACCAATACGATTAATTAAATACATATCTAGGTCGAATCCACTCTCTCGTGGTGGCGCTGGTCACACTGGACTTGCTCATGCGCAGATATCGACTTCCGGCCCAAGTAGTGCTCGTGTGAACGGGCGGCTAATTCGACTCACCTGATTCGATTTGTCTGATTCGCCTCACATTTTGCCCATGTGAACACGGCTTTAGATACTGATGCACTTATTAAGCATGTGTTTCTGTGTAGAAGGCAATACTGAGTCAATTTAACAGAACCTGTTACTGCAGAAGTCTATGGTGTCAGAGTTTTGGCAAGCTTGCCAAAACTAATTTTCCATGTTTGCACTCAAAATATATAAAAGGTTTACCATTTAAAATAAAGGTAACTTTAAACTAATGTAAGGTAGATACTAGTGATCGATCTAATATATTTATCTCAGAAAAAAATACAGAAATTCAAAACTATCGGACTATGCAGATAAACAGTGCGTATTGGAACAACCACCTCCACAGTTAATTCCAGTTTTTACTTAGATTTAAGCAGGGTTGTCATTCACCCCTACTCTATTGTGTAACAAACCTCATTTGCGAGTCAAGTAGGATCGGTCAATTCAAGCCCTGCTTGTGATTTATGCTTAGTATACTGTGTAAGTGCAGCGATGTTTAGTAGGGGGATTTTCATTTTAATGAATTCCAAAAGTGAATAACATTTTCTCCTGCCTCGTTTACTTTATGAGCTCAAGCGGTATTGGCTATTGTTATGCCACCTGATGGAAAGCGACTGCACTAACTAGTAGGGTGTGGTGGCGCCACCTAATGACAACCAGGTGCGACATGGTTCGAAGTATCTAGGTTCGAAGGAGCGTGAGGAGGGGTCATAGATGGACATCGGAGTGTTTCCAAACGGTGCTTTCATTTAAGTAAGTTCACGGCACAATTTATTAATATTATAACATATTTCGAGGAAATCTCAACGACTGACAACTAGACAGCAAATCAGCGTGAGTATGCACGTATGTGGCTTGATGACCAGGAGGCTCTAACCATAGTTACGAGAGTTGCAAAACATATAAATATAATACGTCATGAATGCTTTTGACAGTTTTGTGGCAGGATACACGAAGCCAAGAAACACGAGGGAAATGGGTCGTGTTTACTACGATGGGTTGATGTTCTTATTGCGAATTGCAATATTCAAGCTATTGCTATTCCTGATATTGTATTGATTTTAGTTACTAATATCGTAGATAGGTACATCACATGAAAATAGTAAAATTGGTGCACAGTACTGCAAATCGGCAGACAGACAGATCTCACAGAATAGATTAAAGGGTTTTTTAATTTGAGTAAATATGATTAGTCGTTCCAAAATTATCTACGATTTAGTTTTCCTAGAAATCAACATTTTGTCCTATAGTCTAGACTAATAGAGGGGGTGTAATGACGTCATGAGGCAACTTTCGGTGGCCATATTGGATGACATACAGAAGGCTTGCAACTGCCTACACTGTGGTTATTTACTGATTTGTTGGTTTATTTGTCACTGTTTTGAGCAGTTTGGCCTCAGAAGCTGTAAGTAAACACACTGGATGTAAACTACCCAGAACCTCCCATAACACAAGACAACTCTGTTTTACTGCATCTGCATGCATTCACAACATGGCTAGGGAGGGTGCTCGTAATCCATGATGGCAGCCCGCTGACCACTAATTGCTAAGTAATGACGTCACGTGCACTCCCTCTATAGACTACACCACGGTTCCAGCGGCGCGGTGCATTGTGGGATGCATCAGAGCAAACCCCCCCCCAAAAAGCACATGGCACATGCTAATACACTGGGTGCAGCTATGAAATGTGCTAATTTCAGCTAATCTCAGCTCTTGTTCGAAACATAGAATACTAACTAAAAAAATATATATAATAAATACTCAGTACCCTAAACAAATTAATGGAAAAACTAATGTACAAAAGAGTTTACCAATTTCTTAACAAATACAAAATATTATACAAATACCAATTTGGATTTTGAGAGAATCACTCAGCAATAATGGCTCTGACTGAAATCTTAGACAACATACTACAAGACCTTGAAAATGGGAAACATGTTGCAGGAGTCTACTTAGACCTGAGCAAAGCATTTGATACCGTAGACCATGACATCCTACTCTCAAAACTTAGGCACAACGGAATTCGAGGCCAGGGACTTAAATGGTTTGAGAGTTACCTAAGCAATAGAAAGCAATTTACATACATAAACGGTAAACGATCCAAGCTAAACTCAATCAGCAATGGTGTCCCCCAAGGTTCTGTCCTGGGACCTCTCCTATTTTTGATCTACACAAATGATATAGTCAACTGTACAAAACAAGATGTCAAAACAAGGTTATTTGCAGATGATACCAACGGCTTCATAACCTCAAATTCACCCAAACAACTAAAACATTCAATTAAAACATTCCTTTCAGACATATTTACATGGTGCAATGATAACAAATTAACAGTAAACCTGAACAAAACATGCTACACAATATTTAAAAGCAGAAGTACAACCATTCCTGATTACCTAAACAACATAAAGATAAACAATAACACAATAAAGAGAGTCCCTTCTGTGAAATACCTAGGTATAATTCTAGATGAGAACCTCAACTGGGATGAACATATTGATGCCTTAAATAATTCAATAATTAAAACGGCTAACTCATTTAAAATAATCAGACGACGGGTACATGAGGAAAATAAAAAATTACTATACTATGCATACGTTTACTCCAAAATCCAGTATGGTATAGAGGTGTATGGGAGAGCCAAATCATCAACCCTAAAAAAGATACAGACACAACAAAACAGAGCCTTGAAAATACTGTTTAGCAAAGACTATCTCACCCCAACTAAATCACTTCATAAAGACCTGGACTTACTTATGGTAACTGACATTTATAAAATATACATTGCAAAATTTGTTTACAAGCAAAAGAATGGCCTCCTCCCTGAAATATTTGATAATCTCTTCAAAGAAAACAATCAGGTCCATTCCCATAACACACGACAGATAAATAACATACATCACAAACACACTAGAAACAAATATGGCAAAATAACAACTGAAAACCAAGGAACCAATATCTGGAACTCAATACCAGTAGAGATTAGAAACCTTCAAACTTTGAAAAACTTCTGTAAAAAACTAAAGATAAGCTATCTCAATGCATACTAAATCGATTACCAGTAAAGAATATATATAATACCCCTATTAACATACATGCAAAATAACTACTGATACTGCATGTAAGTACATGAATCCATGACACAATATCCATATAATATTCCTATCATTACTTTGTTTCTTACTAACTGTGAAGAGACGCATCAGTAGCTCATCATAATCATTAGTTAAAAATGTAGCTTAGGTTTAATAATTTGTTATTGTCATCACTTATTCATTCACATCATGGAGACCAGCTAGATAAGCATCGCTTTTCTGGGATCCTTTCTGTCTGTAAGGAATTTGTATGCATTTATTGTATCACCTCAATTTATTGTAAACATACCTTGCAGAGAGTTAAAATAAAAGAATTGAATTGATTGAATATTAATCTTTTATCCAGCATTGAATTTACATCAATATAATATGCACATCTTATGCCATGTGCATTTAGATTTAGACAAATCTGGGCACTCAGACTAGGGTTAGAGCCATAGCCAGAGTCAGTTTTACTTATTTTATTGGATGTTTTTATTTATATCTTATGGTTAATGACATATGCAGAACTAGAAAATGAGTAGGGTTAATCAGATATTGGTTATATATTTCTCTAAAACAAGTGTATGTTGACACATTTGACATTTTAATATTTAGAACAAGAATTAATAATAGTGATGTGGATATCACTGATTGTTTTGTGTGGAATTGTATATTTCTTAGCTCAAAATGTTGAACTATGGCTAGTTTTGTCTTAGCTATATTCATCAGATCATTATATTGCATGTGTGCATACATGTTTTATGCCAAATTGCTATATATTTCTATTCATTTTGAATCAAATCAAAGTTTTTCCGTACACGTATCGACAAACTCAATGGCCATTCACATTTGCTTTGCTGCCAACGCCGTTTTCAGCGCATGCACAGTCGGAACCGTGATCCCGTCTATTCATACTATTACTTATATCCTATTACTATTCACATTTATTTTTATATCTACCTACTATGGACGAAATTATGTAACTACCATACTCCTGAGTATGAAATAAAGAATATAATTGAATTGAATACTTCCGCAGCACTGTCTTGTAACAACTCTCTACATTTTAGCCTTAGGAGGGTGAATGGCGACCATATTTAAATCCCAGCAAAAATTATATTGGTAAGACTAAGAGCCGACTGTGAACAACCGGTGATGGTGGTTTCAGCAACATTGTTTATCTATAAATTAGATACGTTCAGTGTTTGTTTAGATCAAGATTTCGCACACACACGCATCGACTGGTTGACAGAGGTCACCGTAGGCTTAGTCGATATTACTAGTACTACTACTAGTTTAGTCTAGTAGCTGGGTTACAGTTAGATAAAAGATTCACCCAGCACTTACAGTACAGGGGTCAACCATAACATAGTCTAAATACAAGCGAAAATAGCTTTAGTATGGAACAGGAAGTAGAAACTTTGGCTCCAGGATCAAATAGTCACCCATATCGGCACAGAGTTCATGAAATGGGAGACAAGATGGCGGTGATAAAACGCCGTCGGTTTTATTTTTAAAATTCCATAAGCTACATGTTTTATTATATATTTAAAATCAAAAGTAGCGGGTAAATATGAAGATTTATGTGAAGAATATATTTTGCTTCTTAAATTAAGAATTTACCAGCTCAAATCATTTCCCCGCCATGTTGAAATTCTTCGCCCGTTTTTCTAATATGTTGGTTTTCACCGATGTACTGGATGTACGGGGTGAATCCTTGATCTACTTTACAGTTAGATAACAGATTCACCCCGTACTTGCAGTACAGGTCCCTGGGGTGAATATTTTATCTAGTTACAGTTAGTGTCCTGTGGCATTTATTTATTTATATTTATTCACACTGTTTTGGAAGAATAGACTGCATCACCATTTCAGCAGCGCGGTGCATTGTGGGATACGTGGAAGAAAAACAAACCCGCGGGAAGCATATTCCACATGCTAATACACTGGGTGCAGCTATGAAATGTTCTAGTTTCAGCTTATCTCAGCTCTTGTTTGAAACATTTTTTCTCTCTTGAAGATTTATATTGCCTATCATGGATAAGTCTGAATAGACTTGTTTTCACCATTAGACAGTTTGTCGATAGAAAGCCCCAGCCTACACTTTTACCGACCCAAGAGATTTTTAACCTCCCGCACCACATAGACATGGTGTATGAGAGAAACTGGCCTTTGATGATATTATAAGTTATACACAGCGGCGGAAATCCAAATTGGCAAGTGGGGGCATGGGGAATCGAACCACTGACCTTCACATTAGGAGTCCGACCTAGAAAAAAGTCAGACACTCTAACCACTCTGTCACAGAGAACACCAACTAAAAAAATATATATAATAAATTAAGATATTATTCTTTTATCCAGCATTGCATTTACATCAATATAATAAGCACATCTTATGCCATGTGCATTTAGATTTAGACAAATCTGGGCATTCAAACTAGTGTTAGAGCCATAGCCAGTCAGTTTTACTTATTTTATTCAAGTTTTTTTTATATCCTATGGTTAATGACATATGTAGAAATAGAAAATGAGTAGGGTTTGTCAGATATTGGCTATATATTTCTCTGAAACAAGTGTCTGTTGCACATTTGGTATTTAAATATTTAGAACAAGAATTAATACCGACCCACCCACGGGGAGGCTTAGGACTAACGCATGTAGATATATATACAAATACATAAACAATATAAACATAATACAATACCCACAGAGGATTTCGTCAAAATCCAGCAACCGGAAACGGAAATAGGCCTCTATGGGCGCTGCCATTTGTAATATCTCGTTGAATAACCATATATGCAAAATCCAGCAAAGGGAAACGGAAATCGCTCGTCGAGCTTAGCTACGCACCAAACAGGGTGGATGACAGCGATTGGCTTAACGCCTTAATGATGCGCCACCGCAGAGTAGCACACGCCGAATCGAAGAACAAGTACACTGGTCCCTCCCCACAGACCTTCCATATATGGTGAGATGACGTCACTGAGAGCAGTGTACCTGTTCCCCTGCACTACTCTGCAGCGATGCTGTCAAGGCATTAAGTCCATAGGCCCAATTTATGGTATTCGGGGTCAGCGATTGGTTAATAATATATCAAAACAAATGCCCGCTGCCATAGAATTTGCTGATATGCGCAGTTCAAAACTTTGATATTATTCAAAATTAAAAGAAATAAAGAACAATTTGGCATAAACATGAAGGCACAAATGAAATATTAATAGTGTCTTCCGTGGAAACGACGGCCGTATTCGGGTCACCCGAGTTACTAGAATTTCAAATCGAACACCGCGAGTGGAGTAAGAAAATACACGCGCAATAATAAAATACTTTGCTGTAGAGTGTAGTTATATCGGGGGGTCGGTCCTAAGCATTGCTTATTCATATTAATGGTGATGTGGATACCAGCCTTAAAGTGATTGATTGTTTTGTGTGGACTTGCATGTTTCTTATCTCAAAATGTTTAACTATGGCTAGTTTTGTCTTAGATATATTCATCAGATCATTATATTGTATGTGTGCATACATGTTTATGCCAAATTGTTATGTATTTCTATTAATTTTGAATAAAATTGAAGTTTTGCCCTACCCGTATCGGCAAACTCAATGGCCGTATGCATTTGCTTTGCTGCCAACGCCATTTCCAGTGCATGCACAGTCAGAACAGTGATCTCGTCTATTTAAGATACATGTACACAAAATCGTGACAGTGGCAAAATCACTGCTATCTGTATTTTTTACAATTATCTTCTGCTTGATAGGCTATAGAGCCTGTTGCAGGTCGGGTCGGTCGCCATGATGACTATGACACAAGTCTACCTATATTCTGACCACAACTTATCTAGCCTCGCCTTGAAACAGTTCAGAGTAGGTGCATCTGCGACTTGTTCTGGGAGCCGATTCCATGAATTGGTTTCCCGTTCTACCAGAAAGTTCTGCTGGACTTTCTTATTTGTGCGTTTAAAAAAAAAGTTTCAGGTGGTGACCACGTCGGTTCTGGTTATATAACTTGATATAGTCCTCATCCACTGTATAATATCCATGAGTGTGCTTATACAGCTTGATCAAGTCTCCTTGTGATCTCTGGTGATACAGGCTGGGTAACTTGAGCGCTGCCAGGCGTTCCGGGTATGGAGTGTCCTTCAGACCGGGTTCAAGTTTGGCGGCTCTCCTCTGTGCATTCTCCAAGAGTTCACAGTCTTTGTGGTAGAGGGGGGCCCAGGCTGGGTATCCATACTCTTATGATGGTCATACCAGGGACGTGTACAGGCGCATAAGGCTTCCTCCATCCAGGTAGGTGTATGAGCGGCGGATCATGCCAAGAGCTCTGTTTACCTTATCTACTTGGTTACCACAGTGATGGCTGAATGTCAATTCCGTGTCCACCCATACGCCAAGGTCCATTTTCTTGCATTTCTCCATATTGAAACTGAGGAGCCAGCTGCAGCACCAGTGTTGGAGTTCATCCAAATCCTGTTGGATGGTAGTATGTCCGGTGTCCTTCTGTACTTCCGAGAATATTTTGGTGTCATCCGCGAACATAATAATGTTTGATGTCATTACTTCAGGCATGTCGTTCACAAAGATAATGAACAGCATGGGATCAAGGACACTCCCTTGGGGGATCCCACTGAGCACTGCTGCGATCATAGTCAGAACACCATTGATGGACACTTGTTGGATTCTATTTCTCAGGAAGTCCGCAATCCATTCCCATATCCTATCGCTAATCCCATACGATTTGAGCTTCGATAAAAGTCTCTCATCGGGCACTGAATCAAAACATTTTGAAGTCTAGATACACAATGTCAAGCATACCTCCTCTATCCAATAGGCCAGTCCAGTTGTCCAGGGTAGCTAGAAGCTGAGTCACACAAGATCACCCTTTAATGAATGCATGTTGACACTTAGAGATCAAGTCATTGACGTTCAGGTGATCCAATACTTGGTCTCTAATTAGTTGCTCCAGGATTTTGCAGATAACTGAAGTCAAGCGTGCCTGTCGCCTTTCTTGTGGATGGGGGATACATATCCAGTTTTCCATTGTTTCAGAATTTTCCCTAGTCAAATCAAGTATAGAAATGAGACCCAGTCGATGAAACTGTGCTGGAAATCTATGATGTAAACAAAAATACTCAACATCTCTACAAGTTTGCAAAACTAAAAACAGACTCAAATAAATTTTAGGACTTTGAATGGCTTCTCTTTTCATATAACCAATTATGTGCTCCACAAGTGACAGAAGTGGATATGGGATAGCTAGCTTGGCTCCCCGCCACAAACAAGTAGTCCTTAGACTTGGCACAAAGCATTAAAACATCGGACCATATATGGTCTGTAGGGAGGGACCAGTGTAGTTGTTCCTCCGCGTAGCGTGCACTACTCTGCAGCGGTGTCGTCAAGGCATTAAGCCCATAGACCATCAATTTATTAAAGTTGCATGGTCCGATGAAATATTAATTTTTCAAAACCAAAACATGTATCACTATTTGATTATATATATTCAGCTTAGATATTGGTGCATTAACTAGTGATTTGGGACAGCACATATAAAATAATCAATGAATTTACTATGGACACCTACTTTGAGAAAACCATCACACAGGGAAGCCATTAACCAATTAGATCAATCTCGTGGTCATTAGCCTTGATACTCATTCCAAGTACCTAGTCAGGTTCCAGGATGTCCAGTGGTAGTATTGCTGGCGCCATAATAATAATAATAATTATGTAATGGTCTATTTCAGCATTGACAGCCGAGCGGCTTAAACGGCGGTGAAATCGCTAAGTCTGTCACTTAATTATCGGAATAATAGGTGATATTCCTGATTCCCATGACTATTAAAATAATATATATATGACTTAATCCAATTGTATTGTATTAAATAGCATATTTTAGGCAGTTTACTTGAATATTTCGGGTGAATTTAATTTAGAACCTCAGAACCAGTATAATTAGTTTCTATGTATGTCAATAAGTTGAGCCCGGTTGCCAGGCAATTTAAAACAAATTGCCAGTTATCTAGCAACAGGGTAACTCTTTGGTTTTTTAATCATTTTCTGAAATTTAAGATACAATATATCATTTGTGTGGTCAAAAATATTAATTACAGAAATGTTGGTAGCTAGATCGAATGGTTGGACAGCTAACTGGTTTTATTTGAAAGATTTATTCCGAAGAGAAGTAGAAAAGACATGGAAGAACGCAGGGAAGGGGGTGGGGACCAGGAGATTGGCCTCTCATAATCGTTTCGACAAGCTTGCCAAAAAGTCCTCTGGCTATGACCCAGATGGACATGTCGCGATGACCACATGATGTGAGATGACTTACTAATCCTGGAAACTGACAGGGCTGTAGGTAGGTATTTATGTTTGGGGTGTGAACATTCTGGGAATGGATTGGTGCCATAAGCCCATGGCACTAGGGTTTTTAACCAAATTTTATTTTGTAGAAAGGTTAATTTGATCCGCCGCAAATACACAGGTTTCCGGGTTTAATGCTATGATGGCAGCAGCTGTTCTAGCCGTGCCTATGCATTATCGTTTGGACGGGATCCATCGCAAATGCGCCGGGTTCTTGGCTTAAGGCTGTGATGGAAGCAGCCGTTGCACAGTGTATGCGCCAGAGGACAGCCCAGGGTAGTAGAACTATATCAGTTTCTACACTCACCTATAACAAACTGCACATTCTATGATTCAGCCGGGCCTGAGCATTAATGGTTTGACGGGATCCGCCGCAATTGCGCAGGTTTATGAGTTTAATGCTATGATTGCAGCAGCCGTTCTGGTCGTGTCTATGTGTTATCGTTTGGACGGAATCCATTGCAAATGTGCCGTTCCACAGCATATATGCGTCGGATGACAGCCTGGGGGTGTAGCACTATATCAGTTTCTACATTTGCCAATGACTGCACGCTCTGCGATCCCGAGCCAACCGCCGGTGCACACACTGCGGAACGGCTGCTGCCATCATAGCGTTAAGCCCAGAACCTGGCACATTTGCGATGGATCCCGTCCAAACGATAATGCATGACCAGAACAGTTGCTGGCATCATAGCATTAAAACTGGAAATCTGCGCATTTGTGGCGGATCCCATCAAGCCATTAATGCTCAGTTCTGGCTGGATTGTAGAATATGGCTGCTGCCGTCATAGCATTAAGCACAGAACCCGGCGCATTTGCGATGAATCCCGTCCAAATGATAACGCATAGGCACAACCAGAAAGGCTGCTGCAATCATAGCATTAACCTGTGTATTTGTGGAGGATCCCATCAAACTATTAATGCTCAGGCCCGGCTGATGTGTCCAGCATGGAATGGCTGCTGCATTAGCTAAGACAAAGGATCTGAAAATCAAAAACTTTAAAATGCACATATCTCACTCCATATGGTTCACTCCTTTTTACATTCAATAACAAAAAAATGTTTTCCTTTTATATACAGTGTAACTGACAAATTTCAAACGGATGCGCACAAAACATGTGCGTGCGCATCCTCACATACATTTAGACCGCCAAGGATATGCGTACTGCTCACATATGGTATGCATGGACACTATGTATGTGGCACAAATTATTAGAACTATTCCGAGTTTGTTTGTTTTCCCAGACAGGTTATACCGATTCCCTTTAACATTTGGTATTGCTATCTAATGAATTTCCATTTCTCATGTACATATTTTTGCTGTGTTAAAAACTGTTATTATTTACTGTTGTGTCATCCATATGTCTCATCCTCCCTCATACCAAATTGATTAATTATATTGATATAATTGACCAAACAGCATTGAATATCCAACATGTAGGGGAGGGGCAACATTCACCTCATTTCCCCTCCCCCTCTAGGTATGGCCCTGCACAATAGGCCTACTTGGTTGGGGGAGGCTAATGAGGTCACGAGATTGGCCTAATTGGTTAATGGCCTCCCTGTATAATGGGTGTTTCAAAGTGAGTGTCCAAAGGGGTGAGGTTATAAATTCACGGGTTATTCTGTATATGCTGTCCCAAATCATTAGCTAATACACCAGTACCTAAGTTGGATTTATAAGTAGTTTTAATTTTGACAAAATTTCATCAAAATGACACCAGACTAAATGATTAGTAGGTCATAACAATCAATTTCATATATTTATCTAAAAAAATTAAAACAAACATTCAAACGCGATCGCACTATGCAACTTTAAGCTTAGTTATAACACATATAGCAATACCAGCATCTATTTTTGGATCGATATTTACATTTCCACAATATAAGCGTCAATTGGGCCCATGGGCTTAACGCAATGACGACTCCGCTAAGGACTACTTGTTTGTGGTGGGGAACCAAGCTAAGGGGATAGATAGCAATAGCATGCAGTCAGTTTATATACAAACTGATAATACAGCCTGCTTGTTTAACTCTGTTATTTATTTATCCAATCCAGCTCCCTAACCATGTCATCTGTGGAGGAGCTTCCACTGGACTTGACTACCATAATATCAAGACTCACACCCTTTGATCACCCGCTGTACAGCTACAAAGGTGCCGCCGGCATCTCATGGCAATCCCAGCAACGGAAGTCTGCGGTGCTGGTTCCGCTGTTCCTAAACCAAGATGGCGTCCCGTACGTGTTGCTCACTCAAAGGTCCTGGACGCTTCGAAGTCACGCAGGTGACGTGGCCTTCCCGGGGGGCATGAGGGACGATGGCGACAGCTCTGAGATAGAGACAGCTTTGCGGGAGGCAGAAGAGGAAGTGGGTTTACTGCGCAGCGACGTGCGCATCGTATTGCGACTTCCGCCATGGGTGAACCGAGAACAGGTGATCATCTTTCCAGTGGTAGGGATCATTCCCAGCGACTTCATTCCAAAGCCGAACAAGGCGGAAGTACAGTCGGTGTTCACTGTTCCCCTAGCGCGGTTTCTCAGTGACGACAGGCATGAAACTAAAACTTTTAAGAATGCGTCTGGGAAGTCGGGAATATTCCACATTTTTACGGACACTATTGACAAACAGACATACCGTACCTATGGTCTCACCGCTGGTATTATCACGGAGGTAGCTATTGTGGTACTGCAGAAAAAGACAGCATTTACTTATGATCCACGGATTGAAGTGACCCCGGAAAACCCATTTTCGGCGCACCTTTCATATCTTACGGAAGAGTACGATTTTCCTATAAGCCGACTTTAAGGCTAAATTACCCCCCCACCCCCTTGACAAAAGGAATTAATGTGTCGTTGTAATATAAGGATATTGAATGGACATTGTATCTAGATATATATGTGAATTACAACTCTTGCAAAGTACATGTATTTTATATTAAAAACTAGACAATTAAATGTACCTTTTAAAATCTATTTTTACTTGGTTTGTTGAACATACTAATTATTCATGATGTACTGTTCCATCCGAGCAGATTCACCGAGCGCGGTGGCCGAATCGGTGGAGCGAAGGCCTCGCGTGCGGAAGATCGCAAGTTCGGTTCCCGGTCGAGTCAAACCAATGACTTAAAAATTGATACTTGTCACTTCCTAGCCTGGTGCTTGGCATTATTAGGATAGGGCAAGTCTGGTTAGCTCGGTGTCAGGATGATGTGACTGAGTGGGATATCAGGTCATGGTGCGGGCGGCCTGATTTCCCAGTGGGGCAGCACTATAAAATCGCCATGAGCGCATACTGTCACAAGTCGGTACCCTCCTGATATGACCCTAGATGTTGCTAGGACATAAAACAACAAACAAACAAACCGATCAGATTCAAAGCTTTATATGATATATATGGGTGTAGCTGGGTACTGACATTGATTGTTGCAGTATTGTCCATTTCCGATGTAAATCCACTGTAGTTGGTTGGTTGTTGCTTTACGTCCTGGCAACATAACATCTTAGGTCAAATTAGGACGCGTACCGACTTGTGGCAGTGTGCACTCATGGCGACTTTATAGTGCTGCACCACTGGGAGATAAGGCCATCAGCACCATGACCCAATATCCCACTCAGTCACATTATGCTAACACTGAGCTAACCAGTCCTTGCCCTATCCTGTTAATGCTGAGCACCAAGCTAGGAAGCAACAGGTATCAATTTTGTACGTCATTGGTTGGAATTGAACTACCGATCTCCCGCACGGGAGGCCTGCACTCTACCGATTCAGCCCACCACGCCCTGTGAAATCCACTGTAAGGTATGGACCGGGGGTATATGTATAATGAGGGTGAGGGTGGGATTTAGGGTGCTTGTGATGATAAAGTGAGACTGAGAGTGAAGTGAGGGTAAAGGGGCTGTCACATTAGGGTTTTTTGCGGGAGCGTATGGCGGCGTAGGCGCGTTACGTCATATACGTCGGCATACGCTACTCATACGCTACGCATACGCTACTCATACGCCGCCAGATGCCGGCTTATGTGAAGCGTATGAGGCATACGCCGCCATACGCTTTCATAAATCCGTCCGTCCAAATTTGTTTGTGCATGCTAAAAAAAACTCGACCTATGAGGGCGTATGGCCCATACTGTCAAAAAATGTCACAGCACGCTCCCATACGCTCCTCGTACGTTCCACATACGCTCAAAACCACCCAAAAGGTCACCAAATGTCATCATAGGCCGGCACGCGCAGGACCTACGTAGGTTTTCAATACGCTCCCGCCATACGCCGTAATGTGACAGGGCCTTAAGGGTGAACTCAGAGCGAAGTGAAGGTGAGGGTGATAGGGTGAAGCGAATAGACCACACGCTCATTATTGAGTTCATTGTGGGGGGGGGGGGCGGGGAGACCAACACGGTCAACTTGATGCACTTGTTTTAGCTGTATTTTCATATACAAATATTCTGTGACCATATGAATATCGGAAATCGGCTGCCATGTGCCGTTTCTCCAGCATAGCTTTCAGTTGTTCAACAGTGGCCGTGAGAGGCGCCACCAGAGCCTGTGTTACTAATTTTCATGGGCGTTAAGGAGCGTTTGAAATAGCGAATGGTAGACAGGAAGTGTGAACACTTATTTGTCTCTCATTTTTGCTTGAGTGCAAGTAAATATGCAACACAAGGAATAATTAGTAGCATGTGGTGAATAAGGGATCAAATTTGCCTGGATCATTAGCCCATGCTTTTTCTAATCTGTTCTTGAATGAATTTATTGACTCGGCATCAATAACATTTTGTGGGAGACTGTTCCATATATTTATGATCCTGTTTGAGAAACTGTGTTGTCTTAACTTTGAAATGGCTCTGGGTTTTACTAGTTTGAGAGTATGGCCCCGACTGCCTTCTCTTTTATTCAAGGTGAAAAATTGGTTCATATCTATTTTATCAATTTTTTCATAATTTTAAATACTTCAATTATGTCACTTCTTTTCCTTCTGTAGGAAAGGGTAGGAAGTTTCAATTCCCTAAGCCTTTGTTCATAGGGTAAGTCCTTTATAACTGCAACTAGTTTCGTTGCACGTCTCTGAACCTTTTCGATCTCCAGAATATCTTTCCGAAAAATTGGGCTCCAAATTTGTGGACAGTATTCCAAAATTGGCCTAACAAGAGACTTAAATAGAATGAGAAAATTGTTCTTTTTGAGGCGATGGAAAGTTCTTTTAATTATTCCTACTCTCTGGTTAGCATTTGAGATGATAGTCCTCATGTGTTTCTGAAAGGAGAGTTGGGAGTCGAAGGTTACGCCCAAGTCCTTTTCATAGCTGTCTTGTTGCAGGACAGTGTTCTTCATATTATAGGCATAATGAGGATTATTTTTCCCGTAATGAATAATTTTGCACTTCTTTTCATTGAAGGGGAATTGCTATTTCTCAGACCATTGTGCGAGTTTCAGAATATCCTCTTGCAAGAGATTTTTATCTCCTACATCTTTTATGGCTCGAAAGACTTTTGTGTCATCCGCAAATATTTTTAGGTTTGATGAGACACTGCCTGGCAGGTCATTTATAAATATTATAAATAATATTGGTCCCAGCACACTTCCGTTCGAAATAAGGCTAGTCCGTTTGTCTGAGCCAAGTGAGAGTAGGCGCGGACATGCAGAATATGGGTTGAGTTTTTCCTTCGGAGAAGTGAAAACTCAGAGGTGACATTAAAGGTCATCCAGCATACCACAGGCTAGACAAATCTCTACTGGATATCTACTTATTCTAGCACAACAGGTGTGTATAATTCAGTCTAAATGTTAATTTGTATCCAGAAAATAAATTATCATATCAATTATTATATAATAAATATTTAGATACAAATTAACATTGTCATAATAGATGACAAATTTATATATTTATGACATTTGGACATTTGTTTTCTTTTATTTGTGTAGCTTTATTCCCAAGACAATGAAGGTTACCTAAGATAATAAAGGGAAACACTGCAGAAAAGTGAATATTCAGGTGGACAAGTAAAAATCACACCAGACTTGTCCTGTGGACAAGTGAAATATTGTGCTTGTTTCTATCACTGTTAACCTACTCATGTATATGCGTTCTCTGGTATAGGCTGAAGAGGTGGAACAAAATTGATTAATGTGATTTATCTAAGGCGAGAGGGCAGTTAAAATCCAACGACAGCAGACATGCCACATGATACGGGTTACCCGTATTTGATACGGATTTTGGTGTTATTTTGGCGTTAAGTGTTATGGCCATACTCCATTTTGATACGGATTTTTAGTTAAATCTATGGTGATACAGATTCATACAGGATTTTAGGTGAAAAATACACATCCAAAAAATGTGGCAGATCTCCTACAGCATAACAAGAACATTTGCTCTTAGGAAATGCCTTATAAAGTTTTAATTTATATTCACGATTGAAATAAAGTGAAGTCAAAGCGTGTGGTGTTGATTGTAAAAACAATATATTTACTGAAGTCGTAAATACATTTATATCTAAAGAATACGATTGAAAAGAATCGGAATTTAGATTAAGTAAACTATGAGACCAAGACGTGCTTTAAAAAGTCAAATGGTGTAGACTATTAAACCGATTAAAACCAGATAAAACAAATGTGAGTATTCACATTTCTGTCACATCACCTTTTCGAAAATGATATAAATATATAATTTACTGAAAAAAATAAGCCTAGTTAATTACTTGCCATGTGTTCCCTCCCCTTTGTAAGCACCCACATAGCCAGAATTATCGGCTTTGTCAGTACGACCGTCCGCACCTTTTCCCTTCCCAGATTCATCAAACCGCTCCTTGTGGGCTCCAGTATATTTGGATGTATCCGTCATACGATCAACAGCGCCTGATGCTGATACCTTTGACTTCATGTGCTGCAGAGAAAGGAAACCAGGGAAATATTAATAGGTACACTAAGTTCATCTAAATGTACAAATGTACACTTCCAAACACGGATTCATATAGGGAATAACGATACAGGTGCTCCTCTACTTACAAACGAATATATCCTTCAGATTATGCATGGAAATACAGACATCTAGACAATGTATCAATACACCAATATCTTTTAAAATTAAATTAAAAATTCTTTTTATTGAGGCTGTATTTATACTGTCCATAGCATATAAGCCCGGGTATTCAGGTATTATTTTCAATGCCGGCCAGCTGTAGTGTTGGTGTTATCTTATCACACAGTAGCTGCTGATAAGGTAGCAGGTATCTAGTTGGTTGGTATGGTTAGTAGTCTATGTTAGTTTAAAAAAGAAATTCTTGTCATATATATATTTTATTTGTTTCTACTCTTACTACTAGACTAGCCTACTCCTATTTACATATCATAGGCTTGTACGTAGTTGTGTGGTGTGCTATCTGGCTAATTTTGGCATGGTTACCTTCCATTGGCCGTCCAGCTGTTGGGCCATGATGTATCACATGCCCCTTTGCTGTGCAGCTTGGTGGGGGTTTCCTAGGCTTACTTTGCACAGATATTTTGTGTATGTTTTTAGGTCAGGAATTTGTCGTTCCATTACCGTTTGGGCATTCCACACATTGGCAGCCATTTCCAGCGCGCTTCTCTCATGAGCTTTTATTTGGCTTCTGGTCTGCCTTAGTAGTGGCACATTATTTGCTCAAGTAATCCTTTGGGGTTTTGTTAGGAGTTTATTGTTTTCACTATAGCTATATGCTAATGTTTTTAAATGAATTATTCTCCTATTTTCTAGTAATTTTACTTTAGTTCTTTTGTGTATGTCACAGGTGGGGTGCAGCTTGTCTACTCTTAGGCAGATTTTTAGGGTTCTGTTCTGCAGTATTTGCAGTTTTTTTAGAAGTTCTTTTTTTGCACCCATGTAGTTTACCTCCCCATAGTCAAAATAGGGGAGCACCATGCCTTTGAAGATTCTTATTGATATTTCTTGTGTCATGAAGTCTCTTAGCTTTGCAAATAGCCACAGTTTGTGGTTTACTTTTTGGATAATTGTTTTTTATACATGGGTTGTAGTTTAGTTGGCTGTCCAACTCAAGGCCTAAGTATATATAATGGTCTACATTTTCTAATGTTTGGTTTCCTAGCTTACAGTGTAGATTTCTTTCTGGCATTTGTTTATGCAAGGAGAGTACCGGTTTTGATTTGCTTGTATTGATGGTTATTTTGTTGGACTCACACCATTCGTCCAGTTTTAGTAGGAGCTTATTTAGTTTAGTTATAGACCTATTTCAATGTTTACAAACATTGCGTATGCATGCGCAGCTCGGCTGCAGAACGAAGGCACACTGCCACAGGGTTTGCCGGTACGCGCAGTGCAAAACGTCAGTTTTAGTCAAAATTAATAGAAATCCAGAACCCTAACCTTATAAATTTAATATAATCTTGTTGTTAAACATGTTTTCTATGTGTATTCCAATCGGTTTGTTTCTAGGTTATGTGGTTTTAGAGATATTTAACTTTTACTGCATGAAGATTGCTGACGGCCATTGACAATGCATTGACAGATTGAGTTTGCCGTACGCGCAGTGCAAAACTTCAGTTTTATTCAAAATTAATAGAAATCCAGAACCCTAACCATATCAATTTAATATAATATTTTTGGTAAACATGTTTTCTATGTGTATTCCAATCAGTTTGTTTCTAGGTTGTGTGGTTTTAGAGCTATTTCACTTTTTCTGTAAGAAGATTGCTTACGACCATTGACAATGCACTGAGTTTGCTGACTAGCCTGTGAAGGGTAAACACTGCATTGATAGACAGTCATTTTTGGCCTGGAGTTTTTTTTTTTAACTCTTTTTTCCCAGATGGATTTTTATACTCCTTGGCCTGGTCTGGATTTTCTGTGTCCTGGGCTTGTTTTTCTTTTGTTTCCTCACCTTGACTTTTGTTTTCAGCCTGTTCGTTGTCACCAGCATTTTTTTTTGGTGTTGTTTCTTTTTTTGTTTTTTTCCCTAGACGGAAGGCTTTAGTCACCACTGTCCAGCCGAAGTCGCAGTCCGCTTCTTTTAGCATGTCTGTGATTGTTTCCTGAACGTTTTCGTTTTATTTTTCGGGGATGCCATGCACTATAATAACAGTGAGCTTTTTGTCTTCAGTTTTTGGTTTGGTTGCCTGATTTTGGGTCGCGTCCGTTTGTGGCTTCTTCTTATCCGTGGACACTGTCCTGGTGTTGGCATTTTTTCTTACATTTTCGTTGGTCGTTAGCTTTTCATATTCTGCCTTGTACCATGTACATCTTATCTGTCATATGCTACTTGTAGTGCTTGTAGCTTGGTTTTGCAGACATTTCCGTTAATTGAGTCATTTTCTGTGTTGTTCGTTCCATTTCCGTCAGTCTCGTTCTTATCTCTCTTTTTTGTTTCTTTCTCCAGTTCTTCCCTGACTGTTCTTATGACCAGTCTCACTATGTCGTCCATGTTCATTTGTCCGTCCTCCATTTTATTTTTGTGCTGGCAATCCTTGGCTTCCACTACAGTAACCTTGTTTTTTGCCTTTTCCCACCATTTCTAATGGTTGGCACACTCCTGTGTGGTGTATGCTCCAGGTTTGTTGTTAAATTTCCTCCTGTATTTTGTTTTTACATCCTCAGATACGTATCCTGCGGTATCCTGGTATGTTTATGTGGAAGTTCCATTTGTGTATGTGTTGGTTGTGCACGATTTAGTACATTTGATTCGCGATATCAGCGTCCACGTTAGATTAGCGAACACTCTCTGGCGCCATCTTATACATGACCAGAACTTAGCTTAGCTAGAAGTAAAGACCCTGTTAATTGGATACTGTGTACTTGTGATTATTTATCGCTTCACACTGATTCACTATGAGCATAGCTTTTTATATAGTGGGACATTTAGTAGGTAGTGCAGCCCGCTGGCATTTTGCCAATCACTGGGTGCAGCGAGCAAATTTGTGTTTTTTCATTGCTTCTAACTCCACGTACAGGCAAACTATGTGTAATATTATAAAGTATATGTAGATAAAGCACTTCTGTATGGTTTGCTTTTTAATATTTTTATTTTAACAAGTTTGTTATCTGCACTTGAAAAATTTAGTTTTACACAATTATGTGTAGCACATGCACTTCTGGCTGTACAGCATAAACTCATTACTTTTAACAGTATGCAGGCTACACATCTGTTTTTAGGATCAATGGAAAGCTTACACTACCAGCTTTCAAATGATATATGGCAAGAAGGGGAAATGTGAATTATTTCATTTCCTTTTTAATGGTATGCAAAACGAAGCATAACTCTTTTTGGGACAGTGGTCCTCTTTGAACTTAAAGCTGACACAGCAGCTTTCTGCTTAAAATGACTTCAACTTCAAGTGAGTGAGTGACATACACTGAATCCTGAGTATCAATCACTGTCAACAGCATGGTCAAGCTTGTGAGTGAAAGGGGGGTCATTATCTTTATTCAATCCAAATTTAAAGCATATCGATGAAGTAGTTCCTAAGTTATGGCAATTTATGTTTTCTACTATTAGTATTAAGGTTATTGTCGATTTTGGTTCGCATCTGTCACTTTGACCTTTTTCTCAAGTTTGGAGTATCATATCTTCAATGAAATTAGAGTGATCACCCTAAAAGAAATGACAGATACTCTATGGGTAGAGGACTAGACAGATCATTAGAAATCGAATTACAGATTATCAAATATGGAACTTTGGCCAATATTGTCATCGTAATAAAAGAGGTTTTTTTTCAATTTTTAAGAGTTGACATTTTAACAATTATACATATTTCTGCCGTAAAATGTTGTGAGCTTGTTCTCTGGGTATAAGTAAAGCAGATCTTAAGATATGGTTAATGTCATTTGTTAAATAATTTTTGTTGAGTGGATGAAAATGGTTAATTTCACATTGGTTTATGCTGCTACAGTGCCATCAAACCAGCCTATTAATGCCGAGCGCCAGGCTAGATAACGCCAAGTATCAATTTGACTCTGCTGGGATTCGAACTCCCAACCTTCCGAACGGGAAGCCTGCGCTCTACCGATTAGGCCACAGTGTCTGGTTCGAGGCAAGGTATTATCTCTCATTTTAATTAAAACGAATAAATAATATACTATTTATAACCTGTACCAAGGCAACACGGGACATCTAATAGTCTCTCTTTCGTACATGTTTTACTTCTGTTACTGTTAGGGATGGTCCATAAATGTCAATGGTTTTCACAATCCGAACAATGTTAGGATTAGGTTTCACCCTTTCCGAAATTCCCTTAATCCAAACATAAACACATTTATAAAATGGGACCGATATAGCCTGAACATTCATCCGAACATGAATTCCCCCAACCCCCCAACCCCCAACCACCCATTCTGAACACTGTTCGGATTGTGAAGAACATTGATATTCATGGACCGTTCCTTATGCAGTCAATATGCACTACTTACATCCGCTTTCTTGGTACTGTTGAGTTTCTCGGCAATGGTTTCATAATCACTACCAGCAATTTCCTTCATGAAGTTAGTGAACTCTGGCTCTGTCAGGAAGCTGAATGAAAACAAACAAATCAACGTACGATAATCCATATAAAAATTCATCTAGAATATATCAATCAGCCCCTTTAATGGCCAACTAATAAACCCACCAGCAATGTCCCACCCCAACATCAGCAGGTTTTCAAGGGTTTTGGGGACTTTCATGTACAAGTGTTTTAAGGGGTTTTCAAACATTTTTCCGCATGTTCCGAATGTACCACAAGATGCAAGTTTTTCAATGTTTTCTCAGCAACATATTTTAGTTTGCCCTATAATTAAGTAACTAAAAAAAAAGTGACAACATAATATTTTTAAACATTTATTTACCATTCACAAAGTTAAACAGTCGCCTTGATAAACACTTATCACAACAACACTTGACATGGCATTAACCGCGACATGTGTGCGACTAGCAGTGTAAAAGGCTCGGCTCGCTAGAAATTGGCGCTTACAGGGGTTTTATGTGAACACAGGCGATATTCAAGGGTTTTCCGGTATCTGGTACTCTTTAATGTTATTTAGAAAATCAAGGGTTTTCAGGGATCTGTGCGAACCCTGCATCATAGCTCTTCTACATCACATCTAAACTGTCGAAAGGAGTGTAGTTTTGCCGTATAAAACACAGTAGCGAATATTGAATGACGCTAGGACATTTACACACACACATATGCATGCACACACACGCATGCACACACAGCTGCACGCACTCACTCCCACCTAGTTGTATTTCAAGAGCCAAGTCAGAGTATCATTCCCTTCTATGAATAGTTACCATACAATGAAACCTCATAATTCATTTATTCAATGGGAAAAAAAATCATTGATTGATTGCTCATGGTTTAAAGTCGCCAGCTATCCGCCGCGTGGAAAACAAACAAACTCGGAAATAGTTCAGATTTGTGCCACTTGGTGGCCTAATGCACCGGCGGCGGAGGCGATTTGTATAGACTTGGGTTGAATAAAGGAATACGCTCGTGGCTTCTGCGCATGCGCGGATTTTCTAACGTTGCCGCGAGCACTGCTATTTGTTTTGTTTACACTCGGCGATTCGACGTTGATCGAGCTGCTACGTTAATATCGCTTGGAATTTAAGGTTAATTTAATTAAATTTCATTATTTGAGTATGTAATTCTGTTAAATATGATCGCATTCAATAGATTTCGGCGTAATCGGTCCCTAAAACTAGTGGTGCTCGCCGGCAACAGGCTCAGGGCGATCTGCTGAGCCTGTTACCAGCGAGGGGTATTAATATCACGTCGATTTTTGGTTTAATTTAACCAAATTTCGGCGGCGGTGTTAATATTGCTTCAAGTTTGTGGTTAATTTGACCAAATTTGACTTTTTGGGCATGTAATTCTGTTAAATACGAGAGCTTTGAAAAGATTTGGGTCTAATATATTGCCGCCGATACTGGGAACCAGCGACACTTGTTACTGTGTGAGCCTGTTGCCGGCACAATTTCAGCCAATCACAGCACAGCTTTTCCATTGCAAATGGCCGCCACCTATGGGGGTGGCCATTTTGGAGACAACAAACTTCCTTTGCAGTTCAGACTAGCATGGCCCTGGTCCCCTACTCTCCCCACACATACTTGGTTCATTTAAACATAAAAACTAAACAAGGTTGTGCTTGGAGAGCATTTGTCGGAGTACGGTTCCCGTCGCCAGCGACCTATATCTGGTCCCTTTAACGTCATGTCGGTAGCAAAGGCAATATTCATGCTGAATAGCTAGTGTAGTAGTGGTATCTATTCTGTCAGCCTTGCCAATCACATTCACATGCCTACATTGAAATTTACGTGAAACACCAAAATAGTCAGATCCATGTCAAATGACCGCAAGAACTATCTCTGGATTTTGAAGTGTTTAGACTTGTATCAAATGACCACAGAACCGAACTCACACCTCGGACTCAGTCGGAAACGTCTCAGAGCACCTTTTGGCTTATTTGTGTTCAGGGTGTGTCTCGGAGACGCCTCCCATTTCAGACAGGAGACAAAAAGCGCCTCGAAAATGGCCGCCATATTCAGTGGTTTGAGCCAATCAGAGCGCTTCTTTTCCATTGCAAAATGGCTGCTGCCTATGGGGGCGGCCATTTTCAAGGCGACAGACTGCTTTTACCGTTCAGACTAGTGTGCCCGTCAGGAATTTCCCCAAGACGTATCGGAGGCGTACCCTGAATGCTAGGGCGTAAAACAAGAACAAACAAGCTAATGCTCAGTGTGCAGTGGAGGAGGCTGGCATGCGACTCCTGTCAAACCGGAAGTGATGGGAGCCCTACAACCAATTTCACCCTCATACGGTCGGTGTCAAGACGAAATAACATGCAATTGAACAGCCCACCCATAGTATTATTACATGACCTAAGAAAGGAAGACAAGACAGTAAGTTGGAAGCCATGTTGTCAACTCTTTATTTTATCACTACGTGGCAGCACTATAGATCAGTGGGGTAGAATGGTGACCCAAAAGTGTAGCATATATCATAATAATATGAATAAGCTATGCTTAGGACCGACCCCCGATATAACTATGTGCATGTATTTTTTTACTCCACTCGCGGTGTTCGATTTCGGGTGATCCGAGTCACGGTCGCGATAATCGAATACGGCCGTCGTTTCTGCGGAATAAACTATTAATATTTCATTTGTGCACCCATGTTTATGCCAAATTGTTATTTATTTCTTTTAATTTTGAATAAAATCTAAGTTTTTGAACTGCACGTATCGGCACATTCTATGGCAGCGGGCATTTGTTTTGATATATTATTAACCAATAGCTGACACCATATATGGAAGGTTTGTGGGGAGGGACCAGTGTACTTGTTCTTCGATTCGACATGTGCTACTCTGCGGCGGAACATCATTAAGGTGTTAGGCCAATTGCTGTCGTCCATCCTGCTTGCTCCGTACCGAAGTTTGACGAGCGATTTCCGTTTCCTTTTGCTGGATTTTGATTTCTCGAACAGGAGTTTACAAATGGTGGCGCCCATAGAAGGCTATTTCCGTTTCCTTTTGCTGGATTTTGGCGAAGTCAGGTTCAGTACGAGTATTGTTTAAATCTCAATATGTGTATATATTTACACGTGTTAGTCATTAGCCTCCCCGTGGGTGGGTCGGTATTAATATACAAGAGGCAATACAGCCTAGTTGTCTATGATTTTCAATGATAAAGAGGTCTCTGTATTCACCATCTGCACCACTTCCTGCAATATAAGCTATAGCTGCGACTGAACATTTTTTTTTTCTGTGTGATGAACTTATTTACCCTGCTCATAACGGATAAGTGTGTTAATACTTGTTTTCACCGCTGGACAGCATGAGTTCAATTTGATTCAAATCTTTGGAATTTAGTTGGAGTAATAATTTAGGTTTTCTTGCTTCTTGTTTATGGCTTGCTTCTTGTTTGTAGATTGCAAACATTCCCAGATCCAGGTTACACTGTGTCTCAGCCTCAGTCCTTCCTTAGGGACCAGCATAACACGGAATACCTGTATTCTGGTTTAAATAAACAACCCGTGAACATTTTTGGGAGTGCAGAACCTGAGCTACCCACTACCCATTGGTGTAGGCGCAGTAAACAGGGTGCTTGAGGTTGCTGCGGTGACACTACTCTGGGAATAACCCAGGTCCCCAGCTCCAGGGTCGAATCCCCACCACACACACCTATATTCCCTACACCCCACTACACACACCTATACCCCCAGTATCCCTTACACCCCAACCACACACCTAAACCCCCACCACACCCCCACCACTACACCCTCCCCACACACACCTTCACCTCAATCACACACACCTACATCCCCACCACACACCTACACCACCACACACCTACACCCCCACCACACACCTAAACCCCCACCACACCCCTAAACCCTCACCACACACCTACACCCCCACCACACCCACCCACCACACACATACCTACACCACCAACACACTCACACACCTACACCCTTCTATCCAACCATGATGGCCGACTGGGACCAGGGACGGAGCTGGCATCCAAGAGTATCGCGAGAGAAATGGCTCATGAAAGCTCCCCATTGCGCATAATATGAGTAATGACTCTCTAAAAGTTGGAGAAAATGTGTCTCACTGTTGATGGTCTTAGTGTGGTATTCCTACCTGCTATTGATTAAAATGTTTTCCCTCAACATATACTCTTCAGTTTTCAAATCACATAATATTGAAGTATGACACAACATCAGTTTGAAGTGATAGAGACCATGTAGTAAATCCACCATGTTTGAATGAACTGGTTGTAACGCCTGAACACCTCAGCCAATGAAAATTACTGCTTCCTGACCTAGATTGGATTATTACCTCGGAACCTCAACTTCCTGCCAATGGCTGTCATGTGGATATGTGGGCTCTTATCAAATTCAAACTTTTAAGTGCATTTATCTACTCAAATTAATATACTAATCAGTTCAAAAGTTGCAGGTAAATATATAAAGGTATGTGAAGAACATATTTTGCT
Organism: Branchipolynoe longqiensis; assembly: GCA_030323885.1. Taxonomy (NCBI): domain Eukaryota; kingdom Metazoa; phylum Annelida; class Polychaeta; order Phyllodocida; family Polynoidae; genus Branchipolynoe; species Branchipolynoe longqiensis. The sequence continues at coordinate 25,554,142 of CM059194.1, forward strand.
TTTTAGATTAAAGATTTATGTTCTCATTTCATTTAACCACATTTTCTCAACTTTTTATATAGGACTGTTCTTCACCCCGTCTCAGCCTACTGTAGTACGGGGTGAATCCGTTATCTAGCCATATCTATGGTCTATATACACGACTCTGAAATCTCTAATCACCATATTATTGTAATCATGAGGGACGAAAGTGGTCTCTGGTAAAAAAACGCGGAAACCAAACTTAGATTATTGCACCGACGGCGAATTTCCACGAAAATGCGAGTTTTCTCCTATAGGATTCGCACTCTCAAGGATTGGCGGAAGCATGCTGGAAGTAAGGTTTCAACTATCTTTTTGTACTTATTTTATCGACTATACCTACGATCTATGAGGCTCGTTCTTGTTTGGGTTTTATGTTCTATCAACATCTAAGGTCATATAAGAACAGGATTCGAACTACACAACTGTTGTCATATATATCCTGATTCCATGGCATTTTGTTTAATATTAATCGATAAATATAAAACATCTTGAAATTAATCGCAGAGATCTTTCATGCCTGAGACACTGATATTGAATGGATGGTCCGGCTGTACAGAAAAAAGTTCGAGTTGGGTGCAGCAGCATAGCGTACTGAGGGTAACCCCTAGCTCCGTCACCGAAAACAAAAGTGCATAGACAAACTTATTTTCTGGAAAATTATGACATTTGTTTTTCCAGCCAAAATTAATTCTCGAAACTCTTACTCTTAGGAAACGCGAAACCCTTGTATATTGACATCCATATAGGATTCTTGCATGAATTCGTGAATCTCTTAGCAACCATAAAATGCCTGAATATTGGCATCCACATTTTTGTATGAATTCCTAAAAGGTTTAATAAAACTATTGGGAACCATGAAACCCCTGAATATTGGTATTCACATAGTCTATATAATCTTTGCATGAATTCCTCAAATTCTTGGAGAAATCATGAAAGCCCTAGAAAATTGGCATCCCTATGATATTACCGTACCTCTTCATGTTACTAGTCAAGCTCTTTAAATTATAAACCACTATTTGTAATTAGTTCTAAATGGAAGTCTGCTCATGGGTTTATGGCACTCACTTCTTTCCCTTGGTCTTGTGCTTGGTAAAGCGGATGTCAATGCTATTTGATGACCAGTCACCCGTCTTCTTCATGAGATTGGCATGCGTGAAAAGCTGACTAAGATCCTTTGTTGTCATCGTACCCGGCTTTGAGCAATACTCACCATAGCAAATACTGAGCTTCGCCATCTCGAAGAGCTGGAATATATAATCATAATTTTAAATGATGTTGCTTCCTATTCTAAGAAATACGGCGTTGATGTTATTCCCATTCTTGGTTTTTATATACACCTATTATAATTTTTTTTAATTGGTCAAGCATGAGGATTATAGCGATAGAAACAAAAGTATGAAGCAATTTGCAGTTTTTACTTATTTAAGCAGTTTTTCTCTTGATTAAAGATCTAGTCACCTGGTTTTCTAGTTTTTATTTGATTACTGCAGTCTTTCTGTCCGAGGAGTACACACAGCTCTTCGATACAATGCCAGCTTACATTAGGAATCAATCAAACTGCAGTGTACAATCATTCAAAGGGCAGCTTGACAAGGCGTTAACAATACCAGATGAACCACACATTCCAGGATACACCCAGCTCATGCCAGCAGGTTCAAACTCATTACTGCACATGACAAAACTGAACAGAGCATTCTCACCACATGTTGTGGGTCCTGATGGTGGAGTCTCTGATTTGACCTGAGCATATATCTCAAACACTCTAATCTAATCTAATTAATATTTTAATAAAACTAGACTTACCTGGAGGTTGAAGTATTACTAAGATTCTTATGAATCTTGGGATACAAAGGTAAGGATCAGGGGAGAGGACAATCCCGTGCAGCCTGGAAGTAGCTTCAGTATTCGAAGTTGGAGGGAAATAAAAAACCTAACCTTACTAAAAAATAAAACATCAGCGAATCTACCCTGTCCCCACCTATAGTTCTGATTTTATATTTTTTGTTTATACTCGATTAATATCTTTGTATCTTATCCTTAGGTGTGGGTAGGGTGGGCCCCTGAACCTTACCTTCGTACCCGTAGATTCGTAAGAATCTTAGTAATACTTCAACTGCCAGTTAAGTCTAATTTTACTAAAATATTCTTACTTCATCTTCTGGATATCCGGGGAGAGTCTTGGTAGCATGGTCTTTTTGTTTTTGATTCCTCCGTTACTTCCTTCCTTCATTCCCGTCTTCTCTCATCATTCTGGCAAATATCAAATCTAGTCTTTTGACATTAGACATTGTTCAACTGTTTCTCTCAAACACTCATAATCCAGTCTCCATTACTGTTTCTGAGCCTATGACTTTATTTATTTCTGAACTTTTGAACTTTCCTTTATTTCTTCAATAATACAACTTGTTCAATTTAAATTCTAATTTCTCCTATTATTTATTAATAAAAGTCTTTGTACCTCTCCTGGATCCTCTATAGTCTTGTGACAGTATCTTGCAAAACTCCTACTATCTCGCCAGGAGGCATTACGCATGATAGCGTTCAGACTTGCTCCTGACACCTTTGCTGAGGATGCAGATGCTCCTCTAGTACTATGGCCTTTGTACTTCTCGGTATCAATACCTGCTAGCCTCAACGCACTTAAAGTCCATCTCGATAACATCACTCGACATATAGGTCCATGAGGCCCAATATACGAAATCAATAACTGGTTATTTTGTTTTCTTAACTCCGCTGTTCTTACTAGATATCTTTTAAGTCATTACAGCATACAGACATCTGTCTTCAGAATAAGTATGTAACCTTATTGAGTCCAACGGTTGACCCAACTGATTATGCTTTAATAATGTTTTCATTTTAAACACAATTGCCTTCTCCTCAAACCTCATTCTATTAATCAACAAACTTACAACAGTTTGTCCCTTTTGCGAGGATACTAGTAGCAACAACATTCCTTTGTACAACAACTTTAAACTTAGTGCTTGATTGTTTCCTAACTTCTTGATCCAATCTAGCATAACATTCACGCTCCAATAACTATCGTATCTAGGTTGAGGGGGGTCTCCTCTCATGACAGCTCTTATTTGTTTGTTGTTGTTTTACATCCTAGCAACATTTAAGGACATATCAGGATGGGTACCGACTTGTGACTGCGCACTCATGGCCACTTTATAGTGCTGTCCCACTGGGAAACTAGGCCGCCGGCACCATGACCTGGTATCCCACTCAGTCACATTATCCTGACACTGAGCACACCAGTCCTTGCCCTGTCCTAATAATGCCGAGCGCCTGGCTAGGAAGCGACAAGTATACATTTTTAAGTCATTGGTTTGACTCGACCAGAGTTCGAACCCACGATCTACCAGCACAGGAGACAGACGCTCTAACTCATTCGGCCATCCAGTCTGGTCGACAGCTCTTACAAAACCATCTTATTAAGCAGTGTTCCCCCACTGTGTTACCATCTTTTCTTGTCAAAATTACACTCAACATACACCTGGCCTTGTTAATTGCACCGTAGCCTACGTCTGTCTCAAAATACATCCATAAGTATTTCAACACCTCCGTCGTCCTTGGATTTAATACACTGATGCCTCTTTCTATGGCCCATAACACCCACCTGTTAATATGAGTGAGGTAACCTCTTCTTGTCGAATTTTTCCACATGTCTTGAAAATAACTTAATGTCATATTATCTATCTCAAAACCTTCCAGTGTCCTAGCTAGAAGAGGTACGTCTTTAATTTTATATTTTCTAGATTTTGCTGTACCCCTCGCCACCTGGGTTGCTTGTTCCACTCAGGTTGCCAACTTGCCTTGGGAACGCCATCACTTCTCTTGACTCCAGCCCTATTAGTGCGTGACACGGTTGTGTTGGCCAGTCTGGAGCCACCACTATCACCTTGGACCGATCCCTTCCAATCTTCCTGACGACCCTCAGTATTAGGCTGAATGGCAGAAAGCAATAAATGAACATATCTTTCCAGTTAAACGAAAACACATCAGTCTTCCAACTATCTTGTTCTGGCTCCCAGCTGACATATTTTCCTAGTTTAGCATTTAGTCTTGAAGCAAACATATCTATCTCAGGAGTGCCCCATCTGCGCAAATTTCCTCAAAAATGTCTTCACTTAAGCTCCATTCTAGTTGATCCCTGAACTTTCTAGATCTTAGATCTGCCAGTACATTCTCTACTCCTGGTATGTGCGTGATCGACAGCCAGTTCCCATGCTCTTGCACCCATTCCCAAATCTTTAATATTTCTCTTAAACAGTCTTCCGATTTGGTTCCTCCCATGTTCTTCACATAGGCTAGCACTGTTGTATTATCTGTTCTCACCCTTATGTGAACATTCTTGAATTTTTTAGTCCAAAATATATGGCTCTCAACTCTAGAACATTTATGTGCATAAGCTCATCTGGATGCCAACGCCCACCAGTTTCAGCTGTGTCTGTGTGGGCCCCCCCATCCTGAATGAGACATATCTGTGAATAATTCCACCTGTGGGTGTCTCTCCTAATTTTCCTACAATTATTTAAATTCCTTAGCCACCAATTAATGTCTGCTAACCCTTCCTGGGAAATCCACATTTCACTCTCAAAGTCTCCTCTACTCCTCTTAAGAGCTTTAATCTTATGTCTTTCAATACTTTTAAAATGTACTCCTGCTTATTCCACCATTAGGCCCACCAATCCAGCTATCATCCTAATTTTATGTGTTTCTTCTCCTAACACCTCTCCTATTGCTTCTAGCATCTTTTCTTTCTTTTCTACTGTTTATTTAATCTGCATTCTCTCCGAATCTAGCTCAAACCCCAAAAACTTTAACTTTCTCATGGGTTCTAGTACCGACTTCTCCTGTTTTATCTTAAAACCTGTTTCTTGAAACTCTTCCAATTGTAAAATTGCTAGTTTACATTCTTTTTTAGTTCGGCCAATAACAAAACTACCATCCAAATAGGGGAACTCTATCAGCCCCATCTCCGCCAATTCTGCATATATGGGTTTCAACAATTTTGTGAAAATACTTGGCCCTGGTGACAGCCCATTGGGTAATATTGGTACTCGAGTAACTTCCTGCTTAACTGGAATCTTAGGAATTTCTAATGGGAATTCAATATTGGCACTGAATAATATGCATCTGTTAAATCTGCCCTCGCCATCCAATTCCCTTGCTCTATCAACTCTAACATTGTTTTCAAATTAAACATCTTAAAATGTTCATAATTTATCAGTTTATTTAATTCTGTCAAATCTAGAATCATTCTGAATTTTCCATTCGTTTTCGGTCTAAACAAAATATTAGACACCCATTGGCCTGGACAATTTTCCACCACTTTTAATACTCTCTTCTCTAATAAAGAGTTCACTTCCTCCAAAATAAATCTCTTTTCTACCTCATCCATCCTAAACGGAAATGGTTCTCTCACCTGTACTGGTGTATTAATAAAGGGTATCGTTAGCCCCTCTACACACTTTAGAATCCACTTATCTGAAGTTAATTTCTTCCAATTATCTAAATAATTTATTATATTTCCTGCTACAAATTTTGTCTGTTCTTCATCATTTCTTACAAACTCCCCAGGTTCTGACATTAATAATGAGATACCCACCTGACTATGGTAGCTCACTTTGGAAAACCCCGGCTGGAATTCCCTCTGCCTCTTGCACCTCTGGCTACTGATGGGACATTCCCATACCTCTGAATGGCCTAAATCTACCGTTCCCCCTTCTGAAGTAAAGGTTACTGTGACTTCTCGCCTGGTTGTCTTGAAAAAATTTCCTTTTTCCCTTGTAACCTCCAGAATTCATGCAGGTCTCGGATGCTCTCATTGATTTCATCAATTGTCTGTTCCTCTCGCCCAGATTGTCTCCCAGCAAGTACTCTGACGGCTCAAGTAAATCTCCGTACATGCCTCTTTTTTCTTTTATGATCTCCTTTCCTAGTCTTGAGTTTACCACTTTCTTGACAGGATTTATTATCCAACCTCATCTGGCTGTGGGTGCAGACCAACAGTCTTATCGCATTCAACATATGTATAGCATGATCATTTAACTCTGGGTCAGCTGACCCCATTGTAGAATTATGTCTAACACCGGTGCCACCGCCGTTAATGCTCCTACCACTCCTTTTGTTGCTGTCAACAGTGACGATTCACCATCCTTCCTGTCATCAGCAAAGCGTATCTCTTCATTCAGTGCCTGCACATGTGCACCCGCTACATCCTGTAATCCTGTATATTGTCTTGCTATTTCTCGTATCGTCTTCAATGGTTTTGGCCCGCTGTCATTTGGCCCTTCGTAAAAGTGCTGAATCACACCTGCCATCGACTCGCTGATTATCACTCTCAGTGCCACTGGCCTCCTAACAGTCTTGTACAGTTCTTGTATTTCAGTTAATAAGGCTCCCTCGTGAAGCCCCGTATCCAACTTGAACTCCCTATGCGCTCTTGGCTTTGTTGTTGTTGCACTGGTTGCCGCCATCTTAGACGTAGCCGCCGTTGCCAGGGTTACCACCGTTTCCAGTGGGGCCACTTTTAGCTTCGAAGGTGCTTTGAAGCTGCTGAATGGTGAAGGCATAACAACCCCTTCTGCCTCCTTTTGTCTCTCTTTGCTCTCAAATCCTGCTCTCAATAACATCAAATGTTCATTCATATCTAAATCGAGCATAGAATTGCCCTCGTCTTCTTTATACACCATATAATTATCCTCTTCTTACGTGTTGTACAGCGCATCCTGATCCATGTCATAGTCTGCACCATCACCCTGACTTAGATATGGTGCCTCAGTTGCCATGGCTCCCTCCCGCGACCATCTCACATGTTCCAAATCCAATCTTTTCTCATTTCCATTAATTCAGCGAACATCATCCTAAACTCAGACATCTCGCTTACTGACTCTTTACTCATACTTGGAATTGGTGAGCTCGGCTCAGGATTTTTATACCGTTGTTTTGATTTAGAATCTAACGTCATTACTTTCTTCTTTTGATTTGGTTTGTTCGAGCACATACTCGTCACCGACTCAGAGTCTGAACCGCTTATATTGTGCATAGCGGATTTCACATTAGACTGTACATCAGTCGACATCATTCATGCCATAACTATCACTTAACAACAGGAGAATCAAACTGGCCATGCACTATGTAGTCAAGATAAAAACTAATGCATTGAATCCTGCACACAATTGTCTATTCGAGCAACATGACGAATCCAGGTATGAAGCAAGGCCGAATTACAACTGGCCACTGAGGCTCCAAATGAAACCTCATTTGGTGGCCTTAGGCGTGGATTTGGACGTGTTGGAGGATGCCAAAGTCCCATAACATCCCCCATGGTCATTGAGCAAGCCGTTGGTTATCCTCCGACTCACGGAACTGAGGAAGTCTGGGACACATCCACTCGAATACCAAAGACTGCACACAGTGATTCAAGGCCAGTTTGCAGACCACCTCTCCATATACACTGATGGTTCGAAAGACCAAAGCTGGGTAGCTGCTGTGGCAGTCTGCCGATGGAAAAAGTTTGGTTTACGCTTGCCCGATCAGAGCTCGATTTTCACTGCAGAAGCCCAAGCAATCCTTCTCGCATTGGAGGGTATCAAGGTATCCAACCACACCAACTATGTTATATACAGTGATTCGTTCTCCTGCCTCCTGTCTGTTGCTGGACTGAAAACGGATCACCCTATTCTAGCAATGGTCATATAAAATGAACCAACTGGCAACAGATGGGTATGACATCCACCTGTGCTGGGTGTCTGGCCATGCCGGCATACAAGGAAACAAACAAGCTGATCGGGCTGCGAAGAAGGCCCTGAACTGTGATCGTGAACCGTGTCTGATTCCTCACTCTGATCCTGAACCACTAATAGCCACTCACATAAAATCCAAATGGCAATATGAGTGGGATGAAAACAATAATAAACTTAAAGAAATTGAACCATCTGGGGGAAAACCACCACATACTCATGTGGGAGGTCGGCGGGACCAAGTGGTTCTTAGCCGCTGCCGTATTGGGCACTCGTGGCTTACACATGCTTTTCTGCTCAAGGGGGAGCCTCCCCCTGAATGTATTGGGTGTCAGTCCCCACTGACACTCAAACACATTTGACTAAGTTGTGTTGATTTTTTGGCCCTGCGCCAACAATTTTACGCTGCAGACAGTATGCATGACCTTTTTACTAAAGTAAAACAGAAAACATTTTAGCCTTTTTGAGGACAGCTGGTCTGTACCACCTCAAATAGTTTGCTAAATAAATTCTAACAATTATTAATAAACTTTTCTTTTTTTACGGGAATTTGTTTCCCTCGGCCACAAATATATAATTGTGACCTTTTTAATTTAATGAGTGTCTATTGGCACATAATTTATTGTCTGCTTTTATATGTAAAAGCGAAGGTTTGAACAAAAAACAAACATTTCTCACCGTGAATATGGCCTATGCTGCCGACACGGCGTAAAGCAACTACCAATCAATCAAAAAAAATATAACCTGTTGTAGCTTCAATACACAGTAATTAGCAAGCCTTTGGCGACCACACCGTCTACTAATCATGTATACGTGATACATGTGTTTGTTCCGGCTGAGAGGTGAACAGCACCGACTCTCGCTGTCTTCGTTCTGTAACGACAAGCTTTTAGGTTGGTCATTTCTCAAAATCAAATCATCATCCAACCACAATGTAACTTACACACCAACTTTCATAATCCATAACATACTGGTTCGTTGTCAAACTTACCTTTAAATTATGTCCTCCTCCAATTTGATCTGACTCCTCCGCTGCCGAGTTGCTCACTGAAGCTACTTCCGGACTGCGTGGGATTGTTCTCTCCCCGGGTACTTAACTTCCGGTTTCCGGAAGATGAAGTAAGAATCAAGCATAAGGGCTATGATGATAGAACTAAAGGATGAAACAAGTTGTAGTTTTCAGCAGCTTTTCTCTTTATTGAAGATCTGGTCATCTGCTTTTACCATGTATTCGTTACTTGCATATTCACTATATTCAAATAAACTATTTAAATAGTGCAACTATTAACATCATTGCACTTAGAACGTTTAAGAATAGGCAGTGGCTATTCGTATGGGACCGTATCAATAGCCGGAGTGCTTATTAGTACGGCAGTAGTCACATGACTAGCTTTGACCTAGATACAAGATTCACCCCGTACTTGTAGTACACGGGTGAACGACAACGTAGTCTAAATATTGGCGAAAATAGCTTTAGTATGGAACAGGAAGTAGAATGCCTGGCTCCAATATCAAATGGATACTTATATCGGCACAGAGTTCGTGAAATGGGAGATAATGCAAAAAGACAATATGGCGGCGATAGAACGCCGTCAATTTCACTTTTAAAGTCTATTAAACTAGATGGTTTATTATATTTTTCAACTCAAAAGTAGCGGGGAAATATGAAGACATATAAAGAATAAGTTTTGCTTCTTACGCTTAGATTGTGAAATTAGGCTCTCATTTCATTTCCACACTTTTTTGCCAGCTTTTATACAGGGTTGGTATTCACCCGTGTACTGCAAGTATAGGGTGAATCCTTTATCTAGCTTTGACCTAATCATAAGATGAAACAATCCTAACCCTAACCAACCCTTATCCTAACCTTAACCCTTATCTTAACAGCTCTTCAATACAATGCCAACTTAATTAGAAATCAATCAAACTGCAGTGCACAATCATTAAAAAGGCAGCTTGACAAGGTGTTAACAACAAGACCAGATGAACCACAGATTCCAGGATACACACAGCTAATGCCAGCAGATTCAAAACTCATTACTGCACATGTGGTGGGCCCTGATGGTGGAGTCTACGACTTGGCCTGAGCATATAGCTCAAACATTCTAATCTAATCTAATCTAACCCCCCCATCGTGATATGACCTGAGATGTTGCTATGACATAAAACAACAAACAAACAAAGTTACCCTAACCCTACCGCGATGGGGATACAACAGGATATGACGCGATACAGTAGTGCCATACTAATAAGCGCCCTGGCTTTTCATACTGTCCTGTACGAATAGCAACTTCCTTAAGGGCAAGCCATCGGATAGATCAGCTAAAATTTCAAAACACAACAAACAGTATTTAAATGTAAGCTCTTTCAACCGATCTTCCTGAGACAAACTCAAATATGTTGTAATTTTGAAAATATCCTAATAGGGGAGAAAGTTATGGCATTTCTAATGTCGGCTGAATTGTTAAATTTAGTCTGGATTCACCATTATAATAAACTGTGACCCTTGCCACATTGTTACAGCTTTGTTAGATAAGATTCACCCTGTACTTCCAGTACAGGTGTGAAAACCAACCCATTAGAAAAGCTGGCGAAGAATTTCGACATGCTGGGTTAATTAACTGAGCTGGTAAATTCTTAATTTAAGAAGCACAATATATTCTTTATGTACGTCTTCATATTTACCCGCTACTTTTGAGTTGGAAAATATAATAAAACATATACTTTAATGCAATTTAAAAGTGAAATCAATGGCGTTCTCTGGCCACCATCTTGTCTTTTTGCATTCTCTCCCATTTCACCAACTCTGGGTTGATATAAGTAACCATTTGACACTGGTGCCAGGCATTCTACTTCCTGTTCCATACTAAAGCTATTTTCGCCCGTATTTAGACTACGTTGTCTTTCACCCCTGTACTGTAAGTACGGGGTGAATCTTTTATCTACAGCTTCGTATGCTCTAAGTATTTTGATTTTGGTATTTTGATGTGTATTTTCGGTGAGATTAGGTCATGTTATTTCCAGTGATATAAAATTTATGAAAATATTCCAATGCAGAAGTACTTTAATCAAGGCCGTAATCGTGAAAATGCAGGAACATTTTACTATAGACTATAGTCTGGATTCACCATGGTTAGGGTTAGGATTGTTTCATCTTATGATTAGGTCAAATCTAGATAAAGGATTCACCCTATACTTGCCCCTAGCAAAATCTGACAAACCTAATTATTGGTACTGGAGAGATCAGTGCCTATCTAGAGGGTTCGAGCTCAAATAATCCATTATATAATGCCAGGCAGGGAAGGGATTAGATAAAAGATTCACCCGGTACTTGTAGTACACGGGTGAAGACCAGCCTTATATAAATACAGGCGAAAATAGCGTTAGTATGGAAGATGACCTAGAAACTGTGGCTCCAGTATCAAATGGGTACCCATGTAGGCACAGAGTTGGTGAAATGGGAGAGAATGCAAAAAGACAAGATGGCGGCCGCAGAACGCCGTCGATTTCACTTTTAAATCTTATTAAACTAGATATTATATTATATTTTTCAACTCAAAGGTAGCGGGCTAATAATAAAACAGATGTAAAGAATAATTGTTGCTTCTTAGATTGTTAAATTAGGCCCTCAATTCTTTGACCCGCATTTTCGGCACCTTTTACATAGGGTTGGTTTGCACCACTACTGCAGCAGTACGGGGTGAATCTTGTATCTAGGAAGGGATAAGCTGAATTACACAGGTTATAAGGCACTGTCAAAGAGATTCCAAATCACTATTACTAATAGTATTAGTATTGCTGGAATTCACTATTACTATTAGTAGTATTACTATTAGTACAACTAGTATTAGTCTAAGTAGATTTTGTGACGTTTTCATTGGGAACCTCAGTCTCAGTGAACTGTTTCTCATCATTAAACTGTCTGCTTCAATCCCGACTCGACAAGTTTTGGATACAAGAACGATACAGGTTACCTAGATACGACTTTTATCTAGGTAACCTGTTAAAAAGAGACATGCAAGTACGGGGTGAATCTTTTATCGACAGATTACCATAACCGTTCTTCACAAAGAAACAAAATCAATTGTACGACCGGAATAACAACTCAACAGGCAACCAGCCAAATTCCGTATATTTGGTATCAAGGTGTCAAGATACACACGTTCTCTTGTTACAGTTAGGAATCTATGGGGTTTAATTATGTATTCACAAACAATGCAATGGAAACATTGGCGATTGGGCAAGCACACACATTGCAAAAACACAATCATACAACGAGCTGAAATTTAGTGCATTTGACAGTTTTATTTTCAGTTTGAACATAAATAAAATGATCAATTCAATTAAAGTATTTCTCTATTGGCCCTCAACTGTTTTGAAAACCAGGGCTATACACGATAACACGGTTTGGCCATATATGGGCATGTCCTAATTTCGCGAGAACGAGGCCACTTCCGGATATAGGTAAACAAAGCCCTGATAGCCTTGAGTTTGCCGGAACGCACAGTGCAAAGCAGTAGTTTTATTCAAAATTAAGAGAAATCGAGAACCCTAGCCATATCAATTTAATATAATCTTTTTGTTAAACATGTTTTCTATATGTATTCCAATTAGTTTGTTTCTAGGTGGTGTACTTTTAGAGATATTTAACGTTTTCTGTATGAAGATTGCTCACTGCCATTGACAATGCATTGCTGAGATTGCGTTTGCCGGTACGCGCAGTGCAAACCGTTAGTTTTATTAACAATTAATAGAAATCCAGAACCCTAACCTTATCAATTTAATATAATCCGTTTGTTAAACATGTTTTCTATGTGTATTTCAATTAGTTTGTTTCTAGGTGGTGTACTTTTAGAGATATTTAACGTTTTCTCTCTGAAAATTGCTCACTGCCATTGACAATGCATTGAGTATGCCGGTACCAGCAGTGCAAAACGTCAGTTTTATTCAAAATGAATAGAAATCCAGAACCCTAACCATATCAATTTAATATAATCTTTTTGGTAAACATGTTTTCTATGTGTATTCCAATCAGTTTGTTTCTAGGTGTTGTACTTTTAGAGATATTTAACTTTTTCTCTCTGAAGATTGCTCACTGCCACACTGATGATACTGCCATGTGCGTTTGTGTACCTGCAAACAGGAATTAGGTCAAGATGGCCACCAAACCGTGTTTAGGTGTATTCTCAGAATAATAAGTAAATTCTGAAATGTGAGTCACGTGACAGTGACGTCACTCGTCAAGGTGTCTATTCAAATGCCTACCTGTAGGCTGTAACCATATAGAAATTCTTGATCGATAAAACCACATTTAACACAATTTTGACGAGGTAAACTACCGGATTATGCTGAATTTTATGCTTAACGATAATGAACTGAATAGAATTCCGAGAGGCTTCCTTTTATGGTTTACCAATGTTTCACAATAAACATCCCATGGTCATGGATGATCATGATCATGATGGGGCTTTCGGGAATATAAAATGGATACCCGATGATGTGCAAGTTAATCTGGGAAATACCGTAAAAACCCACACAAAATAATGTGTGTGGTAGCTGTGGAACAGTTTATATGGTACTTACCGTCTTCGGCGTGCCGGTGTGGGAGAGCGGTTTGGTTAAAAGGTCGAAACAACAGTTCAAGTAACTCGCTGGCTTAACGGTAAAACTAAAAGTGTAGAATGTTGTATGGTGACGAATTAACGTTCCACCTAGTCGGGTCCCAGTAACCACAATTGCCGCTAGGTGCCGTCTGACTGCATCCACATAGTCGGGTTCCAGTACCCACTCTGTATTTCTATGGAACCTAGTCGAGAAGTCGGGTTCCAGTTCTCATGTTTTCCGCTAGGTGCCTCCACATGAGTCCTGCACAGAGGACATCGAGGAAACGAACGAGCTGAGCTATATACACATATAGTGGCAAATTGCTGAACTAATACTTTTGTAAACAGAGTAGTGATCAAAATGATTCAAACACGTTTTTAAGACTATCTATGATCACTGCACACACATATGCTTAAATTAGGAGCTATGACAGATGAACATTCATAGTTATCATCTTATATAATGTATAAATTATCATAATGTTTAGATTGCAAAATGATGTGGATATATGAACCCAGTTTCCCAACACTTTTTCTTAGGGTGTTTAGGAACATGTCCTGAGCCCGTATGCATGGAGCGGTGTTAGCGAGCCAAACCGCATTTAGGGCGGGATTTCTGATTTGGTGCCGAAAAGTTGGTATGCATGTTAGGCCTAACACCGCGAGTTTAAACTCAGAAATTCTAACTCTGCTCATAGCAGGTTTACAGCGGTGTTAGTGTTAGGTTAGTGTGAGGATGGTGCCCAAATCTATTCAATGCTATCATATTTGACAGAATTAAATACGCAATAAGTGAAATTTAATCAAATTAACCCTAAAAACAAAGCGATTTTAACGCTGACGCCGCATCGGCGGTGATATTAATATTGTCGAATCGACGAATGTAAAGTAAACAAATCGCCGTTGCCGCTTCGACGTTGATATCCATACTGTCCCATATCAACAAAACACACACACCACAGCTGCCGCATGGGCCAATATATTAAACCCAAATCTATTCAATGCTATCATATTTAACAGAATTACATATGCAATAAGTGAAATTTGATTAAATTAACCCTAAAATCGAAGCGAGATTAACGCTGATGCCGCAACGGCGGCGATGTTAATATTTTCGAATCGACGAATGTAAAGTAAACAAATCGCCGCCGCCGCCGCCGCCACCGCCTATATATTAGGCCCAAATCTATTCAATGCTGTCATATTTAACAGAAGTACGTACGCCATAAGTGAAATTTGATCAATTTAACCCTAAATCCAAACCGATATTAACACCGCTGCCGCATTGGCGGCGTTATTCATATTGTCAAATCGACGAATGTAAAGTAAACAAATCGCCGCCACTGCCTCAGTAACAAGCCCGCTGGTTCCCAGTGGGTAGAGAAGGCAATATATTAGGCCCAAGCAGGTGCTCGCCGGCAACAGGCTCAGAGAAATTTCCATAATGAATAAATTAATTCACATATAGCAAACACTCACCGTTTAGGCGCCCATGCATACGGCTTGACATAGTTCTCGATGACGCCGATAAACGGTGATAGCTACCTGGTGTTAGAGGCTTAACACCACACGCTCCATGCATACGGGCCCTGGAGACAGTGTTGTGAGAGTAACAACAGAAGCCACTGCAGTTAGGCCTATGAGAAATACTCTTTAATATCACTCATTGATATGAATTTGCTAAAAGAAAGATAACTCATTTCCTACAATATGTCATCCAACGTCATTTAAGGGCCTGTCACACTACAGGCCCTTAATAGGGCCTGTAGTGTGACAGGCCCTATTAATAGGGCCTGTCACACTACAGCCGTGCAGCTGTAGAATCGATTACTACAGCTGCCAGACGACTGTAAAGTCGTCGTCTGGCAGCTGTAGTTGTGTAGGCAGGCTAATAGGAAATCAATACAGGCAAGGTGAGAAAGGAAGAGTATAAAGAGTGAAAGAAGAGTGAGAGCTTGCACCCTCAGGTTTATTATTATATAGTGGTACATGGATCTGATATGGCATACTACCTGACCATGCTCTCCAATCAACAACAAGCATTTCTAGGTCCACCAATAAACAGTAAGCATTCTTGTGTCACCATGGCTACTGTGATCTACCCACCACTACCATGCCTTGTGGCTGCTTGGCCTGCACCTGCCTTGCTGTGTGTGTGTGTGGTGATCCGTGACTAACAGTTGGGGGGTTCGGGGGGGAGGGGGTAGTGAATGTAGCTGTTGAGCTCCTTCCACACTAACAGTAGTGCCCCTCTCACACTATCTAGTTAATACACTTCTTACCACCTGCCCAAGCAGCGTAGAAAGAAGTGCACAGTACTATGTTGTACTTACATTACCCATATAGTTTCCATTAACCAATAATGAATAATAGCTTAAATCTAACGTGTTTTAATGGATAAGGTCTTCTGACTTTGAATAAAAATAATAATACAATTTTTTATATTTTTATAATCTCAATTTTCAATCAGTTTTGAATAATCTATCACAATTCTGATATCTAATATGATGTTTTAAGAAGCATCTGAACAATTTGCAATCATTTTTAGATTAATCCGAACATTGTCCAACTTTGTAACCGTTTAGAGGTTTTATGTGACACTCTAGAGGTACATTTCAGTCTCAAAGCATCGATCTTCCATTAGTGCTTATCGGATTTGGTGTCTGCTATCAATTAGTCTAACATCGATGCACTTTTCCCGTTTTTTCTGTTTTACCAAATGTTAACTAGAAGAAACCTGAAGACATCGATGGTAGACGTGTGGTTGATCGACAGGTCTTCATAGAGTTAACATTGCGGATCTCATCTCTATGAGAAAACAAGGCTTAAGCAGTTTGAATCGATGACCTAGTTTTACGGACTATTTTCTTCCAAATCCAGACCAAATTCTTCGATTTCACCAAATATGTCGTTTTGCATCGAAATAAAGGCAAAAATTAAATCAAAATGTCTTTTTGTACCACCTGTACAAGTGTTAAACATCAATTATCAGTATTAACAAATATAATCACAAACAACAGAATGTCATATACCAACAGCGTTAACTTAGCTAGCGTCAAAGGTAAACAAAGCAATGACAGTGGTTCAGTACAAACTTCGAAATCACAATGCTCATATCTGTATTATTATATAATAATAGATTTCTAGGTTTTAGCTCAAGTTTCAACCATTCTGTAGCAGCATCATGATGTTCTCCAGCAGTTGCCATTGATTTTTTATGTTAATTGTTTCCATCGGCGAAACCTCGATTTCTCATTGAATAAATATATGTGAGTGTTCCCAGAGTACTGCATCGTCCTGTGATATTGATGATGTCGCTCCAGTTCTAGCTTGTCGATCCAAGCACCAAACCAGTACATGCGAGTGTTCCCAGTGAACTACTGCATCGTCCTGTGATATTGATGATATCGATCCAGTCATAGAAGAAAAGGCAACCGATGACTTCTTCAATCCACAGAAATTATCGATCTATAATATCATTTATCTGGTTTCTATTCAATAACAATGTTTCAGAATAATACAATTATCCAAGTATTTTTCAAATTTTAAATCTATAACCTATATATTATATAACTAATATGCATCTTCAGTTCAAAGATCATTAATATGTTCCCAGAACAACATCAATAATGTCAATGATAGCATCAGTTAATAATATGCTTGATAATAAATGCAATGTTCAACATTTTATGTCCATGAATTTTCAATTGAAACAATTTGATCATGAAATAAATGACAATATTCAACAATTCATGCTATGAATTTTCAAATTAATAACCTTTCATGACATCCTTATGTCTATAGCCCTGTTTACACGGGCGATTTAAAACGCCACATATAAAATGCCTTGCCTAGATCGACTCACATTTGCCGTGTAGACGCGGTTCTGTGGTGTTTTAGGGCTGAATCGCTTCATATGAAACACCTCATCTACACCACCTCGGGAGGTGGTTTATTTGAAGCGATTCAGCTTGTTCCCGGGCGGCGATAGTATAAAATAGTAGTGCGTGCCGGGAACAGGGAGAGCAGTAACTAATCGCTGGTGCCCGGCAGTGTTAGGGCCCGATTACGCCGAAATCTAGTGAATGCGATCATATTTAACATAATTACAGACTCAAATAATGAAATTTAATTAAATTAACCTTAAATTCCAAGCGATATTAACATAGCAGCTACATCGGAGTCGAATCGACGTGTGTAAACTAAACAAATAGCAGTGCTTGCCGGCTACAGGCGCTTGCTTGTTCCCGGCGCCGACACACTTTCAAACTCCGCCGTGTAAACACGCTTCTAAAACGCTTCATATGAATCGCTTTGTCTACATCGTTTCACAATTCCCCGTGTAAACACGGCTCATGACTTTTCAATTGAACCACAATTTCATGCAATATTGATAATATTCTAACCAAATTATGTTCATGATTTTCAAGTGAAACAACTCTTTCATGACAATAATGATAACATCCAACATTATATTTATAATTTTACAAATGAACCAACTCTTTATGTTAATTATCATGAACAAATGATAATATTCAACATTTTATCTGTCTATGAATTTTCAAAGGAACCAACTTTTCATGCAATATGGTTATATTCAACATTTTATATGTTCCTGATTTTTCAATTGAACCACAACTTCATGACCATGCATATATCTATGAATTTTCAAATGAACCACATCCTCATGACAATAATGTCAATATTCTACCTTCATGAATTTTCAAATGAATAACAACTTCATGACCATAATGATAATATTCAACATGTTATGTTCATAAATTTTCAAATGAAATTATTGTAAGGATTTTCTTGTCAAACCTTAAGAAATTATATTTTGTAGTAATCTAGATTGTATCCTTATATATTATCAACAGAAAAACATTTTTGCAATGTAATATAGGTTTGTAAAGCCTATATAGCTTTGTAGTAATATTAATTAATAATAGTATGATATATTTAAAAAAGTTATATCAGTCTCGCTACCTCAAGTCAAATTAATATATATAAAAGCAAATATATATCTAGATAAAAGATTCACCCGGTACTTGTAGTACACCAGCAGTACGGGGTGAATCTTGTACCTAATATATATCAATCCACCTTTAAGCCTTGCTGGTCCAGCCAGTTTTGCTCATGCAAATGAAATCAACAGATATAAAACAAATATATATCCAACATCTCATTTTTCAGCCGTGCTGTTTTATCAGTGTTGCTACCTCAAGTTAAAGTTGCATAGTCCGATGGTTTTGAATTTCTGTATTTTTTCTGAGATAAATATACTAGATGGATCACTAGGATCTACTTTACATTAGTTCAAAGTTACTGTTATTTTAAATGGTAAACTTTTGAGATATTTTGAGTGCAAACATGGAAAATTAGTTTTGGCAAGCTTGCCAAAACTCTGACACCATAGACTTCTGCAGTAACAGGTTCTGTTAAATTGACTCGTTATTGCCTTCTACGCAGAACCAAATGCTTAATAAGTGCATCAGCATCTAAGTTAGATATGTAAGATCAAATCTAGATAATTGGTTTGGTTTAAAAAATTTGATATTTCATCGGACTATGCAGCTTTAAACAAATATATAAAAATATATATATATTATTACATTCCCTGCCTGTACTTCAACGACGACGGATCGCTGACCCTGAATATAGGAATTTCTTACCGGATTTCTTACCGTTGTGTGTGGGAAGATGTCTCGATCAGGTCGTATAAGGAGTGAGGTAGGCAAATATTCAAAAGCTCTGCTTAAATCCATGGAATTATCAGCAGATTCTGCATCACCTTCAGCGTGTCGTAGGTCGGTGGGTCGGCCACCGTCATCATCGCGTATCCGGATGACGGATCTTCAATCATCCCCAGTTGTTGTGCCTCCTGTGTGGAATCAAGGGGCGACGTTGGAGGAGATATCCCGTCTCCTTGATTCCAAATTAGGTGCATCGCAGGAGCCTCTGCTGGCCAGGATTATATCTCTGGCGGATGATAATATTGTGCGGTCTGCTTGCTTGGATCAATCAGCAAGCGGCCATGTTGTGCATCATGGTGACGTAGTCGAAGAGAATGGGGTGACGGTTATGCACACAAGGGTGGCGACGCCTGTGCAGCTGGCATGTACATGTAGTCATGAGGATTCGGAAAACTGTACGGATCAGGAAAAAGGTAATTAAAAATCTGTTTTGTCGACTGGTTGTTGCGCATGTAAAAGTTCTGTGAAAAGGTCGTCCTGTAGCCAGTCATTTGATGACGATGCATCAGATAGCAATGACGGCATGATGCGTGAACTGATCCGCCTCGATGGTAAGAAGGAAATTATTGCCTCATAAATATGTCATCAGAAATGAGAAGAAAGGCAAGGTCGCACAGGGCGAGGCCAAGTGGTTTGAATATTTGACGGCGATACGGCGTATGATAAAGCGTGGTGATGTGCCGTTGGATTGGGTGCCGTATCTTGACAATCACATTGACTCGATTCTTGACTTGGCCCACCATTATATGTGGCAGACATGCTTGGATTATAGTGAGAAGGTGTTCTCCATGATTGCTGATAAACGTCTTCCTGCTGCATGGGATAATGAGGCAAAAATAATTGATGTACACCGTGATGTTTGTAGATTAGGTACTTGCATGGAGGCTTCATCGGATAAGTCTGCGCGGGATGCTAGTAAATGTGACTATCGTAAAGGAGTTGACCCGCGCCCGAGTATAATATGGAATAAGGGTAATTCTTGTGGTTTTGAGGGGGACCATGGAGAGGGCAGTAGTCGGTTTTTGCACATTTGCTCATATTGTGCATACAAACTACGCCGAAGGCATGTTCATAAGTGCTCGAGCGCTCGAACGCTCGAGCGCTCAAGCATTTGAGCGCTCGAGCATTCGAGCGCTTGAGCGTTTGAGCGCTCGAGCGTTTGAGTGCTTGAGTGCTCGAGCGTTCGAGCACTCGAGTGCTCGAGCATTCGAGCGCTCGAGCATTCGAGCGCTCCAGCGCTCCAGCGTTCGAGCGTTCGAGCGCTCCAGCGTTCGAGCACTCCAGCATTCGAGCGCTCGAGCGTTCGAGCACTCGAGCGTTCGAGCATACAAGCACTCGAGCGTTTGAGCGCTCGAACGCTCGAGCGTTCGAATGCTCGAACACTCGAGCGCTCGAACACTCGAGTGCTCGAACGCTCGAGTGCTCGAATGCTCGATCGCTCGAACGCTCGAATGCTCGAATGTTCAAGCGTGTGAACGCTCGAGTGCTCAAACGCTCGAGCGCTCGAACGCCCCAGCGCTCGAACGCTCGAGCGCTCGAACGCTCGAACGCTCGAGCACTCGAACATTCGAGTGCTCGAATGCTCAAACGCTCGAGCGCTCTAGCGCACAAACGCTCGAGCGCTCGAACGCTCGAGTGCTCGAACACTCGAGCGCTCGAACGCTTGAGCGCGTGAACGCTCGAGCGCTCGTCGTGATATGACCTTAGATGTTGCTACGACGTAAAACAACAACAAACAAACAACCAAACGCTCGAACACTCGAACGCTCGAACACTTGAGCGCGTGAACGCTCGAGCGCTCGAACGCTCGAGCTCGAGCGCTCGAGCGCTCGAGTGCTCGAACGCTCGATCGCTCGAACGCTCGAACGCACGAGCCCTCGAGCGCTCGAACGATCGAACGCTCGAGCGCTCAAGTGCTCGAGCGCTCGATCGTTCGAGCGCTCAAGCATTCACGCGCTCTAGCGTTCAAGCATTCGAGCGCTCGAGCATTCAAGCACTCGAGCGTTCGAGTGCTCGAGCGTTTGTGTGCGCTCGAGCGTTTGTGCGCTCAAGCGTTTGAGCGCTCGAGCGTTCGAGCCCTCGAGCGTTCGAACGCTTGAGTGTTCGAGCGCTCAAGCGTTTGTGGGCTCGAGCGCTCGAGCGCTCGAGCGTTCGAGCGCTCGAGCCTTCGAGCGCTCGAGCGCTCGAGCGTTCGAGCACTCGAGCGTTCGAGCACTCGAGCATTCGAGCGCTCGAGCGTTCGAGTGCTCGAGCGTTCAAGCGCTCGAGCGTTCGAGCGCTGGAGCATTCGAGCGCTCGAACGTTCGAGTGCTGGAGCGTTCGAGCGCTGGAGCGTTCGAGCGCTGGAGCGTTCGAGCCTTCGAGCGTTCGAGCGCTGGAGCGTTCGAGCGCTGGAGCGTTCGAGCGCTGGAGCGTTCGAGCGCTGGAGCGTTCGAGCGCTGGAGCGTTCGAGCGCTGGAGCGTTCGAGCGCTGGAGCGTTCGAGCGCTGGAGCGTTCGAGCGCTCGAGCGTTCGAGCACTGGAGCGTTCGAGGGTTCGAGGGCTCGAGCGCTTGAGCGTTCGAGGGCTCGAGCGTTCGAGCGCTCGAGCGCTCGAGTGTTCGAGCATTCAAGCGCTCGAGCGTTCGAGCGCTCGAGCGTTCGAGCGCGCGAGCGATCGAGCATGTTCGAGCGCTCGAGCGTTCGAGCGCTCGAGCCTTCGAGCGATCGAGCGTTCGAGCACTCGAGCGTTCGAGCGCTCGAGCGTTCGAGCGCTCGAGCGTTCGAGCGTTTCGAGCGTTCGAGCGCTCGAGCATTCGAACGCTGGAGCGTTCGAGCGCTGGAGCGTTCGAGCGCTGGAGCGTTCGAGCGCTGGAGCGTTCGAGCGCTGGAGCGTTCGAGCGCTCGAGCGCTGGAGCGTTCGAGCGCCTGAGCGTTCGAGCGCCGGAGCGTACGAGCGCTGGAGCGTTCGAGCGCTGGAGCGTTCGAGCGCTGGAGCGTTCGAGCGCTCGAGCGTTCGAGCACTGGAGCGTTCGAGGGTTCGAGGGCTCGAGCGCTCGAGCGCTCGAGTGTTCGAGCATTCGAGCGTTCGAGCCCTCGAGCGTTCGAGCGCGCGAGCGATCGAGCATTTGAGCACTCGAGCGTTCGAGTGCTCGAGCCTTCGAGCGCTCGAGCGTTCGAGCACTCGAGCGTTCAAGCGCTCGAGCGTTCGAGGGCTCGAGCGTTCGAGCGCTCGAGCTTTCGAGCGTTCGAGCGCTCGAGCGTTCGAGTGCTCGAGCATTCGAACGCTGGAGCGTTCGAGCGCTGGAGCGTTCGAGCGCTGGAGCGTTCGAGCGCTGGAGCGTTCGAGCGCTCGAGCGTTCGAGCGCTGGAGCGTTCGAGCGCTCGAGCGCTGGAGCGTTCGAGCGCCTGAGCGTTCGAGCACCGGAGCGTTCGAGCGCTGGAGCGTTCGAGCGCTGGAGCGTTCGAGCGCTGGAGCGTTCGAGCGCTCGAGCGATCGAGCGCTGGAGCGTTCGTGGGCTCGAGCGTTCGAGCGATCGCGCGGTCGAGCGTTCGAGCGCTCGAGCGTTCGAGCGCTGGAGCGTTCGAGCGTTCGAGCGTTCGAGCGCTCGAGCGTTCGAGCGCTCGAGCGTTCGAGCGCTCGAGCGTTCGAGCGCTCGAGCGTTCGAGCGTTCGAGCGCTCGAGCGTTCGAGCGCTCGAGCGTTCGAGCGCTCGAGCGTTCGAGCGTTCGAGCGCTCGAGCGTTCGAACGCTCGAGCGCTCGAACGCTCGAGCGCTCGAGCGCTCGAGCCTTCGAGCGCTCGAGCGTTCGAGCGCTCGAACGTTCGAGCGCTCGAGCGCTCGAGCGTTCGAGCGCTCGAGCGTTCGAGCGCTCGAGCGTTCGAGCGCTCGAGCGTTCGAGCGCTCGAGCGTTCGAGCGCTGGAGCGTTCGAGCGCTGGAGCGTTCGAGCGCTCGAGCGCTCGAGCGTTCGAGCGCTCGAGCGTTCGAGCGCTCGAGCGTTCGAGCGCTCGAGTGCTCGAGCGCTCGAGCGCTCGAACGCTCGAGCGCTCGAACGCTCGAGCGCTCGATGCTCGAGCGTTCGAGCGCTCGAGCGTTCGAGCGCTCGAGCGTTCGAGCGCTCGAGCGTTCGAGCGCTCGAGCGTTCGAGCGTTCGAGGGCTCGAGCGTTCGAGCGCTCGAGCGATCGAGCGTTCGAGCGCTCGAGCGTTCGAGCGCTCGAGCGTTCGAGCGCTCGAGCGTTCGAGCGCTCGAGCGTTCGAGCGCTCGAGCGTTCGAGCGCTCGAGCGTTCGAGCGCTCGAGCGTTCGAGCGCTCGAGCGTTCGAGCGCTCGAGCGTTCGAGCGCTCGAGCGTTCGAGCGCTCGAGCGTTCGAGCGCTCGAGCGTTCGAGCGCTCGAGCGTTCGAGCGCTCGAGCGCTCGAGCGTTCGAGCGCTCGAGCGTTCGAGCGCTCGAGCGTTCGAGCGTTCGAGCGCTCGAGCGTTCGAGCGCTCGAGCGTTCGAGCGCTCGAGCGCTCGAGCGCTCGAGCGTTCGAGCGCTCGAGCGTTCGAGCGCTCGAGCGTTCGAGCGCTCGAGCGTTCGAGCGCTCGAGCATTCGAGCGCTCGAGCGTTCGAGCGCTCGAGCGTTCGAGCGCTCGAGCGTTCGAGCGCTCGAGCGTTCGAGCGCTCGAGCGTTCGAGCGCTCGAGCGTTCGAGCGCTCGAGCGTTCGAGCGCTCGAGCGTTCGAGCGCTCGAGCGTTCGAGCGCTCGAGCGTTCGAGCGCTCGAGCGTTCGAGCGCTCGAGCGTTCGAGCGCTCGAGCGTTCGAGCGCTCGAGCGTTCGAGCGCTCGAGCGTTCGAGCGCTCGAGCGTTCGAGCGCTCGAGCGTTCGAGCGCTCGAGCGTTCGAGCGCTCGAGCGTTCGAGCGCTCGAGCGTTCGAGCGCTCGAGCGTTCGAGCGCTCGAGCGTTCGAGCGCTCGAGCGTTCGAGCGCTCGAGCGTTCGAGCGCTCGAGCGTTCGAGCGCTCGAGCGCTCGAGCGTTCGAGCGCTCGAGCGTTCGAGCTTCGAGCGCTCGAGCGTTCGAGCGCTCGAGCGTTCGAGCGCTCGAGCGTTCGAGCGCTCGAGCGTTCGAGCGCTCGAGCGTTCGAGCGCTCGAGCGTTCGAGCGCTCGAGCGTTCGAGCGCTCGAGCGTTCGAGCGCTCGAGCGTTCGAGCGCTCGAGCGTTCGAGCGCTCGAGCGTTCGAGCGCTCGAGCGTTCGAGCGCTCGAGCGTTCGAGCGCTCGAGCGTTCGAGCGCTCGAGCGTTCGAGCGCTCGAGCCTTCGAGCGCTCGAGCGCTCGAGCGCTCGAGCGTTCGAGCGCTCGAGCGTTCGAGCGCTCGAGCGTTCGAGCGCTCGAGCGTTCGAGCGCTCGAGCGTTCGAGCGCTCGAGCGTTCGAGCGCTCGAGCGTTCGAGCGCTCGAGCGTTCGAGCGCTCGAGCGTTCGAGCGCTCGAGCGTTCGAGCGCTCGAGCGTTCGAGCGCTCGAGCGTTCGAGCGCTCGAGCGTTCGAGCGCTCGAGCGTTCGAGCGCTCGAGCGTTCGAGCTTTCGAGCGCTCGAGCGTTCGAGCGCTCGAGCGTTCGAGCGCTCGAGCGTTCGAGCGCTCGAGCGTTCGAGCGCTCGAGCGTTCGAGCGCTCGAGCGTTCGAGCGCTCGAGCGTTCGAGCGTTCGAGCGCTCGAGCGTTCGAGCGCTCGAGCGTTCGAGCGCTCGAGCGTTCGAGCGCTCGAGCGTTCGAGCGCTCGAGCGTTCGAGCGCTCGAGCGCTCGAGCGTTCGAGCGCTCGAGCGTTCGAGCGCTCGAGCGTTCGAGCGCTGGAGCGTTCGAGCGCTCGAGCGTTCGAGCGCTCGAGCGTTCGAGCGCTGGAGCGTTCGAGCGCTCGAGCGTTCGAGCGCTCGAGCGTTCGAGCGCTCGAGCGTTCGAGCGCTCGAGCGTTCGAGCGCTGGAGCGTTCGAGCGCTGGAGCGTTCGAGCGCTCGAGCGTTCGAGCGCTGGAGCGTTCGAGCGCTCGAGCGCTCGAGCGTTCGAGCGCTCGAGCGTTCGAGCGCTCGAGCGTTCGAGCGCTCGAGCGTTCGAGCGCTCGAGCGTTCGAGCGCTCGAGCGTTCGAGCGCTCGAGCGTTCGAGCGCTCGAGCGTTCGAGCGCTCGAGCGCTCGAGCGCTCGAGCGCTCGAGCGTTCGAGCGCTCGAGCGTTCGAGCGCTGGAGCGTTCGAGCGCGCGAGCGTTTGAGCGCTCGAGCGTTCGAGCGCTCAAGCGTTCGAGGGCCCGAGCGCTCGATCGTTCGAGCGGTCGAGCGCTCGAGCGCTGGAGTGTTCGAGCGCTCGAGCGTTCGAGCGCTCGAGCGTTCGAGCGCTCGAGCGCTCGAGTGCTCGAGCGTTCGAGCGCTCGAGCGTTCGAGCGCTCGAGCGCTCGAGCGTCCGAGCGCTCGAGCGTCAGAGTGCTCGAGCGTTCGAGCGCTCGAGCGTTCGAACGCTCGAGCGCTCGAACGCTTGAACGTTCGAGCGCTCGAACGCTCGAAAGCTCAAACGCTCGAACGCTCGAGCGCTCGAAAGCTCAAACGTTTGCGGAACCCCCGTTAACCGGTGTGAGCTGACCGGAGATAGCGCCTAGCTCCGGTTAAGCCGAGCACAACTTGGTGCATACGGCCCCAGGTCTACTTAAATAAACTTTTGGAACCCGAGTAAGGGCAGTGCATTTCCAGGAACATTCATAGGCTTAACCGTAACGAGAAATTTAAGATGCTTTTGGTTCAGAAAATGAAGGGGGGGGGGGGGGAACACAAAGTCGTGACTATTTAATTACAGACAAGCTAAATCTGGAGGGAAAAAAAGTACATGGAAAGGAAAATCACATCGAGAAAAATGCTATCACCTTTCTGAATTTCTAAATTGATTATAATAAAATTACTTGTTTCTCTATAACGATCGTGTTTAAATAACATTTTCAGTAGATTTAAAGATTGATTATTGCACCATATCTGTTGAACAATAATTTAATATACTCTTGAGATATACCCACAATTAGGAAGCAAACACTACCATAATGATGCATATATTATTTTGTCAACTTTATTCATAGCATATTTTCAACAAATAAAAATCATCTGAAATCTGATCACAGAGAATACAATGAGAAACATTTAAAGAGAAATATTAACATTACATATTTCCACCAATAACGTTCTTTAAAACTTGTATTATATATCTTTCTTTACCACAATACATTTGATATTTTAGTCATTAGGCACCTTCACTAATTTTCTTTTGATATAACTAATTAAATCTAGATTCTATCACATCTTCTCGTAACTATCATATTTAGAAAAAAACCTGATTGAATTAAATCCACAATTTGATCGGCCACAACTATTTTGGATGTTGCGAGGACTTCTGAAAGGATATAAGTTACTACCTTCTTTGAAGAATACATCTCTAATACTATCCATAACAAAGCAAGGGACACTTAAAAGTAAGTGCAAATGGTAGAGCGATACAATTACATTTATTTTTGTGTTACATCGGTTCATTAAGCAGCGAAAATTTCAATCGTGAACAACTGTTCCTCATTATTCCAGGGGACTTTGCTCTTTCCTAGTAATGCCGAGGGTCAGGCTATGGAGCGACAAGCATAGAATTTTAAGTCATTGGTTTGACTGGACTAGGATATGAACCCAGAGTTTGAGTCCCACGACCTGTCAAAACGGGAAGCGGCCACTCAGAGTATTCTGACCACATTGATCTGCATATCTAAGACTAAGCAAGAATAAAAGTGGATGTAGCAGACTTTACCTGATATATTTATAACAAACAAAGGGAAACCAGTAACGAAATAGCGAATGGTAGACAGGAAGTGTGAACACTTATTTGTCTGAACACTTATAACGTTGAACCTGTGGAATTATTATGACCTTCGTTAAAGAATACTCTATTATAAACTGTTGCAAAAATATGAGTTCGCCTTTAGACTCTGTAGTGAAATAATGGAATCAGGAAGTGCAGCAAGTGTCACCCATATAGCCAGTTCCTTAGTCAAAGTTCCATAGTCCGATAGGTCTGAATTTCTGCCATGTTTTAAGATAAATATATCAGGTTAATCATTATAATCTACCTTACTTTAGTTTTATGTAAGCTTTATAAACAAATGCCATATTTGGAAATATTTGAGGTGAAAATATGAAAAAGTAATTTTAGAATGCTTGTTGAAATGTTAGACACCATATGTTTCAGTATTAACAGGTCCTACTATATGGACTTAGTATTCCTTCCATACAGGAGCATATGTTTAGTGAATGCATGGAATCAAATTTAGGTAACGTTTTTGGTTTAGAAAATGTAATTCTTTCATCGGACTATGTAGCTTTAAATATAGCTTAGATTATAAATATAACAGAACACCAAAACTGACAATCATTTTAATTAAGTATTTGTCTTTTTCCTGTCACATTTACTAAGCCTAAATGTGACATAAAAAGATAAAGAAAATGTTTTAGATAATGAAATCAATAATGAAATGATTCATGTCACGTGATTTTCATTAAAAGTAATCGATATATGCAAATGCTCAAACGACACTTAAACATGTTATCAACCTAAATTAGTGGCATATTTTGATGGTAGTCATGAGCCGTGTTCACACGGGCAATGTAAATCGATTCGTAGAAATCAACTTGCCTAGTTCGACGTACATTTCGCGTGTGTGAACGGGTGTGTGAGTCGAATTAGGGCTGAATCGATTTCTGTGATCCCAATACTGTAAACCACTTGTGGAGGTCGATTACGTGAGTCGATTTCTGTGAATCGATTTATTTTGCCCATGTGGACGCACTGAGGCGGATTAAGGAGGTCACACTTTCCGGTCGATCAAAAGCGCATATTATATAATTTAGTCTATGAAACCGCTAGCTGGGCACAGATGTTTTTTTCATCATTTATTTTTAGGGTTTCACTGCCCAGCAGAAGTTTTGACCGTTCCAAACCAATACGATTCAGTACATACATATCTAGGTCGAACCCACTCTCTCGTGGTGACGTCGCCTAACCGAAAACTGGCGCTGGTCAGACTGGACTTGCTCATGCGCAGATATCGATTTCCGGCCCAAGTACTGCCCGTGTGAACGGGCTGCTAATTTGATTCCTAGTATTCGCCTTGTCTAAATCGATTTATAATTTTCCAATGTGAACACGGCTATGGACACATGGTGTTAATGGAATAAATTATGCACTTACTATGTAGCAACACACACAATCCTTCTAGAACATATATTTTGCTATTAGATTATAAGTTGGGGATAGATTATAAATCTAAGTTGGTGACAAAGTTTGATGGTATTTATAGACACAAGGTGTTTAACGCATAAATTATACATTTACTGGACAGCAACACCAATCATCAACAAATATTGTTTCTATCACAATATGGGATGGGGAGGGATAGATTAAACATACTAGACTAATACTACTATAGTTGATATCTGTAACACATATAAATGATGTATGCCAACAATGAAACTGTAAAACAGTTAGAAAATACAGAATGTCTGTGTTAAAGGTAACCTTTAGAGTGTAATTCTGAAACTTCACAAAGATTAAATTTGTTGAAATAACAATGTTTATATTAATTCCTGACATATATGCTATTTCTTGCCATGTGTTCCCTCCCCTTTGTAAGCCCCCACATATCCGGTGGCGTCAACTGGATCAGTGCGACCCTCTGCGCCTTTGCCCTTCCCAGATTCATCGAACCGCTCCTTGTGGGATCCAGTATACTTGGATGCATCCGTCATACGATCGACACCACCTGTTGCCGATACCTTAGTCTTTATGTGCTGCATAGGAGAAGAAAGGAGAGCAAGATGTGTTATTTGTAATGTAATGGCATAGCCATGCTATAAAGCCAGTTAAGACACTTAAACAGTCTTTAAATGAACATTGGATACATTATATTGCATTCGATTTTTAGAATCACACTGCTTTTAATTTGTTATGTACAACCTTGTGGAAAAGCAATGAAAAAATACACGCAATCGTGATCAGAATGGTGCATGCAGGTCACATACGGCATTGTTACAAACAATTTGATTCTTTTCAAAAGAAGACAAAAAAGAAGCAGACAGCATGTGATCTATTTATGCACCAATTTCTAGGATTATCGACTATTTTCAACTTGGATCACGGTAACTGAGGACACCCTATATGTTTATTGTAAAAAAGATAGCGGGGAACGCTCATTTGTGGTCATTGCGGGGGCGCAGAGAACAGCAGAATACCCCACTCCCACCGCCCACTAGGCCGGGGGGGGGGGGGCATGGTAACCTCTGCCCACCTCTGCACCCTCCTCATTGGCTCGCCAGTCACACAGTAGCCAATACCAGGTATTTTCTCACTGGGTCCTCTTTCCTCCTCCTGGGCACTCTCCTCCGAACAGCCACCCAAGCTACACCTCCATCTTCACCCACCCACCAACACCTTCATTGATTTCAATATATTTCATCCAACAAATATTGAAACCTTATATACTCTTGCTCATGGCCAGGCTTTAAGCCTTGAACATTTCACTCGTCTGTGGTCCCTTGATACCTAATCAGTGTCCTGATTATTATTAAGCATTGTTCACTTCTTACTGCCTTTCCGTTGCATAACCTTATCTCCATCCATGTCAGCTGGTTGCCGAGGGTTAGGTATACTGTCATGGGTGGTGATGAAACTTGGAAATATAGCGCCAAGAGCGGGAATCGAACCCACATCTATTGCATTCCGGGCCAGTGTGCTAACCATTACACCAGCTAGGCTCCCTGACGTCTCCACCTACCCACGCCTGCCTGTCCTATGCAGCTCCTTGCCTGAGAGGTCAGAGCAGGTTACTACAATATTGTAACCACACACCCTATTGGTGACCTCCGGAGGTAGAAATAATTGATTTCAAGATTCATTGTTGGAGTTTTACGTCCTGGCAACATCTAAGGTCATATCAGGACGGGTACCGATTTGTGACAGTGCGCACTCATGGTAACTTTGTAGTGCTGCCCACTGGGAGACCAGGTCCACACTGTTCTCTGTGCTCCATGAGCAATGTTTACATATGCATTAGATTTGTGTTATTGTAAAACCGGGCGTGGTGGCCTAATCGGTAGAGCGCGAGCCTCGCGTGCGGGAGATCGGGAGTTGGGTTCCAGGTCAAGTGAAACCAATTACTTTAAAATCGACACTTGTCGCTTCCTAGCCGTCACTTGGCATTATTAGGAAAGGCAAGGACTGGTTAGCTCAGTGTCAGGACAATGTGACTGAGTGGGATATCGGGCCATGGTGCCGGCAGTCTGATTTCCCAGTGGGACAGCACTATAAAGTTGCCATGATTGCACACCAGCACAAGTCGATACCTTTCCTGATATGACCTTAGATGTTGCTAGGAAGTAAAACAACAAACAAACAATGTTATTGTAAATGATCTAAAGTACTTACATCAGCCTTCTTGGTTCCATCTAGTTTCTCTGCAATTGCATCAAAGCCATCACCGGCAATGTCCTTCATGAATTTTGTGAACTCTGCCTGTGTCAGGAAGCTGGTGGGAGAAGGGGTGGTTATGAATATATATACACACATAGACCAATTACAGTCAAATTATCAACATGTGGGGACATTATCTGACCCTACAGAACCAGCTGAGATGAAATAATGACCGTTAGTTAATCCAGTCACCTCCCTGACCTCTGGTCGGGGTGAGGAAGGAAGAAGGAGGAGGGTAAGGGGTGGAACGTGGACAACTAACTTGAAATCAACATCAGTGCCCAATATGTGGACTGTTTAGGCTAGTTGTGGGGATGTAGACATAAAATATTAAAAAGAATCCTGAAATTTGATCTGGCATATATGCTATCAGGAGTCCACAATTAACTATAGTATATTAGAAATATTAGTAAAATCGTATATGAGCAAAGCCGATTATCCACGGTTGGAATTTCCCTTACTTAATCAAAAAATGCATTTTATTTGAGAGCAAAATAGAAAACAGAAATCAAATCAATCCTCACTACATCTATTAGAGAGATTAAAAACATCAGTCTTTACAATGTGTTCACAGTAGGCCCACTCACTTCTTTCCCTTGGTCTTGTGCTTGGAAAAGCGGATGTCAATGCTGTTTGATGACCAGTCACCCGTCTTCTTCATGAGCTTGGCATGCGTAAATAGCTGAGTTAGATCTTTTGTTGTCATCATACCTGGCTTTGAGGCATACTCCGTGTAGCAAGCAGTGAGCTGCACCATCTTGAAGGCCTGAAATCTAGCAAACCACAATTAATTCATAACTGCAAATTAATGTATATTTATTTCAATGTAAAGAAATTGTCATCCCTGGTACATCCAGTTATAATAAAATATATTGTCTTCCTTCGATTATTCAATTCAAAAGCTTTCAGAATATTACACCCAGATAAATTAGAATCTAATGGCTTGAAACTATAATAGGCTACATGGTATCTTTCCTTTCCAGTGGTGACACAATGGTGAAAACTCATTACCCAGGTGGGAGCACGTTCAACTAAGTCCAAACACTTCAGTCAACAGACCGAGAAACACCAAAATGTATTTTATGAGCTTTTTTTTACAGTGTCTTAAAAGATCAGCTCACGTGACTTTTGCGAAGTGTTCCTTATGTGAATATACACTATATGTTAACAACATTTTAAAAACTTAGAAATATTAACTGCATTTTAATCAGAGCAACTAGCAATAGCCATAAGACACTTGGCCTAATGCTCCAGGAGAGATAACCCCTACCTATTTACTTAAGTTGGCTGTCGCTTCCTAGCTAGGCACTCGGCATTATTAGGATAGCGCAATGAATGGTTTACTCAGTGTCAAAATAATATCCCTGATTGGGACATCAGGTCATGGTGCTGGCAGCCTGGTCTCCCAGTGGGTCAACACTATAACGTCACCATGAATGTGCACTGTCACAAGTCTGTACACATCATGATATGACCTTGGATGTTGCCAGGACGTAAAACTCCAACAACCAACCAACTTAGGTTGGACCTCAAGTGGCCCATTCTGTCTCAAAAGGTGCTAAGCAACATGAGACAACACTGTGTCCATTGTAACGATCAACATACTATCTACTTATGCATTTGCTCAGGATAAACTGATTTGTTTTTTACATGGTGTTTCATAATCCCAATAGAATACATATTGATTTGAAGCAAATGTCCTTGTGTTTTCAGTGTATCCATTTCTGTGCTGTTTTGTGTGAATCGTTA
The DNA here is from genome assembly GCA_030323885.1 of Branchipolynoe longqiensis. Taxonomy (NCBI): domain Eukaryota; kingdom Metazoa; phylum Annelida; class Polychaeta; order Phyllodocida; family Polynoidae; genus Branchipolynoe; species Branchipolynoe longqiensis. The sequence continues at coordinate 25,586,504 of CM059194.1, forward strand.
CAATGGACAAAAAAAAAAAGAGTTATCACCTTTTGAGACAGGCTGCATTACACAAAGTGGTATTTCACCTAATTTAATCTCCATTAGAAGTATGAGAAGCACCCTGCCAAGTTCTATCATCAGGAGACATGTGGTCATAGGTGAAAAGTGAGTTTCAAATATAGGTCTGTAGTGAAGGATCGGTGTGGGATTAGCACCAACCCCCAACTTCCGGTGTGTAAGCTGAAGCTGCGACCCGGCTTGCGGGCTTGCAGCTATAGTCCTTCATGAGGGGCCAGTGGAACTGGGAAGACAAGTAATATAAAGAGTCTCATTCGATCAAATACTTGTGAACAAGTAAAGTTGTCTTGGACGTGTTACTGCCCATTTAAGGTAGCCCACCTGTTACTAACTAGATGGGTTTTAAACTTTGAAAATATATTAAATTGCAGAATTTGACCTGATTGACCTATTTTACCTAGGGCAAGCCATATATGGATAGAAAGCTGAGGTCACTTCGTATCATCTGGTACCATCCATGACTTTCTACGATGTAGTGCAAGGAAGCGCGAGCCCATTAAAGATACCCTGTTTTCAGAGTTGTTTTCATTGACACCAGTAATGAAGGAATAGTACCTAAATACACTACTTATACAAATGGATTTTACTTAAGTACATTCAATCAAACAACACGATCGGATAGCACGAATGTTGATCTTCTAGAATCTGCAATCTCATCAAAATCAAATACATAGATAAATAGTTACAAGCATGTGAATATTGATGAAAAAAGCACCATTCCTGGACTTTTAATGGACGCTGCCGTTACCTACTTTTAGCCATTTAGGTTAAAGACATAGATCAATTGTATCCACAATGAAAGTAAACATGAACTGACGCAAAAAAAAACAAGAAACTAACCCAACCATTTCTAACACTACTGGGAAGACCATTTTGTTTGACTAAAAATATTTTATTCACATAAATTTGCCCCATATCTCAGCATCGAAGCACTGGTCTTCTGGCGGAGTCCTTATACTATAGCATATGTTGAACTGAGAAAGAACAGACATGATAACATGACTAAGTTTGACATCAATTCATAGTGCCGGCGTCAGGGTATCTGACGAGGGCAGCACTATAAAGTCACCGTGCGCACTCAATCACATTATCCCTACGTTGAGCCAACCAGACAATCGAAAAATCCCGAATGCCAGGCAAAGTAACGACAAGTACTAATTTGGTTCAGTCTTCGGTTTGACTCGGTGGGGGATCGCACCCACGATCGCCCAGACGGGAAGCGGGCGTGGTGCCAACTCAGGCTCCCCGTCAGGTTTGGGGTTATTGACGTTTTGAGGTGAGTGTACGGCAGGCATTACTGCAAGAACGAGCCAGCTTCTCACTCGGGGTCACAGACCCACCCATCTGATACCGATGACTCACTGGCACTCACTTGGTGCAGATACTGGTGGGTCAGTGAACGTGTTCAACATTTACACAGCAGTGCAAAGAGTACTCCACCGAAAAGTAGGCCGATTAGCCTTAATATCAACATTTTATCACCGAAAATGACCGGTTTAAGTTTATCAACCTATTTGTCAGTTGCTTGGTTCTTGGAGTTTTACATCCTGACAACATCTAAGGTCAAATCAGGATGGTTACCGACTTGTGACTGCACACTCATGGCAACTTTATAGTGCTGCCCGACTGGGAAATCAAGCCACCGGCACCATGACCCAATATCCCACTTAGTCACATTATCCTGACACTGAGCCAACCAGTCCTTGTCCTATCATATTAATGCCAAGCGCCAGGCTAGGAAGGGACACGTATCAATTTTAAAGGCATTGGTTTGACTCGACCGACTGGGAACCAAACTCCCGACCTTCCACATGCGCGATTAGGCCACCGCGCCCGGTACCTATTTATCAAACCATGAATGTAATATTTGATTGACAGACCCCTTCTTCGCGCCCCCTATCGGGCGACTGTCTATATAATCTAATGGTATAACTAAGAACATGTTGATAACTTTGGATGGCCCCTAGATAAAAGATTCACCCGGTACTTGTAGTACACGGGTGAAGACCAGCCTTATATAAATACGGGTGAAAATAGCGTTAGTATGGAACAAGAAGTAGAATGCCTGGCACCAGTGTCAAATGGTTACTTATATCAGAACAGAGTTGGTGAAATGGGAGAGAATGCAAAAAGACAAGATGGCGGCCAGAGAACGCCATCGATTTCACTTCTAAATTGCATTAAAGTATATGTTTTATTATATTTTCCAACTCAAAAGTAGCGGGTAAACATGAAGACATATACAAAGAATAAATGTTGCTTCTTAGATTGTGAAATTAGGCTCTCATAAAGACTCATTTCATTAGCCCGATTTTTCGACCGTTTTTATATAAGGCTGGTTTTCACCCCTGTACTCGAAGTACGGGGTGAATCTTTTATCTAGATGGCCCCTAACAACTCTCCAATGCAATCTTCTCTATAACATTTCAAGACGGGAATTCCGCTGGTCCCTCGGGAAAGACTGAATCTGGGACTCAGAACGCCGGGGTCGCAGCTTCAGTTTACACATACACAAAGTGGCATTTTATCTAATTCAAATATTTACTTGGACAGCTTCACTGAAATCGACATTTTAAACAAATGCATTCCAATAACTCTACAGTGACCAGAAAACATGATTACAGATGAAAAGTAAATTAAAATTATAGGGTCTATTGTAAAGGAAAGGGGTGTGGGGGGGGGGGGTGTCGCAGTTTCCGCCGTCCGCCAGTTTCCACGGTACGCATACACTCAAATGCATTGTCAATGGCCGTGAGCAATCTTCATACAGAAAAAGCGAAACATCTCTAAAACCACACTACTTAGAAACAATTCGCTTGGTACACATATAGAAAACATCTTTACCAAAAAGATTATGTTAAATTTATAAGGTTAGGGTTATAGATTTCTATTAATTTTGAATAAAACTAATGTCTTGCACTGCGCATACCATCAAACTCAAGGCATTGTCAATGGTCGTGAGCAATCTTCATACAGAAAATACAGGAAAAGTGAAATATCTCTAAAAGCACACCATCTAGAAACAAATCGCTTGGTACACATATAGAAAACATCTTTACCAAAAACGTTATTTAAATTTATAAGGTTACTGACGATGCTGTTTGATTTTGACGCATGCGCAGAAGCAATGCATACCACGGAAACTGGCAGACGGCAGAAACTGCGACATGGGCACCGACCCCAATTTTCGATGTTTAAGCTCAAACTGCGACCTGGCATACTGGGTCGCAGCTTCAGTCCTTCATGAGGAACCAGCGGAGCTCGGAATAGCCATACTAACATATCCGTCTACAGTAAACTGCCCTAGCCCAAAGATTGTTCAATCACTTTGCATATGCCCCCCACGGGCCGCGGTGGCCGAATCGGTAGAGCACAAGGCCTCACGTGCGGAAGGTCGGGAGTTCGCGAGTTCAGTTCCTGGTCAGGTCAAACCAATGACTTAAAAATTGATACTTGTCGCTTCCTAGCCTGGTGCTCGGCATTATTAGGATAGGGCAAGGACTGGTTAGCTCGGTGTCAGGATAATGTGACTGAGTGGGATATCGGGTCATGGTGCCAGCGGCCTGATTTCCCAGTGGGGCACCACTATAAAATCACCATGAGTGCATACTGTCACAAGTTGGTACCCGTCCTGATATGACCTTAGATTTTGCTAGGATGTAAAACAACAACAAACAAACAAACAATCAAGCATATGCCCCCCCCCCCCCACTAAAAACAACACCCTACAACACACAGACGTTGCACAACTACAGGGTAACTGGCACCGGACGTGGTGGCCGGATCGGTAGAACGCAGGCCTCCCGTGTGGGAGATCTGGAGTTCGATTCCCGGTCGAGTCAAGCCAATGACTTAGAAAATTGATACTTGTCACTTGTCACTTACTAGCACTCACTTGGCAGTATTAGGATATGTAGGCTCAGTGTCAGGATAATGTGACTAAGTGGGATATCAGGTCATGGTGCTGACGGCCTGTTCTCCCAGTGGGGTTGCAGTATAAAGTCACCATGAGTGCGCACTGTCACAAGTCGGTACCCATCCTGATATGACCTTCGATGTTGCCAGGACGTAAAACACCAACAACCAACTAAGCTTAGTTGTATCAGCGGAAATAGATATCTGGTTTTAGGGAGTGGGTCTGAGCCACATAGTACTACTACCCAGCACTTCTCCTTTAACATCGACCCGCCCCTAGCAACGCGAACGCCGACAAACAATAATACATAGCAACCGGTAACACACACAAAAATAAGGCAACTGTGATAGATCATGCACAACGGTACGGCTAACTAACACTGTCACTGCACCATGAGAAGATACCGAAGTAACAAACACATCCAAATAATTTACACGGGCTTCAATTATGGATTGATATGATTAACTAATATTAATTTAAAGTCATACTACCCAACACCGCTCATCATCACACACACACACCCCAACACATACACACACACACACACCAGAAGACCGCGATTATGCAAGTCAAGGCTTAGTAAAAGCAAAATTGACATGCTTGCAGGAGTAGCCACTGATGCAAATAATTGTTCCAACGAAATAAGCACAGTTCTCTCACACACACATACACAGACATATACACACACATACACACACACATATACATACACACACATATACATACACATACACACACATATACACACACATATACATACACACATATACATACACATACACACACATATACATACACACATACACACACATATACACACACATACACACATATACATACACACATATACATACACATACACATACTCACACATATACACACACATATACACACATTCACACACATACACACACAAACACACACACACACCAGAAATGACCGGACCAAAAAGACTGGCTGAAAACATTCCAGTTCCAACGGTATGAGTTGTGTCGTCTGCTGGGTCATTATTATCGATTAGAGCGATGCAGCTGCACCTCCAGTCCTCGTATCACTATCTAGTCTGCAATATGCCATTATCGCCCCCCCCCCCCCACCACACACACACCGCGCGTTTTCCCGCCTAATCATGATTGGACTGGCTTATATCATGGTGCCAATGTAAGTACCCCCCCAGGAAACCCACCAGTTAGGTAGGACCACAGTGAATCCTATAAACAAACCACACTAACATCCTATCCAGGTCCTTCGCAAGTGCTGTCGATCCGGATTGAGTACGTAAGTAAAGTGGACAGAAGTGCTGGTTGGGAGATGGCTACATGTTGCACCTGTGATTCTTCTAGTTCTAGTTCTACTCGTAAGGAGGTGACAACAGTTGCACGCCGGGATAGAGCGCCAGGACTTACCTGTCTGAGGAGGAAGGTGTTGACGGTCCGACTGGTAGGACGGGAGTGAGTGGTTCCACAACGGCAAAACGCGGCACCAGCGCTGGGGACGCGGCAAAATCACACACGCACATAGATACACACGCACACGCTCACGTACACGCGGGAATCACTATAGATCCGTCACGCACACGTGTACACACACACACACTCATACACACACAGGGAAAACACTATAGATCCACCACACACACACACGTGTACACACACATACTCAAACACACACACACACACGCCCAGACCCATACCGCCCAGACCATAGACTTGCCACAAGCATAGCATCTATTGTGTGTTTTGTTTGTTTAAGGCCCTGTCACACCTCACCGGATTGAGGAACCGGACAGAAACCGGACACTGTCCGGTGAAATAGGGCAATGTATGGCTCATATACGGTTGGCGTCCAGCGTGTCCGTTCTCTGTCCGGTGGTGTCCGGTGTGTACGGTGGGAAGTTTTGAACATGCACACAACTTGTACCGGACACAACCGGACTGACATGTATGGTTGGTGTCCGGTTTAAGTCCGTTTTGTCCATTTCATGTCCGGTGTAGCAGGAAATCGCAAACCCTGTAAATCGCAAACCCCCACTTGTGATTTCCTAGGAAATCGCAAACCCCCATGCCATATATGGGCATGGGGGGTTTGCGATTTCCTAGGAAATCACATATCCCCCCTGGAGATCGCAAACCCCCCATGTTAATGATACAGATAGCTGAAATTTCACTTATGGCGATTTGTTTACTTTACATTCGTCGATTCGAAAATATTAACATCGCCGCCGTTGCGGCGGCAGCGTTCATCTCGCTTCAATTTTAGGGTTAATTTAATAAAATTTCACTTATTGCGTATGTAATTCTGTTAAATATGATAGCATTTGAATAGATTTGGGCTTAATATATTGCCACCGATGCGACGGCGGCGGCGGCGATGTTTAGTTGACGTTCGACAGTATGGATATCGACATCGAAGCGGCGGTGGTGGCGGTAGGCCTATAGCTGCCCTGCTTGTGGTGATAAATGTTACAAAGCATGGGGGTGGGGGGGGTTTGTAATTTCCAGGGGGGGTTTGTGATTTCCTAGTAAATCGCAAACCCCGGGGTGTGCAATTTCCAGGGGTTTGCGATTTACTGCCACACCGGTACCCATCCGTTACGTCTCTGGTTTGCTTCCTGCAGAGTCCGTTGACGGTGTTGCGGGAATTTGGTCAGTATATGTTTTTGGCGTGTCCATGATCAGTCCGGTACATGTCCATTTTACATTTGGTTGTCATCCGGTTATCGTCCGGTTATCGTCCAGTGGCTATCCGTTCATGTCCGTTTCATGTCCGTTTCATGTCCATTTCATGTCCATTCGTCCAGCGTCTGTTGACGCGATAGCGCAACATTTCGATACATTTTGATACCGAACACCACTGGACTAGACAATTCTTTGTCCGGTTTATGTCCGTTGCTCAATCCGGTAAGGTGTGACAATCGCTTTACGCAACAACAACAAAAAAGTCATGACCGAGGGCAGACATGCCACAGACTCCATGGCTAATAAAATAAAATCAAGGGCTTAGCTTCCATAGATATATGCAGGTACGCAGCTGTGTACCACCTGAAATTACATATATTAAAAAACAACAAATCAAAATATATGGTGTACTTATTTTGGTGAATTTATTCAAAATAAGCATGAAATGAAGTCTGAACATGGCTTATAATAATTCAGAACTATTCTCAGACCACCCAGGTTTTCTGTGTGTGTGTGTGTGTGTGTGTGTGTATTGGTGTGAGCACAGCCAATAGCGTTTTATTCCATCGCAGAAAAATTCTGCATACCACTGAAAACCTCAAGCTAACCCTCTGTATATGTACGAAACTAAATAAACTACAAAAACAATACTACTTCAATACTAAGGATCCAAATTCATTGAATGGACTGTGAACAGACTGTTATGAGTAAAGCAGGTAGACTGGTGGTCCATGTCATCAGTTTAAGATTGTTAAAGTTACATAATCCGTTGGTTTTAATATTTTATTCTCAGTCATATTTTCTTTAGATCCGTGAATATATTAAGGTGAGAATTAGGGGCCGTCCAACATTATCAACATTTTGACGGTCGTACAAAGTGTATAACAGAGGAGGGGGGCAGTCAGTAAGGTACAACTTTTATCGCTTACTAAACTATTGATGTATATATTTTTTTTAAAGAAGTTTTTGTACATTAGATAATTAAGCAGGAGAATTTTGAGTCATGGACAATTGGCCTTCTTCATCCAGGGATCCTTGGCCTATCTTAGTAATGCTGAACGTCTGGTTAGGTAGCACCAAGCAGACAAGTATCAATTTTTAAGTTATTGGTCTGACTCAACTAGGATTTGAACCCAAGGTTTGAATTCCATGACCTACCAAAATCGGAGGCAGGCACTCAACTCATTTGGCCACCTAATCTGTGTCTGTTGTAAAATGTTGATGTCTACTACTTTGGAGGGTGAGTGGAAAAGTAGTACTCTTTGTACTGCCATTAAAATGTTGACAACGTTGAACGACCCCTTACAGACTTGCATTATTTAGTTCGGAATAAATTTCATGATAATTGGCTAACCTTGGAGAGATTTAAAGTAAACAGATGAAAAATAATCCACGTGTGCAGACCAGGTGAAGCCAAGTGGAATACGGCATTGCTACATTGGTCGTAATGCGAAGCATTGCGCTTGATGCGTGGAGAGGAAGAGACCCTCCCCCCGCCTCCCGGGTCGTCGCGCAGCATTCGCACCTCGCGCGACGCCCGCCTCTCAGCCTTCCTCCTCCCCCCTCCCCCGGGCCATTGCTTTCGCACCTCACCTGTCACCGCCCTCCTGCCTCCCTTATAAGGCCGCCCGCCGGCCTCCCTCAGTCACTCGCCTTCCTGCCCTCCTCCAAGCTCTGCCTTTTTCCTGCTTCTGGCTCTCCACCACCACTGCTTCACCTCGGACCGCTGCATCTCCTCGGACCGCCCAGCATGCCCGGACAAGGAAAGGGTAGGGGCCGCAAGAGCTCCCGCGCAACCCTCATGGCCACCCCGGGGCCCTCCTCGGGCTCGCCGGGAGGCCCTTCACCGTCTACGGCCCCGGCGTCTCCCTCGGCGCCCCCGGACCGCGCCTCGGGCATCGAGACGGCCACGATCCTCGAGGCCCTCCACCGCCTCACCACCCGCATGGACGCCTTCGAGTCGGGGGGCGCCCAGGGGGCACCCGACAGCCCCCCGCCTGCACCGAGGCAGCAGGCCGCCTACATCACGCCGGCCGCCCCAGCACCTCGGGCGCGCGCCATGGCCGGGGCCCGTCCCCCACCGCCACCTCAAGCGACCCTGCCGGGGGCCGTGCACCCCCAATACGAACGCTACGGCCGCCTCACCGCTCAAGCTGCCCCCGCTCCGCCCCCCGGATACCTCCAGGAGGCGCTCGAGCACACCCCAGCATCCGCGGCCGACGCCGTCCGCGAGATCCTGGCCTCCGCCGAGGCGCACCACACCGTCAGGCGCCGAGGTGTGCTGAGTGACTACATCTTCCCCTCGGACCTCGTGGAGAAGGGCCCTGAGCGGAAGCCGGTGAAGAGGGGCGAGGCATCCAGCCTTCCCCGCCCACTCCGTCCAGGGCCTCCACCACCACCACCTCACCGTGATGAGGGACATCCTCGTGCATCCGTGGCCTACCGTCCGCCGTTATTCCGAGGCCATCTTCACCTGGATAGCGGACGGGAGGCTCCCCCACGGATGGCACGATCCAGTCGCCCTCAACATGCTGAGGATGGACTCCCTCACCATGCCCGCCACCCTCACCCAACCCGCCCTGGCAGCACCAGCCCCCCGAGGCGAGGTTTCTCCCCGAGGCGCACACCTGCCCCGGGCCCAAGTCGACACCCGCATCGCCTACGACAGGCAGACTCACGGGGCCCCCTGCCCCGCCTGGAACCGCGAGCCCGCCTCGTGTGACCGGGCCCCCGTCGGGGAGGCCCACGGCGAGGCGGGGGCCCAACACCGGCACGTGTGCGCCTACTGCGCCAACGTGCGGCACATGCTGACGATGCACAGCGAGGCCGGCTGCCTTACCAAGCAAGCCCGTGAGCGCCAGACCCCGGCCACCTCGGCGGATTTTTGCGCCTCACCCACACCACTGCCAACAACCCTGTGACCCCCACCGACAACCCCCCAGCGACCACCAATCGAAACGCCGCCCAGACAGAGCCGGGGATCATCACCTCGCACCTCACGCCTCAGGCACAGCCCAGCCTCACGAACCCTCCCCAGACAGCGCAGCCCCAGACAGCACAGCCGCTGACCATCACAGCCTCCACGACACAGCTTTCATCAATCCGCCCGACCCGACCCCGACCCCCACCCCGCCCAGCCCTGAGGACTTCGCTGGCCCCCTGCTCGACCCTCGCCGGACCTCCTCACCGCATCTCTCCAAGGAGCGGGCCTCCCCAACCTTTTTGGCCGCCCGCTCCCTGTCGACGTAGGCCCCGGACACATCACCCCACCCAGACCTTCAACTTCCCCAGCTTCCGCCGAGAACCCCGCCCAAGCCTCGCCTGGGTCTCCCTCCCGCGCTATCCCAGCCCAGCCCTGGACCTAGGCCGCGGCCTACGCCTCGGGCCCCCGCCTCGGGCGCACCTCGAGCCCTCTCCTCCCTTTTTGGTGGAGGGCTCCTCGGCGCCCCGCCCCCCTCACATGAACTCCTATCACCTCTGACTTTTGCTCCTTATGAGCCCCCCCCCTGTACATTATTCATTGTCTGTTGCTCCTCATGAGCCTCACTTTGCTTTCTACCTTGTACTGTTGCTCCTCCTGAGCCTCCTTACTGTTGCTATGTTACCCTCTGTTGCCAGAGGCGCCCCAATAAACGCCTCTTCTTTCCACATCCGCCTTGCTTTCTTCCTTTTCGCGCATCAACTAGGTCATGGGGTCATCTGCCAAGGCTAACGAGTTGTGACCTTCCTAAAGCTAAGATTCCTTATACGCGGTATGCGGCATGTGAATGCGAATGCGAATGCGAATAAAAATGCGAATAAAAATCGAAAAGCATGTAAATGAATAGTGGTGTTTCCATACGTCCGAATGCGAATACGAACGCAAATGCGAATGCGGCAAATGGATCGACCCATGGACTGATCGGTGCTAATGCGAATGCGAATACTGCTGCGCTTGCCATAGAAAACAATACTGTTCCTTCACAAATTTGGAGGAAAAACGCCAACAAATGTTGGGGGTTGGCATATATCTATGCCGCATATATGACATTCGCATGCCACATGCCGCATGCCGCATGCCACGTATAAGGAATCTTAGCTTAAGGGGAAAACCTTCAACCAGTATCTAAATTGGATATTCTAGGTCAAGTCGAGATAAGTGTTTTGTTTAAAGCTACATAGACCGATGAAAGAATAACTATGTCAAACCCAAAACTTTGACCTATATTTGATCCTACAAATCTTATTTAGATACTGTTGCACTTATTAAGCATTTGTTCCTGCGTAGAAAAAGATCCTAAGCCAATTTAATAGAACCTGTTACTGATGAAGCCTATAGTTTCAGAATGTTGGCGTGCTTGCCGAAATTAATTTAGAATGTTTTCACTTGAAATATCTATAAAGTTAACCATTTAAAATAAAAAGTTATTTCAAACTAAGTAAAGTAGACTAAAATTTCAGAAACTCAAAACCATCGAACTATGCAACTTTAACAAAATATTATGATTTCATCGAATTATGCGACTTTAATTACAAATGTCTGCTCTCGTCTTCAGTATCCATTTGCCTAGTTGTGAATCATGCTCGCGGCTTCCTTGCGCATGCTCCGGTGTGACTGACACTGGTCAACATCCGGTGGAGGCGAGCTGGGCCACAGGTGGCACCACCGGTAAAGTGTTGTCATACGGTGTATAACAATATAATAATATAGCATTATTCCATTCCGTATCTTTATACTCTCATATTACGTTATACATCACATGTATATTAATATATATATATATGAAGTGGAGGCAGGCAACACGGACGACTGGAGGCGGATACAGTTATTTTATTATGAACACAACCGTTAAAGGGACCAGCTATAGCTCGCTGGGACACTGCGCGTACTCCGACAAATGCTCTCCAAGCACAACCTTGTTTAGTTTTTATGTTTAAATGAACCAAGTATGTGTGGGGAGAGTAGGGGACCAGGGCCCTGCTAGTCTGATTTGTTTGTTTGTTGTTGTTTTACGTCCTAGCAACATCTAAGGTCATATCGGGACGGGTACCGACTTGTGACAGTGCGCACTCATGGCGACATTATAGTGCTGTCCTACTGGGAAACCAGGCCGCCGGCACCATGACCTGGTATCCCACTCAGTCACATTATCCTGACACTGAGCACACCAGTCCTTGCCCTATCCTAATAATGCCGAGCGCCTGGCTAGGAAGCGACAAGTATCAATTTTAAAGTCATTGGTTTGACTCGACCGGGACTCGAACCTACGACCCACGATCTACCAGCACGGGAGACGGACGCCCCAACCCACTCGGCCACCCCGTCTGGTGTCTGCTCGTCTGAACTGCAAAGGCAGTTTGTTGTCTTCAAAATGGCCACCCCCATAGACAGCGGCCATTTGCAATGGAAAAGCTGTGCTGTGATTGGCTGAAATTGCGGTGCTCACCGGCAACAAGATCAGAAGGATTTGCTGAGCCTGTTACCGGCGAGCACCGCTATTTGATAATATCGCTATCATATTTAACAGAATTACATAGGCAATAAGTGAAATTTCATGAAATTAACCCTAAAATCAAACCGATATTAACACTGCTGCTGCATTGGCAGCGATATTAATAAGACAAATAAGTGTTCACACTTCCTGTCAACCATTCGCTATTAATATTGTCGAATCGATGAATGTAAACTAAACAAATCACCGCAGTCGGTGAATCGGCGGCGATATTGTCAAATAGCGCTGATCGCCGGCAACAGGCTCACACAGTAACAAGAGTTGCTGGTTCCCGGTATGGGCGGCAATATATTAGGCCCAAATCTATTCAAACTCTCATATTTAACAGAATTACATGCTGAAAAAGTCAAATTTGGTCAAATTAACCACAAATTCGAAGCGATATTAATGCCGCCACCGAAATTTGGTCAAATTAAACCAAAATTCGACATGATATTAATGCCGCTTGCCGGTAACAGGCTGAGCAGATCCCCCTGAGCCTGTTGCCGGCGAGCACCACTATTTCCCAATATCTAATATACAAATCTCCTCCGCCGCCGGCGCATTAAGCCTCCCTGTGGCACAAATCTGAACTATTCCGAGTTCGTTTGTTTTCCACACGGCGGATAGCTGGTGACTTTAAATAACAAGGAACTGTATCTTCCTTGTCTATGCGCCCTACCGAGTTAATGGGTAAACAATAATGAGTAATGAGTAATACAACAACAAAAAATTAGGAGAAGTTACCTGAGCAGCGTCCGAGGGGAAAGTGGGATCCTGCCAGGGGCCGGAAGTCCGAGATCGGGGAGGCCCTCAGGCGCCACCTGATGGACTCAAACCCAACAAGAGGGGAGGGGGATAGAGTGGAACAAACCCTAACACCAGGGGGGCCTCTGCTCCCAATCTACACTGGAATGTCCCTGATATACGTGTGTGTAGTGGAGGCAGGCAACACAGACGACTGGAGGTGGATACAGTTATTTTATTATGAACTCAACCATTAAATAACAAGGAACCGTATCTGGCTGGGCTAGGTGCCATGGACTGAGAGTCCACCCAGCCACCTAACCAGTGTCCATGAGGGCTGTCGTGACACACATATTTGCCAAAATACGCTTGGACAGCAAAGTATTTGAAAACAGTATCAGACGACCAGTCCCCCCTGGTTTTAATCTCCCATCAGCGCAGTGAGTGACATGAATAGTCGTCAGGATTAAGACCTGCGAGGTTAGAAAAATGCTTAATTGTGGCCTGCAGAGCCTCGTAAGTTAATGGTTTCAACCTACTGTCCGAAGACGGCACCATAAAGGCAGGTGTATCATCAGATGCCGGGGCTTGATTAAAGTGCTCATTAAATTAAAACAAAAAGTGCCTACTATTCAAATGTGAGCAACGTGACGATAATAACATGACATTTTAATGCATATTTATATATGCAAATAAAACCTTACGAATTGCACTTAGTATCTGCATATATTTGACGTGACCTGCCTATTTTCCTGGTAACGCCACGAATTCATACGAGGCAATTTACCACCTTAGCCCCGTCCTGATATGACCTTAGATGTTGCCAGGACGTAAAACTCCAATAACCAACCAACCTACCACCTTATCACCCACTCATCTCTCCCTGGTTGAGTCAAACCAATGACTTAAAAATTGATACTTGTCGCTTCCTAGCCTGGCGCTCGGCATTATTAGGATAGGGTAAGGATTGGTTCAAGTGGTTGGCTCAGTGTCAGGATAATGTGACTGTGTGGGACATCAGGTCATGGTTCTGGTGACTTGGTCCCCCAGTGGGGCAGCACTATAACATCACCATGAGTGCACACTGTCACAAGTCGGTACCCATCCTGATATGACCTTAGATGTTGGCAGGATGTAAAGCTCCAACAACCAGCCAACCAACCCTTTCGTCTCATTACTGTTTATGGTTGGTCAGAGAGTGGGGTGGAAGAAGACGAAAGCATTATTCACAGGAAACAAAGTATGTAGGCCAATACAGTGTTAACCACAAAAGCATTATTCACAGGAAACAAAGTATGTAGGCCAATACAGTGTTAACCACGAAAGGTTTATTCACAGGAAACAAAGTATGTAGGCCAATACAGTGTTAACCACAAAAGCATTATTCACAGGAAACAAAGTATGTAGGCCTATAGAGTGTTAACCACAAAAGCATTATTCACAGGAAACAAAGTATGTAGGCCTATAGAGTGTTAACCACAAAAGCATTATTCACAGGAAACAAAGTATGTAGGCCAATATAGTGTTAACCACGAAAGCATTATTCACAGGAAACAAAGTATGTAGGCCAATACAGTGTTAACCACGAAAGGTTTATTCACAGGAAACAAAGTATGTAGGCCAATACAGTGTTAACCACAAAAGCATTATTCACAGGAAACAAAGTATGTAGGCCTATAGAGTGTTAACCACAAAAGCATTATTCACAGGAAACAAAGTATGTAGGCCAATATAGTGTTAACCACGAAAGCATTATTCACAGGAAACAAAGTATGTAGGCCAATACAGTGTTAACCACGAAAGGTTTATTCACAGGAAACAAAGTATGTAGGCCAATACAGTGTTAACCACGAACGCATTATTCAAAGGAAACAAAGTATGTAGGCCAATACAGTGTTAACCACGAAAGCATTATTCACAGGAAACACAGTATGTAGGCCAATACAGTGTTAACCACGAAAGCATTATTCAAAGGAAACAAAGTATGTAGGCCAATACAGTGTTAACCACAAAAGCATTATTCAAAGGAAACAAAGTATGTAGGCCTATACAGTGTCAACCACGAAAACACATAAAACACACTAGCAAAGAGACACACATGAAAAAAAAGAAGCAACACTAGCATATGGCGATACTAAGAGTGAGTTGGTTGGTTGTTGGAGTTTAGATCCTGGCAACATCTAAGGTCATATCAGGATGGGTACTGACTTGTGACAGTGTGCACTCATGGCAACCTTTATAGTGCTGCTCCACTAGGAAATCAGGCTGCCACACCATGACCCGATATCCCACTCACTCACATTATCCAGACACGGAGCTAACCACCAGTCCTTGCTCTATCCTAATAATGCCGAGCACCAGGCTAGGAAGCAACAAGTATAATTTTTAAAGTCAATGGTTTGACTCGACCGGGAACCGAACTCCCGACCTTCCGCACGCGAGGCCCGCGCTCTACCGATTAGGCTACCGCGCCAGGTTCCCGAGAGTGAAGCCCGCCCACTCAGCCCCCAAAAGAGCACGGACGTAAGCACATACACACATACAAACACACACAGACACAAAATAATGATAATAAAAAAATATGAAAACACAATGGTAGTAGTGACAGCTCAGGTTGCAGACCACACCCTTGCGACAGTGTTGTGCTACACTTACAGGGGCATAGGAAACAGTGTTGAAAGTTACGGGCACAATGTGAAGTGTGGACCGGCCACAGTGTTAATAATGGGGAGGCCACAGTGTTAATAATGGGGAAGCCACAGTGTTAATAATGGGGAGGCTCCAATGTTAAATGTGGACTGGCCACAGTGTTACTAATGGGGATGCTACAGTGTCAAATGTGGACTGGTCACTGTGTTAATAATGAGAAAGCTACAACATTAATAATGTGGGAGGCTCCAGTGGTAAAGGTGGACTGACCACACCATTAATAATGGGGAAGCTACAGTGTTAAATGTGGACTGATGACAGCGTTAATAATGGAGAGGCTACATTGTTAAATGTAGACTGGCCACATTCTTAATAAAGGGGAGGCTACAGTGTTAAATGTGTACTGGTCACACTGTTAATAATGGGAAAGCCACATCGTTAATAATGGGGAGGCTAGATTCTTAAATGTAGACCGGCAGCAGCATTAATAATGGGGGAGCTACAGCATTAATAATGGGGAGGCCATCGTGGAAAATTGGAATGGCCACAGCGGTAGTGATGCGCGAAAAGGAAGAGAGGAAGGCGGGGGTGGAAAAAGGCAGAGAGCTGGGAGACGGCAGGAGGGCGAGTGCCTGAGGGAGGCCGGCGGGCGACCTTATAAGGGGAGAGGGACGAGCGACATCAGGTGAGGTGTGAATGCTGCCGGCCCGGGGGAGGGCGAGAGGTGGCGAGCAGCGGGCGTCGGGTGAGGCGCGAGTGCTGCGCGACACGGGGGGCGGGGGAGGTGGCGGCGCGCCGCGCCGTCTGCCGAGGTGAGAAAGCAGCGCGACAGCGCGGGGTGGGGGAGGGTCTCTTCCTCTCCTCGCATCAAACGTAATGCTTCGCATTACGACCAATGGGGAGGCTACAGTGTTAAATGTGGACTGGTCACCGTTTTAATAATGGGGAAGCAACAGTGATAATAATGGGCGGGCCACATCGTTAGTAATGGGGAGGTCACAGTGTTAATAATGGGGGGCACAGTTGTAAAATATTCCGATATTCAGCATAGGGGGAATGCAAATGTTCTATTACTGATCAGTGTACGTGACCAGGGCCCGTATGCATGAAGAATTATTTATCGGCTCCGGTGTTAAGGGCCCGGTCCGGGTTAGCTAACATCGGCATTGGAAATTCGGTCAAGGGGTATGTATGGAGCCAAAGCGCGGAGGCATTAGCTAACCTAGCAGTTATTTATAGATTTGGGAAATCCCTCTGTGCCTGTAGCGGCGATTTGTGTGTTTACATTCGTCGATTTGACAATATTAATATCGCCGCCATTGTATGGGTTCGATTGTAATGAAATTTCATGATTTGAGTATGTAATTCTGTTAAATATGATCGCATTCAATAGATTTGGGCCTAATACATTGCCGCCGATGCAGCGGCGGCGGCGGCGATGTTTTGTTGATATTCGACAGTATGGATAGAGACGTCAATGCGGCGGCGGTGATTTGTTTAGTTTACATTCATCGATTTGACAATATGAATAACGCCGCCAATGCGGCGGCAGCATTAATAATGGTCCAATTTAAGGGTTAATTTGATTAAATTTCACTTATTGCGTGTGTAAATCTGTCAAATATGATCGCATTGAATAGATTTGTGCCTAATCGGTCCCTAACACTACCCTTATACCTGCTATTGAGTGGGGTTAGCGTACCCGACTTTTAACTTGCGGTGTTTCCGTAACACTGCTCCATACATACCGACTTTTCACCGCTAACCCGGAGATCGCCACTAACCACAGGTTGGGGGCGCTAACACTGCTTCATGCATATAGCCCCAGGTGCATGTATATATATATGTATGGGTTGGTGGTACCTGAGTGGGATGTAAATAGACATAGTGGTGCTGGCATGTCTGGGTGTGATTGCACTCAGGACCTACCCCCCTCTGCTGGGATAGGGATGACCAAACTCAAAGGTCAAGGTTGGTGGTGGCCATGGTGTTAACTAGCGGTATTTTACACGCTAGAATCTTTATAGGAAATAGAACCCTAACTTCTGTGTGTGGAGGCCGGAAAGCACTAATGTATGATATTACTCAAGCGATGATCCGTTTACTATATATGCTTACTACATCTGCTTACTATATCTGCTTACTATATCAGTTCCAAGAAATGGTAACCCAACAGAAATTAAGTGTGGTAAAGTCTAGAAGGGAGGGGTGGCTGGCTCCTCCTGCTGTGCTGTCTCCAGGTCATCTTCCTGCCACACCCCCTGCCCAGCTCTTTTATTCAGATGGAACACATTAAAAATACAGGTACACAGTTGCTGGGACTATCCTCAGTCAGAGACAGTAACATGGCATTTCATTGGCTGAACTCCTCCAGTCATTGGTGGGGGGAGGCAGGGTGGGAGTGGGTGGACCCCCACCACCCCTACCAGCCCCCTCCCCCCTGCTGGGTAAGGAGGTGGGGGACCAACCCATCCCAAGTCAGATACATAACACCAGTGGTCACCAGTCCTTTAGATCGGGACAACTCCAAAATAGTAGGAGTTTCTACATGCCTCACTTTGAGAATTACATATTGCATCATCTTTAGTTCAGCAAACTGCCACCAATGAGGGCTCACCACACACACACACACACTCACACACACACACTCCACCTCCCACCTCCAGCCTGACACCTGGATTTGGCAGGTCCTCCAAACACTCACACACATCCCCCCCATGCATTGTCACCTGTGTGATAACACTCCCTCAGATACTGGCATCTCTAAATCATACCATAACAGGCACACAGAACTCAGTTTCTTAACTTAATTATTGTACCCATTCTATGGCATTCTTCACAGACTATTTGTCTGGGTGAAGAAACCACAGTCTGCAGCAACTGTATATGCTGTCCTTAGTTTCAGCATTTACCTCCCTTTATGCAATATATAATACCAACAGACTCCAATTCAGTAATACATGTAAATATACCAATATAGTAATTTTTCAGAGTTCTTATCTCCAGTGGTTATATTTGATGTAGAATCTTAGAACAATCTGATATTAATTATCACTTCACTTAATATACATAATCTACCATGGTTTCACAACTTGGTTTGAATATTATGCATATGTATTTACCAACATGATAGAATGAATTATATATTATTAGAGAGGTTTTATAGTGGTATTTATATAATTGGAATATTATTATAATGACTTTATAGAAATAACTGGATGATTTAAATATGATTAAAACAGTTTTCTTAATGCCTCACATATGAGTTTTGTGAAAAGGAGATATTTTAGAATGTATTTAAACTATTATTTATTTATTTAAACTATTATTTATTTATGAACCAGACCTAAGGGGGTGGCGTGATGCTCTACAATGAACCCATGTAACCATATAAATAATAAATCAGAGGGCTTGACTCTCTCTTCGTTACACTTTATACTCTTCCTTTCTCTTTGTCTGTATTGATTTCACCCTTGCCTGCCTACACAGCCACAGATTCGAGCATTGGACTTTACACAGTGTTAGTAAAGGGGAGGCCACAGTGTTAAATGTGGACCGACCACAGTGTTAAATGTGGACTGGCCATAGTGTTAAATGTGGACCGGCCACAGTGTTAAATGTGGACTGGCCACAGTGTTAAATGTGGACTGGCCACAGTGTTAAATGTGGACCGACCACAGTGTTAAATGTGGACGGGCCATAGTGTTAAATGTGGACCGGCCACAGTGTTAAATGTGGACTGGCCACAGTGTTAAATGTGGACTGGCCACAGTGTTAAATGTGGACTGGCCACAGTGTTAAATGTGGACCGGCCACATTGTTAAATGTGGACCGGTGACAGTGTTAAATGTGGACTGGTGACAGTGTTAAATGTGGACTGGCCACAGTGTTAAATGTGGACTGGCCACAGTGTTAAATGTGGACTGGCCACAGTGTTAAATGTGGACCG
This sequence comes from Branchipolynoe longqiensis, assembly GCA_030323885.1. Classification (NCBI taxonomy): domain Eukaryota; kingdom Metazoa; phylum Annelida; class Polychaeta; order Phyllodocida; family Polynoidae; genus Branchipolynoe; species Branchipolynoe longqiensis. The sequence continues at coordinate 25,605,974 of CM059194.1, forward strand.
GCCACAGTGTTAAATGTGGACCAGCCACAGTGTTAAATGTGGACTGGCCACAGTGTTAAATGTGGACCGGCCACAGTGTTAAATGTGGACCGGCCACAGTGTTAAATGTGGACTGGCCACAGTGTTAAATGTGGACTGGCCACAGTGTTAATAATGGGCAGGCTACAGTGTTAATAATGGGGACGCCACATAATTAATAATGGGGAGGACACATTGTTAATAATGGGGAGGCGACGTTTCTAAGAGTGGTGGTGACATAGTGTTTAAAGAGTAGCGGCCACAATGTCAAAAGTAGAGCAGCCACAGGGTTAAAAGTGGTGGAGGGAACAGTATTAAAAGAGGATCTGGCACAGTGTTCAGAATCGGGTGGCCACAGTGTCAAAACTGGAGCATCCACAGTGTTAAAGCGTCGAGCGGCACTGGCCAGCGGCAAGTAGCATAATGATTGCGCTCATATTTCAATCGAAAAAAAGCGGGATAGTCCGATCCCCCACGCCACCTGTGTATGTTTGTTGGGGTTTTAAGTCCTAACAACATATAAACAGACTTGTAACAGTGCACACTTATGGCAACTTCATAGTGCCATCCCACTGGGAGACCAGGCAACTGGCACCATGACTTGATATCCCACTCAATCGCATTGTCCTGATACTGAACTAATATAACCAGTCCTTGTCCATTCCTAGTAATGCTGAGCACCAGGCTAGGTAGTGACAAGTATCAATTTTGTAAGTCATTGGTTTGACTCGGCTGGAATTCGAACCCCCGACCGTTCACACTGAAAGCCAGTGCTCTTACCGGGGTGCGGGTTGTTGGAGTTTGACGTCCTGGTAACATCTAAGGTTATATCAGGACGGAGGGCTCTTACCGATTCAGCCCCTGCATCCGGTCACCACCAATGTAACTACGGGTCTGCACTCCCTGGTGACATTAAACTCTCATTCCTATGTTCACATAACTGACTGGGCACATTGGCTATTCATCAATAAACACTAGATTCTGTTTGTTCTTGTGTGTGTGTGTTTGTGTGATTGAATATCACAATATAGTTCCAGGATGCCACATTAAGTTTAAATCTTAATTACACACTACCAGTCGTGGTGGCCGAATCAGCGGAGCCAAGCCTCGTGTGTGGGAGATCCGGAGATCGGGAGTTCGGTTCTCGGTCGAGTCAAACCAATGACTTATAAAATTGATACTTATCGCTTCCTAGCCTGGCGCTCGGCATTAATAGGATAGGGCAAGGACTGGTTAGCTCAGTGTCAGGATAATATGAGTGAGTGGGATATCGGGTCATGGTGCTGGTGGCCTGATTTCCCAGTCGGGCAGCACTATGATATTGCCATGAATGCACACTGTCAAACGTCGATACCCGTCCTGATATATATAACCTTAGATGTTGCCAGGATGTAAAACTCCAACAACCAACCAGCCAACCATTATTACACACTCATACTAGGGTTGGGAGAGTTTGTCATTAGTATAAGCATGAACTCTCTGAATATTTAATGACTGGAATGACGTTGAAAAATAGCAAACACAAACGCAGATCAATAAGATCTATATAGTTAGCAGTTAGTTGCTTCAACGTAGGTACTGCATCGCTAAATGATTAAGGCGCACTGTTACACTTAGCAACAACTACACAGCATTCAGCCATTCAGACAAATACTTTAAAACAATCAATCAAGCAAAGAGAATAATTAATCAGTGTATATATATATATATGTGCATGTATCTAACCTAATTCGCAACAAATTATACCCTTCCAATTTCGAATTTTAAAAGGAAAAGAAACAATTAGGAATACGAGATTTGATAAGATGAGTGGATGGTAAGTTTTTATACTTTATATATATGTAGTGGTCTGCACTGACCTCTCAGGCAAGTAACAACATAGACAGGTAGGCATGGGTAGTATGTTGATATCAGGGAGCCTAGGTGGTGTAATGGTTAGCACACTGGCCCAGAATGCAAAGAGATGTGGGTTCGAGTGCTGTACTAGGCGCAATATTTCCCATTTTCATCACCCGCATGTTACTGGTTGCCATGACCATGATCCTGTACAAGCTACGTGCTGTATGGTTGTTGAACCTACCCTGTGTATGTATGTGTGAGTGCATTGCCTGTGTGTATGTAATTGTAAGCATTAAAAGTCTTACAATTCCAGGGGGACGAGTGTAGTGGTCTGCACTGACCTCTCAGGAAAGGAAAAACATAGACAGGTAGGCATGGGTAGTCTGTTGATATCAGGGAGCCTAGGTGGTGTAATGGTTAGCACACTGGCCTGGAATGCAAAGAGATGTGGGTTCGAGTGCCATACTAGGCACAATATTTCCCATTTTCATCACCCCCATGACATATATATTATTGTATATTAATGTATACATGAAGAGTTCAGGCGCAAAACCCCGTTAACACCAATCGAACAGATTGAGGTAAACATTGGAATCTAACCTTCAAAAAGTCTTCTTTTTTTTGCATTCCTATTTGTTTGTTCTTTGCTTCATAATCAGTTCATCACAATAAATGTGGAATTAGTTATAATTAAAATTAGCTTCAGGTAAATATCTTTTACTTTAACAAAATTGTTGGATTGGCATTTACGGAGTTTTGTGCCTGAACCCTTCATATACACTATATACACATAATTATGTATATATACATATATTAAAATCTGGCTGGCATTACCAGTAGATGACGGGAAATGATCAGTTGCAGGTGGCGCCAGTGAGAGTAAATGGAACTAAGCCCCTGGATGTGGTTATAGACAGTTAATTATATAAGGTTCAGTAATAAATATATACTGTGTGGAGAACCTGTCCTTATTTATATTCCCATAACATCAATACGTATCTGTCTATGGGCTATATAATTTATTATGTGAATATAAATGCATCCAGACCCCGTCTTCTTCAATTCAAAAAGTTGTACACCAGGCCAATATAATCCACCAGGAATTATATTTATTACTTACTCAATCCAACTTTTGCCCTCTCTTGCTATTTATACCTGCTGACTATATATATATAAACATATATATATATATTACCTCGGTACTACGCCTCTGGCTACTCATAGCCCAGGGAGAAGGAAGCAATCCATGTTCAGCAATTAGCATAATCAGCTCACAGCAGGATGATGTCTTGAGAGCAGCTCTGGTACATTTTCTACATTTACTACAAAACCAAACAGGTTGGTATCTTTCTAACTTGATACATCGGTTTAGTACATGTTAGCATTCACATACAAAACTTTTTGAAACTTTTTGATAAGTTATTACCGTTTTACAGCTTAGTTTTGATCATATTTGGCATGATCGATAGAACAATGCTTTCATTGTTTGGTTATTAATTAAGCTGCCCGTTACGGCATTAGGGAGAGATGTTGGCAGAAGCCAGTTACATCATTAGGGATTGGAGTGTTCCCCTGGGTTTCATTAAGATTCCCCATTTGTGATTCTCGTTAAGGCATACCTCCGGTGTCCTATAGTATTTTCTTCAATTTGTTGGCGAAGAAAGCCACAAGTGGGAGAAGTTTATAGGTACTTAGAGTGTGGGAGGCCACCGCTACACTGGTTCCTACCCCTCGGTAGGATTGGTTGGTTACCCATACCGTCATCCTGCGACTGTCTCTTAGCCATACGCCTGCGTTAAAAATTGATTTAATGCCATAAATACACATCTAGTGTAATTATACTCTAATTATCAGTGTGCTATTCCACCTAAGACCATGCCTAATCATTTTTCTTCTTTTTACTCACAGTCTTGGAGCTATGGCTATGAAGCAGAGTAAGGCAGAGGCAACTCACGCACTCAGTGCTGATAAAGATGGCACACCGCCGGGGCGGGTACAAAGATCGCCATCGCCAGAACAAAGGGATTCTGAGGAGGCAGGTGTTATGACACCTGCCCCGGCCCAGTTGCCAGGCTAGTGCAACAGAAGATGGAAGAAATGTTACCATCTAGAGCGGGAACGTCAAAGAAAAGGCGAACCAAGGTTCCGCTAGATTCTGATGAGTCGGAATGGGAGGACCTCTCTGAAGATCGGGCCTCAACATACGACGACTCAGAGGAGGAGGTGTTTGGGTCAGCACGGAAGCGCAAACATAATGTAGTAGTCACACTACGACGACAAGGGGCGACGACAGCCCAGCGACAGCGACTACCGGTCTGTCGTCGAGTGTCGTCGGATGTCGCTACGGTGTCGCTACGGTGTCGCCGCGACACCTCAGCGACACCTCCAGTTTCTCGACTGTTGCCCAGTTGTCGTCGGCCTTTTGGACATGTTGAAAAAGTTCGATGACAGCCGACGACAGCCAATGTTGTTCGGCTGTTGCTACGGTGTTGTTACGTGTCGTTACAGTGTTGGCTTTGCCGTTAAGGTGTCGTCTTTGTCGTTAAGCTGTCATCGCTTCTCTCTCCATAGCAGCTGTATGTGTGTCTCTGTGTCTATGTGTGTGTCTCTGTGTGTGTGTCTCTGTGTGTGTCTCTGTGTCTCTGTGTGTGGCTCGGTTTCTCTATGTGTGTGTGTCTCTGTGTGTGTCTGTGTGTGTGTGTCTCTGTGTCTGTGTCTGTGTGTGTCTCTGTGTCTGTGTGTGTGTCTGTTTGTGTGTGTCTGTTTGTGTGTGTCTGTGTGTGTCTGTGTGTGTGTGTCTGTGTGTGACTCTGTGTGTGTCTCTCGGTGTCTGTATCTCTGTGTCTCTGTGTGTGTGTCTCTGTGTGTGTCTCTGTGTCTGTGTGTGTGTCTGTGTGTGTGTCTCTGTGTCTGTGTATGTGTCTCTGTGTGTGTCTCTGTGTCGTGTCTCTGTCTCTGTGTATCTGTGTGTGTCTGTGTGTGTCTGTGTGTGTGTCTCTGTGTCTGTGTGTGTGTCTCTGTGTCTCTGTGTCTCTGTGTCTCTGTGTGTGTCTCTGTGTCTGTATGTGTGTATCTGTGTCTCTGTGTGTGTCTCTGTGTGTGTGTCTCTGTGTCTTTGTGTCTCTGTTGCAGACACACAGAGACACAAACAGACACACACAGACACACAGAAACACAGAGACACACACATACACACAGACACAGACACACAGACACACACAAAGACACACAGAAACACAGAGACACCCACACACAGACACACACACAGACACACACAGACACACATAAACACAGAGACACAGAGTCACACACACAGACACACACAGAGACACACACAGAGACACACACACAGAGACACACACATACACACAGACACATACCATACATAGAGACACACAGAGACACAGAGTCACACACACAGACACACATAGACACAAACAGAGAGACACACACAGACACACACATAGAGACACACAGAGATACAGACACACACATAGAGACACACAGAGACACAGAGTCACACACACAGAACCACACACACAGATACACACACAGAGACACACACAGAGACACATACACAGACACACACAGACACAGAGACACATACACAGACACACACAGACACAGAGACACAGACACACACATAGAGACACACACAGAGACACAGAGTCACACACACAGACACACACAGAGACACACAGAGACACAGACACACACATAGAGACACACACATAGACACAGAGTCACACACACACACAGACACACACACACAGACACTGTCATCCCGCTGTCGTCCCATCTGTCATCCCGATGTCGTCAGGCTGTCGTCCGGATGTCGTCCAATTGTTGTCCAACTTGGCCCGAATTTGCATATGTCGTCGGGTTTTCACAAAATCCAAGTTGCTGGGCTGTCGTCACCCCCTTGTCGTCGTAGTGTGATTGCTACATAAGAAAAGAGACAATTCCTCAGAAGGAGATGAATACAAGAGGCCCTGTAAAATGAAGCCCCTCATGAAGAAGAGTAAGAAAAAGTCCAAGAAGAGGAGCAAACACAAATCCTCCTCCTCGGACTCGTCGTCAGACTCATCAACGATGAGTTCAGACTCCGGCACCAAGCACTCGGGCAAATACGGTAAATCATGTGGGAAAGAAACAAAACGTGTAAGGTGCAGAGATGCAAAGAAATACGCATTACAACGCTCATGAGGAAGGCCATTCAAGGGCACTTTAACACCTTCAACAGTATCAATTCTTAAGTCATTGGTTTGACTCAATCAGGGATCGAACCCGTGGGTTCGAATCTCATGATCTTCCAAAACGGGAGACAGACGATCAACTTATTCGGCCATCCTGTCTGGTCACCATCTGATTATGAGTCTGTAATGCTTGACGGACACCTGCCCCGAAAATGTCTGAAACCTCTTCTCAGACAATATGTATTGAGCCACATGCACTATCTTTGCCACCAGATGGGATAACCGAATGAGTTGCCAATGATTGGACCGGAAATGGCCAACACTTTTGATCGAGAGGAGTCCGCATTATGGGTGTTTAATACCTCACATACACCTATCGCCTAGGACCTGCCTAAGGTTACTCCGGTTAAATCGATATATGTGGTGGGTAATTTATTATCTGGGTATAACAAACACAAGATTCTAGCTATATGTATCTTGTTCATCCCAAACTATCTGTTACTGTTAGGGATACAGTTATGGCTTTCCTCACTAAATACCTAAGGCTAACTCTATTGATCAGCACACAAATTCTGTTGCTGTTCTTAATGGTAAGGTGAATGATCTTGCCAGAGATTATATTCTCACCAAATCCAGTTCCCTTGTGTCTTTAATGCAATTCAGTCACTATATATAAAGTAGGAATACATATATATATATATATAAAGTAGGAATAAAAAAACAACCAGTTAAAGGTTTGATTCCAATGTTTATCTCTATTTTTGGATTGGCATTTACATGGTTTTGCGCCTGAAATCTTCACATAAGCCGTGTTCACACGGGGAATGTAAATCGATTCCTAGGATTCGACTTGCCTAGTTCAGCTCACATTTCGCGTGTGAACGGGCGTCTGAGTCGAATTAGGGCTGAATCGATTTCTGTGATCCCAGTACTGTAAACAACTTGTGGAGGTCGATTACGTGAGTCGATTTCTGTGAACCGATTTATTTTGCCCGTGTGGATGCACTGAGGCGGATTAAGGACATGACACGCATGCGCAGTCGATACCTTAGTTTGTTGACTTTCCGGTCGATCAAAAGCGCATATTATATAATTTAGTCTATGAAACAGCTAGCTGTGCACAGATATTTTTTTCATCATTTATTTTTAGGGTTTCACTGCCCAGCATTAGTTTTGATCGTTCCAAACCAATATGATTCAGTCCATACATATCTAGGTCGAACCCACTCTCTCGTGGTGACGTCGCCTAACCGAAAACTGGCGCTGGTCAGGCTAGACTTCCTCATGCGCTGATATCGATTTCCGGCCCAAGTACTGCCCGTGTGAACGGACGTCTAAATCGATTCATATGATTCGCCTTGGCTGAATCGCTTTAGATTTTGCCCGTGTGAACATGACTATACACACACACACACACATATATATATATATATATATATATATATATATATATATATATATAAGAGATGGCTACGCCCTAGTAGGGGAAAGACACAAAGCGAGGAGTGGTGGAAGCCTCAGATTTTATTGAACGAGGCTCTGGCTGAGCAATATACTGCCAAGACCCAGCTGGCTAAGCCGGCCCAGGCATAAATAAATATCACAAGAATGCTCCACCCCTTTATATCCATATAATACGTTATATATCACACATACACACATATATATATATATGTAAGCAAGAGGAGGCGACGAACATAGTAATGAATTGGCGATATCAATTTATTCACAATTGCAGATTCGTGATAATCAACTTAGCATCCTCAAATGCATAACAAGGATAAACAATGTAATTGGAATAATCGAAGCCTGATGAACAATCAGGATAATAGTAATATATCAAAGATGAACAATTATCATCGTAAAGTCTCACAATTAGCATCATCAGCGTTAATAGGGTGAGAGTGATATCTGGCTGGGCCAACCGCCACGGGCGAAGACCGAACCCAGCCAAGAGAAAAGAAAAAAGAAAAGAAAAAGAAGAGAAAAGAGAAAAAAAAAAAAGAGAAAAAAAACCACAACAAATATCATGAAAGGTAGTAATCAATGGCGGCAGACACATGCATGTCATTAAGTATCCTCTCAGAAATCGGCAAAGTAATATACTTATATACACAGTCAGATCGCCAGTCGCCCCGCGTTTTGATCTCCTGTATACTCGCCCCCTGCATGTGTAAAAACGTACAGCCACCCCTCCTAAGAGAGTGGCATGAATAATCATCGGGGTTCAATTCTGCCAGCTCACATAAATATTTGATAGTCGACTGCAATACGCGATACGATAATGGCATATGCCCACCTTCAGGAGAAGGAACCTGAAACGCCGGGGCGTCCCGAGGAAGGGGAACTTGGTCAAAATGCCGCTTAGTCCAATGGACAGCACATAGCGACTGATCCCGAACATGAGTGACTGGAATCAAAAGTTCGCGCTCACCAAATTGGATTGTCTTCGACTTCCTTATCGATATCAACATACCCCAGGATAAAAATTGGAAGTCGGACCGTAGCAAGACTGACTCCGACTGAGTGAGCTGACATTTCCGTAACAGGCCTCGGAAGCCTGTTAATATCGCCGCACGGGTAGCAATGTGTCCCGGCGAGTCGGTCATGAACGAGAACATTAGCAACAAATTACGAGGCAATAATGGTTTTTGCCGTCTTTACGGCACATCCAAGGGCACGCTTAACACCCCCGAGCGTGGTTTTCACCGTATGGTTGGAGTAATCAATTGAAGGGACATTCTCCGACTTAAAAAAAAAATTTAACGCCGATAAGTAGTTCGTGATAGAACTATACTTCAATGAATGAGCCAACCAAGTTACATATATGGCTACTTGAGTAGCAGAACAAGGAATAGGTGTTAATAGACCACGGAATTCGTCTATAAATCTAAAGTATTTACGTAACTGCATAGATCGGGTGGTGAGACTGTTGGGAGCGTAATAATGCGCGGCGATAGCAGTTGCTTCCTTATGAAGGTCCGCGAGACCTATAATAATATAAAGTGTCGTATCAAGCCCTAGCATTTGAACAAATGAGAACAACACAACAATTCACCTCTATCCACCTTCCCAATCCTACCCAGCTGATTAGGGCATCCCCAACGGCTAAGGCTGTCACATATAATATTATCGTCAGACTTAATACGCACCGACGATATATTAAAATTATATGTAATGGAACGCCAAAATATTTTCTTCAACCAGGTCATTATCAAATTGTTCTTTGATTTACCACTTTCTAATGCAGAACGTACTGTATTATTATCCGTTATAAAAACAACGTTCTTATTTTTCCATAGGTGCGACCAACGGTCCACCGCGGCTACCACCGCCCACATTTCTTTTATATTTATATGCTCGTCCGAACAGCAGTCAGACGCAAACGCCATATGATGTGACAAACTTCTAACATGGAATTCATTCTTAAAGAACCCAACACACCAATCAGTATTATATAAGGCGCCAAAACCTCCCATGGACGCATCCGTGTATACAGATACCGTATCAGCATGGTTACTAAGAATTTTCTCCTCCCCGTTAAACCGGTCAACATAATTCAGCCACCATTGTATCTCCTCGCGAAATGCCTCATTTATTCTAAATTTATGAAAAGGTAGCTTCAGAGATTTCACAGCACTGTGTATACGGGTCGAGAACGAGCGACCACCACGTACCACTAGGGAACAGTGGGATAGCCTACCTCCTAACTGTTCCAACTCCTTCCGAGTTGATTTACGCTTGTTAACAAACAATGCTAAGTGTGATTTCAATTTTTCTATTTTATCGAGAGGAAGTTTAATTTTTAGAGTTGAAGTGTCAATCTCAATACCTAGGAACCTAACGTTCCTTGAAGGCATCAATATTTTAGAATAACTTATGTAAAAACAACTCTACGTAATATGTCTATCAATTTCTTTTGATTACGGAGACAGTCCTGATACGACTCACCAATCACCGCGAAGTCGTCCAAATAATTAACGACTCGAGAACTACCCGCTCGAACCGCACACCGGTAGACAAAGTCAGAAACCTTACTAAAAATGTATGGACTCGACGAAAGCCCCATAGACAGGCGGTTATCTAGGAAGTAACGACGAGCTCCATTAACATCCCAAATTAAACCCTGTCTCTGCCTGTCGGACGGATGGATACTCAAGGCGCGATAAGCGTCCTGTATATCCACTACCGCAATATAGTCATCCCTGACCATCATGTTAGTTAAGGTATTGACACTTTTATAGGTGAATTTACAACACGTCTCCGACACGAAATTGTTTACTGACTTTAGATATGGTCTGCTACAATCAACTCTTACCCTGTAACCGGAACCACTCGACTTAGGAATACAGAATAGCTTGTGCGAACAAGTCGGAAGTTTGTCTGTACAACTAATATATTCTTTTTCAATTTCCAGTTTCAATTTTTTTTCTATTAACATATCGCGCTCAGAATTATTGCGACATGGGTAGCTCTTGTATTCATTATCAAAACCATGGTTAATAATTTTGAAACCAAATATTGAACCCTGAAGCACAAACTCCCAATCCGGGTCTGTGTCGCCCCGGTAAAAGGCTTCTATAAATACCCTGCATGGCCTCAATTGCGCGGTAGCACCAGCAATTTTGTGAACACAAGTACACGTACCCTTGAAGCAGTCGAGCGTTACCGTAAACGTGTAACTGTCTGTATAATTGGAATGTCTATCGTATACTGTAACGAGGTACCCTGACTCCGTATTACTAACATTTAAACTTGGTGCATTGATAGGTACCCAAACAGGTAAGGTTGTTACGCAATTAACCACGCCATTGGCTACGACGTTTACCACACACCGACTGGTTCCAGCCGGTGTCTGAAGCAGAGCAGGAGAAGCACACTCTTCCAACTTCTTACATAACGTATAATTACCACCATATTTCACCTGAAGGTCATTCTCAAGTTCCCATGAAATGCTATTTAACTTATTTTGGGATATAACATGATTTTTTGAATTTATTTTTAAACATTTCCTACGCCCTCAGTCCTTCCGACAACTGCCTCGCTTGTGACTCCGACTACTGCATCTGGAACACCAGTGCCCAAAATCGCACGTCTTTCCGTCTCTGGTGCAACCCTGCTCGCCATTATGGGCGAAACATGGTTTTTTTCCCCTCCCGAGTGAACAGTTTACTCGATGTGGTAGAAGAAGCTGCCCCCTTTTTTGTGTCTTTAATGTTCTCGAACGCATAATGCCTGAGCACAAGCTCACTGTTACCGCCTGAAAAAACTGGAAAACCTCCCTTCTGTGCAAGCTTGCACACGCCAGTGTCATAAGCGACATGAGCGGCATTATTAAACTGGTTAAACTTAGCCTTTGAACACATGTAACTAATATGCTTAATTACTGAATGACACGCGTCAATGTCTGCATACTCAGTAGTGTCTGAAAACCAGGCGCAAGTTGCCTCTACTATTTCATACACGTTCAGTTTTTTAACTTGCTTACTGTCACAAGTGTGGTGCTTCAGAGACCACTTACGTCTGCGCCGTCTCTCCCTGCTAGGCGTCCTGCTACCGGAGCTGGACGAAGACGACCCGCGACCATGACGACACCGACGCACGTGCCTCGACTTGCTTCTGCCACGGTCGACCGTCTTGACGCTCAACTGCTCAAGCTCGTCCTCCAGCTGCCTCTGCTGTTTTTGTAGGGTCGCAACTCGTTTCCTTCGCTCCAGCGCCTCTACCTGGTTCCTCAGCACGCGCTCCTCGTCAGCCAAGTCCCCCGCTACCGCCCCCGTCTCCGCACGCACCTCTTTCTTCAACTCTACCGACATGTCACTCGTTTTCGTTTCAGGTTGCTCAGGATTAGGGATAGTACTGGACCGGGTTGTCCTCTTAGTAGCTGCTACCAGTCGCACCGTGCACAACTCATTCACCGGCAACTTGTGCTTCCTGCCACAGGGCCCGCAGTAATCTGTTATATGCTGCATGAAGCCGGCACAAAAAAAAAAAAAAACGACAACCAAGCCTGAGCAGTCGCTTCAAGCGCAGCTGGAACCCGAATGAACCGCTTGGGTGCAATGGGGAACCGACCGGGGTGACAGTGGCGCTGCAAGCTCACCTGGTGTCGAACCCGGGAACCAATAGTGTCAACGGGGTAGAGAGTGTAGCCGGATCCCTCCTTGCTTTACAGGTGCATACAGGCGTGTATTCGGGCTATATATATATATATTAATATATATATATATATAGAGAGAGGCGGCGACTATTGGTGCCCCAAGGGGGCTGTACCATTGATGCCCCAAGGGGGCGCTATTGGTACAGTCCATTCTCAGATAATGAGGGGGGGGGGACGCAGACCACTCCAGATTATTATGAGCGATAACGTGATTATCACTAAGCACATATGAAGACTGTTGGGGTTTACGTCCTGGCAACATTAAGGGTCATATCAGGATGGATACCTACATGTGACAGTGCGTAATTCTGACAGCTTTATAGTGCTGCTCCATGAGGCGACCAGTCCACCAGCACCCATGTCCCGATATCCCACTCAGTCACATCATCATAATACTGACCAAACCAGTGCTCGCCCTGATGGCGACTGCCAGGCCTTGATAGTGAGCGACAAGTGTCTATTTAGTAAATTATTGGTTTGACTCAGTCCGGATTCGGACACCTAAAGGGCGCATTCCTTACACGCGTAATGCGTAATGCGAATGCGAATGCGAATGCGACAAAAAATCGAAACGCCTTGAAACCTATGAGCTACATTCCTTACACGCGTAATGCGAATATGAATGCGAATGCGAATGCGTTTTTCCAATCGGTCCATGTAGCGATCGGTGCGTCATGCGTTATGCGTCAAGCTGGATGTGAATAGAAACCTGAGTCTGATGTGTCCATTAGTTTAACACTAGGAGAGGTGACTGAGAATTACGGAACGGTCACGCACAAGGCTTCTGAGTGGAAACATATGGTAGTGGTGGTGGTGGGGGTTCGGGATGGGTTCGGGTTGGTAAAAATGCTACCAGAGCCACAAAAATATGAATACTTATCTATAATTTGGTTATAATAAAGATAGGAACCCCCATGTGACGTACAAAAAGTTACATAGATATAAATGCAATATTTGGTCATATACAGAGCAGTATGGAGAATAATTGTTTATTTATATTTTTTAAATATTGTCAGTCGTGTGCCGCATACCGCATACCGCATAACGTGTGTAATGAATGATGGCATTCGCATAGCGCATACCGCATGCTGCATAACGCATTACGCATAACGCGTGTAAGGAATGCCCGCTTAACCCCACACACGGGAAACCAGCCAGCGATCTTATCGATTCAGCCATCCCCGTCTGTGTACATATATAAACAAGACCAGACGGGATGGCCGAATAAAGCTAAGATTCCTTACACGCGGTATGCGGCATGCGAATGCGAATGCGAATGCGGCAAAAAATCGAAAAGCATCTAAGTCAATGGGGGTGATTCCTTACACGCGGTATGCGGCATGCGGCATGCGGCATGCGAATACTGAATCGGTCCATGTAGCGATCGGTGCGGCATGCGAATGCGAATGCTGCTGTGTTTGCCATAGAGAACAGTGGTGAGGAAACCTGACACTGTGTGTGGGTGTGGGTGTGTGTGTGGGTGAAAGGACCCATCCCGTAATCACGACGCACGCCGCATGCCGCATGCCGCATACCGTGTGTAAGGAATCCTAGCTTTAGTTGAACGTCCGTCTCCCGTTTTGGTAGATCGTGGAATTCGAACCCACGGGTTCGAACACAGGTCGAGTCAAACCAATGACTTAAAAATTTATACTTGTCACTTCCTAGCCAGGTGCTCGGCATTATTAGGATAGGGCAAGGACTGGTTGGCTCAGTGTCAGGATAATGTGATTGAGTGGGATATCAGGTCATGGTGCTGGCGGCCTGGTCTCCCAGTGGGGCAGCACTATAAAGTCGCCATGAGGGCGCACGGTTACAAGTCGGTACTCATCCTGATATGACCTTAGATGTTGCCAGGATGTAAAGCTCCAACAACCAACCAACCAACAACATATATAAAAAGAACACTTAGTGACGATGCCAATGTCAGCACTGATACAGTAATAGTTCCCCTCGCCAGATATAGAAGCGTAAGTAGTTTGTTTTCGTTTTACGTCCTAGCCACATCTATGGTCATATGAGGACGGGTACCGCCTTGTGACAGTGCGCACTCATGGCAACTTTATACTGCTGCCCCCCCTTGGGTATCAGGCTGCTGGCACGATGACCCGATATCCCACTCAGTTATATTATTCTGATACAGAGCTAACCAGTCCTTGCCCTGTCCCAGTATTGCCAAGCGCCAGGTTAGGTAACAACATGTATCATTTTTTATAAGTCTTCGAGTTGACTCAGACGGGATTGGAACTCCCAACCTTCCGCACGGGAAGGCTACGCTCTACCGTGATATGAGTGCTGTGGGTGTGAACAAGAGCATATGACTGAGAGGTCCAGCACCACCCGACCGGTCGTAGCTACCACTACACATCTACGTTACTTAGTTGGTTGTTGGAGTTTTACGTCCTGGCAACATATAATGTCATATCAGGATGGATACCGATTTGTGGCAATGCACACTCATGGTGAGTTTACTGTGCTGCTCCACTGGGAGACCATGCCGTCAGCACCATGACCTGATAATCCCACACAGTCATATTTTCCTGACACTGAGCAAGTCAGTCCTTGCCCTACCCTAATAATGCCGAGCGTCTGGTTAGGAAGTGACTGTCAATTTTTAAGTCATTGGTTTGACTCGACCAGGGTTCGAACCTGTTCAAATCCCACGATCTACCAAAACGGGAGATGGATGCTCAACTCATTCGGCCATTACATACCTTGCTTCATTGCACGCGGTGGCCCAATCGGTAGAGCGCACGCTTCTCATGCTGAAGGTCGGGTTTCGTATCCCGGCCGAGTCAAACCAAAGACTTACAAAATTGATAGTTGTCGCTACCTAGCCTGGCGCTCGGCATTACTAGGATTGAACAAGGACTGGTTAGCTCAGTATCAGGATAATGTGACAGCGGGATATCGGGTCATGGTGCCGGCAGCCAGATCTTCCAGTGGGGGCAGCACTATAAAGTCGCCATGAAGGTGCACTGTCAGTGTCACACTCGGTACCCGTCCTGATATGACCATAGATGCTGCTAGGATATAAAACCCTAACAACGAACCAAGCATCATTGCTCAATTTCAATGGTGATATCCCATGATTCCTTTGCACTCAATTCCGCAGTGACTCACGGTAGAGGTCGTAGCCGTCCTGATATAACCTTAGATGTTGCCAGGACGTAAAACTCCAACAACCAACCGTAGTTACACTACACAGTCTTGTGGGTGATGTAGAAGAGTTCAGCCCATTCTGCCCCAGCTCCGTGCATGCTTATCAGACACCTCTGACGGTGGAAATAATTAAATAAACATTTGGGACGCAACACGCAGTAATTAACTATTAATAAAGTGGTATGCAGCAGCTGTTAAAGTTGCATAGTCCAATGGTTTTGAATTTCTGTATTCTTTCTGAGATAAATATATTAGATCGATCACTTGTATCTACTTTACGTTAGTTCAAAATTACTTTTATTTTAAATGGTAAACTTTTGAGATATTTTGAGTGCAAACATGGAAAATTATTTTTGGCAAGCTTGCCAAAACTCTGACACCGTAGACTTCTGCAGGAACAGGTTCTGTTAAATTGACTCAGTATTGCCTTCTATGCAGAAACAAATGCTTAATAAGTGCATCAGTATCCTAAGTTAAATATGTAAAGTCAAGTCTAGATAATTGGTTTTGTTTTGAAAATTTGATATTTCATCGGACTATGCAGCTTTAATATTCCGGTGCACCACAAAGCTCCCAATGTCACGCAGGTGTAATGGTTGGTTGGTTGTTGGAGTTTTACGTCCTGGCAACATCTAAGGTCATATCAGGACCAGGTGTGACGTGAACACTAAAATTAACGGTGTATTTTAACTCTTCTTTTTTTTTATATAGCTAAAACGATGACATAATTCCATCAGTCTATGTGGATTCTAATGACATATTTTTGAATAACATTTTAAAACAAAATTAGCACATATAGAAAGTTGTTATTATTCTCCAGTTGTCTATATAGGGTATGCACTGACGTCACGCTAAACAGAAGTGCGGCCATTGTGGCGATAGTAACCACAATAATAAAGGCTGTCACACTGCAAACACAATGGCTATGAGCAATCTTCCTACAGAAAAGGTTAAATATCTCTAAAACCACAACACCTAGAAACAAACTGATTGGAATACACATAGAAAATATGTTTACCAAAAAGATTATATTAAATTGATATGGTTAGGGTTATGGATTTCTATTAAATTTGAATAAAACTGGCATTTTGCACTGAGCGTACCGGCATACTCAATCGAGTCAATGCATTGTCAATGGCAGTGAGCAATCTTCAGACAGAAAAAGTTAAATATCTCTAAAACTACAACACCTAGAAACAAACTGATTGGAATACACATAGAAAACATGTTTACCAAAAAGATTATATTAAATTGATACGGTTAGGATTCTGGATTTCTATTAATTTTGAATAAAACTCACGTTTTGCACTGCACATACCGGCAAACTCAATGCATTGCCAAAGATCGTGAGCAATCTTCATACAGAAAAAGTGAAATATCTCTAAAACCACACCACCTAGAAACAAATCGCTTGGTACAGATATAGAAAACATATTCAATGAATAGATTATATTAAATTTATACGGTTATGGTTCTGGATTTCTATTAATTTTGAATGAAATAGACGTTTTGCACTGCGCGTACAGGCAAACTCTATGGGTTGTTTACCGGTTGATATCGCCACAATGGCCGCGCATCCGGTTGATGACATCACGTGAATACCCTATATAGCCAATAAACACACATAATATATACCTCCCCCCGTTTTTTTACTGTTGCTTATTTGATGGTCGGTCCCTCAGGTCAATATTGAGCGGAGTCTTAATAAGATTGTCAGGAGAGTAAAAATCGCAAATAGATTACTGCTGCTCCACGGTTGTCAACAACCGACCCATAGCAACTGACCCCAACAGGACAACCGTAGCCATCACAAACTGGTTTCCACTGGTGCGAATTACCACAGATTAACACATCTTTTCACAAATTAAAAAAACTAAAAACCGTGTTCCAAAGCATCTCTTGCATAGAGTATGTCTAAATTAAACATTTTGTAACAATCACAAGTGATTGACGACTCATATAAATTGAGAAAAAAAAACCAATAAAACAAACGATATTTATATATGTGTACTATAATTTATTATGGGAATGTAAACAATAACACTGTCATCAACAGTTCTTCGTCTTCTTACAACCGTACTGTATACTGTATATGTATAGAGAGAGAGAGAGAGAGAGAGAGCAAGAGAGAAGTATATTTCCTGTGTTTGGTAATTATCATCAAATAACCGGCATATTTCCCCATTGTTTATATGTATATATAAATGCTTACTACAGTACAATGAGGACGACAAGACAAAGGTAAAATCAAGACAAGAAAAGACAAAATTTCAGGTGCAAGTGACAGTGTAGCGTCCAGGATAGAGGCATGCCGGAGGTGGAGCCACCGGGCACGTGGTTAGAGGGGGGGGGGGGGCATACATCAAGTAAGCTACCTCATCAATCATCAATATTTAGGGTAGGAAATAAACATATAATCCCTTACGTGCGTTTATACTCGCATAATGCTTATACATCACATATACAAATATAATTGAGCACACACACACATATATATATATGTGTAGTGGTCTGCACTGACCTCTCAGGCAAGTAACCACATAGACAGGTAGGCGTGGGGAGTGTATTGATATCAGGGAGCCTAGGTGGTGTAATGGTTAGCACACTGGCCCGGAATGCAAAGAGATGTGGGTTCGAGTCCCGCTCTAGGCGCAGTATTTCCCATTTTCATCACCCCCACGACACTGGTTGCCGTGATCAGGATCCTGTACAAGCTTTGCGCTGTATGGTTGTTGAACCTACCCTGTGTATGTATGTGTTAGTGCATTGCCTGTATGTATGTAATTGTAAGCATTACAAGACTTACAATTCCAGGGGGACGAGTGTAGTGGTCTGCACTGACCTCTCAGGCAAGTAACCACATAGACAGGTAGGCGTGGGGAGTGTATTGATATCAGGGAGCCTAGGTGGTGTAATGGTTAGCACACTGGCCCGGAATGCAAAGAGATGTGGGTTCGAGTCCCGCTCTAGGCGCAGTATTTCCCATTTTCATCACCCCCACGACATATGTATATATTATGTATAACGTCTTATGCAATTATAAAGGCATGGGGGGGAATTATTTGATTATATTATATTGTACTGATTATTTATGTTCTGCCTCCTGTGCTCTCACTTAACCGGTGGCACCGCCCCTGGTCCTGGGCGTCCCTACAGACATGCCAATCCTCACTCGTGCAGGAGGAATTTTTCCTCTTTTTTTTTTTAGTGCTAGGGCTGATAATCCCTAGCCATAGATTATACTCATCCCACTCTCATTTATCTCCTTGTATTGTTTGTATTGTAGCTGCCCCTTTATATATATATACACATATATATATACATATATATATATATATATATATATATATATATATAATTTCCAGCGCATGATTGACAGTATTCGCAGTACTGGTAGCGGTGGGGATGGTGGCACCACCTGTCCCACCAGGAAGAGGGGGTCACCCATAAAGTAGTACACAACATAAAGGTGGCCAAATAAGGAATCTTCCCTTACACACCTTTATACTCGCATAATTTGTATACATCATATATATAGGTATATATATATGTGTATGTATATATTTCGGTTCAAAATAGATCGACAAATGACGCGATATCCCACTCAGTCACATTATCCCGACACTGACACTGATCCAACCAGGTCTGGTTTTATTCTAGTAATACAAGAATACAACCTTTTAAATATAATTTTGATTCGAATGGGGATTCATTGACCTAACAACCTTCCAGTTCCACTCGGGGGAATCGGGTGCTCTGGTCTCCTCACCCGGCCATCTCGTCTGATTCATTCCCTCAGAATGATCGAGTCATCTCAATTACTTAAAAATTTATACTTGTCACTTCCTAGCCATGCACTCGGCATTAGTAGGATATGTGAAGGACTTATTGGCTCAGTCAGTGTCAGGATAATGTGACTGAGTGGGATATGAGGTCATGGTTCTGGTGGCATGGTCTCCCAGTGGGGCAGCACTATAAAATTGCCATAAGTGTGCACTGTCACAAGTCAGTACCCATCCTGATATGATCTTAGATGTTGCCTGGATGTAAAACTCCAACAACCAACCAACATTCTCTCAGAATTGACAGATAAAATGGAATCAAAACTACAAACGCCGACATTCGCTTGTTTGTTGTTGCTTTACCTCCTAGCAACAGTTAAGGTCATATCAGGATGGGTACCGACTTGTGACAGTGTGCACTCATGGTGACTTTATATTATAGTGCTGCCCCACTGGGAGACCAGGTCGCCAGCACCATGACCTAATATCCCACTCAGTCACATTATCCTGACACTGAGCTAACCAGTCCTTGTCCTGTCCTAATAATGACGAGCGCCAGGCTAGGAAGTGACAAGTATAATTTTGTAAATCATTGCTTTGACTCGACCAGGCTTTGAACCCACACACTCATGGGTTCGGATCCCCCGATCTCCCAAAACAGGAGACGGACGCTCAACTCATTCGGCCACCCCGTCTGGTCTCCCACCTCCGCAACACTTCGCCTGATGGCGGGTTGCTGAATTCTCCTGCCCCGACCGAGGGAGCCATATTCCCAGCAGCAAGTGTACGCTGCACACTCTGTGGGGATAGGCTGGGTTTTGTTGGAACGCCAATAGTCTTGCACACACCTTTGCTTGGAGAGTGGGAATTACTTTCTGTATGAAACGCAAGTAAATAACATGAATGGTTGATTGGTTGATTGGAGGGTATGCGGGTAATGCAGTACCTATCTGCTAAAATACCTCAGGGTGTTTGACGCCCCTGACTTGCAAAGTTATAAACCACTGCCTTGTGGTATAGGTTCTTGATAGAATCAACGGCTAAGGGAGCAAACCCTAACAGAAAACCATGCTTCCGTGGCAGCATGTAAGGGCGGTGATGATAGGGAACTCCCAACATCTCCCGGCCAGCTACTGCAGGGACAAATAGTTTGCGCCTGTCTTG
This sequence comes from Branchipolynoe longqiensis, assembly GCA_030323885.1. Taxonomy (NCBI): domain Eukaryota; kingdom Metazoa; phylum Annelida; class Polychaeta; order Phyllodocida; family Polynoidae; genus Branchipolynoe; species Branchipolynoe longqiensis. The sequence goes on from CM059194.1 coordinate 25,626,295, forward strand.
ACGTGTTCTTGCCGGTGTGAAACCTTTATTTGCTCCCCGAGAGAGTGCTGCTAGTAACTTGCAAAAGCCAGCAGCACTTCAACACTTTGCAAGCAGCTTTTATGAAATGCACAACCGCACGGAACATCGGCTGTTAAGAAATAAAAGCAGTCTTTGTCGCATTGCGACCGACAGCATGATGATGATGATGGGTTAAAAAAAAAGATGGGTTAAAAAAAAAAGAATAAGACCATCGCTTTTACATATAAAAACATACAATCAATTATGTGTCAACAGACACTCATTAAATTAAAAATCTCACAATTATATATTTAAAGGTTTTAATAGTAATTGATATAATTGATTTAGTAAACTATATGAGGTGATGGTACAGACCAGCTGAGTAAATAACAAGTATCGGCATATGAAGAAGTATAAAGATGTAACTGCCCTATTATTTAATCTATTATTATGCTTATTTTTTATCTAATTTAATTGATGTATTATGTTCCGTATTATATATTCTGCTTGTTTGTTGGGGTTTTACTTTCTAGCAATGTCTAAGGTCAAATCGGGACCAGTACCGACTGATGACAGTGCGCACTCATGGCGACTTTATAGTGCTGCCCCACTGGGATAGTGACAAGTATCAACCGTGTCCTTGATTGGATTGTATACATTAATAGAGAAGCTCACTGAAATACTGAAATACCTCCTGCTCATTCCCGTATGAGTGACTGGCTGCGCATGCCTGATGCACGATGGCATACACTGATACAGGCAGGGTGACACAACAGTAATACCAATATACACCGTCAGGGCGCGTTGCTGCCGAATTGTGCCTGGCTAACCAACCATTCGCCAACCATTTACAAATAATATGTATGCGTGCAGATGTCAATAGAAACCATATATAGATATATATTCCGGGCGCAAGTGACAGTGGCAACGCCGGAAGTTAAGGTGGCGGCCGGTGGTGGCGCCACCAGTCCATGTATGAGTAAGGAGCAAACACATTAAAGGGCGCATTCCTTACACGCGGTATGTGGTATGCGAATGCGAATGCGACAAAAAATCGAAACGCCTTGAAGCCTATGGGCTACATTCCTTACATGCGGTATGCGGTATGTGAATGCGAATGCATTTTCCGATCGGTCCCTGTAGCGATCGGTGCGGCATGCGGTATGCGGCACGCAGGGTGCGAATAGAAACCTGAGTCTGATGTGTCCATTAGTTTAACACTAGGAGAGGTGACTGAGCATTACGGAACGGTCTCACACAGGGGTGCTGAGTGGAAACATATGGTAGTGGTGGTGGTGGGGTTCAGTCAGTGGCACTTGTCCATTAGTTTAACGAGGAGAGGCGATGGAGCATTACGGAACGGTCACACACAAGGATGCTGAGGGGAAACATATGGTAGTGGTGGTGGTGGGGGTTCGGGTTGGTAAAAATGCTACTAGAGCCACAAAAATATGAATACTTATCTATAATTTGGTAATTATAAAGGTAGGAATATAGCCAGTCGTGTGCTGCATGCCGCATGCCACATGCCCCGTGTAAGGAATGCTGCCATTTGCATGCCGCATGCCGCATACCATGTGTAAGGAATGCCCGCTTAAGAGTGCCCATTGGCTAATAATGGCTAATAATATCATAATAATATAATATAACAATATAATAGAGTAATTCCTTCCGCGACTTGACCTGTCCTAATAATGCCGAGCTAATAATGCTTATACATCACGTATATATATATATATATATATATATATATATATATATAATATATATATATACACATGTACACATAATAGCATGCAGGCAGGACCAGACAACAGTAATAACACTACACGCCGCCAGGGCGCGTTGCTGCCGAATCGGGCCTGGCTAACCAACCATTCGCCAACCATTTACACACGAATAATATGTATATGTGAAGACGTTAAAGTCCGATAAAAGCATAACATTTTCAAAAGAAAAAAAAACATTTATCTAAATTCCATAAATTCCATATCCAACTTAGCTACTGGTGTTGCTATATAGGAGGGCATACAAAGTCAATTCAATAGAACCTGTTACTGCTGAAACCTATGGGATCAGTTTTGACAAGCACGCCAACTTTGATGCCAGTTTTGACAAGCACGCCAACATTAATTTAGTATGTTTACACTTCAAATATCTCCCAAGTTATTCATTCTAAATCAAAGTTACTTCAAACTAAAGTAAGGTAGATTATAATGTTCTACCTAATATATTTACCTAAAAAAAATGACAGAAACTCAAAATCATCGGACTATGCAATTTTAATATAGATCATATACACAAAATTCCCGGGCCTGAATGACAGTGTTGAGCATCCGTAGTTAGGAAAGCTGGCGGTGGTGGCGCCAGTGGTCACGTGGGAGGGGGGTACTCCGCACCAATTGATACAATGAATGGTAGTAACAAATAGAATGATAATATCTCCCTCCCGCACCTTTTTGTTGTTGTACATTAGTTGTTTAAGCAGGGGAAATTTCAGTCGTAGACGACTGGTCTTCCTCATACCACTGCTCCTTGCCCTATCCTAGTAATGCCGAGCGTCTGGCTAGGAAGTGACAAGTATCAATTTTTAAGTCATTGGTTTGACTCGACCAGGATTCGAACCCACACTCCCACGATCTACCAACACGGGAGACGGACACTCTAACTCATTCGGCCATCCCGTCTTACTCGCATAATGCTTATACATCATAAAAAATTCCAGTGCGCGAGTGACAGTATTCGCGGCACTGGGGAGGTGGCGCCAGCTGTCCCACCCAGGGGAGGGGCCACCCATAAAGTAGTACACAGGATCAGGGTGGCCAGTAGGGGATATTCCCTTATGCACCTTTATACTCGCATAAGTTTTATACATCACATATATGACGGGCCAGGTATATATATATATATATATATTATATATATATATATATACATTTATATATATATAGCTTAACATATAGGACTGTATATACAGCACGACAATCCTACACATTTAAGCAAATATAATTCGGCACGAACATAAACAGAACATTAAGACCAACACATTAAGGTAAATGAAATGCACACTTGAACTCTCACACTCACAGTCACACAGACATACACACGAAACACACACTCTCTCCCACACTCACAGTCACACAGACATACACACGAAACACACACTCTCTCCCACACTCACAGTCACACAGACATACACACGAAACACACACTCTCTCCCACACTCACAGTCACACAGACATACACACGAAACACACACTCTCTCCCACACTCACAGTCACACAGACATACACACGAAACACACACTCTCTCCCACACTCACAGTCACACAGACATACACACGAAACACACACTCTCTCCCACACTCACAGTCACACAGACATACACACGAAACACACACTCTCTCCCACACTCACAGTCACACAGACATACACACGAAACACACACTCTCTCCCACACTCACAGTCACACAGACATACACACGAAACACACACTCTCTCCCACACTCACAGTCACACAGACATACACACGAAACACACACTCTCTCTCACACTCACAGTCACACAGACATACACACGAAACACACACTCTCTCTCACACACACAACACACACAGTCCAGAGCAAATTCTAATAGCGTGTACGCTGCCAATTCTATTGTAGTTGTTAGAACACAATAATAACGACAACAATAATAATAAATAAATAGATGTATAAACAAATGTGACAATAGCAACAGACTATCAAAAATATGTCACCATGCCACCTGGCGTGTGTTATTGCCGCAGGCGCCCTAATGCCATGCGCTTATCTATATATATATATACTGGACGTGGTCACCGAATCGGTAGAGCGCAGGCCTCCCGCGCGGAAGGTCGGGAGTTTGAATCCCAGCCGAGTCAAACCAATGACTTATAAAATTAATACTTGTCACTACCTAGCCTGGCACTTGGCATTAATAGGATAGGACAGGGACTGATTAGCACAGTATCAGGATAATGTGACTGTGGGATATCGGGTCATATAGAAAGTCACCATGAGTGTGAACTGTCAGACTTCCTTTGCAAACAACTGTACAGACATCGTATATAGTGTATGCCGATTAAACCACCACGTGGGTGGTTACAACGTGGAAACCAGATAGTCAACAGGACATGTCCAAATAGAAGATTTTCACCTCTGACCGCATACCTGTCAACATTGACAAATTCTCATGTGGGAGACTGCACAAAATCAGTTTTTACGCTCTTTGTGCACGCGTTCAACAACATGCAGCAAATGTTTATCAGTACCAAAATGTTATTGCACGATAAAACATGAAAAAATTTAATTAAAACTTGTAAAGAACTGCATGTATCTGCATAATCTCATGTACCACTTGCCAAATAAATCAAACAAATACAATTCATGGCACAGGCTCATCAGTTTTCTAAAAGCGGGAGATTGGGCTTAAATTGAATACCCAATCGGGAGGTCAGGAGAGGTGCTTATTATTGGGAGGCTCCCACTCAAATCGGGAGGCTTGCCATCTATGCAACTGGCCCTCTGACGTCATGTAAAGTCCACGGCTGGAATCTGTGGTTGTGTAGGCAGGCTATAGTGAAATCAATACAGGCAAAAAGAGAAAGGAAGAGTATAAAGAGTGAAAGAAGAGAGAGAGCCAAGCCCTCAGGTTTATTATTTATATGGTACATGGATCCAGTATAGTGTATCACCTCACCCCATTCTCCCAATGAGAAACAAGCATTTCTAGCTCCACCAATGAGAAACAAGCATTTCCGGTCCCCATGGTTACAGTGATCTGCCGACCACCACCATGTGGTGTGGCTCCCTTGGCCACCACCTGCCCTGAGCTGAGTGTGTGGTGATCCATGACTAGCAGAGGTGGGAGGGGGTAGTGGGTAGGGCTATGAGTGCCCCTTACACACTATCTTACTAGCACCACAATGTCTATTTACTGATCAATCAAGCACCACCAGCAACTACATAAACACATCTATGCACCTGGCCCTATATACCTGTTTCACAAATAGAACATTTGCATTCCCCCAGCAATGCATCATTATCGGAATATTTTACAATCAGGTGGGTCACAGCTGGTTGTGAAGCATGCTCTGTGGAAAAGGTCTTATAGAGAATTTCCACCACCAACCCTGCCCTCTGATGGCAGTGGGAAGAACTAATGTGGTTCACAGTTCACTGTGTTGCATGCTGTGTGGAAAAGGTCTTATAAAGGATTTTCACCACCAATAGCGCCCTCTGAGGGCAGTGCGAATGATTAATGTGGATCGCAATTCGCTGTACAGCATGCTCTATGGAAAAGGTCTATAGTTATAGGGGATTTCACCACCAACCCGCACTTTGATTGCAATAGAAAGAACTAATGTGGGTCGCAGCATATACTATTCTGTGGAAAATGTCTTATAGAGGATTTCCACCACCAATCTCCAACCTCCTCTGTTGCCAGTGGGAAGCAACTGATGTTCTGGGTAACAGCTCAGCGTGCATGCTTCATGGAAAATGGCCTATTGTTGTTGTGCCCTGGGTATCGAATGGTGTTCCATTGAAATTTCTTTTTGAATCAACCGACAACAGTTGTCTTGCAACAGGGACATGTGACCCTTTTGTGTATAAACCAGTACCTTTTCACGCTATTCCCCACCTTTTATGTTACAAACACCATATGGAGGGAGCATTCCAACAACCAGCCAACTATGTGGAGAAAATGCAGTACACACAGTACCGAAAACTGGGCGCGGTGGCCTAATCGGTAGAGCGCGGGCCTTGCGTGCGGAAGGTCGGGAGTTCGGTTCCCGGTCGAGTCAAACCAATGACTTTAAAATTGATACTTGTCGCTTACTAGCCTGGCGCTCGGCATTAATAGTACAGGGCAAGGACTGGTTATCCCAGTGTCAAGATAATGTGACTGAGTGGGATATTAGGTCATGGTGCAGGCGGCCTGATTTCCCATTGATTGAGCGCACACTGTCAGAAGTCAGTACCCGTTCTGATATGACCTTAGCTGTTGCCAGGACATAAAACTCCAACAACCAACCAGTGTAGCATTGCTCCTTGTCCATTAACTGGTGGTGGATTCGTGCCGCTGCATGTTGGTTATATCGACGCTGTTCTATTTGCTTGGCCTCATTCATTCGCTTCACCATCACCCCGATTTACTAGTGTTTCACCGACCAATCCGGCAGTAATAAATACCCATAGCCCCGCCAATAGATCAATGTTGAATCACCGTCAACGTGGCCTATGCTGCTGACATGGCGTAAAGAAACCACCAATCAATCAATCAATCAATTTTGTACGGTAAGTCATTGGTTTGATTCCACCGGGAATTGAACTCCCGACCTTCCGCATGGGAAGCATGCGCTCTAACGACTCGGCCACCGCGTCCGGTACTGCACAGCTAACTCATAGCCAGACAATAGCTCTGCAGGTCTTGGCATGTTTGTTTATGGGGCTATAGAGCAGTAGACCCAGCATTGCTGATTCACCGAGCCAGTAGCACCCAGTTATACACACCGAGCGCGGCAGTCGAATCGGTAGAGCGCAGACTTCCCATGTGGAAAGTCGGGAGTTCAATTCATCGTCGAATCAAACCAATGACTTATAAAATTGATACTTGTCGCTTCCTAGCCTGGCACTCTGCATTAATAGGATAGGACAAAGTCTGGTTGGATCAGTGTCAGGATAATGTGACTGAGTGGGATATCAGATCATGGTGCTGCTGGCCTGATTTCCCAGTGGGGCAGCACTATTAAGTTAGCATGAGTGTGCACTGTCACAAGTCGGTACCTGTCCTGGTATGGCCTTAGATGTTGCAAGGACGTAAAACTCCAACAACCAACCAAACCAGTCATACAGCATATATATATATATATATATATATATATATATATATATATATATATATATATATATGCTTTCACGAACACCCCAGTCACACTAGGCTTGCAACCACTTGTGACCCAAATAAAAGAACCTGGGTGGTCGCAGATGGTCGAAAGTGGTTGTAAAAAGGTCTCTATTTGGTCTCCAATGATCACCGATCACTGTTCTTCATTCTGGTTGCAAGACAGTGGCAGGTGTTGCACTAAAACCTCCTTGCAACCAACATGGTCACGAGTGGTCGCAAGAGTGTGACTGGGGTATGAGCTTTATAGTCAAGAAAAAACAGCAACCGGCGTTTTCATTCTTGTGACTAAATTTTAATGAGCGTACATTTAAAGTATCTGTGGATTTTTAAAGCTGCATAGTCATACAAGTTTCTGAATTAAAACATTTATCTAGATCTAACTTGTGCGCTATTTCAAGCATTTGTTGCTACATAGCAAGGATTATTGAATTTAATTTAATAGAATCTGTCTCATGATGAACTATGGCATCAGAATTTTGAAATGCACACCAAAATTCATTTGGCATATTTTCACTTCAAATATCTCCAAAGCCCCCCCCCCCCCCCCACACACACACACCTAACTCAACATACTCTGTTCAGTACGTTGTAATGTAAGACACATATATATGTCTAAGTACATACGCAAGTAGTGTCTTATCAATGACGCCTCTATCTGTTTAGTGATGCAAGAATGTAGGTCTAATCTGCAGCAAATCACGACAACAGAGACGAAGCGAAGCATTGTCAATGGGAAATTATATTTTTTCGAAAAGATTGGTTGGTTGTTGGAGTTTTACATCCTGGCAACATCTAAGGTCATATCAGAATGGGTAACGATTTGTGACAGTGCACACTTATGATGACTTTATAATGCTGTTCCATGAGAGACCATCATACTTCCAGCACCATGACATCATATCCCACTCAGTCACATTATCCTGACACTGAGCCAACCAGTCCTTGCCCTATCCTAATAATGCCAAGTGCCTGGCTATGAAGTGGCAAGTATAAATTTTAACGTCATTGGTCTGACTCAACCAGGGTTCGAACCCCACAATATATATAATCCTTCGATGCGAGTGAGGTTTCCCGCGCCCGGTAGGTGCGAGGAAGCACCGGAGATGGCGCCACCAGTCATGAGCATCGGGAGGAGGGAGTACATAGTATTTGGTGTAATACAATATGTAACAAAATAATTCCCTTCTGCACCTTTATACTCGCATAAAGCGCTATGCGTCAGATATATATTTCAGGAATTCAGGCACAAAACTCCGTAAGCACCAATCCAAAAGTGGAGATAAACATTCGAGTCAAACCCTCAAAAGGTACCTTTTTTGCATTCCTATATTTGGTTCCTTGCTATATAACCATTTAATCACAAGAGATAAGTGGAATTAGTGAGAATTAAAATTACCCCCAGGTAAAAATCTTGTATTTTAATTCAACTTCAGGATTGGCGTTTATAGTGTTTTGCGCCTGAACTCTTCATTTGTTCTGTCTGAACAGGTTTGTAGAGAACATCATTTAAATTCAGTTGCTACTTAAAAAAAAAAATCAGTTCTTCACACATTTTTTGTTTGGCATCCAAACTTACAAACAGTGCCACATTGCCATATTTCTCAGCAATGAAACAAACACACCCACCTACCAGAGACCGTCGTGGAGTAGGTAAATTTGACAAGGGAAGCCATCAATCAGGCAGTGTTGCATGATTCATTTTACTAGCTTCCCACAACAGCAGCGGGGTCTCCCCAGAGTAAATTCTTAATGCGCTCGATTGAGAATCGACTGCAAATAGGCACTACCATGATTGGTCGATGAATAAATCACCCATGAATTAATCACATAAGTAAGTGCCATATAATATTATGTGATAACTGTCACGAGCTGTCCATGGCCATTAAAAAAGAAACTGGTGATCGTCCCCGCTCAATTTTGAAAAATCAACCGCCTAATTAAAATTGTGTGTGTAAAAACTGTTAAAAATGTGTCAGGCTAGCAGCAATTCAACATTTGTAGGCACACAATTGAAACTTCTATAGAACTGTATGATATAATACATTTCTAAATGAGAATACAGTGTTCACTGTTTGACTGAAAACAGTGTGATGTGTACATGAATGACATGTAATCCTTATCCATCTAGGGCGGTCCAATATTTAAAAAGAAAATACTGGGGAAAAAATCCCAAAATATCTGCTCGCCCGACCCTGATTTGTGTGATCAAAAGGACGATCACCAACTTATTTTTTATTTGGTCTAATGTCTGATGTTTCTCAGTTTGGTAAGGTTCAGCTACTTCCTCACGGGTTGCCATAACGACGGAAGCTCGCCTGACCCGTAAACTGCAATTAGAGCTCTTAATTCATAAGCATAATAAGCGCAGAAACGAGGACAACCCAACAACGCCACTTGCTATCCGGACGGCACTCTGTCCACACCTCTCTCTATCACCTCTCTGCCAGCCATGCTCCTCATCGATATGTCTGAAAAGAGTTCCAGGAGGGGGAGCCCGCCAGCATTTCACTTTCTACTCTTACTCTGTCTGTGTCTATGGCTCGCTGGACGGTCACCATAGAGCAAATAGACACGCTCCTTTGACTCAACTCTCCTCATTTCTCTTTCCTAGATTCTGCCCATTTCGATTTCTCCCAGGCACACTTCTTCCCCTGACCAGGGTAGTTGTGTTCTTGGGTGGGGCCCTTCACCTTTACGATTTCTCTGTCTTGTTCTTGTTGCTGGAACGACCGCTGCTCCCACCTTTGCCCGCCTTCCTCAAACCCCTGCTGCTGACCGGATTCAAGTGCTACACTACACTACACCTACAGCTCAACTACACGCCGGACCGAAGAGATTCGCTGCCGCCCCAACACCTCGCCGTTACAACGTTGTGAAGATGTCCCCAGCTTCTACAACACTCCCTACTGAAGTTAAGTCTTCAACCACAGATTGGGCCGATTTATCGGAGCCTCTCTACCCAATGTTGCAGTTCTGCAACCGGTAACCGTTGTAAGGTTACAAACACCCCCAATCGTCGTCGACCCAACGAGTGCGCACTTGCTGGGTTCGCACAACTAGGAAACAACCCAGTGGGCGCTTCTCTAGCCTGGTCCCTTGGCCTTTGTTCTATAAGCATAGTACATGTTCAATGAGGATCAGCAGGTTGACTAGCCTGGTCCGCTGGCCTTTGTTTACAAAGGTTGCCACTCGGTCGCTCTTCATTGAAATTATATATTGGTTGGTTGTTCGAGTTTTACGTCCTGGCAACATCTAATGACATGTCAGGACGGGTACCGACTTGTGACAATGCGCACTATTGGCGACTTGATAGTGCTGCGCCAATGAGAGACCAGTCCGCTACACCATGACCTGGGCCGCGTTCAGGCTCCGTCTCGGAGGCGCCTCGGCGACGGGCCTGACGTCACGCTAGTCTGGACGGCAAAGGCAGTTTATTGTCTCGAAAATGGCCGCCCCCATAGGTGGCGGCCATTTGCAATGGAAATGCTGCGCTGTGATAGGCTGAAACTACTGGATACGGCGGCCATTTTCGAGACGCTTTTTGTCTCCTGATTGAAAAGGGAGGCGTCGCCGAGACATCGCCGAGACGCACCCTGAACGCAAATAGAGCAAAAAGCATCGCCGCGATGTCGCCGAGACGTACCCTGAACGCGGCCCTGGTTTCTTTTATCTGATATATTCACTGCACAGATCAGTATTCCTAATTGACGGCCATTGCATAAAAACACTACGGACAAATGGACTACTACAGAACAGTACACAAACAGAACCAAGCAGACCCTCCCAGTCATAGGCATGACACATGGGCTTTGTTGAAGAGAACTGATGCCTTCTCAGTCAGAATGACACATCTTCTTTGATCACCTGCCAATGGTAATGATTTATTTATATATATGCTATCATATTTATTCATTTTGGAAAAGTGGAGGAACGTAGCCTTCGTCTCTAGACCTATACGTTACGCAGTGTAAGAACTGAAGTCAATGAATGCAACAATGAATATATTATAAACGCGAAGTAAACAAGCAACAACACAGCAACCATGATTTTAATGGCGACCATGTGTATCTTGCTTGGTCATTTGTGTGCAACACATGTGCCTTGTTATGGAGGGAAAATACATAGTAGTCTAGTACATAAATATTGAGATGTAATTTACAGTATTGAAGGTGATGTTGATAATTATGCTTTTTACTTTTATTTTTCTATTTATTATTTCTATGGTATAAGTAATGTACTTGTGTTATTTTTAAATGGGGAAAGCACATCATAAGTATTGTATTTATGCTTTCTCGTTTTTCAGGTGAAAAAATTACTGATATAAATATCAACTTGTGTGTACATTGATCATGTAGAAATAAATATTTTATTATTAATATTATTATTATTATGAAATAAACTTTGTGTGCTGCATAGTAGGGGCGTAAGCATGAAATTAAAAAGAAATAGTTTGCATATGCTTACAGGAAATAAAGAGATTGTAAACACAACATTAAAAGAAAGTGTGTATTATAAAAGTTTGTGTATGGAAAAAATATGGCGATGAGAGAACTTGTTCTCACGTGCTTAAAGTGTAACCTGCATAAGAGGGTTGACACAATATGGTTGAATGTATTACTATTATATGTGGAAAGACAAGCAAGCACACCTACATACGCTGTGTATATGTGTGTGTTTGTTGTACTTTGAAGTTATGGGAATATATACAAGAACACTATTCCTTCCGTTTCTTCTTCTTCAACCACCTATTTATATATATATATATTGCATGTGTATATATAATATATATTATATATATATATATATATACCGGATGCAGTAAAGTGCACGCTTCCCATGGGGAAGTTTGGGAGTTCAATTCCAGGTAGAGTCAAACCAGTGAAGTATAAAGTTGATAATTGTCGCTATCTAATCTGGCGTTCAGCATTAATATGATAGGGCAAGAACTGGTTAGCTCAGCATTAGGATAATGTGACTGAGGGGAAATTGGGTTGTGGTGCTGGTGGCCTGGTCTCTCAGTGGGACAGCACTATAAAGTCGCCATTACTGCGCATTGTGACAAGTTGGTACCTGTCCTGATTTGACGTTCTATGTTATCAGGACATAAAACTCCCAACAAACCATTATATATAAGAGAGAGAGAGAGTTGGTTGAATCTTAGAGTTTTACATCCTGGCAACATCTAAGGTCATATCAGGACACCAACTTGTGACAGTATGCACTCATGGCAACTTTATAGTGCTGCCCCCACTGGGAGACCAGGCTGCTGGTACCATGACCCGATATCCCACTCAGTCACGCTGAGCAACAGTCCTTATCTTATCAGTGCCAGTCTAGGTAGTGATAAGAACCAATTTTATGTCATTGGTTTTACTCGACCGGGAGCCAAACTCCCGATCTCCCACACATGAGGCCCGCGCTCTAGCGATTCGTCCACTGAAAGAGAGGGGGGGGGGGGGGGGGGGGGGGAGTGAGAGAGAGGGAGAGAGAGACCTACTAATGACTCCCCGCGCAACTGCTTGAGATAGTGGCGCCACCCAGTAGTCTGGAAACGTCACAAAATAAAACAGTGGCGCCATCTACTGGCTTTTAATACCACTAAACGAATTTACTGCTTTTGGGAGAAGGGTCCACAGCGATGAAAGGATGAAAAACGGCTGACCACTGGGTCATATTGAGCATACCCTTGTAGGATGAGTTTCCCATTCAGTAAGTAGTGATATTGTGTGATTTAAACAGAAATCAATGTAGATCAATTTCAAATATACTTCAAACAATTTAATCTGTGCAAAAGATACATATATATGTGTAAATATGTCTGAACAAGAAACTACTAAAATAATAATGTGATCTTTCCATAATGTTAGCCAATCAGAGCTGTTCTTTTTTATTGCAAATGGCCACCCCTTATGGGGGCCGCCATTTGCAATATGTTATACGACCATCATTTCGGTGGAATAAAGTAATAATAAAGTAATAATATTGCATTTGTGCACCATGTTTATGCCAAATTGTTCTTTATTTCTTTTAATTTTGAGTAAAAATTCTATGGCAGCGAGCATTTGTTTTGATATATTATTAACCAATCGCTGACCCCGAATACCTTTGTAGCGGAAACAAGTTCAAACAAGTTCAACCATGGCTGGTTGGGTCGCAGCCATGGCTGGTTGGGTCGCAGCCGTGGCTGGTTGGGTCGCTCCGTCGAGCGCTGAATATCCTTATGGCTTTTGGGGGAATATGCGATTTCCATGACGCATGTGCAGAGCGTAATCCAGACTGGACTTGTGGAGAGGCAATTCACCCTATTCATGCGCGACCTAATTAGGCATCAGAACAAGGCTGAGTAAGCGTTGGCATTGGAAATGGCCATAAGACACTACTGTGTGCTGATGTCTATGAACTACTACATAAATTAAAGGAGTAAAATTTGAAGATATTAACTTTGAAACTATAATAATCATTTTTGCTTACCTTTTTTCTATTTATTGTTCAATTTTCATGAAGATTGAGTGATGATCAGATGCATTTCAGTAGGCAATGTCAACAAAGTCACTCACCTTGGCTGCCAATCTTTTCTTAAATTCAAAATTGCATAACTTTCTTAATATAGATATATTACAAAAATATATTTGAACCCTTTTAAAGCTTTTATTAATTTGTAATTACTAAAACTATTTGTTTAACTGTGTTGCACAGATAGCTATGCTAACAGTGCTGCATTACATGATACCACCATAACTATGCAGACTTGAAGTTGACAGTCACATTGTAGTTAAAGAATGGGAGAAATCACCATGCAAGGGTCACCCAATCTTCGTGAAAATTGGCCAATAGATAGAAAACAGGTATGCAAAGATGAATATGTTACTTTAAAAAATGAATACCCTCAAATTTGAGTGATTTCGAGAGGTTTTGGTCGACAAAATGTATTCACATTACTTTACATACAGCAGCGCCTCGCAGACGTGTAAGTGCTCTCGTTCTGGTTTCAACATGGCCCCGGCGTAAATAGGGTGAATTGAAGCTGTTATATAAGCTTCATATTGAGCAACTGACACAGTCTTTTCGGCACAGATGTGGATTCATGGAGGAAACATACTTACCATTTTTGAAAATTATAGCTGTATCCTATTGATCATTGATTGATTTAAAAGCTCGATCGTCCCCATTGGGAGAGACACTGTTGACCCACAACACGAGTGTTGTTGCCTATCATCAAGTGTCATACTAGTCGCAGAAATCGTGTATTACCTTGGTAAATGAATTTTATTCACATGGATCTTCCAGTCGTGAGTGGCATATATATATATATATATATATATAATATATATATATATATATATATATAATATATATGTATATATATATAGATTAGTCAGACAAATCTTACCTGGGTATAGATGATGGATAACTGCTGTTTTCCCGAGGTATAAGCCTCGGATAGACGTGGGTGAGGGAGAGGGAAGCACATCCGGGTCCAGCAATTTTTACCTACTTATTCAGGATAATAAAATGATATAAAAGAACAATAACATCAAGTGAAATGGAAATGCAATGCTGTCCTGGTACAAGCTACTGAATAGACGTGGAAAGGGCGTGGTGGGTGGGCCCTCGCCCACGTCTATCCGAGGCTTATACCTCGGGAAAACAGCAGTTATCCATCATCTATACCCAGGTAAGATTCGTCTAACTAATCTATTTTACCTCGGTATACAGCCTCAGGCTAGCCACAGGCTAGGGAGACCTTTACGTAAATCTTTTTTTTATCCTGTGTTGTATTGTATGATTTGTTATTTTTATCTATCGGAACCTGGTGTTACAAGAGTATTTGTAGTGTTATTGTTAAACCAGTTTAAACATGAGCATGGAAACGTATCTCACCTATGTACTTTAGTCTTTTAGCAGCTGTTGGGCGATGCCACTCGGCTTTTCTAGGCGTTTGTTGTAGTGTCTCGCAAACGATCTAGCTATTTTCCAGCCTGCATGAGCCAGGATTCGTTTAACCGAAATTCCTAGAAGTCGTGCTTTCGACACCATGGCCCCAGGTGTTGAGTGTGAGGCATAACGATTTGTATTAACTCCTGCTAATTTGAATATTGTCATTGTCCATCGCGCAAGAGTATCTCGCGATATGCCCTTGTGTGGCTTAATAAAGCTCACCAAAAGCTGTTGTGAAGTTCTTATGTCCTTTGTCTTGGATATATACATTCTAATTGCCGAGACTACACAAAGTTTCGGGTCCTCATTGAAGCTAGCTACACTAACAGTAGACAGTGGGTCTCCTATGCGATTTGACTTCAACAATTGAGTCAAGTCACATGTAGCTTCTGTTCTATCAATTTCGAGGCCCTCTAGTGACAGTGCTACTATAGTTTGTCCTCTATGGCCTGTCACTAATAAGAGCAACATTGCTACCTTAAAACCTAACATCTTAATATCTAAATGCTTATTATGTGGCCACCCTTTAAATAGTTTAAAGACAAGAGACACGTCCCAAAACCGACTATATTTAGGTTTGGGAGGGTTGCGTTCATAAATTGACCTGAGGATCCAGTGTATGACGTGATGTTTGCCTATTGTTTGACCATCAATCCTAGGTAGGATCACTGAAAAAGCACACCTAGCAGCATTAATAGCCCCAAAACCCAAACCTTCATCTTCTAGCATGCATAAAAAACGTCCTACCTGAGATATAGAAGGACTCATAGGTTTAACCTTTTTTATTAGGCAATGCACTCCCCATTTCCGTAAATAAGTTGAGTACATTTTTACTGTGCCTTTACGCCAAGCATGTGAGACTATTCTCTGTTGAGTAATTTTGTCTAGGCCGAATTGTTTTAAATAATTATTTAAAAAAGGAATGCCAGAAGTGGCGTTGTCGATACGTCTCCGTGGCGTGTCAGAGGGCCTTGATGCTTTAGATTTTCTGGGGATCTTCGGAATCGGAGGCAATATTTTGCTGCCGCTACTATCCCTGGTAGCCATGGTTGTGTGTCCCATTCGGGGACTATCAATATTGCGTGTGCTCTGTCCATCTTGATTTTTCTCGCTACTCGGCTGATAATGCTGAATGGGGGAAAAATGTAATAGAACTCATTGTCCCATATCAATGAAAAAGCATCTACCTGCCAGGCATTTGGTTCCGGGTGCCACGAAACATATTTAGATATTTTATAATTATTCCTAACAAGTCGACGTCAGGTCGACCCCATTTTTGGCAAATCTTTCTGAAAATGACATCATTTAATTCCCATTCTAAATGCTCATGAAAATGTCGACTCTTTTTGTCAGCCAGAGTATTTTGAATACCTGGAATATGCGCTACTGTTAACCAAATTTTATTTGATTGCGCCCAATCCCAAATTAACTTTGCTATGGTATTGCATGGTTTGGACTTTGTCCCCCCCATATTCCGAACATACGCCATAGCGGTAGTGTTATCGGTGAGAATTCGAACATGAGTTTTAGGTACTCTAATTAAACTTAACAACCCTAAATAAATGGCTCTTAGCTCTAATGCATTAATGTGATCCGAGACTTCGTCTTTTAACCATCTACCTCCAGTTGCAAGATCTTCATGATGTGCTCCCCAACCGTCTAGCGAAGCATCTGTTGTTACGACTGTGTTGGGTTCACCCATTCTAATTGTATTTGGAGCGTTTCGGATGTTTCTGAACCACCAATTTATGTCTTGCATTCCTTCTTTCAAAATAAACATTTTCTATTCAAAGTTACCTTTAGTACGTGCTAAGGCCAAATTTTTGTCTATCTCTAGAGATTTTATGTGTGCTTTACCATATAAAATAGCAGGGGCGTATGCTATCATTAGACCGATAAGGACGGCGACCTGCCTTATCTTTGGCCTAGTTAGCTCAACTAGGCGGTACGCCGCATCTAGAAACTTTTGGAGTTTCTGTGTCGTAAGCGACACAGTCATGTTAAGGGTATTAAGGATAAACCCTAAACATTTCAATTCGGTGCTTGGTGTGAACACTGATTTTCCTGGGTGAATGTAAAACCCCAATTTAGTTAATAATGCACAATGTTGTTGTTGTTGTTGTTTTACGTCCTAGCAACATCTAAGGTCATATCAGGACAGGTACCGACTTGTGACAGTGCGCACTCATGGCGACTTTATAGTGCTGTCCCACTGGGAAACCAGGCCGCCGGCACCATGACCTGGTATCCCACTCAGTCACATTATCCTGACACTGAGCACACCAGTCCTTGCCCTGTCCTAATAATAACGAGCGCCTGGCTAGGAAGCGACAAAGATCTGAAACTGCTTCTTGGCAACGTTCAAAAGAAAGTGCCATAATAAATGAATCGTCTATGTAAGGGAACATTGTATGTCCTTTTCTAGCCATCGTCGAAAAGACAGGCTTTAAGAGCTTCGTAAATAGACGGGGGGCACACGCCAAACCATTAGGCATACACGTAAATTGAAAAAGCGTGTTATTCCATAAAAACCGCAAATATTTTCGGTGTTCTACACAAATTGGAACAGTATAATAGGCGTCTTGTAAATCGACACTGGCCATCCATGCTTTAGGTGTAAGCAAATCCCTGGCAGTTTCAAGGGAGAACATTTTGAAATGCTGATATTCAACCAATTCATTGAGTTGTGTTAAGTCTAAAATCATTCTAATTTCGCCATTAGGTTTGGGTCTTGAAAAAATATTAGAAATAAATTCCCCAGGGACATGATCGACTTGTTGAATAATACCTTTCTTTTCAAAAAGTAACACTTGCTTCGTTAACTCTTGTTTGTCTATGTCATTAAATTTATAAGGAAAAGGAACTCGTGATTGTGTTGGAATTTCTGTAAAAGGAATACGAACCCCCTTAACTATATCTAAAATCTCTTTATCACTGGTAATAGTTGCCCATTCAGAAAAACATGTGGAAACGTTGCCTGCATTAAAACCTCTTACGTCTGTTTGGGTTTCCTCCTCAATCATGTCTGCAATGACAGGCTGCATAGTTTGAGTGGCAATGTCTATTTGTTGCCTGGGCGTGGGAACGGCTGCTTGGGTGCGAACTCCTTGCGGTAAGGGCGGTTCCCTTCGTTCCACCCGTAGGACTGACGCTCTCCTCGTCCTCTGCCCCTTGGTTGAAACCCGTAGGATGGGCCGGACCTTCCTGCTCTCGACCCTCGGCGGTTGCAAAAATCCCCCCGAGGTCGTCGGAATATGGAGGTGTTGTCAAGTTTGCGCCTGCCATCTAGGTTCTTGCCACTTTTTGCTTGTGCTTCCACCTCTTTGAACAAGAAGGGAAGTTGGCCGCCAAACATTTTCGTTTTGTCTAACGGTTTGCCCATCACTGGTTTTGGAGGCAAAAACAAGGTATATTCCTTGCCGTCGTTGTCCATAATCTTTTTGGACCTAGCCACTTCCTTACCGGCCTCAGTAGTGACCGCTTTGAAAACGTTTAAAAAATGTCGATAGGTGAGGAAGTTACTCACAGCGGTCAGTAGGGCAATGTTTTTGTCCATGGAGCATGCCAGGGATGAGAATTTGTTTTCGGTTTGCATCTGATTGGCAATGGGCACGACCGAGGTGAGCGCACCTAACACACCTTTGTGGATAGTGTGTAGGATGTTTTCGAAACGTCTCCTTTCATCATTAAGATGGACGCCTGAGTCCATCTCTTTAACTACCGTGTTGGGTATGCCTTTGATGCCGGAAATCTGTTCAGTCAGTTTATTGATCACTTCCACCGGTTTAAAGGTGTTGAAGTGACCCTTAATTGTCTCGTGCATCATGGTAGTGGGCTTAACTTTCTTAGCCTTTTGTTGGGGACACTTTTTGCGAACTTTGTTGCCGATCTTCACGTAAACACCAGCCCTTTCTGTGTCCGAGTCCGTAGACGAGGAATCTGAGGACGAATCTGAGGAAGAATGTTTTGCCTTCTTCTTTTTAGTCTTCTAAATTTTTATCCGTTTCGTCTTACTGGCTTTGGTGAATTCGTCACCGGAAGAGCTAACTGTCCTCTTATGTTTCTTTGTTTTCTTTGGAAGCGGGTCTTCTAGGGCCGAATCTGTTTCTTCCAAATCAGATACATCTTCCCAGTCCGAGTCAATGACTGCGGGGAAGCTACTCGCGACGGTATTAGGCTGAAGCTGTTGGAGTTTCAAGTCAAGCATTTGGCTTATCCGGGCGTTGAGGTCTACCGGATAACTGGCACCGCCATCACTATCGGGGTCAGACGGTACACCAGCCCCCGGCCGTGGGGACGGTGGAGCTGTCACCGCCGGTGATGAGTCGTAGCCGGTGGGAGCGCATCCCGCCGCTGCAGCGGGTGCCGGTTTACTTCGTCTCGTAGCCATCGGGTTTCTGTAACCAAAAAGATTACTATAACACCGGTATCAACTCAACTGAACACAAAAGTGACGCCAGAAATCTGGGTTGAGGATGTATATGGTATTGAGTAATGTATTTACACCGTTCTCTATACAGGCGTGGTAAGCTAAGTGTATTTCGTAGGTTTTTTAAGGTATCGAAACCAACCATACGAGGGGTAGGCCTCTGGGACCTCCCACCCCTCCGTTCCGCACACTTCTCCCTCCTGCGGCATTCTGCGCCAGCAAGTTGGAGAAAATGCTACGAAACTCGGGAGAACGCCTTGTTAAAAGGGGAATCTATAAAAGAAACCCAGGATCATCCCCAACAACACTCTCTATTAGAGTCCGAGGGAATCTCCACAGGAGATGTGACCATGCCAACATCTCTACCCGTATAATCGGGTTGGTAGAACCGTGGTTTTGTATCGTAAAATTCCTTTGTTCTAACCAAATTATTGTAAACGCTAATCTAGTCCAAATTAGACTGACGAAAGTTCTGAACTTTCATATATAGATGCTATAAGGCATCATAAACAAGCTGAACCAAAGTTATCAGTATTACTTACGGTTATTCACTTGTTAAAGGTAAATCTTGCCGGAGCAACTCAACGAGCGTCCTCCGGTCGTGAGTTGTTTATGCTAATTGCTGGGGTCGGATGTGCTTCCCTCTCCCTAGCCTGCGGCTAGCCTGAGGCTGTATACCGAGGTAAAATATATATATATATATGTACATATATATATACATATATATTTGTATATACACACCTTTATTCATGTTTGTTGGGGTTTTATGTCATAGCAATATCTAAGGCCATAGCAGGACTGGTACCGACTTAACGGTGTGCACTCATGTCAACTTTATAGTATTGCCGCATTGGGAGACCAGGCTACTGGCACCATGACCCAATATCCCTACCAGTCACACTATCCTGATACTGAGCAAACCAGTCCTTGCGCTACCCTAGTAATGCTAAGTGCCAGGCTAGGGAGTGATACGTAGGCATAGCACTGCCACTGACCAATTTCTATTAAAATTATCAAAGATCACATGCTTAGACAGGGGCACAATTTTAGTGCTTTCCATATGGGCCACTTTCCGTAGATATACCACTGGGTTTAAGTTATTCTGTGTGTCCAATGCTAATAAAGTCAAAGGTGCCAAGTCTCTCGACTTGGCAGATCTGCATACAATATAGCAAAATACTTTTAATTTGTAATCTGCTAAAGAATCATTTTAGCTTCTTTTTGTGTTTTTTAAACACAAATTTTTTATATCAAAACGCACCAGAATAAACCTATTTTCCCAAAGATTTTCCGGTGGTGAATCCTCCCACCACTACCCCCCTTTCGCGATGCTATTTCTGCCCATTTACAATTTGAGTATTATTAGGGAGATCGCCATACTCACACTCTTATCTACTTGTCACCTTTGTATACTGCAGTCCAGTAACCAATCAACTGTATTTCCAGGGATATCCCAATTGATTTGTTTGTTTTTGTTCGTTGGCGTACGTCCTGGTAACATTCAAGGTCATTGTTAGGACGGCATCCCAATCGAGCTTACACAACAATCCCATAAGCAAACCGAATAACAGCCCAACACTTCGGGTCGTGTAAAGTAACCTTTATTTTAACTGTAGAACTGAACCTGAAAACAGAGTACTATATAAATGATGTTTTTGTTAAAGTACAATACTTATTATTGCATGCGCCATACGTCTTCCGCCAGAGAAAGCTATCTCAAGCTAAACAAAAGCGTAAAGGCCCTGTCACATTACGACGTACTGTGTCAGCGCGTGCTCAATGTTAGAAAATTTGCCAGTACATCGGCATTCGTCAAACTTTTCAGCGATGGGGGATAAAAATGGGCGTATACACAATGTACACACAACGTACATAACATATCTCTGACCTATTGCTAGCGTATGAGAGCGTTCATGTGCCTCGCAAAACATTCACAAAATGCTCGCATATGCTCATGGAATGCTGACCAACGTTACTCCATCGCTAGAAGTATGGTGTATACATTAAATATGCTGGAGATACAGCAGGCATACGTTCGAAGTACGTTAGGAGTACGTAATGCATCCATTGGCAGTATGCAGACTGTACACGGACTGCACCTTCCCACCGGCTGAACGTACGGCTAATGTGCAACAACGTATCCCTAACATACTCCCAACATACGCCGACGTATCCCGAACGTACACACAGCGTACGTTCAATGTACGAGCCACACATCGACACACGTTGCAAATTTTGAGCATGCAAATTTCTTTTTCGGAGCCTTGACGCACGGCGACGTATAGCGATGTACGCCGAATGTACCTGACATACGCTCAACGTATACGTAACATATGCCAATGTGTTGATCGAAAATCACATACGGCATACGCCAAGGCTATACGTCATAGTGTGACAGGCCTTTAAGCAGAGAAAAGATTGTCTCCTTCATCTACCAGGCTCTCTGACAGTAGCTACACACACTTGTCCAGCGTGCCACCGCACATTCCCAACACAAATTGGACTCGATCAGTCATCAACGAGTTTACAACAAATGACGAGTTGCTGTCATTGTTTGCTGTCACCGATGAACAACCAATAACAAGCTGGTTGATGTATAACCACAAAGACAAACCAGGTTTAATTGAATTTGTCTACAGAATAAACATTGTAATAACGCTCACAACTTAATTAAATTAAGTACTTACTAAAGGTTCCCACACTACACTACATGTAACTTCAGCAAAATTATTGCATGCTGGTGCTACCAGATTTGCTCGGGTAGTAGATGAATTATTTATGTGGGCTCCATTATGGTAGCTGACAGAGCAGTTCTAGATACAGGTTCTTTAATTGGCAGGTTTTCCCCCATTGATACATTTTATTTCTTTGATACATTATCATTTAATTTTGTATATATTAAATTGCCGTTTATGTATTACGAAATTGACATATTCATTAGAGTGAATAAATATATAATCTATTTCAAATGTATGTGTTTATTTAATTGTAGCCACCTGATCTAACCTCATGGTAATTATAAATCGGTGTGTATACATTTCCTTCAGTTTAATACACCCAGCCAGTTAAGCTGGTAACATCTATCATCAGAATCTGGAATCACTCTATTCGGGTACTTTCCCCGAGTGCCTGTGATTTCACATGTCATATCTCCGTAAAGAATGCATGGAAAAATAAGAAAAGTCCTGATTATATTCAGATATTCATATCGCAACAGGCGTCAAGCTCTTATACTTGTAATATATATATATATATTTTTAAAGAGAACTAATAATTTAGAGACTTGCAAATCTGCGTGAACGAGTCCACGCATCGCCCCTTAGGAAAATGTTGACTTTACCCTTAACTGGTATTGGGGGAGTTTTTTTCCATTGATACATTATCATTGAAATTTATGGTTTATAAAAAATTGCCGTTCATGTATAGCGAAATTTACACATTAATTAACGTGAATAAATATATAATTTATTTCAGCTGTTCAAACTGTTAACATATGTCCTTACTTTATTGCACCCGCCTGACCTAGTCTTATGGTAATTATAAATCGTCGTGGTTATATTTCCTATAGTTGCTGGCTGGCAATATGTTCCTGGAGAGCGTTTGGGTTTTCTTACCACAAAAGCGGGAGGGGGGTACCACATGGAGGAGGCGTTAATCCAAAGAGGGGTGTAAGATAATAGATTAGCAGAGGAGGTATGCAGAGTCTGCACACATGTGATGATATGGAATTCAAGGCTATTTCAAGCTTTTCAAGGCTGTTTTTGATAGGAATTGAAGACTTTTCATTTGGATTTCAGGAAAAAAACAATGGTGAATGTCGATTTTGGAGTAATTTAGATCAGTGGGGACAGTTTAATGGGATTCAACGCTTTTCAAGAGTAATCACCCAAAATAGGTTAAATTCAAGGCTTTTCAAAGCCTTGAAATGAGGCAAATGAAGTTCAAAACTTGTCAAGACTTTCCAGGCAATGTACAGACCCTGGGTACGTAAAGCAGCATCTCTTGGATAATCTACTCTGGGGACTCGCCTGTTCAAAAGTTGCTTTTAAAAATGTTGTTTATAGTAAATAAAGTTTCTGCACCATTCAACGATCTAAACCAGATTATACATGTCATTCTGTGGTTTTATTGCACAGCGCCATTGAATAGCTCCCGCTAGTAGGGGAAATGTACTTCGTTTACATTATTATTCCTTTATTATTAAAAAAAGAAATTACTATTATTGTTGCAAATTTTTAATTTGTTTAAAACAATTGTTCATTAAGCAGGGGACATTGCAATCGCAGACAATTGGACTTCCTCATGCCACTGCTCCTTGCCCTGTCCTAGTAATGCTGAGTGCTCGGCTAGTTTGCGACAAGTATAAATTTTCAAGTCCAGGGGTTCGAATCTCACGACCTACCAATACGGGAGGCGAACGCTCAACTCACCTGGTTATCATTATTATTATTGCTATTATTACTCCTGTTATTATCCATATTATTATCATATTATTTCTAAAATAAAACACAGCTTGAAATAGTTGCTGTCCAAAATGCGTGAGTCGCAGGCACATGGCGGTGTCTAATTGTCAGCAGAAGTAATAAGTATCACACATCGTCAAGCAGTACACGCTACTTAACACAATAACAGCTACAGTAAGAATATACAGCTATAAACAATAATCTACAACTCATCAAAGTCAATAGAACACAGTTGGCTCTTAGTTCCTTTACAATATATGCACTATTCTGGTCAGGCCCATTAAGCTGCGTCAGCACTGTGCTAGCTATATAAAATAAATGTACATCTTTAGTATTGTGTAAATTATTTGCTAATTCCAGTCTGCACAAGTCTCCAAATTGCCGTTATTCAATCGGCGTTACAGCTGTCCATTGATCAGCGCACATGATATGTCTTAAAATGGATAGAAATACAATACATTGGGTATCATAGTCATCACATTATGGAAGACACAAATCTAGGTATTTGGTTAAAGTTGCATAATCCGATGGTTTTGAGTTTCTATTATTTTTCTGAGATAAATATATTAAGCTGATTGTTATACTCTACCTTACTTTAGTTTGAAGTAACTATTTTTAATGGCTAAGTTTTGATATATTTGAACTGTAGAAATGTCCAAATATATTTGGCAAGCATGCCAAAACTCGGACACCATAGGCTTCAGCAGTAACAGGTTCTATTAAATTGACCCAGCATTCCCTTCTATATGGCAACAGGTGTGTCAATATCTAAGTTAGATATCAAATCTAGACTCAAATCTAGATAATTGATTTTGTTTTGAAAATGCTATGCTTCATCGGACTATACAACTTTAGGCGAATATATATAAAAGGGAATCCTGACTATAATATAAATATATAACCTGTTAAACCAAACTTGAAGGCACCCTAGAAATTTGATTGGATTAACCGATCATTGGCTTAACCGAGCTTTGGCTTCGACTTTGAGTAAGAGTGTATTACACATGTAATATACAATGTATGTTTATACTTTGATTATTGTTTTTTTATGTACATACAGTATAACCCCATTAAACCAAGCTCGGTTAAACCAAACGATCGGGTAATCCAAACAAATTTCTAGGGTTCCTTCAAAATACTACCATTTATCATATAACAAATTTGGTGGGGTCTCAGATGACCTTATAACCACATGAAAGTTTGGTTTAACCGTACCGGAAGTGGCCGGAGGTCCAACAATTTTGTTTGGATTAACTGATAGTTTGGATTAACCGACTTTGGTTTAACCAACTTTTTTAATATGATAAATGGTAGTATTTTGCCGGGCCGCCGAAAAAAGTTTGGATTAACCGATCGTTTGGTTTAACCGAGCTTGGTTTAACGGGGTTGTACTGTATATCACCTCGGTATATATACAACATTACTATGGGCACTGCATGGTTCAATAGATGGTATTATTTAAACTAGTGTACGTGTATTCGGCCAGTGATGAATGTTATATTTCATGCTAATAGAAATAGTTCCTACCTATTTTGATATGATGTGCAGTAGATTGTGGATGTATGTATGCAGTGATAGAAATGAGCAAAACCTTTCACGTGTCCATAGGATTTTCACTTGTTCGTCTAATTTTCATTTGTCCACAATAATTACCTTTATTATCTCAGTTAGCCTCCATGGTTATGGGAATAAAACTACACAAATAAATCAAAACAATAAAATAACTCATAAATAATGTAAATTGTCACTTGTCCAACGGAAAAACTCAAGACATATTCTCCTTGTCCATGACTACTCTGACTTGGCTCGGACGAGCTCTTATTTCGAATGCTTGTATGTATGTATGTATGTATGTATGTATGTATGTATGTATGTATGTATGTATGTATGTATGTATGTGGTGGGTATGCAGGTATTGCAGGTATAGCAATACCTCAGGGAGTTTGACGCCCCTGCCCTGCAGAGTTGTAAACCACTGCCTTGTGGTACAGGTTCTTGACAGAACCGAAGGCTAAGGGAGCAAACCCTAAACAGAAAACCATGTCACTGTGGCAGCATTAAGGGCGGTTGATGTATGGAACTCCCAACATCTCCCGACCAGCCACTGCAGGGACAAATAGTTTTGCGCCTGTCTTGACATGTTCTTGCCGGTGTGAAACCTCTATTTGCTCCCCGAGAGAGTGCCGCTGGTAACTTGCAAAAGCCAGCAGCACTTCAACACCTTTGCAGGCAGCTTTCAGCTTTCATGATTTATGTATGTATGTATGTATGTATGTATGTATGTATGTATGTATGTATGTATGTATGTATGTATGTATGTATGTATGTATGTATATATATATATGCATGCATCCTCAGTGTATGTACAAATAGGTATATATATTATATATATGGAGAGACAGAAAGAAAGTGTGTGTGAGAGAGAGAGGACAGAGAGGAGAGAGAGAAGACAGAGAGACAGAGAGACAGAATTATGAAATGGACTCTTCGTAAACCAGTGCACTGTCATAAGCAGGTAACATGATCAATTCTAGATGTGCAACAATTATTTGATATAAGTTTTAGATACACATTGCAATGGCGCATACAATTTGGCCACTTCAGACAGCGTTCGCCAAAGCAGATACAAGTTAAAACTGAACCGGCTTTACAATTCAACAGACGTACGCCAATCAACAAGAATACTGATGGATTTGATGCAAAAAAAAACGAGATCGAAGAATGGGGGCCCGGGTACTCACTAAATGGAAGAACACTCAAATTGATGCACGTATTTGAGAAGTATTTGCCCTGTAATGAATTTAATTAAATAAAATTGATATTTCTGTCAGAAATGTCCTCTTGCGGACTTTGTGAGACACTTAGTGAAATTCAAACTTTCTAAGTGTATGGAAATTCTGTATTACATATTAAAGCTCTACTGTTTCTTTAAAGTTGCATAATTCAATGAAAGCATTGTGGCGGCCTAGGTGTCACAACAGCATCACACTTTTGAAACCAAAGCACTTATCTAGATTTTATTTCACATATCCATTATATATACCGGTGCAGTTACTAAGTATTTGTTGATGGATAGAATAGAATGCTAAAATTTAATAAAAATAGTTTACTACTGAAGCCTATGGTGTCAGAATTTTTATATATATGTCAAAATTAATTCTGAATGTTCAAATTTAAAATGTCTCCAAAGTTAAATAAGTCACTTCAAACTGAAGTTAAATAGATTATAATGATCAACGTAATATATTCTTAGTTTTTTTTTAATGGCAGAAACTCAACACCATCAGACTATGCAACTGTAAGGAATAGTAAGTGCCAATATAATTAACTCCTAAAAACTCTCTTGAAGATTTATACTGCCGATTATGGATAAGTCTGAATAGATTTGTTTTCACCATTAGACAGTTTGTTGATAGAAATCCCACGCCTACACTTTTACCGAAGGGATTTTTTAACCTCCCACACCACATATACATGGTATGAGAGCAACCGGCCTTTGATGTCACTGTAAGTTATACACAGCGGTGGAAATCCAAATTGGCAGAGGTGGGTGGCATGGGGGAATCGAACCACCAACCTTCAGATAAGGAGTCCGACCTAGAAAAAAGTCAGACACTCTAACCACTCCGCCACAGAGAACACCAAACAGTAGAACAAGCTTCACCTGGAAGTACAATGTCTATCACCTGTGAATTAAACATAGGCCGGCAACTACAAATCCACTGCGCTATGTGCATACATTTATCTAGTACCCCAACAAAGAGCAGGTGCAATATAATAGAGTAATTCAACAGCTCACGGAATACATCACAATCACAAATTCCCCCATTAGGTTGCGTCGTTATTTGTAGTTTGCTTCATGTGCGTCATTTATTACAATTTAATAAATACTTTCAGATTTAATCGAAACGGCGTATTCTCAACAATAAGCACCTTTCTCCAAAGTTTAGCTTGTGAAATAAACATTTGAGCTTTAACTGAGCACATCGTGTTGCTAACAGGTAAAGCAGCAGGAAGTGTCCTTCCGGAAATGCGCAGTAAGGTGCGCAGTAAGACGCGCAAAGGCCTTTAAATGTCTCTGAAGAATGGTCTCAACACTAAACAGACACATAACAATTACAATGGTTAGCTACATGCTTCCTTGCAAATATTAATTCTTCCAAAGAATTACGTTTCGTATAGAATATACAATTGTACATACATTCGTTAACAGCACATGTATAAAAACAATAACATAAACATTACACACATCCTACAATATGTGAGTAACAAATAACTTTTTTGCATTAACTTAGTGTTAAAAATACCTTACCATGGCCTTGAATTGTGTTCAACTACCTATGGTCGATTGAGCAACTAGTAAACACTATACTTAACTTTTTTCTTGAAGATTTATACTGCCTATCATGGATAAGTCTGAATGCACTTGTTTTCACCATTCGACAGTTTGTCGATAGAAAGCCCGAGCCGACACCTTTACCGACCCAAGGGATTTTTAACCTCCCACACCACATAGACATGGTATGAGAGTAACTAGCCTTTGATGACGCTGTAAGTTATACACAGCGGTGGAAATCCAAATTGGCAGAGGTGGGGGGCACAGGGAATTGAACCACTAACCTTCAGATTAGGAATCCGACCTAGAAAAAAGTCCAACACTCTAACCACTCCACCACAGAGAACACCACTTGTCGTCAGCTATCACCAAATGCCATCTGACTTTGTAAATTCAATGACTTTTATCTCTTTTCCTTTTCCCTGGGTACTCTTGTAGCTGCTTAGTTCTTTAATAGAGTACACTATTTATATTTGGTGAAGATTGCATTTTCAAATGTTGGTTGTAATCGACATACAAGCAACAGTAAACTTTACATTGGTATCAATAACAAAAAGCAAAAAAAAAGAAGAATGGAACACACATGAACAGCATAGCACCAATTTAAATACTTAATCGCATAGCAGCATTTTGACCGGATGCCTTAAAGTTGCATAGTTCAATGGTTTTGAATTTCTGTCATTTGTTAAAATATAAATATATTACATTTAATATATTTTAGTTTGAAATAACTTCTATCTTAAGGCCCTGTCACACTACGACGTAACGACATCAGCGTAGGGAGAATGTGAAAAACGTCGAACTTCTCAGCGTAGTATGCAAATTTGGGCACAAGTTGAACATGGATGCAGCGTAGTTGACGAGAGCATAACGTCGGTAAAGCGTAGTGATAGCGTCATTCAAGAAGAGAGGACAACGTCATTACGCTCACGGAACATTATGTACGTTATTCCATCGCCAGAACTATGTTACGTGACATTACATACGTCATGACACAGTGGTGAAACGCTGAACGTACGTCGAACGTACGTTGGACGTACATTCAGCATACGCTCTCCTGACGTTCCCATTACGCCACGTGGACGTTTCCACCGGCTTTAATGTGGGTCAACGTAGTGGAACGTAGTGAGCAGCGTTTGACTAATGTCCGTTTAACGTCATTGACGTTCGCCGAACGTGTACAGAACGTACGGCGAACGTAAACCCTTACGTTCGAGTTAAGTCGAAAGTTTTGAACAGGTTCAAAACCTTGACGCGCGCCGATGTAACATGAAGTAGATCGACGTCAGTCTAACGTCATTCTGACGTCATCATAACATAACCCAACATACGTCAACGTAATGACGAAACGTGAGCACGTCAGGCTTATGTTGGCTGGTTACATCATAGTGTGACAGGGGTATTACATGACTAACTTGGGAGATATTTGAAGTGCATTCACGTCAAAACGTGGCATAGGCTTCAACAGTAACAGGTTCTAATAAATTGAATTAATATTCCATTCTATGCAGCAACAAATACTTAATAAGTAAACCAGTAGCTAAATCGGATGCGTAGAATCAAATCTAAATAAATGCTTTGGTTAAAGTTGCATAGTCCGATGGTTTTGAGTTTCTGTCATTTTCTGAGATAAATATATTAGGTTGATGGTTATGATCTACCTTACTTTGAAGGAACTTTTATTTTAAATGGCTAACGTACGAGATATTTGAAGTGCAAACATGCCAAATTTATTTTGGCATACATGCCAAAACTATGACACCATACGCTTCAACAGCAACATTTTCTATTAAATTGACTTTGTATTCCATTTCATGTGGCATCAGTGCATCAGTATCTCTATTAGATATGTAGAATCAAATCTAGATTATTGTTTTGGTTTTGAAAATTTGATGCTTTTATCAGACTATGCAGCTTTAAAAAGATTTGATGCTATCATTGGACTATGCAGCTTTAAAAGATCGAACTTCACCAACTGAATGGCGGGTGTTATGCAGATTAAGTGCAGTGGTAATCTGCCAAATTTGTAGCAAGCATTGCTTTTAGACAAATCTATGAAGACAACTGCGTAAAGAGTTGTGCATTAGGTTGATATTTCAACATGTCTACGCTGTAGTAGTCCTGACCTGGTTCTCTGGATCTATTTATAGATTGATTGGCGGTTTCTTTATGCAGGGTCTATACACACGTGACGTTAGGGAATTCAAGGCTATTTCAAGGCTTTTCAAAGCCGTTTTTGATAGGAATTCAAGACTATTTTCAGTTAGATTTAGTCCGAAATTGCAATTCCGAATAGCAATTTCAGACTAATTTAGATCATTGGGAACAGTTTAATAGAATTCAAGGCTTTACAACACTAATTACCAAAAATAGGTTAAATTCAATGCTTTTCAAGGCCTTGAAATGGGGCAAATGAAGTTCAAGACTTTTCAAGAATTTCCACGCTCCGTACGGAACTTGTTTACGTGGTGTCGGCAGTATAGGCCATATTCACGGCAAGAATTGTGTTTTTTTAATCACAGATGGTGCGACTATAGTGGTAGACGTACCCACACAACATCTAGTTAGTTGCGCTCAACAAGTTGCACTCAACAAGTTGTGCAACTTGTTGCACTGTGTAAATGCACCATATGCCAAACAACATTCAATTAAAATCAAATACCATGACGGCATGAAAGACAATTACAGCTGCACTATGCTCAGATTCTTGGACCCTGCTTTCTCTCTAATACCATATTGGAAGCCATTGGCTGGTACTGATATGGTCTGATTGCCTTTTGTGGTCTAGGTGGACATCTTTCCATTGCCTAGCTCTAAGATTGTTTGTGTGATTTTATATCCTAGCAACATCTAAGGTCATATCAGGAAGGGTGCCGACCTTGTCATGGCAACCATATAGTGCTGCCTCACTGGGAGACTGGGCCCACCAGTATCCTGACCCAATACCCCACACCTACTAAACTAGGATACAACAGGAATCCCACTGGTGCTATATTCTATAGGGGCCTACAGTGTAAGCACATTTGTAACATATGAAGTCCACATTAACAAAGCAGATTCTCAGTATTAATAAATAGTAGTCCATAGATGGAAAAACGAATGCTTGACCTCCAGATTTAATTAATTCATGCAATATTTGACAATTTTCTGCTTCATTATGATATGCCTCAATGGTCAAATTCAACCATGAAACTCTAAAAATCACTATCCAAGATATTTCTTCTGCCAGACAGATACATATCGACAGGTGATCTTAATCCAACTAACTAATAAATCCTAGGCAGCACTTTGTAACAGATTCTATGTGCACGGTTTTACTTGAGTTGGCTTAAAACTTCATTCAATGTATTACTGTGTATAACTAAATATCACATTCCTCATAACAGGTACACCTTTTGTTGTAAATCTTTAAGTCTTAATGCCTCATTTTATAACTCATCCTATTCAATAGGTCTTAACTATACCTCGTGAAAATAATCATCATCATCATGCTGTCGGTCGCGATTCGACAAAGATTGCTTTCATTACTTGACTGCCGCTCTCCATTTAGCTCTCTGCTGTGAGAGTGATGTCCATGAGTCGGTCTCGTGAAAATAATACTCTTCATTTAACAAACCTACCAATATCTCTTACATACAATCTATTTTTCTTTTAAACTATATATATATATTATACATTGGCATTCTCCCTATTAATTGGTATTAATAGATAATTACCCATTGGGTAAAAATCTTAAATTTTAATTAAAAGTCATTATCTCCCAAATTGTGGTTAGACCTATCAGGTACACGATACCGAAAATGGTTTACATGTGAAATAGTTGATTAATTCCTGTTTTGCAAAATAGACTCAACCCACTTATTCCACGCCTAAACTGACAAAACTATGCAATCAACCAAATAAGTAGCTTACCAACATCGCTCATTATACCCTCACAACCACATGCCCACCCTCACAACCACATTCCCACCCTCACAACCACATTCCCACCTTCACAACCACATGCCCACCTTCACAACCACATGCCCACCCTCACAACCACATGCCCACCCTCACAACCACATGCCCACCTTCACAACCACATGCCCACCCTCCCCGGCCCCCCAGCCTACCAACCACCATTTCAAACAAACTTAATACAGTATAACCCCGTTAAACCAAACTTGAAGGGACCCTAGAAATTTGTTTGGATTAATCGATCATTGGTTTAACCGAGCTTTGACTTTGACTTGGCTTTGGCAAAAACGGGGGTGCATTATGAATGTACAATGTATGTTGACACTATGATTATTGTTTTTTATGTATATACAGTTTAACCCCATTAAACCAACCTCGGTTAAATCAAACGATCGGTTAATCCAAACTTTTTCCAGCGACCTGGCAAAATACTACCATTTATCATATAAAAAAGTCTCAGATGACCGTAAAACCACATGAAAGTTTGGTTTAACTGTACCGGAAGTGGCCTGGGGCCGACAATTTTGTTTGGATTAACCGATACTTTGGTTTAACCAATTTTGTTATATGATAAATGGTAGTATTTTGCCAGGCCGACGAAAAAGTTTGGATTAACCGATCGTTTGGATTAACCGAGCTTGGTTTAACGGGGTTGTACTGTATAGCAAACCAGCAAATATCCTATGGCACACAAAAGAACATTGCTATTCACATCCTTCACAGTCCCCAGTATGGTGTCCTGTTGAGTTTGTCCGTCCTGCGTTATGGTTGTTGTCACTTCCTGTTGGTAATGGAGCCTCGCAATGGAACCTCACTGATTCTCCGTGTTTGACGGGGGCAGTGTGATCTGTTGACGGGCTGCCTGCCAGGCGCGGTGACCGGGGTTTGGTGAGAGGTGGCCGTGAGTCTGGCTCTCTGTGCAGAGCACGTTCATATCGTGCATGCCGAGGAACTCAAAGCGGTGATGTGCCAGCGTCGTGGACCTCATCTCGATGATGGACTGTGGTACGGACGCTGAGGCCTCCTCACCTTCCCAGTCAGGATTCTTTGGGTACAACTCATCACCTGCCCATCCAGAGGTCAAATTCGGGTTAGTTGGTTGGTTGTTGGGGCGTTTTACATCTAAGGTCATATCAGGATGGGTACCGACTTGTGACAGTGCACATTCATGGTGACTTTATAGGACTGCCCCACTGGAAAATCAGGCCACTGGCACCATGACCTGATATCCGACTCAGTCACATTATCCTGACAATGAGTTAACCAGTCCTCACCCTATCCTATTAATGCCGAGTGCCAGGCTAGGAAGTAACAAGTATCAATTCTATAAGTCATTGCTTTGATTCGACCAGGAATCAAACTCCTGATTTCCAGCACGTGAGGCACGCGCTCTACCGATTCGGCCACCGCGCCCGGTGGTCTGTTTCTCAAACAATCAAGTTCAATATTTCATAGGTTCATACGATTCGTTAATTCTCAAGGAATCAAGTTGAACATAAAAATAGGTTGACCACGTTTACTGATTCTTAAGAAATCAAGTTGAACATCAAAATAGGTTGACAGCATTAACTGATTCTCAAACAATCAAGTTCAGATAATCAAGTTGAACATCAGCAATCAAGTTCATCATCATCAAAGGTTCAGATTATTTGTTGACTTCCTTCGAATTTGTATGGTAAATATGATATTAACTACATAAGAATAAGATCTTGCTATAAAGGTTTTAACCTATATTATTGCAATGAATTAACGATCGATATAGCTAGTATTAGTTAGGAAGAACAGTCCCTGCCGAATCGAAGGCTTTCTGTTCTTATTCACCATAAGATGGGCGGCCGAATGAGTTGAGCACCCGGCTCCCATTTTGGTAGGTCCTAGTCGAGTCAACCCAATGACTTGAAAATGTATACTTGTTGCTACCTAGCCTGGCATTTGGCATTACTTTTTTGTTTGTTTGTTGTTGTTTTATGTCCTAGCAACATCTAAGGTCATATCAGGAGGGGCACCGACTTGTGACAGTACACCCTCATGGCGATTTTATAGTGCTGCCCCACTGGGAAATCAGGCCGCCAGCACCATGACTCGATATCCCACTCAGTCAAATTTCCCTGACACCAAGCTAACCAGTCCTTGCCATATCCTAATAATGCCGAGCACCAGGCTAGGAAGCGACAAGTATCAATTTGTAAGTCATTGGTTTCACTCGACCGGGAACCGAATTCGCGAACTCCCGATCTTCTGCCCACGAGGCCTGTGCTCTACCGATTTGGCCACCGCATTACTAGGACAGGGTAAGGTGTGATGGAATGAGGATTGATTGAATGGTGGTTTCTTTGCACAAGTTGGCAGCACAGGCCATATTCACGGCGAGAAGTGTTTGGTTTTATTCAACCATCGCTTTTACATAGAATGTAAAAGCACACAATCAATTAAGTGTCAAAAGACACAAGTAT
This sequence comes from Branchipolynoe longqiensis, assembly GCA_030323885.1. Lineage (NCBI taxonomy): Eukaryota > Metazoa > Annelida > Polychaeta > Phyllodocida > Polynoidae > Branchipolynoe > Branchipolynoe longqiensis. The sequence goes on from CM059194.1 coordinate 25,660,797, forward strand.
TTAAAAACTTACAATTATATCATTTGTGGCAAAGGAAAAGAAAATTCTAGATAAAAGATAAAGGTGTTATTTTTCTTAAACTGACAGAATTGGTTTAATGAACTATATGAGGTTGTACAGACTCGCTGTCCTCAAAAAGGCTAAATTGTCTTCGGGTTTTACTTTAGTATAAAGGTCATGCATGCTGCCTGCAGTGCAAAATTGTTGGCGTAGGGCCATAGCATCCACACAGTTTAAAAAAAATGTGTTTTGAGTGTCAGTGGGCACTAGTCGAGTCAAACCAATGACTTGAAAATGCCCAATAGATTCAGGAGATGAGGAAAACCAATTGTCCGCAATCGTAATTTCCCTTGCTTAATCAACAAACATACCAAAAAATATAAATAAATGAATAAATTTAGGAAAGAAAAAACAATTCAAGTCACGTGACGCCCTACCTGGTAGGACGGCAATGGGACCATCCTCGCAGATAATTCTCACAGGGAGCCACCGCTGGATCCCCAACCGCTCTCTGGATTGTGCGAAGTGAAAGAGATCGTCTAGGTCAGGCTTGCTACAGAGCCGGCACAACTCATAGATCTGAGGCGGGGCGAGCCACAGCTCCTGGGCATGGTGCCTGCACAACACGTCCAACGGGGATGCCCACTGAAAAACACGGGCACCAAATCAGTTACAGTGGTGAGGTCAGCAGCTTTTTTTTTTTTTATTAAAAAGAGAACCAAGTAGGGCGGGATCATATTTTTGTTTTGTGTGTGGTGTTGTATTTATGCTTCCCATAATGGTTAAGTCTAATGACTTGTTTTCGCCGCTAGACAGTAATAGTCTTGTGGTTCCCCTATTTTTTGTCACTTTCAGTTGTTGTCTAACTATCTGGGTCGTTCTCATAAGTTGTGTACCACATTTGTGACATGGAAAACAAACATGAAAACATTGCAAAAAATAGCATAAAACATTCCAAATAGTAGAATCAATATTCACATGAAGGTTTATATGTTATGCATGTGTCAGAGTTGCAATTTCTTTTTCAATTTTTTATTTTAATCACATACAAATTGGGGAGGGGGACGTAGCTCAGGCAGTAGCGTGTCCAGCTGTGTAGGTGTGCGTCATCCGATCGATCCTGCTCAGTGGACACATTTGCAGTTTGGGCTATTTTCCGTTCCAACCAGTGGTCCACAACTGCTTCATCAAAGGCTGTGGTATGTGTTGTCCTGTCTGTGAGAAAGTGCATATAAAAGACCCCTTGCTGCTTATCGGAAAGAGTAGCCTATGTGGCGGCAGCAGGTTTCCTCTAAAGAAATGAGTCAGAATGACTAAATGTTTGACATCCAATAGCTGATGATAAACATCCATGTGCTCTAGAGGCGTCGTTAAATAAAACAATCTTTCATATACAAATCGTGAAAGCTGTTAAAATTAACTGTTTAACATACATTCATAACACCATTTTAACACAAATCCAGAACATCATCTTTACACACACAACAAATTAAAAGAAGATTTGATTGATTACAGTTCAGCTAAAAGAATTGTTTCTTCCTAGAAAAAAGGTGAAAAACGCTTGGGTAGATGTATGGTGTCGATATGCAAATTTTAATATTTTCACTTTAGCACAAAATCATATGAACATATTTTGGATACATTTTGTGGGATATATTAAATACATGTAGTCTTGCTAAAATACTTAATACACAGAGTCAATAATAACTATTTGACTTACTACCCCCTAAAATATGGCAAAATCATAAACAATGCAATGTGGAAACCAAAAATGTGGTACACAGTTTCTGAGCATGACCCATCTGCTGACCTCATTCTTTCTCTGTTTGTAAACATTCTCCCACAACTCCCTACCCTCTCTGAACTTCCTGACTGGGAAATTGGATCATAGTTCCGGCAGCCTGGTCTCTCAGTGGTGCAGCACTATAAAGTTGCCATGAGTGGTCACTGTCAAAAGTCCGTACCTGTCCTGATACGACTTTAGACTTTGCCAGGACATAAAACCCCAACAAACAAACAAAACAAATCTAGCCTGGCAGTGGCACTGTTTGTGATGGACCGGTTTCTACTCCATCCGGGGAATAAAAGATGGAGCTCCCACAGGCCCGTGTCCCGGGGAGGGGGACCCCCCCCCCCCAAACCAAAAAATTACGGCGCTGACAAAAGACTTTATTCAATGAATAAACTATATTTACAACAACAAAAATAAAAAAATAAAGGTAACCAATGAGAATTTTGGAAAAAATATGATTATTTCAGGTTGCAATATGATTCCATCATTTTTGAACCCCTCTCTATACATATGGAACTGCTCCCTCTAGTTGGAAACCCCTCCCTCCACAGTAGCAACCCCCCTCTGTGCACTTCCCGGAACCACACCTCTAACCAAATGCTGGACACTGGCCTAATTGCTTCAAACCGTCCGATCTTCCCTTGATTTATTCTGCTATGCCTACGGTCAGAATAGAAGTGACCGGTCACGCCTCAGCTGTGTGGAACGGTCCACCATAGGGACCGCCCTACTAATGTGCTCATAATTCTTAATGGCAAAGAGTCAGCGCAGTCAAGAATGCCACCATGTAGTAGCGGGGCCCATTGCGGACTACTACACTAAGAGTAAGAGTAATGCTAGGTACACACCTACTGTTTACGACTCGCGCACTAAAACTCGCGACCTGACCTGACCCGCTTAAAACTGAAAACGGGCCGATTCATTTTTCGAATCGCGAATCGCAATCATAAGGAAGCACTTTTAGCCCTAAAATTGAGTTTTAAGTCGCGAATCGCAATCGGTAGGTGTGCTAGGGGAGTGCACACCTCAAGACTTTTGGGCAATTTTAGATCGAATACGGTAGGTGGGTGCGGAAAAACGGTAGGTGTGTACCTAGCATTAGATAGGTCAGGGTGCACAGGGCTAAGGAAGTCCAGTTGGCCTGCAGCTGAAATTCCCCATACTTATTCAACAAGTGTTTGCAATTAAGTTTTAATTTGCGAAAGTGCCCCACAGTATTCCTCTTTCAATAAGATTATGAATCCCTTTGGCTAAGGAAAATAACACTATATTATATATATATTATATATATATATATCATATCAGTAATAACTGCTAAAGGTTTACATATATCGTTAAATCTTTCATTCCCAAACCAAACATAAATCTGCAAATTTCGCTTATCTAGATTACCTCTGCTGATGTGATCTCCAGGCCATCCTTTGTGATGAGTGGTGGGCTGGGGAGGCAGGTCAGGTAGAAGATTGTGTCGTAGCGTCGATTGTTGTGTAGCTTTGGCATGTTGGTGGGTGTCAGCCAACAGCTCCAATCATGTAGACACCACACGTTAGGCACGACGTGTAGATGTGAACACATGTCAATGAACTTGTTGGCATCTTTGTTCACCTCCTTCCTCCACTTTGCTAGTTCATCATGACTGACGGTTTCGGACACGGGCACGCAGCTGTGGATTTAGTCAGTTAATTTGAATATATATCTGACATATAGGCCTACTCGCGTCTCCTATCAAGTAATAATAACAAAATAGAATAATCACACTGAAATCATATCACAACCTGGTGTGTAATATGTTAAAGTGGCCCGGTATTGACTAAGCTAGTTATGCTCATTTCTACACCACGTGGTATATAGCATGTTACAGTAGTTAAAGCTGCATGGTCCGACGGGGCGATGGGTTTGAGCTTTTGTCATTTTCTGAGAAAACTATATTAAGTTTATCATTGTAATGTACCTTACTTTAAGTAACTTTGTTTTAAAATGACTAACTAGGGAGACATTTGAAGTGTAAACAATCAAAATTACTTTTGGCGTGCTTGTCAAAACTCTGACCCAACAGGCTTCAGCAGTAACAGGTTCTACTAAATTGACTTAGTACACCTTTGTATGTAGCAGCAAATACTTAAGAAGTGCATGTAGGACATGTAGGTTCAATTTGAGATAAGTGCTTCACTGTAGAACATTGAATGCTTTTATCGGACTATGCAACTTTAAGCACCTTACCCTGGTCAGTGAACCCTGACCGTTGCAAATTCCCCGCACTGTTCTACAACACAGCCTCGGGAGGAGTAACTTGAACATTTATGACCTCAACACTCTCCCAGTATATATTTGGTTAATATAAATTAAAAAAGAACTATGTGAAGTTATGCAGTTCCCGTCCCATGAACCAATACTGAGCCACTTTAGAACTGCTGAAGTAACACATTAACCAGTGTTAATTAAATGGTGCCATTGGTGGCAAACATTACTAAATGCTAAAGGCCTATCACGAAAAGACACTATTGCAATGATAATACAATTGTCAAAGAAATTACCTAATTAGTCATACAATATACATTATTTGGCTTTCATAATTAAGTTTTAAAACCGGTCTCTATTCAAATTAAAGAAGTGTCATCATGGACACTGGACATTTTTTATTCCTTTGAAAAAAACTCTGAAAAAAGTAAAGGAACAAAGAGCTAATTAGATTGATAATTCTTGGGAATAAAACCTGGGGGTGCATTGGCCTACCTATCCATCAGGCGGGGATGATCCAACTGCACCTCCTCCGTGTTAGGGTCTATAGATAAACTGATGTGGTCTTTGTTCGTGCACAACAGTATCCCAGACTCCTCAAATGTTTCGCGGATTGCTGAAATTCTAAATGCAATTTCACTGGACACGTCCCTCCCCCATGCATCCCAGTAGTCGAACATGGGTAGGCGATGTGGCACATCTTCACCGCTGTGATCATCTACAGGGATCGACCGCTTTATCCCAAGACGCTGTAGTGAGTATTCAGAAAGGCCTTTCAATTCAAAAACATCCCTAAACACTTCGCTCCATCTGTCCATGAAGTCAGCGTTGCAAATTTTACCCCCAGGGAAAACGTAGGCGCTTGGCATGAATGTGCTTTTGCTGTTTCTCTCCAGCATGAGCACTTTGTAATCAAAGTTCGGGGCGATGTCTGTATTTGTTTTCAGAAGCGGCGACCCATCCCCCGAGTTTCCCGACCAAAGTTTAATATCGTTTTGGTCTGAGGCTGAGCCAGGCGCAGTGTTTGAGCCATCTTTCACCACGGAAGCTGTGATTCTGGGGAATCTAGCCGCGAGAATAATCGTCGCTGCGTCTTTCCAAGCTCTCACCACTCTCGACATGTTAATATGTGCCTTACGCGAGTGATAAGCAACAACTTACTAACTTATTATCTCAAGTTTATCGGTTGTACTGAACCTTGGGCGACAATACGAGCATTTCGACTACCGGAGATTGTTTCCAGCAGAGGCACCTCTACCCGAGCCAGCAGGCAAAAAGCAGCGGAAACGGTCTTTGGCGCCACCTGACGAGTTACTTTCATCACCACTCACCAGGTGGCAGTAGTGCGTTAAGTTTAGCGCGCAAATATGCAGTAATGCCTACCTGCGCCTGCCGATTCCACACTGCCCCCCCCCCCCCCGCCCCCATTTCGTATTCATTGCTGTTTGTGGATTTAGACCGTTGAAGAATACCTGCATATTTGCCGTGGCTTAGAATTTAAAATAGCATACATTGAGGTTCAAAATATGTATTCACAAAGTACATTTTTGAACTTCACTTTTTAGCTAGGTCTTATTAAAGCCGTGTTCACACGGGCGAGTTAAGCTGATTCATATCAATCACCTTGCCTAGTTCGCCTCACATTTGCGGTGTGAACGCGATGCTGAGGCGTTTTAGGGCTGAATCGATTCATATAAATCGTTTAATGTAAAACGCTTCGCAAGGTGGTCTACAGGAACCGATCTACGCTGAATTGTTTTATTTATGACATCACACGCATGCGCAGTCGAGGGAAACGTGACAGTCGAGACCTGAGCGTGTTGACTTTCCGGTAAATTTGCTTTATGAACCTGCTAGAGGTGCACATATATTTTTTTCATCATTTATTTTTAGGGTTTCACTGCCCAGCAGAAGTTTTGACTGTTCCAAACCAATACGATTCAGTCCATACATATCTAGGTCGAACCCACACTCTCTCGGCCGACGTCGATGAACCCAAACTGGTGCTGGTTATTCTGGAATTGCTCATGCGCAGATATCCACTTCCCCCTTAAACCGATTCAAAGCACTGCCCGTGTGAACGCGAAACACTTTCAAACTCGGTCCGTGTGAACGCGCATCTAAATCGCATCATATGATTCGCCTTGTCTAAATCGCTTTAAACTTTTCCCGTGTGAACATGGCTTCAATCAGTCGTGATGCGTATTCTTCATCAGGCCCATGAAACATACTTTTTACTTCCACCACGCGTTCCTTTTCCATTGCTGCAAACCATACCAACAATATGGTTGCTTATTTCGTTCACAATACCATTTAGTTATCGGTAGAATTTGAAGTTTAGGCAATTTTCGACAGTGATTAACAATTAAGAATACCACCACAATATACTATATATATACAAAAAAATGTAGTATGTATTCTATAGTCTATGCATTTGATTTTGTAAGCCAGAAATACTCACATACCTCTTAGACAAAAGTTAAAAGTGCTACGCACTTCAGCTTTTCCGAATTTCGCCTCTGCGTCTCTTCGATGATTTAATGCATTTTTTCATTTAAAAAATAGCAGTCTACCTTCGGGTAGTATATTTATCACATTAGATTGCAAATTCACTTGGTTAATCCTTAACCTAGCTTCCCAATGCCTCACATGGATCCGCCTCACGTGGATCCGCTCAAACCCACTGTTGATTTCTAATGATAAACTAGCCCAAATAAAGCTTTATTAGCGATACAAACAAAACAGATACACAAAGAGACAGGTTTAGATAGCCTTTAATGAAGTTTCAAGGAACAAGTCAACGGCTCAAATACATATCGTCCAATCCCCCGTCTATCAGGCAAATACAATGAATGGCATTAATATTATCGTTATTATCATACACGATGTGGAGAGTCGATCATTCCGCACAAATTAAACTACAGGAACGCAGCATGACTCGACCCTCCTCGAGGTCTACGTCATAATTAAATATCTATACACAGGCTAAACAAGACGAGTTGCTGGAATGTAAAATACGCAAACATTGTGATAACCTTTGACTGTACGCATATATATTGAACAACATTAATAGTTTTGATTTATTTGACATGACATCATCGATTAATTAGATAATGTTTTACCGATATTTTCACCAATCTAATCTGTATGTACTATTTTCTTTTCTTTCTTCACGTGCGATTTTGTGGGGGAAAGAATTGAAATGATTTCATGAAAATGATCTTGAGCCATAAACCTATTTTAGATGATCAATTTATATGAAGAATGGTAATCGCAAAAAAAACACACTAAACCCAGTTAATAATTGATATCCACCAGCACTCCATTTTATAGTATCATAAAAACAAAAACAAATGGCTAAGTCACTAGTGTTTAAAATTGGTGGAACGGTTTGGGGGAAATGAAATTATGACGCGGTATTTAAATAATTATTTGGTTTGAAGATTTAAATAACTTACAAATAATATGCAGGTATCCCTAGATATATACAACAGCAAGGTTCCTTAGCTCCATATATGAGTATGTATATATGTGCTAGTTAAAAATAATACGAGACTAAACAAAGCTAGCACAAGTCTCTGTGTGGTGCATATACATTTATAACAATAATTATAATAATTACCCTTTCAAGACAACTGGGATGACATCATACTCAAACAGCATCGATTAACAAACAGAATAGGAACAGACTTGATGAGTACATGGCACGTGGAGATACAGCAGAGGGAAATGCTAACTACCATTTGTGTTTACCTTCCTAGTTCAAAGACGATCCACAACATTGATTATCTGAATGGCATTTTCCTTAAAGCACAGCTAGTCATTTTTACATCCGGGCATGTAGGCAATAATTCAGCTGGTGTTGCATTTGCACCAAGTCTGCGCAAGCAATGCAGGAGCCTCAGTCACTCTATGTAACTGCATTGTGTTGATACAAGCAACGGACTATAACTACTGGGTAGGCCTATTCATTCTGCAGCGATCATGTCAGGCATTTTGGGGCACTCCAATGTTCCGGAAGGCTCTTTTTTTCCATTTGCACAACACTGATGCAATAACGACCTCAGCTAAAAAGGAACATAAATAGTTTATAATCATCTAGTAGTATTTACAAAGAGTGATGAAGCAATTTCTCAGACCGCAATATTTGAATATGGCGCCACAAGGTTGTTGAGGCTTTGACCCACATAAACCATCGAATACAGTAGTATCAGGGAGAGTGACCAGCGAAACAAATAGATACAGAGTATGACGGAGTGTCAAGTTTATCAGAAGCAATGATTTAGAGAACAAAGAGGCACCAAATTTTCCGCCTTCACCCACCCCCCAAAATAACACCCCACAGAAGAACAGGCTACTCACTTATATATATGTTTCTATTTATAGACTTCACTGAGTGGCCAATGTAACATAAAGGCTAGGGGAGGCAGCAACAGTTTCTGGTTTTTGAAAACTGGGCATACTGAATAATAAATACCTGTAAAATAGTTAGATTAAATATTTCCTAGAAATGAAGACCGAAATGTATATATTTTTAAGCGCTTACATTTGACAAAATATTTAAAGGAATTAAGAAACTATTCTTACAAAAAACCTGCATACTCAGGATAACAATTATATCATGTTTTCGTGTCTGGTTTAGTAGAAATATAATTCTTCCAGAAGGCGCAGGTTAAGGACTATAGATTAGCTCGCTGTCAGCCCTGATGGAAAGCCTAAAATAATTAGGCAACTACAATATTTAAAAAAAATCAAAACATTAAATGAACGTATGTTAACTTAAACCGACCATTAAACTAAGGCTTCAGATAACCTCATTAGTGCAGGCGTCGTATCCACCTAATACACTTGTTCTAGATTGGTAAATATTTCTAGGCCCCAATTGGCTAAACCTAGAACTACAGACCAACAAACAATTGGACAAATGACCAGACGCATTAACAAACTTTTTCATAGATTTGAGTTCAAGACAGTGGTGAAATTGATTTACTTTCATTTATAGATTAAATAAAATCCCAATTCGACATAACTTGAATTAGTGTCCGCCACTTTGTCACCATGTTTACATCATGTGATCAAAATGCTACAAAACCATTGGCTGAGTGAATTTCTTTCTCGGTAAGCACATGCCCCCCCCCCCCACCTCATTTGCAGCGATGTAACCATCTAGGTGCTATGTTGGACAATAACTATTCCATTATGTTTGGAGTGGCGAGTATTCTAACATGAAGTATTATTATAAGTTGATTCGATAGTGCATAGCACGTGTAATATTATATTGTTAGAACTGCATAGTCCGATGAAAGCAGGACAATTTTTAAACCGAGACACTTAGCTAAATTTGATCCTGTGCATCCAATTTAGCTATTGGTACACTCAGTAAAACATGGACAGCTGTATAGAACTTAGAAGGAATACTAACTCAATTTAATACAACCTGACACTGCCGAAGCCTGTGAGATTCAGCATTTCAACGTGGACATTAACATTAATTTAGCATGTTTTTAGTTTAAATTTGTAAAAAAAACAACCAAAAAAACACATTTACCATTAAAGTTACTTCAAACTCAAGTAAAGTTTGTTTGTTGTTGTTTTACGTCCTAGCAACATCCAAGGTCATATCAGGACGGGTAAAGTAGATTGTCCTAATATATTCGTTTAAAACATGGCAGAACCTCAAAACCATTGGACTATGCATCTTTCATATTCTGTGTACCAGGGCTTCGACTGTCTAACAAAAAATACATATAGGCCTACTGCTAAATAAATATTGTAATCTCCAGAGAGTGACATATATCTATATATATATATATATGTATATATATGTATATATATATATATATATGTATATATATATATATATGTATATATATATGTATATATATGTATATATGTATATATATATCTATATATATGTATATATATATATATGTATATATATGTATATATATATACATATATATACATATAGATATGAAGACTTCGGGTGAAAACCTGTAAATGCCAGTCCAAAAATAGAGATAAACATTGGAATCAAACCATCAAACAATAGACTACATCACGGTTCCAGCGGTGCAGTGCATTGTGGGAAGGGTCAGAGCAAAACAACCCCCCCAAAAGCACATGGCACATGCTAATACACTGGGTGCAGCTATGAAATGTGCTAGTTTCAATTCATCTCAGCTCTTGTTTGAAATATGGAATACTAACTAAAAAAATATATATAATAAATTAAGATATTAATCTTTTATCCAGCATTGCATTTACATCAATATAATCAGCACATCTTATGCCATGTGCATTTAGATTTAGAAAGATCTAGGCGCTCAGACTAGTGTTAGAGGCATAGCCAGAGTACTCAATGTATTGTTAATGACAGTGAGCAATCTCCATACAGAAAAAGTAAAATATTGATAAAACCACACCACCTAGAGACAAACCGCTTGGGACACATATAGAAAACATGTTTAACAAAGAGATTATATTAGATTTATACGGTTAGGGTTTTGGATTTCTATTAATTTTGAATAAAACTGACGCTTTTCACTGAGCGTATAGGCAAACTCAATGGCCGTACACCATTGCTTTGCTCCCAGCGCCGTTTTCAGCGCATGCGCAGTCGGAACCGTGATCTAGTTTTTTTTTTTTTTTTTTTACATTCCTATTTGTTGTTGTTCATTGCTTCATAACCAGTTCATCATACGGAAAGTGGAATTAGTGAGAATTAAAATTACCTTGAGGTAAAAATGTTATTTTAATGACATTCTTGGATTGGCGTTTACAGGGTTTTGCGCATGAACTCTTCATATATAGCTGGGATATATGCCATATACATATCTTTGCATATATAAATAGGCGATATATATATATACACACACACATATATATATATATATATATATATATATAGAGAGAGAGAGAGAGAGAGAGATAGAGAGACATACATAGATAGATAGATGCCATAAACATCATATATGCATACACAGGGAGATAATTCACTGCTATTGCTAAATGATTATTTGTGCGTTGCCTTTCTTGTTATGACGGTGTTGCTCATAGTTACCCCCCCCCCGCCCACCCCCCCCCCGAAAAAAACATACACACAAAAAGAACAAGTACCGTTTCCTCTCTGCATCCTCAGGTGTTAACAGCTTGTCAGCATTCGTTGACATCTACGATTAGGCACACAACCACCACAAACACATTTCTAAACAACTTATGATTAATACTGTCCAAGAATAAATCCACAGGAAAGTCTCCTCACTGTACGACTGCATTGTCTGGGCATGTGATGATCATCTATCTCTGCGCCCAGTGGACGATGCATGTTCCACTAGGGGAGACTACACTAGTCCCCTGTTCTCCTCAACTTGTGCCAACAGGTGGCGACACCTTGCTTATAGAGTCCACAGTCGTGACATCCCACTAGGCCTAGTTTATCATTAAGTACTTGGTTTGATAAGTTATTCACGGTGAGCCACAAGGTGTAGTTCATAATTGGGCTTGTACATTTGCTTCACACAGCTTATGCACTTCCTCAATGCACTTTCCTACCGACGTCCGTCAGACTGGTCACCATGCCTACCAGTTTGCATTTTCCACCAGGTGGCAGCAGTGTAGTCAAGGTTTGCTTCTCTTCCTACCTCTCTGCACGCTAATAATAACACACAGCGAGTTTGCGGTCGCTTGCTGTAGATGTCCCAAAAGAACTGGCGATGTTCTGTGCAGCAGCAACAACATACATAATATAATAATATATATATATGATATAGATATTTATATCGTTTTCATTTAAATTACTTGTAGAATGCTTTGAAGTAAAACTTTTGGTTCCGCAAATCATAAAGTCACGAGATTCCTGCACGATTCTTCCAAGACGACGACACACGGCGAGGGAGAGTTCCATTTCCGGTTGCGTGCTAGGGTGCCCCTCTTGTAGCTACTTTGGCAACTGTTTCTCGGATGTCTGCTAACGGTCCCATCGCGTTACCATGGACGCAACAAACTTGCAGCACACAAACTTTATGGCCTTCTTTTTCCCTCGCTCTCCCCACGTCATTCTCCACTGACGTAGGAACTCCCCATGGTAACAGTGCACGTCGAAGTTGTCAAGATACTCCAGCGACTTGCCGACCGTCTCGTGCCAGAAGGTGAATGTTGTCCGACAGCTCATCTGAAAAGATGGGAAACATCCATCGTGAGTCAATTGAAGCCAACGTTTTGTCAAACCGGTCGAATAACTAAGAAGGCTGGCTTCATGTGCGGAAGGTCACAGATTCAAATCCCAGCTGAGTCAAACCAATGACTTATATAAATTTACACTTGTCGCCACCTAGCCTGGTGCTTGCCAGTAATAGAAATGGGCAATGACTTAGTATCAGGATACTGTGACTGACTGGGATATCAGGTCATGGTGCTGGCGGCTTGGTCTCCCAGTGGGATAGTACTATAAAGTTGCTATAAGCGTGCATTGCCACAAGTCGGTCGCCTACCCATCGTGATATGACCTTAGACGTTGCCAGGATGTAAGATTCAAACAAACATGCGATCAAACCTATTGTGTACATGCAGACTGGAGGATAGTCATTTGACTTTAGAATATTTTATGAATTAAAATAAAGTTGCATAGTCCGATGGTTTTGAGTTTTTGTAATTATCTGAGATAAATATATTACTATTATTACAATATTAGGTTGATCGTTATAATCTATCTTACTTTAGTTTGAAGTAACTTTTAATTTAAATGGCTAACTTTTGAGATATTTGACATGTAAACATGCAAAATTAATGTTGGCAAGCACGCCAAAACTCGGACATAGGCTTCTACAGTAACGGGTTCGATTAAATTCACTCGGCATTCTCTTCTATGTGGCAACAAATGCTTAATAAGTACGTCAATATCTAAGTTAGAGATGTAGAATAAAATCTAGCTTAGTGTTTAAGTTTTGAAAATGTTATGCTTTCATCGGACTATAATATGCCTTCAATACAGGATGAAATATAGGTGAGTGCTTTGGTTTAGAACATCTGGTGATTTCATCGGATTATACAGCTTTAATCGACACACACACACGAGCTCCCACCCACATGATATTATAATAACACACACCTCCATATTAGCTGGTGATGGGGAGCTGAAGTTGTTGAGCTTCTCCTCCATCTGGGCCCTCAGCCCCTCCAGGGCCTCCTTGGTCTGCGCTAGTTCCCGCGTGACCCTGTGCAGCTCATGGTGCAGACGCTCTAGTTCCGTCGTGTCTGTCGCGCTATGCCGGCGGTGGTGGTGCTCCTTGCCCACCGTCACCTCACTACTGCTCTTCTGCAAAAAGGTGGCGGGTTCGAATCCATCAGTTGGAACAGTTTACGTTAGTAGTGAAGGTGAAGGCGATCTATCTGTGTTTTGTTATTGCATTATTCTAAAGCGACTAGAGCTCCTGGGCCTTTGCTGTTTTCTACCGAATTATATATCACACACTACCGTGCTATATTGCACAGTATTGCCAACCTGGAGGTACTGAGAGTCTTTTAGGCTTTGCATTGTGGGTGTAAAACCTGAGTGGCAGCCGCCACCAGCTTGCTAGGGGCGTCTGAGGGCGCCCAAAATGGTTGTAAAGAGGTCAATGACCATTGAGGACCACTTTGCGACCTCTTTGCGACCACCTCTTTTGGGGGTTGCAAACTGGTCACAAGCATTGATGTGACTGGGGCATTAATGAAACTTAGAACTCACCATGAGACCAAGAATTGCTGGCATCGCGGATGCCATTCGCGTGGTCGTCAGCAGAAGGAGCAGTGACAGCAACGACACGGGCAGCATGAGCTCCATGACTCCTGGAAGTAACAGTGACAGTCGTAGTGACAGTGACTGTGACAGTCAATGTAGCAACAATAGCAGTGACTCACTTTAAAACAAATGGGATCAGTTTATAAGAAGCGACACTCACGTTGAATCCTAAAATGTGTATATATAATATATATTTATATGTATATATATTGATGTGTAACATATTATGCGAGTATAAAGGTGCGGAAAGGAATTATTTGATTATATATATTATTACCCATTATTCTATGCACTGCCTCCTCGCTCAGCTAACCAGTGGCACCGCCACCGGCCCTTTCCACCCCTACCGGCTGCACCAAACCCTCACTTGTGCAGGAGGAATTTTCCCCAGGGATTATACTCATCCCACTTTCACTTATCTCCCTGTGTTGTATTGTTATCTCCTTCTGTTGTTGGTACCTTTATAATGTAGCTGCCCTCTATATGTATGCCTACATGCATGCATTCATGCCTACATGCATATAGATCCATGCCTATTTCCAAACATATACATACCTATATACATACAGGCATGTATGCATGCTTATATACATAGACACATACAGTAAAACCTCGAACCGACCACCTCCACAGATCGACCCCGCCCCTATATCAATAATTATATTTGGGTTCCATACGATCGCCCATACAATGCCATTGTAAGATAACAAAAACTCCCTAAGCCGACTACCTCCCTAAATGGACCATTTAAAGTTGGTCCCACGGTCGGTCGATTTAGAGAGGTTTTACTGTGCAGGATTATATACACATGCCTACACACATACAGTATAACCCCGTTAAACCAAACTTGAAGGGACCCTAGAAATTTGTTTGGATTAGCCGATCATTGGTTTAACCAAGCTTTGGCTTTGACTTTGAGTAAGTGTGTATTGCACATGTACTATACAATGTATGTGGACACTTTGATTATAGGTTTTTTATGTATGTACAGTATAACCCCGTTAAACCAAGCTCTGTTAAACAAAACGATCGGTTAATCCAAACTTTTTTCAGTGCCCCGGCAAAATACTACCATTTATCATATAAAAAAGTAGTGGGGCCTCAGATGACCTTATAACCACATGAATGTTTGGTTTAACCATACCGGAGTGGCCTGGGGTCTGACAATTTTGTTTGGATTAACCGATAATTTGGATTAACCAATTTTGGTTTAACCAACTTTTTTATATGATAAATGGTAGTATTTTGCCGGGCCGGTGAAAAAAGTGTGGATTACCCTATCGTTTGGTTTAACCGAGTTTGGTTTAACGGGTTTATACTCTACATACCTACATACATACATTACACATCCATGTATATATATTATATATTATATATACGATATATAATATATATAATTTGAAACATTTTCTATATTCATATAATACATTTTAGAGTGCATGTTATATATAAAGGTACAATATAAATATATAATATAAATATATAATATAAATATAGAAGAAAACCTGTATAATTCACTCAGCGAGACAAACAAGGCAAGACATATATGGATTTAAATATAACGAGTATATTTATTTAAAGAAAATTAAGTCTGTAACTTCCAGGAAGTTGTCATGGTTGATCAATGAGCGGTTCGGCGACAGGGCCAAGCTTAACTAGTTCATATAAGTAACAGTCAACAAAACAAATTCAGCAGAGTTCAATATGTAACATGATACAAGAAATGCGTCCCGAATTAGGAATCAGAGCGAACTTGTGGAATAAGTAACAGTAAGCGTATATAGAGTAACAGGATAATGACTTAACGTAAAGACCAGCGCTCAACCCCGGGTGGGTGGGTGGGAGAGCGAACCTGCTGCTGCGGCTACCGGGTGAGAAGTGACTACTTCAGGTGTCACGAGGCAGGAAGAAAACTATTCGACCTAGTTGCCTCGCTGAGCAAATTACTCATGTTAGCCTCGCCAACATGACAAATGCAAATTAATTAGAGCGCTCATAACAGCAGGATAAATTATTCTGTGCTGTGCAATAAAACTACAGTATCATATATTTCTTAGTTATTAAAGTTGCAGAGTCCGATGGTTTTGACTTTCTCTCATTTTTCTGAGATAAATCTATTAAATTGATTGTTATTATCTACATTACTTTAGTTTGAAGTAATTTTAAATTTAAATGGGTATTTGGTAACCTTTGAGATATTTGAAGTGGAAACATGTCAAATTAGTTTTGGCAAGCATGCCAAAACTCTGACACCATAGGCTTCAGCAGTAACATGTTCTATTAAATTGACTCAGTGTGCCCTTCTATTTGGCAATAAATACTAAATAAGTGCATGAATATCTAAGTTAGATATGTTGAGTTAAATCTATATCATTATTTTTGTATTGAAAATTTGATACTTCATCGGACTATGCAGCTTTAACAAAATATTGACAGATGCTAACATTTCATTGACCAAAGAAGAACAACCATCCCAACTATTAACAGGTGAGTAATCAACAGAGAAATTTAAATTAAAACGTATACAATCTATACCGTATCATATGTTATGCAAATATAAATAACTTCTGATCAACAGCAATGGGTGGAGGAGGAAGAGCAATTGTCTGGTAGAGTTTCATTTTATTTTATTTTGTAAATGTAATTTTATTCATCGAATAAAGTCATTGTTTTTTTTCGGTGCCAGAGTAGCGGTCTTCCGGTCATGTGACATTTAAAAGAAGATGAGGATGGATTGGTCACATGGTTCAGATACCAGCAGCGAGTAAGACCAGACAAACTCTGACATGGAACCCCGCGGCAAGAGGAAAAGAGGCCGCCACAAATAATGGCGGAGTGACCTCCAGGGCAGACACCAGGAAGCCGGGATACACCTAGAGACAACTTGAAACAAGGGCCTGGGACAGAAGGATCTGAGAGTCGGAGATGGGGACTGTTGTCAACAGTCTTTATGCATGAGGAGAGTCGGTAAATAACTCAGTAGCCCACTAACTAGATCAGATGCGGTGGCTGAATTGGTAAGAACCCAGGCTCCCTGTGTGGAAGGTCTGGAATTCGAATCTTGGACGAATCAAACCATTGACTTACAAAATTGATACTTGTTGCTTCCTAGCCTTGTGCTACGCATTACAGTACAACCCCGTTAAACCAAGCTCGGTTAAACCAAGCTCTTTTCGGCGGCCTTGCAAAATACTACCATTTATCATATAAAAAAGTTGGTGGCTCTTAGATGACCTTATCATGATATGAAAGTTTGGTTTAACTGTACCGGAAGTGGCCTGGGGCATGACAATTTTGTTTGGATTAACCGATAATTTGGATTAACCGACTTTGGTTTAACCAATTTTTTATATGATAAATGGTATTATTTTGCCGGGCCGCTGAAAAAAGTTTGGATTAACTGATCGTTTGGTTTACCCGAGCTTGGTTTAACGGGGTTGTACTGTACTAGGATAGGGCAAGGAGTGGTTAGCTCAGTGTCAGGATAATGTGACTGTGTGGAAAATTGGGTCAGGGTGCCAATGGCTTGGTTTCCCAGAGGGGCAGCACTCTAATGTCGCCATGAGTGTGCATTGTCACAAGTGGGTACCCATCCTGAAATGACCTTAGATGTTGCCAGTACATAAAACCTCAACAAACTAACTAACCAACCAACTAACTACCATTGGTATCACCTGGTGGTGGAAAGCGTAACTACTCCTCTACATTGTTCTATTCGGGTCAGCACCAACACGTGATTTAGGCCCAGACTATATTCTTTTCTTTTACAAATGTGTCATTTACTTTTAAAATGATAGTCTGGAGGCCAACGCCCGAATTTAGGCCACACCCTGCAATCAGAGTTACCGTTTTCTTCTTTAGTGATTTTCGCAGACTGGATGATCATTTTCAATTTCCAGGTGGATGACCGCTTGTCACCATTGATCCCCTGGATTAACCCTTTTGTGTTGGAAGAACAAACAAAAACTTCCCATAAAAATTGAGGTATGGAAGACAAAATGTCCTGTAGAACCGTTGTTAAAGATCATGTAAGTTCTTGGGTAACTTAGAAAAAAAGAAGTCGCCCTGGAACACTCTGAGATGGGCACAGAAGCGAATTCGTCAATAATGAATATTCAGTATGAGTTCCGGCTAACACCAGCTAATCACCAGCATGACGTCACACAGGTTCGTCTGCCCACGTGGTCTGGGGGCATGACTTCTGAGAAGAGGTAATAAAACCAGGACCACATTCTTGTGGTAATGCAGAGTGTGTGTATGTGCAAAGAAGCCAGTGCTGAGTGTCGCTTTGTTCTTGGAGTTTTACGTCCTGGCAACATCTAAGGTTATATCAGGACAGGTACCGACTTGTGCTGCCCCACTGGAAAATCAGGCTGCCAGCACCATGACCCGATATCCCACTCAGTCACATTATCCTGACACAGTCCTTGCACTATCCCATTAATCCCAAACGCCAAGCTAGGAAGCGACAAGTATAAATTTTGTAAGTCATTGGTTTGACTCGACCGGAAATTGAACTACCAATCTCCCGCACGGAAGGCCTGTGCTCTACCGATTCGGCCACTGCGTCTGGTGCGATCGGTTATTAATCAACAACAACATAACCAACTTGGAGCTTCCTCGCACTGGTCAGCCAATTGGTCATGTTGCTTTGGCAACGTGGGTCATTCGGGACTGAGATGGGACAGATAGTGCTTCCCCATTTCGACTCCGGCCTTAACGCTACCAACCATTCCCCCCTTTTATTCATAGGTGGCCAGAAACTGCACTAGGTGGCAACACCGGCGCATGCACCGGCGGCCACCGCCTGTACCCGGTGACCCGTATCTGACGTCGCTTCCTCCCCTGCCTCCGCACCATCGGCACTTACAATCCAGACGCCGGACCGACACCAACACCCACCTTTTCTCACCGCCCCACCCGACCCTACTTTAAGACACTGGAATCGCAAGGGTTAACTGCCGGATCATGCAGAGACTCGAACCTTTACTTGAACCTTGTAACTGACATTGAACTTGACCTGATCTTTGTCTTACACTAATAAAATTCCCATACTATGTAGTTCCGTCTAGTGTCCTGAATTATCTTGTGAAGTGCCCGCTGGGCCGGTTGTCATAGCAACTAATGTTGGGAACCACCTCTCAGGAAGGTTACCATGGCGACTTAGTTTGGAAGCCAAATCTGAGCCGCTAGCTCTTGGCATCTTAGCCGTGTATGGGGTAGGCCCAAGTTCAAACACCATCTGGTTGTACAAGCCATGAAAATCCCCTGTCAGTTATTACTGTAACAATGTGTGTCTCTCCAGGTCCACTCGCACATCCTGACTGACATGTGGCAAGGCTGTTCTTTTGTTTCCTTCCCAATGCTATCGATTAAAATTGGCTCAAATTATTAAAGTTGCCTACTCCGATGGTTTTGAGTTTCTAGCATTTTCTGATGAAAATATGATAGGTTGATCGCTATAATGTACCTTATTTTAGCTTGAAGTAACTTTTATTCTACATGGTTAACTTTTTAGATATTTGAAGTGCAACCATGCACAATTTATTTTGGCACATGTGCCAAAACTCTGACGCCATAGCCTTCTGTAGTTACATGTTCTATTCAATTGCTTCAGTACTCCCTTTTGTGTGGCAGTAATGTCTAATAAGTGCATCCGTATTTAAGTTAGATATGTAGAATAAAATTGAGATGCTTCCATTGGTTTTGAAAATTTGAGGTTTTCATCGGACTATGCAGCTTCAAAGTTGCATATTCAGATGATTTTGAGTTACTCTCATTTTCTGAGATAAACACCTCAGGTTGATCATTCTAATCTACGTTCCTTCAATTTGAAGTAACTTTTATTTTAAATGGCTAACGTTGGAAATATTTGGAGTGAAAACATGCCACATTAAATTTGGTCAGGCACCCCAGTATTCTTACACTGTAGGCTTCAGCAGTAATGTGTTCTATTGAATTGGCTTAGTAGCCCCTTACGTGCAGAACAAATGCTTAATAAGTGCTCTGGTATCTAAGTTGCTTATACAGTCTACTCTACCTATAACGGACATCCGTGCGACTGGAGCAAGATGGCGTTATAGAGAGAGATCTGTTATAGGCAGAGACTGACTGACGGAATGGGTTGAAACCAATGTTTTTCTTTTATACTTGACTGACTAGGATGGTCCTTACATGATGTTTTGTATACATAATGTATTTAAATAAAATGGAACAAAGACACATTTCAATAGAATATGAATATGGCATGTCGTTATTGACAGAACATATTGATCAAATAGGTGAAAAAACGGCTCGTTGTCTGCATAAGATAGTTGTCTCTTAGACACAGAGGCAATGCTATTAAATTAAAGGGGTGCCGTGATGGGACCAGCACTTTTTGCCATTATTGACAGAGATTCCTTGTTGACAGAGGCTGTTAGTGACAGAATAGACTGTAATAAGATCAAATCTAGGCAAGTGCTTTAATTTAGTTTAGTTTCATAGTTCGATGAAACCATAGCGTTTTCGAAATCAAAGAGTTTGAGTTTTAGGGGCCATTCAAAGTTGTCAACATTTTCACGGCCATACAAAGAACACAACTTTCCAGACCCCCCGACCCTTACCCTGACCCTTCCCCCCACCCAAATAGTACATATAAGCATTTTACATATGATTTAATTTACACTATTAGTGTAAATTAAATATCAACATGTTATTAAATGATAAGAGCCATATAATACTAACACTCCCTTTTTTTTTCTTGAAGATTTATACTGCAAATCATGGATAAGTCTGAATAGACTTGTTTTCACCATTAGACAGTTTGTCAATGAAAAGCCCAAGCCTACACTTTTATCGACCCAAGGGATTTTTAACCTCCCACACCACATAGACATGGTATGAGAGCACCTGGCCTTTGATGACGCTGTACATTATGCTGCGTTCATAGCGTCCTGGTGAATATGGTGAACTTCCCACTTACTGCCAGTGAACATGACCATGTAAACTGAGAGCGTTCATTTGACAAATCGCGGTAAACAACGACAATATGTACTCCAGAAGGCTTTTAGTTTTTTTACTATGGTGTAACCATTATATTAACACAGAATCTAAGTTTAGATACATAGATTTAATCAAATATGATTGAAATAATTAATTTTGAGCAAGTTTTTGTGGTCTATGATTAAAAAAATTGAATGTTTCAGGCTGGGCGATAATAGAGGCAAACTACAATACAAGTGTAAATAACATGTAAACTGCACATTTTTGGTAAATAGCATCCATTATCATATTATACACCATGTATGATTTGTTTATAGACCACACATCATGGACAATGGTTTCATTACAAACATTTTTTGTCAATTTATTATGGAACCTTACCATGCAACCTTTCTCCGTTCGCTGCCATTATTTCACAAGTGGTGAATAACGAGCTGCTTAAAAAATCTCCAGTTCACAGGTGGTGTTCACTAGTTGTGAAGTCAATTGAACGCAATTCACCAGTTGTGAAGTGGGAAACACCATATTCAGCAGTTCATATGAACGCAGCATTATACACAGCAGTGGAAATCCAAATTGGAAGAGGTGGGGGCACAGGGAATCGAACCACCGACCTTCAGATTAGGTGTCTAACCTAGAAAAAAGTCCGACACTCTAACCACTCCGCCACAGAGAACACTCCGCTCCATTCTATGCCTTCCATGTCCATGGACATGTTGACAACTTTGGGAAGCCCTTCACCTATCCAAGTTGGATACAGGTGAAGTTATTAAACACTTGTTGCTGCATAGAATGACACACTAAGTCAATTTAATAGAACCTTTTACTGCTGAAGCCTATGATGTCCAGCATTTTGATGTGCACGTCAAAATTAATTTAACAATTTAAAACTTAAAACAACTCCAAAGTTAACAATTTAATATATAAGTTACTTCGCATTAAAGCGTAGTGAATTATATAAATCAGATTAATAGACAAATAAGTGTTCACACTTCCTGTCTACCAATCGCTATATGTATTACTATTACAAAAATATGGTAGAAACTCAAAACCATCAGATTATATAACTTTAAACATGGCAAATTTCAGTTTCGGAAATAGTTCTTCGCCACTCCACTGCTCCTTATCCCTGTCATAGTAAAGTCAAGCACCAGATATGGTAGTGGCAATCACAAGCTTAGCATGCAGCAATTCGATGTAGTACATTCTGAGCAGTTCACACCAACATGTTAGAATAGGACATGTTGAAAGGTGTCACACACCAGCAACCATTCACACCCAGGTCCCAGAATGCAGCATTCTCAAGTTGTTGTATATATAGTCATTCACAACAAAATGGTGGAATGCAGGCAAACATGCTAATGTCACTCATATAATAAGGTGCAAGAACCAGCGAAAGTTGTCGTTTATACTATGAGGAGTTTTACATTGATATCCTCGACATTGATAAAGTGTTGTTCTGAAGAATATAAAAAACTATTTACCAAAAGGTAATAACATTCCAGCATCTTGTAGACCATGGCACTCGGCAGTTATATCCTGAGCACCCCTGGCGGCGATTCGAACCCGTGCCCCATGAAGGTTACCTGAGCCGCGTTCAGAGTGCGCCTCGGAGGCGTCTCGGTGAAATTCCTGATGTCACGCTAGTCTAAATGGCAAAAGCAGTCGGTTGCCTCGAAAATGGCTGCCTCCATTGGAGGCAGCCATTTGCAATTGAAAAGAACAGCTCTGATTGGCTGAAGCCACTGAATTCGGTGGCCATTTTAGAAGCGCTTTTTGCCTCATACTTGAAAAGCGAGACGTCTCCAAGGCGTCTCCGAGGCGTACCCTGAATGCAAATAGGCCAAAAAGATGTCTCGGAGCCGTCTTGGATTAGAGTCCGAGGCGTACCCTGAATGCGGCCCAGGCCATACGGTAGGATGCGCCACCATGCTGCACCTAGACCTGCATATACGTAGTATATACGTCGTATATATATAACGAGACATCGATAGATTAGTGGTTATGTAGGAGGGTTCCACACCAGTGCAAATGGACACGTCCGCCACTATAACATAACTCTCCCCACACTTCCCCCTCCTCCCCCTTTCATTGCCAGGCTAACTCAATTCAAGCTGGTCACTCTCCAAGCGGAGTCTCAGGCCCGAGTGGCTGGCTGCGAGTGGCGAGTGGAGCGGACGCTCGCTCACCTTGGCGACGTCTCGCGCCAAATGGCCGCGGGTAGCGAGGTTTGTGGAACAGAGAGACAGAGAGAGAAAGAGAGAGAGAGAGAGAGAAGAAGAAAGAGAGAGGGGAAGAAGAGAGAGAACAAAGGGAGTAGGGCAGGGGGAACACGGCGGTCTGTCACAGTGTGCTTGTACTTGAACTTGAAGAAATATGCGCGGGAAGGGACGTAGCTCAGGCGGTAGAGTGTCCACCTGTGGAGGTGTGGGTCATCCAGTCGATCCTGCTGAGAGGACCTATTTGCAGTTTGGGTTCTTTTCCATTCCAGCCAGTGGTCCACAACTGGTTCATCAAAGGCTGTGGAATGTGCTGTCCTGTCTGTGGGAGAGTGCATATAAAGTACCACTTGCTGCTTATCAGAAAGAGTAGCCTATGTGGTGGGAGCAGGTTTCCTCCAAATAAATATGTCAGAATGACCATATGTTTGATGTCCAATAGCCGATGATGAAAATAAATGCACTCTTGAGGCGTCGTTAAATAAAACAAGCTTTACTTTTTGAAGAGATATGCACCAACGACACTAGTACAGGCAGTCACCACCAGGGGAGAAAAAAACACATGACAACCCCGCTAGAGAAAGGCAGGCGGGAAAATGCAAGCCTTGTGTTAACTTTCTTACACGAACACATTGACACCGCCTTCCCCACGATCTGCTTCGCAGAGAGGGCTTTGTTTCTCAGACGTTAATGCCTCAGGCTGGATGGTCTATTTATATGCTCCTATCCATTTAGACAATTCCCCCCAATACACACACACACTTTCAAAGGCCATGCCCTGGAGCGGGTGGATAGCCAATTAGTTGTGTGAGTGCTGCGCATTTTAGCAGACGACATTAATCTTCACGATTAAAATATCTATAAAAAATGCTAAAAACATTTAAAAAAAAGAGTTGGCACATTTTCTACCTAAAAGTGCAGCCTGTCCCCCCCCCCGCAACCCCTACACCTCTACATGGCCCGGCACCCCCAACACCCAAGGCTACCTTTGTAGGCCTTTCAGAGATACTCAGTTATATGTGAGTGGCACATTTCGTTTAAATGCCTATTTCCCCTCCCCCCAGTAACTACTACACACACTTTCAAAGGCCATGCCCTGGAGCGGGTGGATAGCCAGTTAGTTCTGTGAGCGCTGAGCATTTTTAGCAGACAGCATTAATCTTCAGGATTAAAATATCCATAAAAAATGTTAAAAACATTTAAAAAAAAAGAGTTGGCTCATTTTCTACCCCTATGTTGCTTCTGACACAACCAATGAAATATCCTAAAAGTGGAGCATGTCCCCCCGCCATTCCCAAGCTACCTTTACCTTTCATAATACAGTATAGGGGCTGTCACATTAGGGTTTTTTGCGGGAGCGTATGGCGGCGTAGGCGCGTTACGTCATATACGTCGGCATACGCTGTATACGCTACTCATATGCTACGCATACGCTACTCATACGCTACTCATATGCCGCCAGATGCTGGCTTATGAGGCATACGCCGCCATACGCTTTCATAAATCCGTCCGTCCACATTTTTTTGTGCATGCTAAAAAAATCTCGACCTATGAGAGCGTATGGCCCATACGCTACTCATACGCCGACATACGCTCCTCATACGCCGGCATACGCTCCTCGTACGCTAGGGGTACGCCGGCATAGGTTTTTCATACGCTCAACTTGTGTCACCGGCGTATCTCTACCGTATCTCTAGCGTATGTAGCGTACGCATAACCTACGAGTTACGTATGGGAGCGTACTCCTAGCGTATGCACAGCGTATGCACAGCGTATGCACGCTACTCATACGCGCATACACTATGCATACGCTACTCGTACGCTACTCGTACGCTCCACATGCCAATCAAAACTGTCAAAAAATGTCACAGCACGCTCCCACATGCTCCTCATATGCTCCTCGTACGCTCCTCATAGGTTCCACATATGCTCAAAACCAGCCAAAAGGTCACCAAATGTCATCATAGGCCGGCACGCGCAGGACCTACGTAGATTTTCAATACGCTCCCGCCATACGCCGTAATGTGACAGGGCCTTAAGTGGGCACATTCGTAAATGCTCTGTACATCTTAGCTCGGGTAACGTAGAACATTTCACCATTCTTGCAAAGTTCTTGTATTATAATAAACCTGACGTGGCAGCCGAAACGGTATGACTATGAGCGCAGGCTCCCCGTGTGGAAGGTCGGGAGTTTGATTCCCGGTCGAGTCAAACCAATGACGTACAAAATTGATACTTGTTGCTTCCGAGCCAGGATTAGGGCAATGACTGGTTCGCTCAGTGTCAGGATAATGTGACTGAGTGGGATATCAGGTCATCCTGCTGGTGGCCTGGTTTCCCAGTGGGGCAGCACTATAAAGTCATCATGAGTGTGCACTGTCACAAGTCGGTACCCGTCCCCTGATATGACCTTAGATGTTGCCAGGACGTAAAACCATCAACCAAAAAGTCGGTACCTGTCCTGATATGACCTTAGATGTTGGCAAGACAGTAAATTCCAAGAAAGAAACAGACAATGAATTATAATATTGTTCAAATTAAGTTTACAGTGTTTTGGCACAACTGCTATACCAATAGGACATCCCCCAATCGAGGAGCAGTGGTCGATTCGAGAACAAATAGATTCGTTTTCAAAAGAAATATGGTCTCAATCAACTAAAGTCAATTTCCAATAGTATTAGTAGGGCCTACTCACCTGTGAACCTTCTGCTGCTTCTTACAAAGCATCACCTCTCTCTCTGATCATCAAAGCACATTGAGTTAGGTCAGGTGCTATATATATACATATGCACATGGTACTGCGTATGACGTCACATGGACCACTAATTAGCATAAGCTCGCTGGTTCCGGCTCGGAATGCATCTCATTGGCTACCAGCTGTTATATTTATAGAAGACATGCCGGTAACTGTAATGCCATGTGAAGACCAAGGCTGACTCTGTCGTAAGCCATGCATCATGTGTGTGACATTTATAAGCCATATGTAATATGTGTGACATTTATAACATATATAAACCACATGTCATGTGTGTGACATTTATAAGCCACGTCTCACGTGTGTGACATTTATCAACCATATGGCATTTTGTAGCATTGTGACATTTATAGGCAATATGTCAGATGTGTAACATTTATAACCTGTATGTCATGTGTTGCGACATTGATAAGCCATATGTCATATGTGTGACATTTATAACCCATACATCATGTATGTGACATTTATAAACCAGATGTCCAGTGTGTGACATTTATAAACCATGTATCATGTGTGAGACATTTAAAATAAGCCGTACATCATGTGTGGGACAATTGAAAGCAATATCTCATGTGAGTTACATCTATAAACCATATATCATGTATGGGACATTTATAAGCCATGTATCATGTGTTGGACATTTATGATAAACCATATATCATGAGTGTTAGTTTTTGGGGAGTTTTCAGTCGCATTGGTGCGCTGAAGGCTGCAAATCTGCAGCACTGAATGGGCACCACTGAAAGCAGTCCCGTGTGGTCGGGAGTTGGCTTCCGATGGGTAGTGATCAGAGGAATTAGGGGGGTAGGGGGAAGGGGGGAGGAAGGAAAAAGGCAGCCTAAGGAGCCCAACCACAGTCCTCTGAGAGGGCTGGGGGAGGCTGGGTGGTTGGTGTGGTTTTACACCCCAGTAAGACCCTAGGCCATACCAGGAAGTGCACCGACTTGTGACAGCACGCACTCATGGCGACATTATAGTGCTGCTCCACTGGGAAATCAGGCCGCCGGCACCATGACCTGATGTCCCACACAGTCACATTATCCTGACACTGTGTGCCCAGTCCCTGTCCTGATCTCATAACGCCAAGCGCCGAGCAGCAACAGGTACCTATTTTATAAGTCATTGGTTTGACTCGACCGGGATCCAAACTTCAGTCCCTTCACCGGTATGCACAGTAAGTCCGGCCAAGGCCAGAGGAAGAAGTGTGAGGATGGGATTAGTTAGGCAGTGGGTGGGGTTAGAATCAATGGATAGTTTGTATGACATTTATAAGCTATATATCATGGGTTGGACATTCATAAGCCATATGTCATGTGTGGTACATTTATAAGGCATACATGATATGTGGGACATTCATAAGCCATATATCATGTCTGGGACATAATAAATAAACCACATCTCATGTATGAACATTATAAAGCATGTCATTAATGGGACAGTTATAAGCGATATCACTTGTGGGATATTTCTAAACCATTCATCGTGTGTGTGCCATTTCTAATCCATGCATCGTGTGTGTGACATTTCTAATCCATGCATCATGTGTGGGACATTTCTAATCCATGCATCATGCGTGGGACATTTCTAATCCATGTATCATGTGTGGGACATTTCTAATCCATACATCGTGTGTGGGACATTTCTAATCCATGCATCGTGTCTGGGACATTTCTAATCCATGCATCATGTGTGGGACATTTCTAATCCATGTATCATGTGTGGGACATTTCTAATCCATACGTCGTGTGTGGGACATTTCTAATCCATGCATCGTGTGTGGGACATTTCTAATCCATGCATCATGTGTGTGACATTTCTAATCCATGTATCATGTGTGGGACATTTCTAATCCATACATCGTGTGTGGGACATTTCTAATCCGTGCATCGTGTCTGGGACATTTCTAATCCATGCATCATGTGTGGGACATTTCTAATCCATGTATCATGTGTGGGACATTTCTAATCCATACATTTTGTGTGGGACATTTCTATTCCATGCATCGTGTGTGGGACATTTCTAATCCATGCATCGAGTGCAGGACATTTCTAATCCATGTGTCATGTGTGGGACATTTCTAATCCATGTATCATGTGTGGGACATTTCTAATCCATGCATCATGTGTGTGACATTTCTAATCCATGTATCATGTGTGGGACATTTCTAATCCATACATCGTGTGTGTGACATTTCTAATCCATGCATCGTGTGTGTGACATTTCTAATCCATGCATCGAGTGCAGGACATTTCTAATCCATGTGTCATGTGTGGGACATTTCTAATCCATGCATCATGTGTGGGACATTTCTAATCCATGCATCATGTGTGGGACATTTCTAATCCATGTATCATGTGTGGGACATTTCTAATCCATGTATCATGTGTGGGACATTTCTAATCCATGCATCATGTGTGGGACATTTCTAATCCATACATCGTGTGTGGGACATTTCTAATCCATGTGTCGTGTGTGTGACATTTCTAATCCATGTGTCATGTGTGTGACATTTCTAATCCATGTATCGTGTGTGGGACATTTCTAATCCATGTATCGTGTGTGGGACATTTCTAATCCATGTATCGTGTGTGGGACATTTCTAATCCATGTGTCATGTGTGGGACATTTCTAATCCATGCATCGTGTGTGGGACATTTCTAATCCATGCATCATGTGTGTGACATTTCTAATCCATGTATCATGTGTGGGACATTTCTAAGCCATGTATCATGTGTGGGACATTTCTAATCCATGCATCGTGTGTGGGACATTTGTACTCCATGTATCGTGTGTGGGACATTTCTAATCCATGTATGGTGTGTGCGACATTTCTAATCCATGTATGGTGTGTGCGACATTTCTAATCCATGTATGGTGTGTGCGACATTTCTAATCCATGTATGGTGTGTGGGACATTTCTAATCCATTATCGTGTGTGGGACATTTCTAATCCATGTATGGTGTGTGCGACATTTCTAATCAATGTATGGTGTGTGCGACATTTCTAATCCATGTATCGTGTGTGTGACATTTCTAATCCATGTATCGTGTGTGTGACATTTCTAATCCATGTATCGTGTGTGGGACATTTCTAATCCATGTATCGTGTGTGGGACATTGTATCTGGCTGTATAGGGCGTCCCACCGGATACATTCTGTCCGAGATAAAGACACAACACACCACACCCTGCCAGGGAACAGTGAAAGGACAACTACAAACAAACTTACACTCCTAGTTCTCCAAGTGGTTTGCCCACCACTGAATTCGATAAGAAGTTAGTAAGGAGTCATCCAACGTTTTCAACATTTCCACAGCCATACAAACGAAGTGTATGACAAGGGACAGGGGGGGTGTCAGTCAAGGATGACTTTTATTGTTTCATAAAATGTTGATATTCTTCGGTGTACTTTATGTTCTGTATTAAAATCTTGACGCGTGCTGCTTTGGGTGTCGGGGTGGTGGTTGGGGGGGGGGGGGGGTGTGTGTGTGAAATGTGCTGTGCTTTGTACGACTGTAAATTTTTTGTTGAAAACTTTGGTTGACCCCTAACGCAAACTGGAATCTACGGACCTCAAGTCTACATTTCCAATGAAATCCAATTCAGGAAATAAATGTCAATACCACTGCTAAACCAATTCAGATTAAAGTGTTATCGTTGCAGTTGCTGTGATTTTTATTTAGTAAAGATAATATTGATTTGTTTAAATTAAGTCTTCACGTGAGGACTGTGCATATATATATATATATATATATATATATATATATATATATATATATATATAATCTATTATGGGAATATATACAAGGACACTACCATCTTCAGTTATATCTGTATTGTTAAATTGCGAAACAAGTGCTCTGACCTCATATATTAGAGGGTATAGATGCTAGGTATGATACATAGAACAGGTAAACTTTAAACTTAAAATCAAAACCTAATGACCAGTAACATAGCAAGGTGAAGACATTCAGAGAAATTAACTATTGGTAACCAAACAATTATCCGATTGTAGAACGAACAAACTCACAGAGGTTTGGCAGATGTGGGAGAATGCATACAAACAGAGAGATAATGCATGCAGTAGTTAGCTACACAACAACTGAAAGTGATAAAAAAGAAGGGGAGTCACAAGACTATTACTGTCTAGCAGCGAAAACAAGTCATTAGGCTTAACCGCTATGGGCAGCATAAATATGCCCATCACACAAAAATATATATGAGTCAGCCTCACGAAAACGGGCTAAAACGGGTGGTCAAGTGAAGATGTCGGCGTCGCAATTCTTAAAAGTGTAGTGCATTTCTTTGTTTCATATTAAATTATCCTAGAAACAAATAAGGTTGTTGTATTTTCTCGACCGTTATATTCAGTATAAATTTAAGGACTTTCCACCATCTCTGTCAATGGTAAACTATAATTATACCGATCGACGCTGACATCCATGCTCGACACCGACAACTTCCATCAATTGGCCTTTTTTCGTGATCCTGAGCCATATATAAGCCAGCTGTGTCTGGTCGATCTCGCCTCCCGACCCACTCGGACGGTCAAATTTTTACATGTCCTTGGAATTACTAGCACGAAGTATATATAGTATGGGGCAGCTGAATGAGAAAGTCCACTTATCTGTGATTGAAATTTACCCCGCTTAATCAACGAATGCAATAAACAAAGCAAATAACTAGTTGTATATAACCTATGGGTACCGGACGCGGTAACCAAATCGGTAGAGCGCAGGCTTCTTGTGCAGAAGCTCGGGAGTTCAAATCCCAGCTGAGTTAAAACCAATGACTTTAAAAATTAATACTTGTCGATACCTAGCATTGCACTTGACATTAATATGATAAGATAAGACTAGTTTTCACAGTATCAGTATAATGTGACTGTGGGATATTGGGTAATGGTGCCAGCGGGCTTTTCTACCAATGGGACAGCAATATAATGTCGCCATGAGTGCACATTGTCACAAGTCGGTACCCGTCCTAATATGACCTTAGATGTTGCCAGAACATAAAGCTCCAACAAACCTATGGGTGTCTTTGTGGGGAATCTCTCTCCCCTACTGAGACAACTTTGATTGTGTTTTTATCAATCATATTCACCAAAACTGATGACTTAGCCACTAAGGATGACGTAAACTCTTTCCGAATAGTTCTGTGTGGCCATGCTTCATGAATATGGAAAGCATATTTATCTCATTCTTGCAGAATGATCTCACTCACCAAGCTTTGTCGATAATAGCACAAGGTAGGCAAGAAGCTAAGCTCATTAAAATAATGTAGTCAGTGTTGATTGACTTGTCCAAGGGGGTCTAATATAATATACTTTATCACACTCGGTGGTGTTTGCTTCGAATTCATCATCATCATCATCATCATCATCATCATGCTGTCAGTCGCGATGCGACAAAGACTGCTTTCATTACTTGACTGCCGCTCTCCATTTAGCTCTCTGCTGTGGGAGTGATGTCCATGAGTCGGTCTTAATGTCTCTCAGCTTCAGGTTTCTCTTGATGGTATCGTTGAACCGGAGACGAGGGCACCCTCTCTTTCTGCAAAACCTAAACACTTAGTTGATATGACCTTAGATATTGCCAGGACGTAAAACTCCAACAAATAACCAACCTCAGAAGGAGTACTCCTCCGTACTACTACTAGCCGGATGACGGTCCTCGGAAAGGTTGAGTTCTACTGTAAACATGGGGGGGGGTGTACTCGACATAGAGAAGTCTGAAGGTGGAGTAAACGTAGATCCCTCACCGAGCCCCCCCCCCCCCCCCCGCCCCCCATCCCACCCCACACGAGACAATACAACACTGTATGTCTGATGTAGATGTAAAAAAAAACAATATCAAAAGACATAATTTATCCTAGTAATTAGTGGGGGAAAAAGAGGGTGGGTGGGTGGGCGATTACTCACAACCAGCTCGACTGCTCAAAGAGAAAATCGGGAAGTGGACTGTTGTTTGATGTCTCATAATCCTCCAAGCAAATCAGCTTTCGCTTTTATTTGTCCAAAATTCTCATATCTGACCTGATGCCAAGAGATGACGACTCTTTAGCATATTATTAATAATAAAATGGGGGATGTTATTACCCGATTTATAGCACATATAGTGATTATTGACATGCGGAGTTTGTCATATAATAATAACGCATAATATATAATGTTATGCTATTTGATAGGAATAGCGTTACTACTTTACACGGAACTTATAGAGTTTGAGGCAACCCAAGCTGCGTCAGTACCCATATAATATGTCATATGCGTTATTATATGCTATTATGTTCTATGCATATTATAACCCATATGTTGTAACTGTTTATATATATGTTATGCTTTCTTGTATGTTCTATATTTTATATTATATATATTATTGTAGTAGTCTGCACCAACTTCTCAGACAAGGAACCACATAGACAGATATGTGTGGTTAGTGAGGTTAGTGTGAGCCTAAGTAGTGTTATGGTTAGCATGCTATCCCCAGAATGGTAAACAAAAAAAAGTGTGTTTGAAACCTGCTCTAGGCACAATATTCCCATTTTCATCACACCATGAGATTGGTTTCCATGACATGGATCCCATATGGGTTATGTGCTGTCTGGTTGTTGCACCTACTCTGTGTATGTATATATATATCTAAGTACATTCCCTGAGATATGCAGGTATTGCAATACCTCAGTGAGTTTGACACCCCTTCCCTGCAGAGTTGTAAACCACTGCCTTGTGGTACATGTTCTTGACAGAACCGAAGGCTAAGGGAGCAAACCATGAACAGAAAACCATGTCACTGTGGCAGCATTAAGGGCGGTTGATGTATGGAACTCCCAACACCTCCCGACCAGCCAATGCAGGGACAAATAGTTTTGCGCCTGTCTTGACATGTTCTTGTCGGTGTGAAACCTCTATTTGCTCCCCGAGAGAGTGCCGCTGGTAACTTGCAAAAGCCAGCAGCACTTCAACACTTTTGCAGGCAGCTTTCATGAAATGTACCATCAAGAGAAACGTGAAGCTGAGAGACATTAAGACCAACTCATGGACATCACTCTCACAGCAGAGAGCTAAATGGAGAGCGGCAGTCAAGTAATGAAAGCAGTCTTTGTCGCATCGTGACTGACAGCATGATGATGATGATGATGACATTGCCTGTGTATATGTAATTGTAAGCAATATATGTAATGGTAAGCATTATGCGCCTTATGAACATAAACCATGTAAAAGACTTACAATCCCAGGGCCACAAATGTAGTACTAGTAGTCTGCGCTGACCTCTCAGGCAAGGAGCTACATAGAGAGGTAAATCTGGATAGGGTGATTGCACCACGAAGCCTAGGTAGTGTAATAGTTAATATGCTAGCCCCGAAGTGTGGGTTCGAATGCTGCTCTAGGCACAATATTTCCCATTTTCATCACCCCATGACATTATTATGGTATATCTATGTTATATGACAGAGCGAGTTGGCCAATTGAGTTGAGTGTCCTAGATCCAGCCCTGATATTTGAAGTATTATGTATGTGATGTACAAGGACATTATGCGAATATAATTAATAAAATGCCGATAATCCACATCCAAAGGGAAACACCCCAAGGTTCCAATTCCAGTTCTACCAACGATGGCATAACCTGAGTCTAAGTAACTGTGAAATACACACGTGATGAATAGGGGCTTTATGCGAATATAAATAATGGGATGTTCATAATATTCCTCCTTCCACCTTTATTATTCAGCAACCCGAATAGGTGGCGCCACGACCACGATGCGGCCACCTTGCTAACCCCAACAGCCCCGTGATGTCAGTCGCTTCGAAAAATAAATAAATTGTATATATCATAGATGCATATTATCGGTGCAAGGGGATTCCCCATTGCATTGTCTCCAACTGGAAGTATAGCATAGTGAACATTGTGAGTGTACGCTATCACCAGGTATACATTATTCATCAAGAAACACATAGGACAGTTATGGCTGCTATTATTCTCTTACACCATTATATAGGACCAGACGGGATGGCCGAATGAGTTGAGCGTCCGTTTCCCGTTTTGGTAGATCATGGGATTCGAACCTACGGGTTCGAACCCTGGCCGAGTCAAACCAATGACATAAAAATTGATACGTGTCACTTCCTAGCCAGGCAGTTGGCATTATTAGGATAGGGCAAGGACTGGTTAGCTCAGTGTCAGGATAATGTGACTGAGTGGGATCATATCAGTCATGGTGCTGGCGGCATGGTCTCCCAGTGGGTCAGCACTATAAAGTCACCATGAGCGTGCACTGTCACAAGTCGGTACCCATCCTGATATGACCTTAGATGGTGCCAGGATGTAAAACTCCAACAACCAACCAACTAACCCAGTGAGGAAGCACATATAAAATCGCCATGAGCGCATACTGTCACAAGTCAGTATCCGTCCTGATATGACCTTAGATGTTGCTAGGACGTAAAACTCCAAAAACCAACCAACCATTATGTAGGTACAATGGCGTTATCTTGCGACCGGCTCTCACAACATGACACTGTCATCCAAAACGGGATAACTGAGCGTTAGATAGACACAGACACATAGCAGCGGTTCACAAGTAAGTACAGCTGACCAGACAGGGTGGCCGAATGAGTAGAGCGTCCATCTCCTGTTTTGGGAGATCGGGAGATCCGAACCCATGAGTTTGTGGGTTCTAATCCTGGTCGAGTCAAACCAATGACTTAAAAATTGATACTTGCCGCTTCCTAGCCTGTCGCTCGGCATTATTAGGATAGGGCCAGGACTGGTTGGGGTCAGTGTCAGGATAATGTGTCTGAGTGGGATATCAGGTCATGGTGCTGGTGGCCTGGTTTCCCAGTGGGGCAGCACTATAAAGTCGCCATGAGTGCACGCTGTCACAATAATAATAATAAAACATTTATATAGCGCCCGATCCAGCAAGCCGTTCTCAAGCGCTTTACATAACAAACAAATATACAGGAAAATAAATTTCACCTAGTTAAAAGCAGATTTAAACAAATGTGTCTTAAGACCTTTTTTAAAAGCACCAACAGATTTACAATCTGTGATATATCCTGGCAGAGCCTTCCACAGTCTCGGGGCAGCAATACTAAAAGCACAATCCCCAAAGCCTTGAGGAACTGCTAACTGGCTGGAGACTGTGGAGCGCAGTTTTCGAACATTTGTTCTCTCCTGAAGCATATCTCTGGAGCCTGATCATGCAAGGCACGATATACAAGAAGCAGCACCTTGAAATCAATTCTCTTCTCCACAGGGAGCCAGTGTAATGATTTCAGCACAGGAGTAATGTGATCAAATTTCTTTGTACCCGTCAACAACCTGCCAGACAGCCGCATTCTGTATACGTTGCAGTTTTGAGATACTTGACAGTGTCAGACCATACAAGAGAGCATTAGAATAATCCAGGCATGAACCAATGAAAGCATGAGTAACCTTCTCTAACGAGTCACGTGTCAGGGCATCCTTGATGGATCTGAGATGTCTCAGTTGCATAAATGATGCCGTCTTAATGTGATTAGACATATCAAGAGTATTGTCAAAGATCACACCAAGGTTACGGGCTGACTCACTAGCTTGAACACTAGCATCACCAATTCTGAGATGGGTTTCATGTAGCCTATCAGTGAAATAGGGAGTGGAGATGACCAAAACCTCAGTTTTCTCATCATTGAGTTTGAGCATATTTTTCCTCATCCACTCTCTAATTTCACCAACAC
The DNA here is from genome assembly GCA_030323885.1 of Branchipolynoe longqiensis. Lineage (NCBI taxonomy): Eukaryota > Metazoa > Annelida > Polychaeta > Phyllodocida > Polynoidae > Branchipolynoe > Branchipolynoe longqiensis. The sequence continues at coordinate 25,696,286 of CM059194.1, forward strand.
ATTTCTCCATTATCTTCAGGCACTCAGACATGTCATCAGATACATCAAATGACAAATACAACTGTGTGTCATCCGCATATGTCTTTATTTTGATACCATGTTTGCGTGCAATGTCACAAATAGGTCCTGAGTACATTGAGAACACAAGTGGACCCAATACCGACCCCTATGGGACACCCCAAAGCAACTACATAATCTTGGAAACGCACCCATCAATCTGAACCGCCTGACTTCTATCACTCAAATACGATCGGAACCAAGACAAAGACAAGTCGGTACCCGTCCTGATATGACCTTAGATGTTGCTAGGACGTAAAACTACAACAAACAAACAAAGTAAGTACAGCCAGCGCGTCCTGTCTCCATGGCATGCCGCTTACAATCTTGGTGATGCCGGTGGTGTTGTGGGTGTGTGGGTGTGTGTGGGGGTGTGTGTGGGGGTGTGGGGTGTGTGCAGGGGGTTTATCGGCCAATACACCTTTCATCTACTTCCCCCTCAACCGTCAGACGCTCTACCCCCACCATATTTAAAGTAAGAGCGTGAGGGGGGCGGGGACAAATTAATGGTATTTGTTTAGAAAAAATATGAGAGAAAAAAATTAGAAAAGAAAGACATACAATAGAAAAAAATAGGGGAAAAAATAGAAAAAAAATAGAAACAAGTTTGACATAAGAAGAATAAGTAGAAAAAGTAGAAGACAATAGGACAGACATAGAAAAGAGAAAAGGTAGAAAGAAAATAGAGAAAGAAGGGGAAAATGTAGAAAACTAGAAATAAAGCAGAAAGAAGTAAAGTAGAAATAAATTGAACAAAACTAAGACATCGCACGCGTAATACGTTGATGATGGATATTGGTTATATGTGACCATCATGTGCGGTCTCTACAGTTAACTTCAGAAGAGTTGGTTGGTTGTTGGAGTTTTACATCCTGGCAACATCTAAGGTCATATCAGGACAGGTACCGACTTGTGACAGTGTGCACCCATGGCGATTTCATAGTGGTGCCTCACTGGGAGACCAGGCCACCAGCAGCATGACACAATATCACACTCAGTTACATTATCCTGGCACTGAGCCAACCAGTCCTTGCCCTATCCTACTAATGCCAAGTGCCAAGCTAGGAAGCGACAAGTATCAAATTTGTAAGTCATTGGTTTGACTCGATCCGGAATCAAACTCTCGATCTCCCACAAACTCTCGATCTCTCGGTGGGGTGGGGGGGGGGGGTGTAAGGGGGTGTGAGGGGGTGTGAGGGGGTGTGAGGGGTGGTATTGGTGTTCAGGTTAACGTTTCAATTGAAGGTTTCACAGCGATTTGTGAACACTCAAACATTAAGTTCTTTGCTGCCAGTATTTGAGCTGGATGTCGCATGGTGCTGGGTGTTGAGGGTATGTAGGCGATGTCTATGGGTGGTGTTTGTTTGTTGTAGTTTTATGTCCTAGCAACATCTAAGGTCATATCAGGACAGGTACCGACTTGTGACAGTGCGCACTCATGGTGACTTTATAGTGCTGCCCCACCAGGCTGCCAGTACCATGACCTGATATCCCACTCAATCACATTATCCTGACACTGAGCCAACCAGTCCTTGCCCTATCCTAATAATGGTGAGCGCCAGGCTAGGAAGCGAGAAGTTTCAATTTTTAAGTCATTGGTTTGACTCGACCAGGGTTCGAACCTACAAACTCCCGATCTCCCAAAACAGGAGACGGACGCTCAACTTATTCGGCCATCCAGCTATGTGTGGTGTGTGCGGTGTTGGGGGTGTGGGGGTGTAGGTGGTGTGTGATGTGTGTGTGTAGTGTGTGTGGTGTTGTCGGGGTGGGGGTGCAAGTGATGTGTGGTGTGTGCGGTGTAGGTGGTGTGGGGGTGTAGGTGGTGTGGGGGTGTGGGTGGTGTGTGATGTGGTGGTGCGTGGAAGTGTGGAGCATAGATGTGTAAGTGTATGAGGGATGTGTAGTGCGAGGAGTTTAAGTGTGTGAGTGTGCATGGGCAGTGTGTGGTGTGTGAGTGTGGTGTGTGATGTATGATGTGAGGAGCGTGGTGTGTGAGTGTGGAGGGACAGTGCATGGTGTGTGGTGTGTGAGTGTGGACGTGTGAGTGTGTGGTGTCTGGTGTGAGGGGTGTGGGTGTGTGAGTGTGTGGTGGGTGGTGTGAGAAGTGCGGGAGTGTGAGTGTGAGTGTGGAGGGGTAGAGAGTGTGTTGGGTTGGGGTTGGGGTTGGGTACAGTGCAGGTCTGGAAGGGTGTAATCGATTAATCAACTCGGGTCACCCGAGCCACTTTTTGGCACATGCGCACATCCTACAGACTCAGGTTGAATAAACGAATGCGCTCGGGGTGGACAAAATGGTGGCTTAATATAAAACTTAATATTCTTTTTCAATAACCGATATATGTACAGCAGAATAGGATTTAAAGTATTTTATGATTGTAGAAGCTGACAATCTGGGTTATTAGAAAAAAAGAGCATTAAATCAACACGTCGGAGTTGTACTGGTAGCTGTTATCCTACAGATACCAGCACAGATGTGATGTCATCGCTCCTAGCAAATCCGAGCCAAGAGGTGGGTTACTGGGGTCGGGTCGTTTTGCACGCGACACATGTATTTCTCGACTCCACTCGCAGTGTTCGATTTGAAATTCTGACGACTCGGGTGACCCGAGTCGCCCGGGTCGTGTTAATCGATTACGGCCTATGTGTTAAGGTGAGGGGGGTGTAGGTGTGTGAGTATGTAATGGATGAATGTGAGGAGTGGAGGTGTGTGAGTGTGGAAGGGTGGAGGATGTGTGGGTGTGTGAGTGTGGAGGGTGTGTGGGTGTGTGAGTGTGGAAGGGTGGATGGTGTGTGGGTGTGTGATTGTGGAGGGATGGAGGGTGTCTGAGTGTGGAGGGGTGGAGGGTGTGTGGGTGTGTGAGTGTGGAAGGGTGGATGGTGTGTGTGGGGTACAGTGCGAGTCTGTCTGTATGTGTTGAGGTGAGGGAGTGTAGGTGAGTGTGGTGTGAGGAGTGTGAACATGTGAATGTGTGAGTGTGTGGTGTGTGGTGTGTGGTGTGTGGTGTGTGGTGTGTGGTTTGAGGAGTGTGGGTGTGTGAGTGTGGAGGAGTGGAGGGTGTGTCAGGGTGCGGATTGGGTACAGTGTGGGTCTTTATGTGTTACAGTGAGGGTGTAGGTGTGTGTGGTGTGTGAGTGTGGATGGACGGTGTGTGGTGTTTGAGTGTAGGTGTGTGAGTGTGGGGGGACGGTGTGTGGTGTGTTGTGTGTGGCGTGTGGTGTGTGACTGGGTGAGTGTGGTTTGTTTGTTTATTGTTGTTTTAGGTACTAGCAACATCTAAGGTCATATCAGGACGGGTACCGACTTGTGACAGTACGCACTCATGGCAACTTTATATAGGGTATTCACAGGACGTCATCAACCGGATGCGCGGCCATTGTGGTGATATCAACCAGTAAACAACCCATAGAGTTTGCCGGTATGCGCAGTGCAAAACGTATATTTCATTCAAAATTAATAGAAATGCAGAAGCCTAACCTTATAAATTTAATATAATCCTTTTGGTAAACATGTTTTCTATATGTGTACCAAGTGATTTGTTTCTAGATGGTATGGTTGTAGAGATATTTCACTTTTTCTGTATGAAGATTGCTCACGACCATTGACAATGCCTTGAGTTTGCCGGTACGCGCAGTGTAAAACATTAGTTTTATTCAAAATTAATAGAAATCCAAAACCCTAACCTTATCAATTTAATATAATCATTTTAGTAAACATGTTTTCTATATGTGTACGAAGGGATTTGTTTCTAGGTGGTGTGGTTCTAGAGATATTTCACTTTTTCTGTATGAAGATTGCTCACGACCATTGACAATGCCTGTGGTTTGCCGGTACGCGCAGTGCAAAACATTAGTTTTATTCAAAAATAATAGAAATCCAGAACCCTAACCTTCAATCAATCAATAGTTCCGTCCTCTAGTCGAGGGTTGGATGCAATGGTTCTCCACTTGTCCCGATGGTGTGCTGTTCTGATAGACTGTGAATAATTCAAGCCTGTCCACTGTGAAATATTTGTAAACCATGATGTTCTTGGTCTCCCTCTCCCTTTGCTGCCATTCACCTTCCCTTCCAACAATGTACGGTATATTGAACTCTGACGAATGATGTGGCCAAAATAAATAAGTTTCTTTAGCCCTGTTCACACGGGCAAAATGTAAAGCGATTTAGACAAGGCGAATCATATGAATCGATTTAAGCGCCCGTTCACATGGGCAGTACTTGGGCCGGAAATCGATATCAGCGCATGAGCAAGTCGATACTAACCAGCGCCAGTTTCGGTTAGTCGACGTCACCACGAGAGAGTGTGGGTTCGACCTAGATATGTATTAACAGAATCGTATTGTTTTGGAACGGTCAAAACTTCTGCTGGGCAGTGAAATCCTAAAATAAATGATGAAAAAAATATCTGTGCACAGCTAGCGGTTTCATAGACTAAATTCTATAATATGTGCTTTTGATCGACCGGAAAGTCAACAAACTAAGGTCTCGACTGCGCATGAGTGTGATGCGCTCAAGCCAAATCGATTCATATAAACTACCTCGCTAGGTGGTTTATATAAAGCGAATCATATGAATCGATTCAGCCCTAATCCGCCTTGACGTCGCATTCACACGAGAAAATGTGAGGCGAACTAGGCAAGGCGCTTTATATGAGGCGGATTAAATCGCCCGTGTGAACACGGCTTTTGTCTGTATAGTGGCAAACAAGCTTTTCTTATTTTTAATTTTTCTGAGAACTTCTTTGTTGGTGATCTTCTTTGTCCTTATCAATTTAATCAAATCTTTTTTGTAAACATGTTTTCTATATGTGTACCTCGCGATTTGTTTCTAGGTGGTGTGTTTTTAGAGATATTTCACTTTTTCTGTATGAAGATTGCTCGCTGCCATTGACAATGCATTGAGTTTGTTGGGGTTGTTATTGTGGTTGTATCTCCACAATGGCCGCACTTCCGCTTAGCGTGACGTCAGTGCCTACCCTATGTAGTGCTACCCCACGGGGATACCAGGCCGCCAGTACCATGACCTGATATCCCATTCAGTCACATTATCCTGACACTGAGCCAACCAGTCCTTGCCCTATCCTAATAATGCCGAGCGCCTGGCTAGGAAGCGACAAGTATCAATTTTAAGTCATTGGTTTGACTCCACCAGGGTTCGAACCCACAATCCCACAGTCTACCAACACGGGAGATGGACGCTCTAACTCATTCGGTCATCCCGTGAGTGTGGAGGGCGTGTTAAGGTGAGGGGGTGTAGGTGTGTGGTGTGTATGAGTGTGGAGGGGCGGCGTGTGGTGTGAGTGTGTGATGTGTTAAGGTGAGGGGGTATAGGTGTGTGGTGTGAGTGTGTGGTGTGAGTGTGTGGTGTGTGGGGGTGGGTACTGTGTGGGTCTGTAAGTGTTAAGGCGAAGGGGTGTAGGTGTGTGGTGTGAGTGTGATTGATTGATTGGTGGTTGCTTTACGCCGTGTCGGCAGCATAGGCCATATTCATGGCGAGAAATGTTTGTTTTTGTTCAAACCATCGCTTTTACATGTAAAAGCATACAATCAATTTTGTGTCAATGGACACTCATGAATTTTGTAAACTCACAATCATATAGCTAAATGATAGTATTATTCACTGAGGTAACACTAGAAACGACCCGAGGTGAGTAAAACCAATCACCTACTACAACAATTAACTATTGTCTACCCGTGCTCACAAAATGATAGTATTATTCACTGATGAAATTTGTTTAAAAACCTATATGAGTTGGTACAAACCAGCTGCCCTCAAAAAGGCTAAAATGTTTTCTTGTTTTACTTGAGTAAAAAGGTCATGCATGTTGTTTGCAGTGTAAAATTGTTGGCGCAGGGCCATGAAATCCACACAGTTTAATAAAATGTGTTTTAATGTCAGTGGGGACTGACATCCAATATATTCAGGGGGAGGCTCCCCCTTGAGCAGAAAAACGTGTGTTAGCCATGAGTGGCCAATATGGCATCTTGTTAAAACAACCTGGTTGTGTCGCCCTTCCAGGCGACTCTGCGGCAGTCCCTTCACTGACGGGGTAATTCTATGGAGTTTGTTGTCTGGGTGTTCATCCCATTCGATCTGCCATAGGTTCCAAATGTATTTTTGAATGGTAGGTCTCAGATCAGAGTGGGGAATATGACAGTGTTCCAAAGGAGCAGTCAGGGCTCGAGTGGTCGCTTGATCTGCTCTCTCATTTCCTGGGATACCCACATGACTAGGCACCCAACATAGGTGAATGTCAAATTTTGCTATTGAAAGAGAGTTTAGTTTAATGAGTACTTTAAGTAGTATTGGGTGGTCCAGTTTCCTATTGTTTAAAGCTTGAAGGCAGGAAAAAGAGTCAGTGAAAATGATGAATTTATGACTGGCTGAGGTTTCGATGCCCTCTAACGCGAGTAGGAGTGCGCGTGCCGATCGGTGTGAGTGTGTGGTGTGAGTGTGTGGTGTGTGGGGGTGGGTACAGTGTGGGTCTGTATGTGTTAAGGTGAGGGGATGTAGGTGTGTGGTGTGAGTGTGTGGTGTGAGTGTGTGGTGTGTGGGGGTGGGCACAGTGTGGGTCTGTATGTGTTAAGGTGAGGGGGTGTAGGTGTGTGGTGTGCATGAGTGTGGAGTGGCAGTGTGTGGTGTGTGGGGGTGGGTACAGTGTGGGTCTATATGTGTTAAGGTGAGGGGGTGTAGGTGTGTGGTGTGAGTGTGTGGTGTGAGTGTGTGGTGTGTGGGGGTGGCTACAGTGTGGGTCTGTATGTGTTAAGGTGAGGGGGTGTAGGTGTGTGGTGTGTATGAGTGTGGAGTGGCAGTGTGTGGTGTGTGGGGTGGGTACAGTGTGGGTCTATATGTGTTAAGGTGAGGGGGTGTAGGTGTGTGGTGTGAGTGTGTGGTGTGAGTGTGTGGTGTGTGGGGGTGGGTACAGTGTGGGTCTGTATGTGTTAAGGTGAGGGGGTGTAGGTGTGTGGTGTGCATGAGTGTGGAGTGGCAGTGTGTGGTGTGTGGGGGTGGGTACAGTGTGGGTCTATATGTGTTAAGGTGAGGGGGTGTAGGTGGTGTGGTGTGAGTGTGTGGTGTGAGTGTGTGGTGTGTGGGGGTGGGTACAGTGTGGGTCTGTATGTGTTAAGGTGAGGGGGTGTAGGTGTGTGGTGTGTATGAGTGTGGAGGGGGGGTGTGGTGTGAGTGTGTGGTGTGTGGGGGTGGCTACAGTGTGGGTCTGTATGTGTTAAGGTGAGGGGGTGTAGGTGTGTGGTGTGTATGAGTGTGGAGTGGCAGTGTGTGGTGTGTGGGGTGGGTACAGTGTGGGTCTGTATGTGTTAAGGTGAGGGGGTGTAGGTGTGTGGTGTGATGTGTGTGGTGTGAGTGTGTGGTGTGTGGGGGTGGCTACAGTGTGGGTCTGTATGTGTTAAGGTGAGGGGGTGTAGGTGTGTGGTGTGTATGAGTGTGGAGTGGCAGTGTGTGGTGTGTGGGGTGGGTACAGTGTGGGTCTATATGTGTTAAGGTGAGGGGGTGTAGGTGTGTGTGGGTAGTGTGTGTGGTGTGTGTGTGTGGGGGTGGCTACAGTGTGGGTCTGTATGTGTTAAGGTGAGGGGGTGTAGGTGTGTGGTGTGTATGAGTGTGGAGTGGCAGTGTGTGGTGTGTGGGGTGGGTACAGTGTGGGTCTATATGTGTTAAGGGTGAGGGGGTGTAGGTGTGTGGTGTGATGTGTGTGGTGTGAGTGTGGTGGTGTGTGGGGTGGGTACAGTGTGGGTCTGTATGTGTTAAGGTGAGGGGGTGTAGGTGTGTGTGGTGTGTAGTGAGTGTGGTAGTGGCAGTGTGTGGGTGTGTGGGGTGGGTACAGTGTGGGTCTGTATGTGTTAAGGTGAGGGGGTGTAGGTGTGTGGTGGTGTGTATGAGTGTGGAGTGGCAGTGTGTGGTGTGTGGGGTGGGTACAGTGTGGGTCTATATGTGTTAAGGTGAGGGGGTGTAGGTGTGTGGTGTGTAGAGTGTGGGTGGAGTGTGTGGTGTGTGGGGTGGGTACAGTGTGGGTCTATATGTGTTAAGGTGAGGGGGTGTAGGTGTGTGGTGTGAGTGTGTGGTGTGAGTGTGTGGTGTGTGGGGGTGGCTACAGTGTGGGTCTGTATGTGTTAAGGTGAGGGGGTGTAGGTGTGTGGTGTGTATGAGTGTGGAGTGGCAGTGTGTGGTGTGTGGGGTGGGTACAGTGTGGGTCTATATGTGTTAAGGTGAGGGGGTGTAGGTGTGTGGTGTGTATGAGTGTGGAGTGGCAGTGTGTGGTGTGTGGGGTGGGTACAGTGTGGGTCTATATGTGTTAAGGTGAGGGGGTGTAGGTGTGTGGTGTGAGTGTGTGGTGTGAGTGTGTGGTGTGTGGGGGTGGGTACAGTGTGGGTCTGTATGTGTTAAGGTGAGGGGGTGTAGGTGTGTGGTGTGTATGAGTGTGGAGTGGCAGTGTGTGGTGTGTGGGGTGGGTACAGTGTGGGTCTATATGTGTTAAGGTGAGGGGGTGTAGGTGTGTGGTGTGAGTGTGTGGTGTGAGTGTGTGGTGTGTGGGGGTGGCTACAGTGTGGGTCTGTATGTGTTAAGGTGAGGGGGTGTAGGTGTGTGGTGTGAGTGTGTGGTGTGAGTGTGTGGTGTGTGGGGGTGGCTACAGTGTGGGTCTGTATGTGTTAAGGTGAGGGGGTGACCGCTGAGAGGTAACACTAGAAACGACCCGAGGTGAGTAAAACCAATCACCCACTACAACAATCAACTATTGTCTACCCGTGCTCACAAAATGGCCATTGTGTCGATGTTGGGCGCGTGGTGGGGAGGCGGTGAGGGCAGGTGGAGGAGGAGGAGACAGAGGAGGAACTAGTGGGCGGGGGTGGGGGCGGGGGTGGGGGTGGGGGGGGGGGGAGTTTCTGTGGAGTGTGGGCTGGGAAGGGTTATAGTTGCATAGTCCGATGAAGCATCAAATTTCCAAAACCTAAACACTCACCTACATTTGATTCTATATATATCTAACTTGGATACTGGTGTGCTTATAATATTAAGCATGTCTTGCTGCATAAAAGGGTATACTGAGTCAATTTAATATAATCTGTTATTGTTTGTTTGTTGTTTTACGTCCTAGCAACAGCTAAGGTCATATCAGGACGGGTACCGACTTGTGACAGGGCGCACTCTATGTGGGATGGAGGGTGATAAGAGGAAGGAAATGGTGTGTGGGATAAGATGGAGGGGGATGAGAGGAAGGAAGGAAGTAGAGTGTGTGGGGTAAGATGGAAGGAGAGGAGCGGAAGGAAGTAGAGTGTGTGGGGGAAGATGGATAGAGAGGAGAAGAAGAAAGGAACTAGAGCGTGGGGGTAAGATGGAGGGAGAGGAGAAGAAGGAAGGAAGTCGAGTGTGTGGGGTAACATGGAGGGAGAGGAGAGGAAGGAAGGAAGTAGAGTGTGGGGTTAAGATGGAGGGAGAGGAGATGAAGGAAGGAGGTAGAATGTGTGGGTTAAGATGGAGGGAAAGGAGAAGAATGAAGTAGTGTGTGTTGTGTAAGATGGAGGGAGAGGAGGGGAAGGAAGGCAGTAGAGTGTGTGGGGGTAAGATGGAGAGGTGAAGAAGGAAGGAAGTAGAGTGTGTGGTGGTAAGACCGAGTGAGAGGAGAAGAAGGAAGGAAGTAGAGTGTGTGGGAGTAAGATGGGTAGAGAGGAGAGGAAGGAAGGAAGTAGAGTGTGTGGGGGTAGGATGGGTAGAGAGGAGAGGAAGGAAGGAAGTAGAGTGTGTGGGGGTAAGATGGGTAGAGAGGAGAGGAAGGAAGGAAGTAGAGTGTGTGGAGGTAAGATGGATAGAGAGGAGAGGAAGGAAGGAAGTAGAGTGTGTTGGGGTAAGATGGGTAGAGAGGAGAGGAAGGAAGGAAGTAGAGTGTGTGGGGGTAAGATGGGTAGAGAGGAGAGGAAGGAAGTAGAGTGTGTGGGGGTAAGATGGATAGAGAGGAGAGGAAGGAAGGAAGTAGTGTGTGTGGGGGTAAGATGGATAGAGAGGAGAAGAAGGAAGGAAGTAGAGTGTGTGGGGGTAGGATGGATAGAGAGGAGAGGAAGGAAGGAAGTAGTGTGTGTGGGAGTAAGATGGATAGAAAGGAGAGGAAGGAAGGAAGTAGAGTGTGTGGGCGTAAGATGGATATAGAGGAGAGGAAGGAAGGAAGTAGAGTGTGGGGGAAGATGGATAGAGAGGAGAGGAAGGAAGTAGTGTGGGTGTGTGGGAATGGGTGTAGCTCCCTCCATGGCACTGCCTCATCCACCTCATCGCACAACCAAGCGGTCCTGACATCAGTACAACACTCAGCCTCCTTCGCCTGCTCGCTCTCCTCGCCCCTCGCCTTCTTCACTTGTCGCCCCCACCGCCCCTCGCCTCCATCGCCTCCATTGCCTCCATCACCTCCCTCGCCTCCCTCGACTCCTCCAACCCCAACATCACACCAATCATCCACTGCAACGCCAATACCCTACACACTTTATCCCCACCAACACCAACCATCCTTGTGAACCACCGTCACTCTAACATCCTCCCCAAAACCAAACGCACACCACTCGGTCCCTCAGCCATACTAACTACCCCCACCCACCCACCCACACTTCCCTCCCCACCCTCCACGTCCCCAGTCTGGAGTTAGCACACCTCAGTTCTCACCCCCCCCCCCACCTACCCCTACCAACCCCCACCTCCCTCCCCCCCACTCATCCCCACCTCCCTCCCTACCCCCAACTATCCCCCACATCCACCTCCACCTCCCTCCCCACTCCCACCAACACTCATCCCCACCTCCCTACCCCCACCCCCCACCACCACCTACCTCCATCTGCCCCCCCACTCCCCCCACCCACCCACCACGACTAGACTCGTGCACGTAAAGGTGAACACGGAGCCCTTCCACACCTCGGGGTCCGTTCTCCCACCTGGTGTACCTGAGGCACAGAACGGAGTTGTGTGCCCGCTGTAGGTTACTGAAGTAACGCAAACAGCACCGTGCAGCATCGTGCCATGTGCTGTTTACCCAGCACCTATGTAACTTATCTTCACACATTAAGCCTGCCTTTAGCTATCTGCCAGGCCATATATATATATATATACTTATACATATATATGAAATATATATGAATCATATATGAATCATATATATATAATATAATAAACTTATAATATTTACGAAAAAACATTAAACGATTTTGTTGATAGAGCGGGGATGAACCCAGCTGATTTTTCCTCCCATTCCCTCCGGAGGGGGGGTTGCACTTACCTTTCCATGTGCGGGGCTACTCTCGAAGAACTTAGGACGAGAGGTGATTGGTCTTCTGATACCATATTTTCCTATTTAAACACCCCTATTACTCACCGTAGAGCAGGTATGCAGGTATTGCAATACCTCAAGGAGTTTGATGCCCCTGCCCTGCAGAGTTGTAAACCACTGCCTTGTGGTACAGGTTCTTGACAGAACCGAAGGCTAAGGGAGCAAACCCTAAACAGAGAACCATGTCACTGTGGCAGCATTAAGGGCGGTTGATGTATGGAACTCCCAACATGTCCCGACCAGCTACTGCAGGGACAAATATTTTTGCACCTGTCTGGACATGTTCTTGCCGGTGTGCAACCTCTATTTGCTCCCTGAGAGAGTGCCGCTGGTAACTTGCAAAAGCCAGCGGCGCTTCAACACTTTTGTAGGCAGCTTTCATGAAATAAGAGAGCTAAATGGAGAGAGGCAGTCAAGTAATGAAAGCAGTCTTTGTCGCATCACGACCGACAGCATGATGATGATGAGTTCACGATATGAGGGTTGTCTCAGCCCTTGATTCTTATGAGAGCTCTTTTGGATTTGGGGCCGTGCCATAGGGCGGTCTTGGCTATATTTCCTTGTCAAGAGAAAATAAAAACTCTCAATCCACTTAGCTCTCCTTCTTCTTTCCTTCGCCTCAGGTAGAACTCTTGTTTATACATATATATGTGCTGGGATATATATAAGGTATATATGTGCTATATATATTTTTCATATATAAATATACTTACACATACATATATACATATATACATATGCATGAAATATATTTGAATCATATATATTTCATATATATATATATGTATGTATATATGTACATATGTGTCAGTATATATATAATATATAATATATATAACATATATAATATATATACAGGTTTATATACAGGATATATATATAAGATTATATATAGGATATGTACATAGGGTGTATACGCATGGTATGCAACGGGTGTACATGTGATATATCAATTGTAAGCATATATTGTCAGCAGGTTGTGTATGGATTGTCAGCTGTATGTGCATGGATTGTCAGCTGTCTGTGCATGGATTGTCAGCAGGCTGTGCATGGATTGTCAGCAGGATGTGCATGGATTGTCAGCATGCCATGCATGGGTTGTCAGCAGGCTGTGCATAGATTGTCAGGATGCTGTGCATGGGATTTCAGCTGGCTGTGCATCGATTTTCAGCATGCCATGCATGGATTGTCAGCAGGATGTGCATGGATTTTCAGCATGCCGTGCATGGCTTGTCAGCAGGATGTGCATGGATTGTCAGCATGCCGTGCATGGCTTGTCAGCAGGATGTGCATGGATTGTCAGCATGCCATGCATGGATTGTCAGCTGGCTGTGCATGGATTGTCAGCTGGCTGTGCATGGATTGTCAGCAGGCTGTGCATGGATTGTCAGCAGGCTGTGCATGGATTGTCAGCATGCCGTGCATGGATTGTCAGCTGGCTGTGCATGGATTGTCAGCTGGCTGTGCATGGATTGTCAGCAGGATGTGCATGGATTGTCAGCATGCCGTGCATGGATTGTCTGCATGATCAGCATGGATTGTCAGCAGGCTGTGCATGGATTGTCAGCAGGCAGGGCATGGATTGTCAGCAGGCTGGGCATGGATTGTCAGCATGCCATGCATGGATTGTCAGCAGGATGTGCATGGATTGTCAGCATGCCGCGCATGGATTCTCAGGATGCTGTGCATGGATTGTTAGCTAGCTGTGCATGGATTGTTCATCAGGATGTGCATGGAGTGTCAGCATGCCATGCAAGGGATGTCAGCTGGCTGTGCATGGATTGTCAGCAGATTGTGCATGGATTGTCAGCAGGCTGTGCATGGATTGTCAGCTGGCTGTGGATGGATTGTCACTAGGATATGCATGGATTGTAAGCAGGCCATGCATGGATTGTCAGCATAAATGAACCATCAACACTCACATCGTGATGTTCTCAGTGTGTACACCGAAAAAGAATGTAAGTCTCAAAGTATATGAAAAATATATAAGAAAAATACCTCAGAAATGAAACCCCACCTCCGCCCCCCTCTCCTCCTTCCTGTACTCGGTTTTAAGATAGCCATCACTTCTTTCATGTCTCTGCAGGAGCTTCGCCGAACCAGCAGTAGTAACTGATATGAGCGAACACAAGAAATTGGTGTAGGTCCAGTTTTTTTTGGTATTAGTAATAGTATACCCGTCTTTGTTGCTTTCTGTTTCCTTCTTCTTTTATTTCTGCTTTTATTTATTTCCTTAAAAAAATAATGTCATTGTATTTTTTGTTTGATTCTTCCTTTTTATGGGTTTCTTCCTTCCATTGTTTGTTTGTTCCTTTCTTTGTTTCCTCCTTCCATTGTTTGTTCCTTTCTTTGTTTCTTCATTCCACTCTTCATTTGTTTCTTTCTTTGTTTCTTCCTTCCATTGTTTGTTTTGTTCCTTTCTTTGTGTCTTCCTTCCATTGTTTGTTTGTTCCTTTCTTTGTTTCTTCATTCCATTGTTTGTTTGTTCCTTTCTTTGTTTCTTCCTTCCATTGTGTGTTTGTTCCTTTCTTTGTTTCTTCATTCCATTGTTTGTTTGTTCCTTTCTTTGTTCCTTGATTCCATTGTTTGTTTGTTCCTTTCTTTGTTTCTTCATTCCATTGTTTGTTTGTTCCTTTGTTTGTTTCTTCGTTCCATTGTTTCTTCGTTCCTTTTTTTGTTTCTTCCATCAATTGTTTACTTTTTCCTTTCTTTGTTTCTTTCTGTCTCTTTCTTTCGTTCTTTCTTTCTTTCTTTCTTTCTTTCTTTCTTTCTGTGATTCTGTCTTGCTTTCTTTTAAAACTTCCCAGACACCTTAGCTCTCAGGTCACACAGGAAGTCGTTGGGGGAACTACCACGGCTACTTACTCCTCTCCTTACCCGACCACCCGACCACCCGACCACCCGACCACCCAAATTGGATTAAAAACAAACAGGAAATAAACTTTCAAACGAAGCCAAGAAAAGAGAGGTTCTCTTCAGCGATGACCCGGAAGTAGGAAGATCAAAACGAAGGTGTGTCTGATTCACAAAGTCGAGTCCACCTCAGTACAGAACTGTGACCGATCTCAGAACATTCACTTCGTCAAATTGGTTCATTTTCATATATAATTATATATACACCTTGTATATATGAAAATTATATGATTCTTTGTGAAATTAGATAATTTTCATATATGTGATGTATAATGCATTATACGAGTATAATTTCAAGGGAAACATATACTTTATATATTTATTCCTCCGTGGTGCATTGGTGGATTGCGCCGTACTGGCTACACCAGCGCCACCAACAGGATTTTCCGGCAGTTGACGCGGCAAACCCGACACTTGCTGTTCGAAATTTAAGAATCGAACGCAACTATTACTATTACTATTAGTATTATATATAATGCACAACAAAGATTAACTGACGGGAGACGCTGGAGTTGGCAACGTGCAGGTGGCGCCAGCGGACTAATTATTAGTTATAATTGCTAACGTAGTATATTTAACCCTAAAACATCACCCTTAAAGCTGTATAGTCCGATGAAACATCAAATTGACGAAACCGAAACAATGATCTAGATTTTATTCTACATATCTAACTTAAATACTGATGCACTTATTAAGCATTTGTTGCCACATAGAAGGGAACACTGAGTCAATTTAATAGGACCTGTCACCACAGAAGCCTACGGTGTTAGAGTTTTGGTATGCTTGCCACAAATTAATTTCACGTGTTTGCTCTTCAACTATCTCAAAAGGTACCTATTTAAAATAATAGGTACTTCAAACCAAAGTAAGGTAGACTATTACAGTTAATTTAATAGCAGATATTTATCTTAGAAAAATGAGAGCAACTCAAAACCATCGCGCGATGCAATTTTAAACCAAAATAACAGGATTAAAACCGATGGATTATGTAACTTGCTTTCTTTTGGGGGTTTTACATCCTAGCAACATATATCAGACTCATATCAGGACGTGAATGTGGTTTGCTGTTCCAGGCCTGGTTCAGAGTGCAACTCGTACTTTGGACACCCATGACCGCCGAGTACACATTACCAGCGTTCGCTTGTACTTCCGTGAGAACAGACGACAGGTTTATTTACGCCCAGCAGACGACAACATACAAGTTAGTGGTGCATTATGATTGCCGGCCGGTTACATCACCTCTGCACATTTAAGCTGTCACTCACCGTGACAGCTTCGTCACGATTCTGACAGCGTGTGCTGTCAGTGCTTTTCTCTATCCGCTTTGTATTCTACAAAAGAATGGCGATACTAAAAATGTCGTCTGCCAACAAAACAAAGCAAAACAAAACATACAACTAAGAAGGCTGCACTATTTAAACTTGCAGTCTTATGGTTTTGAGTTTCTGTGTTTTTCTGAGATAAATATAGTTGTTGCCAGGACGTAAAACTCCAACAACCAATCAACCAATCAACCATCCAACCAACCAACCAACCAACCAACCGGTAAAAAATGCAAACAACAAACATCCAGCCAAATGCGTGACGCAACGCGAATGCAAAATGCTCGGTGATGGTGCTTTTTTTTTTCTTAACAATTTATTTATTTTTTATTTTTTATTTTTCCCAAATGATTTCTTTCATTACCATGACTAGACATGCTGTCATCCCATTTAAGTGCGGCTGTAATCGGGGATTAACGGGGAGGGGTAATTCCTTTATGTCGTGAGTTAATCGATTTATGTCGTCGTGTAGTTGATTTACACCTCCTGGTACTCCTACCCTACTTTATGCCGTTGATTCTGAGGTGAAGAGTTGGCCTTGTAGTAATACAAGAAACCACACTATATGTGAGTGTATATATATATATATATATATATATATACATAGTGTAAAACCTCTCTAACCGACCACCTCCACAGACCGACCACTCCCCTATATCGATCGCATATTTGGGTCCCAACAATACCATTGTAAGGGTATTCTAACTCCCTAAACTGACCACCTCCCTAAATGGACCATTTAAAGTCGGTGCCATGGTCGGTATATATATATACTGAATATATATTCTTCATATATATACTGCATATATACAGTAAAACCGCTCTAAATCAACCGATCATGGAACCGACTTTAAATGGTCCATTTAGGGAGGTGGTCGGTTTAGGGAGTTCTGTTATCGTTACAGGGCGATCGTTTGGGACCGAAATAAAGTGATCGATATAGGGGAGTGGTCGATCTGTGGAGGTGGTCGGTTAGATAGGTTTTACTGTATATATATATAAATATATATACTATATATATACTATATATATGCACATTTCGTGAGATGTAATTACCGCGGAAAGAGAGGCATTTACATAAATATCACTTGTGAAGAATGTCGACTTCAGAGAATTCGCAAAGCTCGTTGTACATTACGCTACAATTCAAGTAGGATTATCGCCTAATGTACGGCGGCGTTAAAGCCTACCCTAACACTGGTGGGTACTTTGTCTTGTATTCAATTCATCTTGGGTTAGGAATTCTGTCTGACTCTGAAGGTTCCATTCAAATATCCAAACCTGGGATGTGATCTTACACACGATTGTTCACATTGATCCGCTCCTCGATCTGCGATGAATGGGGGTTTAAGTTAGGATGTCGACCAGTGCACGGCGGGCTTTAAAACTAAAAGAAGGGGCTCCTTTAAAGAAAACTTTTGTACAGAGGACATGCTTATGTCGTGGGGGTGATGAAAATGGGAAATATTGTGCCTAGAGTGGGACTCGAACCCACATCTCTTCGCATTCCGGGCCAGTGTGCTAACCATTACACCACCTAGGTTCCCTGATATCAACACACTACCCACGCCTACCTGTCTATTTGGTTACTTGCCTGAGAGGTCAGTGCAGACTACTACACTCGTCCACCTGGAATTGCTTACAATTACATACATACAGGCAATGCGCTAACACATACATACACAGGGTAGGTTCAACAACCATACAGCATGTAGCTTGTACAGGATCATGGTCACGGCAACCAGTGTCGTGGGGGTGATGAAAATGGGAAATATTGTGCCTATAGCGGGACTCGAACCCACATCTCTTTGCATTCCGGGCCAGTGTGCTAACCATTACACCACCTAGGTTTCCTGATATCAACACACTACCCACACCTACCTGTCTATGTGTGCTTACTTGCCTGAGAGGTCAGTCCAGACTACTACACTTACAAAGCTGTGTTTCATTTGTGCGGATACAACTTGTACCATGAATGCAGTTAGGGATAGGCATGGTCTATTTGGAAGGAGATTATACCAGGATACATTTGATGTGTTTGTAGGAGGGGGGGGGAGGGGGGGGGGGGGGTGAGTGAGGTGGGTGAGTGAGTGGGGGGGGGCAGTGTGTGTATGCCGAGATATGAGGAATATCGTATTTGGAAGGTGGCCATTTTGAAATTCAAGATGGCCGCCACTTACCATGGTGATGACAATGGGTACCTCGGCTTATATGAATCTACACATGCTAAGCTATCTGTATCCCAATTTTTGTTGTTGTTGTTGTTGGTAAAAATGTTTATTCTGCTGAATAAGTCTTTTGTCAGTGCCGAAGCACTGGTCTTCCAGCCATTTTTCAATTCAGGGTTATAAATTGTTGTCAAATTTTGCACGATTTTTTCCTTAACCGATGTACTTATAGGTAGAGGGTTACTGGTAGACAGAGTGACATCAATATTTATGACATGGGTGGAGTAACAAATAGAAAAATCCGTTGTAAAACCCCATACAACTCCCCTCCCCCTAAGAAAACAATCCACAAAAAGCCCTACACACAGTCAATGCGCAACCAGGCTGACATTAAAGTGTCTAGCCAGGATTTCTATCTTTTAAAGAATTGTATTTGTTTGTCTTACTTTGTTTTTTTCTTTAGTATTGCTGTGCAGCATCTTACCTAGTAAAGTTGGCACCTTATTGTATACATATATGATCTCTTGATCCCCCCCCCACCCCATCCACGCCAACTCCCCACCACCACCGCCACTACCATCCTCCTCAACCTAATCGGTAGAGCGCGGGCGGCGCGTGCGGAAGGTCGGGAGTTCGGTTCCCGGTCGAGTCAAACCAATGGCTTGTCACTTCCTAGCCTGGTGCTCGGCAGTTATAGGATAGGGCAAGGACTGGTTATCTGAGTGTCAGGATAATGTGACTGAGTGGGATATCGGCCTGATTTCCCAGTGGGGCGGCACCATAAAGGTGCCATGAGTGCGCACTGTCAAAAGTCGGTACCCGTCCTGATATGACCTTAGATGTTGCCAGGACGTAAAATTCCAACAACCAACATGTATTAAAATGCAGTGAGCTCCCCCACCTGACCTCCCCTTACCACCACCTCCCCCCCCCCCCCCACCACCACCACCACACACTCCTCGACCACCATACTCCACACCAAGATGAATAGACTTTAGTCACGAAGGTGCTTGGTGAAAAATACAATATTACCCACGAGACACATCATAGCTTCAGACAGAAGTCGGTGCATCTGCAGGTCGTGTGAAGCTTGTTTTCCTTGTCCCAACAGAAAAAAACAGAAAAAGAAAACGAACTAAGAAAAAAGGAGAAAACACACCTCGATCCACAATGAGAAAGCTCACAAGTGACTGCATTGACTATCTATACCTTTCTCTGAATTGTTAATTTCTTTTTGGTATCTCTTTTATTGATTAATTAGGCTAATGTCGTGGGTGTGATGAAAATGGGAAATATAGACTACATCACGGTTCCGAGTGGGCATGCGCTGAAAACGGAGTTGGGAGCAAAGCAAAGGCATACGGCCATTGAGTTTGCTGATATGCATAGGACAAAACTTCGATTTTATTCAAAATTAATAGAGATACATAACAATTTGGCACAAACATGGATGGAAGGATGCAATATAATAATATAATGAATATGTTTAAGACACAACTCTCCATAATTAAGCATTTTGAGCTAAGAAACATACAATTTCAGTCACTTTACAGGCTGATGTTTACATCACCATTGATTAGCCGTAAGTAATTCTTGTTCTAAATATTAAATTGTCAAATGTGTCCAAGAAAACTTGTTTCAAAGAAATATATAACCAATATCTGATTAACCCTACTCATTTTCTATTTCTACATATGTCGTTAACCATAGGATATAAATAAAAACATGAATAAAATAAGTAAAACTGACTCTGGCTATGGCTCTAACACTAGTCAGAGTGCCCAGATTTGTCTAAATCTAAATGCACATAGCATAAGATGTGCATATTATATTGATGTAAATGCAATGCTGGATAAAAGATTAATATCGTAATTTATTGTAGATATTTCTTTAGTTGGTATTCTATGTTTCAAACAAGAGCTGAGATGAGCTGAAACTAGCACATTTCATAGCTGCACCCAGTGTATTAGCATGTGCCATGTGCTTCTCGCGGATTTGTTTTGCTCTGACGCATCCCACAATGCACCGCACCGCTGGAAACGTCTAAGGCAGGAATCGAACCCACATTTCTTGCATTCTGGGTCAGTGTGCTAACCATTTTACCACCAAGGCTCCCTGATGTCACCACCCTACCTACGCCTACCTGGCTATGAGAGGTCAGTGCAGACTACTACACTCGTCGCCCTGGAATTGTAAGTCTTTTAAATGGTCATTTAATGCTTACAATTACATACATCGAGGCAATGCACTTACGTACACATACACATACACAGAGTCAGTTCAACAATCATACAGCACATAGCTTGTACGGGATCCTGGTCATTGCACCAGTGTCATGGTGGTAATGAAAATGGGAAATAATATGCCTAGAGCGGGAATCGAACCCACATCTCTTGCATTCCGGATCAGTGTGCTAACCATTACACTGCCTAGGCTCTTTGATGTGACCACCATACCCACACCTACCTGGTCATGTGGCTCCTTGCCTGAGAGGTCAGGGCAGACTACTACACTAATTGAATGTTTCTAGTAGAGGGGCCATCCAAGGTTTTCAACATTTTCATGGTCGTTCAAGGTACAATACAAAGTAGTAACTAGCTAACTTCTTTTTACCTCACAGAACATGACAGTGGTTTATGCTATATCAACATTGTTTTCAACCATATGACTGCGAACATGTTGAACGTATGGAAGGTCGGAAGTTCAATTCCCAGTCGAGACAAACCAATAACATACCAAATTGATACTTGTCACTTCCTAGCCAGGCGCTCGGAATTATTATGATATGGCAAGGACTGGTTGGCTCTGCGTCCAGATAATGTGACTGAGTGGGATATCAGGTCATGATGCTGGCAGCCTGGTCTCTCAGTAGGGCAGCACTATAAAAGTCGCCATGAGTGCACACTGTCTGAAGTCGGCACACATCCTGATATGCCCTTAATTGTGGCCAGGCCATAACACTCCAACAACCAGCCAACATGTTGAAAACTTTGAATGACCCCCCCGAAGACAGGACTTTTGCATCGTTTAAACAAAAAATCATGTCCTTGAGTGTATCCTTCACGATCCATACATTGCATGACGTAACAGGTCTGAGGAACATTTCCATCACGAGGTCACATGTTTCTCCCCCTAGCGCCTAACCCGTTAGGCGGGGGGGGGGGGGGGGGGGCAAGATGCCGTATGAGATGTATGACACGGATATTTAGTCATTGTTGTTTATTGGTTGTTGGTGTTTTACGTCCTGACAACATCTAAGGTCATATCAGGAAGTATACAGACTTGTGACAGTGCGCACTCAGGGCAACTTAATAGTTTTACCCACTGGAAGACCAGGCTCCCAGCACCATGACCTGATATCTCACTCAGTCACATTATCCTGACACTGAGCCAACCTAGTCCTTGTCCTATCCTAAGAATGCCGAGCACCTGGCTAGGAAGCGACAAGTATAAATTTTTAAGTCATTGGTTTGACCCGACCAGAGTTCGAACCCGTGGGTTCGAATCCAATGATCTACCAAAATGGGAGACGGAGGCTCAACTCATTCGGCCATCCCGTCTGGTCTTGTGTTTAGTCATCCTCGTAGCAGTGAAAGGGAACACATTTTTTAAACATTCTTTCTTTTTCCGACCTAGTTCTTCCTCGTCTTAGTCTAAACATTACAACACACAACCTCTCTCCACCCCTCACCCCCTCACCCCCCCCCCCCCTTCCCGACGTCATTGAAATATCCCACGTACTACACAGCAAACTAAGTCAAAGATGGACGCCGCCATCAGGGTTGAAACTAGATAAAAGATTCACCCCGTACATTCAGTACAGGGATGAAAAACAAGCCTATATAAAAGCTGGCGAAGAATTTCGACATGGCGGGTAAAATGAACTGAGCTGATAAATTCTTAATTTAAGAAGTACAATATATTCTTCATATACATCTTCATATTTACCCGCTACTTTTGAGTTGGAAGATATAATAAAACATATTCTTGAATGCAATTTAAAAGTAAAATCGCCACCTTTTATACCCGCCACCTTGTCTTTTTGCATTCTCTCTCAATTCACCAGCTCTGTGCCATTATAAGTAGCCATTTGATTCTGGAACCAGGGGTTCCACTTCCGGTTCTATACTAAAGCAGTTTTCGCCAGTATTTAGACTACCTTGCCATTCACCCCTGTACTGGACTTACGGGGTGAATCTTTTATCTAGGTTGATACTTACTTATATACCACCAACACCATCGCTACTGTCATTGACAGTAATACCACTGCTAGTTACTGATACTATCAACACTATCACTACTGACACTGTCACTGACACCACCACGGATTGACACAGGCACAGATGGCACCGTTAATACTATCAATGCTATCACTACTGACACCGTCACAGTCACTGACACTGACATCATGTCATTGTCCTCTAGCATAGACACTGACACCATTACAACACAACACGGCTACCCAGACTGTCACTGACACCACCTGTGGTTGACACGGATATGGGAAGCCTTCACTTTTCCAGCATTGTCGCCATCACTGTCACTGTCACAGCAACAATGACGATTGTTTGAGTTGCCCCGAGTATACACCTTCTACTCGGTGCTGCTCCCCATTTTTGCATGAACTACAGTGACTGGTGCTGTACATTATACAGCAGGAGCCACTCTACAGGATTGGTGCTGTAACTAATACAGCACAAATCAAACTTAGATTATTGAGACTGTCAATTCTAATAGTAAGATGGTCTGAAGACCAGTCCTCCGGCACTGACAAATGTCATATTCAGATGAATAAATAGTTTACCAAAAAAACAAAAGAATGACAACAGCCGCCAAAGGCACTGGCAGCTTATCAACGCTACCCACCCTGACACTGACACCATCATCTGCGCTGACTTCACCATCAACGCTGTCACTGACATAGCTCCAAATACTAACACCACCACACTGTCACTGACTGGGCGCGGTGCATGAATCGATAGAGTGCAGGCCTCGCGTGCGGGTTTGTTTGTTTGTTTGTTGTTGTTTTACGTCCTAGCAACATCTAAGGTCATATCAGGACGGGTACCGACTTGTGACAGTGCGCACTCATGGCAACTTTATAGTGCTGTCCCACTGGGAAACCAGGCCGCCGGCACCATGACCTGGTATCCCACTCAGTCACATTATCCTGACACTGAGCACACCAGTCCTTGCCCTATCCTAATAATGCCGAGCGCCTGGCTAGGAAGCGACAAGTATCAATTTTAAAGTCATTGGTTTGACTCGACCGGGACTCGAACCCACGACCCCACGATCTACCAGCACGGGATACGGACGCTCTAACTCATTCAGCCATCCCGTCTGGTCCAGTGCGGGAGATCTGGTGTTTGGTTCCCGGTCGAGTCAAACCAATGACTTATCAAATTGATACTTGTCGCTTCCTAGCCTGGCGCTTGGCAATAATGGGATATGACAAGGACTGGTTAGATGAGTGTCAGGATAATGTGACTGAGTGGGATGGTGCTGGCAGCCTGATTTCCCAATGGGGCAGCACTATAAAGTTGCTATGAGCGCGCACTGTCACAAGTCGGTACCCGTCCTGATATGACCTTAGATGTTGCTAAGACATACAACAACAAACCAACGGGATGCCCAATGGATGCCCAATGGAAGGTAACCATGCCAAAAGTAGCCAGATAGCACACCACACAGCTACGTACAAGCCTATGATATGTAAATAGGAGTAGGCTAGTCTAGTAATAAGAGTAGAACAAAGTAAAATAATACATATATGCCAAGAAAATCCAAAAAGACTAACATAGGCTACTAACCATACCAACCAATTATCTATCTGCTACTGAAATGCAGGCAATTGAATACCTTATCAGCAACTACTATGTGGTAAGATAACACCAACACTACAACTGGCCAGCATTGAAAACAAGCCTGGGTACCCGGGCTTATATGCTATGGACAGTATAAATACAGCCTCAAATAAAAAACAAAACCAAAAAAACAAACAACCAACTCAGAGCTGCTCATAAAGTAGTCTTTTACATTAGTCACCGTCCAGCATTGCCCGCCCACAGAGATTTTCAACTCGTTTCCTATCAATATCATCAGGTGGAAAAGGCCTAGTTGGTTGGAGCGTCTACTTCACTGTGTAACAAATCGTGGGATCGATCCCTGACCTAGACTTGCATGATTAATTCATTATCATGATTAGTAGTATCGTGGGGTTGATGAAAATGGGAAATATTGAGCCTAGAGCGGGAATCGAACCCACATATTTTGCATTCCAGGCCAGTGTGCTAACAATTACATCACCTAGGCTCCCTGATGTCACCACACTACCTACGGCTACCTGTATATGCTGTCCCTTTCCTGAGAGGTCAGTGCAGACTCATCATCATCATCATGCTGTCGGTCGCCATGCGAAAAAGACTGCTTTCATTACTTGACTGCTGTTCTCCATTTTTTGTGTGGTTGTACATTTCATGAAAGCTGCCTGCAAAAGTGTCGAAGTGCTGCTGGCTTTTGCAAGTTACCAGCAGCACTCTCTCGGGGAGCAAATAGAGGTTTCACACCGGCAAGAACATGTCAAGACAGGCGCAAAACTATTTGTCCCTGCAGTGGCTGGTCGGGAGATGTTGGGAGTTCCATATATCAACCGCCCTTAATGCTGCCACAGTGACATGGTTTTCTGTTTAGGGTTTGCTCTCTTAGCCTTCGCTTCTGTCAAGAACCTGTACCACAAGGCAGTGGTTTACAACTCTGCAGGGCAGGGGCGTCAAACTCCCTGAGGTAGTGTAATACCTGCATACCTGAGGTAGTGTAATACCTGCATACAAGTGCAGACTACTACAATAGTATAGAGTAAGGGATGGTTAACTGTGTCAGGATAGTGTTGCAGCTGCCATCCGAATGGTACCCGGTAAAGCAGTACTAAAAGGTCACCATGAATGCCTACTGTCATATGATTTCATATATTGCTAAGGAAAATAAGCTTCAAATCTGACATGACCGACATTCGTGTAGCTTTATTCCACCACATTCAAATACACATTCAAAATCCCTTCTCCGAAATCCTTTCAGAATTCTGAACTTTTTTGAATTTCAGAATTAAGGGAGCAATCAAACATTAATTACCAGTCATATGCTATGCATTGCAAACTATATGGACAATATCTTTAATACTAATAACATTTCCCGCAGCGAGTAAGGTAGTCACACTCTGCATAGTTAGAAATCCTGCAACAGGTGGCGACACTGCATATTCAGTTCCACAGTAAGGAGTTTCCTCGCAGTTAGTCATAGTGAGATTATCATAGCAATAATGGCAATAATAGATAGCTCTACTAAATCGACCCCTCCACCTATTATATTCCCATAATGCATTAGACAGCACATACATATATGCCAGGTCAAGGATAAAAATAATATGTGATCTTCCCTATATGTATACTCGCATAATTCATTTTACGTATTATATATAACATTAGTTCCTGCCACACCCACCAGAGGGCGGGTTGGGGGTGGACATTCTCTATAAACCCTTTTCCACTGAGCATCCTGCATAGTGAGTGTCCACCCACTACATGAATTCCTGCCACAACCATCGGGTCTCTGGTGGAAATCCTCTATAAACCCTTTTCCTTTGAACATGCACAATAAGCTGCCATCCACATTAGTTCCTACCACTAGCATCATTGGGTGGGTTGACGGTGGAAATCCTCTATAAACCACTTTCCACTCAGTATACTGCACAATGAGCTTCCACCCACTATATTATTTCCCACCACAACCACCAGAGGGCGGGTAGGTGGTGGAAATCGTTTATAAGATGGATTCGTCTTAGTCGTGCTATATTAATTTTTTATTTGCGTAAGCTATATAGCATGTTGAAGGCAGGGCCTCATGCGGGTATCTATAGGCTGGTGACTGGAGCTGGGACGTGAGGGAGTGTTTGGGCCAAGAAAGTGTGAAATATGGCAAGCTGAGATAAATGTGACACCCCATATAAACATGCACCTTAGTTGTTTCAGCCATGACCTAATTATCGTAATCAAGGCCTTCCCTACCCCAAATGCCACCCAAGGATCGGCGGATGAGAAACTGTGCACCGTGCATACTAGATAAAAGATTCACCCGGTACTTGTAGTACACGGGTGATGTTGTTGTTTGTTGTTGTTTTACGTCCTAGCAACATCTAAGGTCATATCAGGACGGTGTACACGGGTGAAGACCAGGCTTATATAAATACAGGTGAAAAAGCATTAGTATGGAACAAGAAGTAGAGTGCCTGGCAGCAGTGTCAAATGGTTACTTATATCAGCACAGAGTTGGTGAAATGGGAGAGAATGCAAAAAGACAAGATGGCGGCCAGAGAACGCTGTCGATTTCACTTTTAAATTGCATTAAAGTATATGTTTTATTATATTTTCCAACTCAAAAGTAGTGGGTAAACATGAAGACATATACAAAGAATAAATGTTGCTTCTTAGATTGTGAAATTAGGCTCTCATAAAGACTCATTTCATTAGCCCGATTTTTCGACCGTTTTAATATAAGGCTGGTTTTCACCCCTGTACTGGAAGTACGGGGTGAATCTTTTATCTACGTCCATACAAGTGTAGTAGTCTGTACATCAGCTCCACTACCACATGGTGGCGGCAGACACTACGCCGCACACCTATGTAGTTATACTGAACTGTGCTAGGTGGCGGCATGCTAGCCACCGACCAGGGCCCCGACTGGGCTGCCCTCTACTGTGTGTGGCTAGCACACCCCCCACCCACCAATAGAGGCGACGTGGGACCTAGCGAGTTAGGTAGATCATGGGGTTCGAACCCTGGTCAAGTCAAACCAATGACTTAAAAATTGATACTTGTCGCTTCCTAGCCAGGCACTTGGCATTATTAGGATAGGGCAAGGACTGGTTGGCTCAGTGTCAGGATAATGTGATTGAGTGGGATATCAGGTCATGGTGCTAGCAGTATGGTATCCCAGTGGGGCAGCACTATAAAGTTGCCACTAGTGCGCACTGTCACAAGTCGTTACCCGTCCTGATGACCTTAGATGTTGCCAGGATGCAAAGCTCCAACAACCAACCAGCTTTCCACGCCGCCATCGTTTCTAATCTCACCCAAACCACCCTTGATGCCGTTACCCGAGCAGGATGTGACAGAGGATGGTTTTTCTCGATCTTTTATTAATATTCGCATAATGGAGTTTACAATATATATCTATAGCCTTTGTTTTTTGCGTGTGTCATGGACCGAATAGGCGGAGCGCAGGCTTCTCCTGCAGAAGATTTGGAGTTCGAATACCAGTCGAATCAAACCAATGACTTATAAAATTGATACTTGTCACAATCTAGCCTGGCGCTCGGCATTAATAGAATAGGGCAAGGACTGGTTAGATAAGATAAGCTAGGATAAGATATTTATTTATTTCCATATGATCATTGTACATACAAGCTGATATTTATATCAGTAATGTTTCGCATGAAAAAGGAGAAAGCAGAAGTACAATATTTATGAGGCACTTTCCCCAGTTAAAAATAACAGCTTATGGTGTTGTCACATTACGACACTTCTCACCAACGTGCGCCGACGTGTGTGATTTTGTGGCTCTACGTCGGGATACATCAGGAAGGGTTATGCGCGCATTGGTGTACGTTGATATACGGCGATGTTCGGCGGCGCGCGTCATCACACGTCGAAAGTTTTGTGCTTGCACAAAACTTTTGACGTGCGACGATGTTATGGCGACGTTAGGGGGGCATTGAGATACGTTAGACGCGCGTTGGAGGAACATTGTGTGATGTTGTGTGACGTTGTCTTACGTTGTCTTTTTTTCTAGCGATGGCGAGCGTGTAACACGTCGGCCGGTCGCTAACGTACCGCTAGAATAACGTTACGCAATCGTGAGGCTCGTTCCCACACGTGAGGCTCGTTCCCACACGTTGCGCTTACCTTTTTCCCCCCCCCATGCGTCGATACACGTTACCACAATGTCAGCCACACGCTACCAACATGTTGCGCTGACGTCAAACTTTTTCTCACCGTGCCGAAAAGTTTGACGTCTCTCGACGTTAAAAAAGTGATTTTGCGCATTGTCGGCGTGGCGGCGTGTCGGCGAGAAGCGTCATTATGTGACAGCACCATTAGCATCAGGGTAATGTCACTGTGTGGGATATCTGGTCATAGCGACGGTGGCCTGGGGATATTTTTCTTGGGGAACTATTGCAGTGAACTGTTTGAAAAAAAGAAGTCTGTCTATAAATAAATAATGATCCATGAGCCTAAGCATGTTTCAATTGTATCCAATAGCCTATCAGAAAGCATATTGAACAGTAGAAGCATTTCCCTGGTCTACACTCTGGCAGCTGAGAAAGGTTGTTATGGCTGAACGGTGCTAATACTAAGTAATAGTGATACTGTCAACCACCAGGCAAGGTAGCGACACGCATCAAGTTTCATTGGTTTTAACTCGACCAGGAATCAAACTACCGACCTTCCGCACAGATTCGGTCACTGCGTCCAGAGTATGGGGTGAAGTGATTCCCTTCTCTAAATAATTCAAGTTACTTTTTTTTAACAATCGAAAACACAATTTTCTAGCAAAGCATCCATAGTGATTCATACCGATAACATTAGTTCTTACCCTTGCCACCAGAGGGCAGATAGATAAGGAAGGTACATATAAATAAATACAGATAAATATAGATAAATATAGATAAATATAGATACATATAGATAAATATAGATACATATAGATAAATATAGATAAATATAGATAAATATAGATAAATATAGATACATATAGATAAATATAGATAAATATGGATACATATAGATAAATATGGATACATATAGATAAATATAGATACATATAGATAAATATAGATAACTATAGATAAATATAGATAAATATAGATAAATATAGATAAATATAGATAAATATAGATAAATATAGATACATATAGATAAATATAGATAAATGTAGATAAATGTAGATAAAATAGGTGAAAATAGGTGAATATAGATAAATATAGATACATATAAATAAATATAGATAAATATAGATAAATGTAGATAAATGTAGATAAAATAGGCGTAAATAGGTGAAAATCGGTGAATATAGATAAATATACCATTTGGTATGCAGGTATTGCAGGTATAGCAATACCTCAGGGAGTTTGACGCCCCTGCCTTGCAGAGTTGTAAACCACTGCCTTGTGGTACAGGTCCTTGACAGAACCGAAGGCTAAGGGAGCAAACCCTAAGCAGAAAACCATGTCACTGTGGCAGCATTAAGGGCGGTTGATGTATGGAACTCCCAACATCTCCCGACCAGCCACTGCAGGGACAAATAGTTTTGCGCCTGTCTTGACATGTTCTTGCCGGTGTGAAACCTCTATTTGCTCCCCCAGAGAGTGCCGCTGGTAACTTGCAAAAGCCAGCAGCACTTCAACACTTTTGCAGGCAGCTTTCATGAAATAAACCTGAAGCTGAGAGACATTAAGACCGACTCATGGACGCAACTCTCACAGCAGAGAGCTAAATGGAGAGCAGCAGTCAAGTAATGAAAGCAGTCTTTGTCGCATCGCGACCGACAGCATGATGATGATGAGATAAATATAGATAAATATAGATATATATAGATAAATGTAGATAAATGTAGATAAATGTAGATAAATATAGATTAATATGCATGAAAATAGATGAATATAGATGAATATAGATAAATATAGATGAATATAGATGAATATAGATGAATATAGATGAATATAGATAAATATAGATGAATATAGATGAATATAGATGAATATAGATGAATATAGATAAAAATAGAAAAATGTAGATGATTATGAATAAATATAGATGAACATAGATAGATGTATATATAAACATAGATAAAAATAGATAAATATAGATAAACATAGATAAATATAGATAAACATAGATAAATATAGATAAATATAGATAAATATAGATAAATATAGATAAATATAGATAAACATAGATAAATATAGATAAATATAGATAAATATAGATAAATATAGATAAACATAGATAAATATAGATTAATATAGATTAATATAGAAAATATTCGCGTTGGCCTGCTAACGTGTGTAATTTGGTTCACGAGGCAACGGGTTCAGATCTGTTTACATTGTTCTCTGAGGCAAGTGTTCGATCACTTTGCCAGGGCGTTCGGACAGGAAATTTTGCTCAACATTAGCTCTCCGGTTTATCTCGATATTCTGTAACCTGCCCGTCTCTATACTACCAAGATGTCTCCTGTTAAAAAGAGGCGAGGTCGTCCCCCTTTGTCGGCAAAGTCAAATGTGACGAAGAGGTAACAGAAACGGAGATCATGCACTTCTTCCAGTGCCCAATTGGATTTTCCTGAACTGTCAAACCAGACGCCATTAGCGATCACTGCGTCGATATCGACACCAGCCACCAGTCTCGACGCCCCGGCCAGATACAGAGCCCAGTTTTATCATTACAAGCGGGAGGTGGAAGGCTCGAGCAGAATAGTCAGCAGGACTTGATTAATAGGCTCAATGTTCTGGAAAGGATTTAGCAGCTATTCCCATAAATCGGCTGCCTACACTTGTGACGTCACCATCGCCATCCGTCGCCATGCAACGTCACACACCGTGTCGTGCATTCTCACCACTGCTAGGATATGCGCACTCACTCCCAATGATCTCGCCCATAACACGATGCGTCACACTGACGGTTACATGTAACGATTTCAATTTCCCCCCTGTTCATGTTCCCCCCGGGAATCTGAAAACGTTTTTAATTTCCCTCCAGTGAAATTGAAAACGTTTTCAGATTAATGGGAGGGAAATTAAAATCAGTTTTCAGATTCCTTCCCCTATTTTCAAATTCCCCCCTCTGGGAATTTAAAATTGTTTAAAAAACTTTAAAAAAACGTTTTCAAATTCAGACCTATAATATTTTTTTCTTAGCCATCTTGGAGACTTTTTGTGTCATTTGGGGTGAAATATGTTTTGTTGTACTAGTAATAATTCCATTATGCTATTATCTGTGTATTATTATATTTCTCATGAAAAATAACAAAAAATAACAAAAATAAAGAAAATTCCCCAAAAATGGGGGGTGGGGGGGAGGGAAAGTTAAAACGAGGGAGGGAAAACGAAAACGTTTTCAAATTCCTGTGGGATGAATTTGAAAACGTTTTCAAGTTCCCGTGGGGGAACTTCAATCAGGGAGGAATTTGAAATCTCTACACCGGCCTGCCTTTATTCCAGCACATCGTCACAGCACGTCCTTCAGATCATCAATCATGCCCAATGTACATCCATCAACATCCGATACAGCAACAAGTGCCAATACAACACTTCCCAGTAACATCAGACCTTACCAGTAACACCAGCCTTACAAAAACCTAAAGGTACGGAACTCTTTCCACATAATCTTATTGTACGTGGAGATGCTTGCAAGGAAATCTTGCAACGGGAGGCTACTTGGGCTGAATATTTCGTGGCTCTCCGCCGCATTGCTGCCCAACCAGCCTTCCCACCAGAAATCGCACAGCACTGTTTCAACATGAGGAAGTCTTAGCCCAAATGCCGATTACTTGGGATTGGCCAACATGTAGGCGCTGGTCCGGAAAAGTTTTCCCTTTCCTAATTCAAAGGACATTTATGTAGTAAAATTGGACACTGGGTATATTTTAACGGCCAGCCCATAAATGCTTCCCAAGCCGTATTGACTATCTCGTTATTATTATAATCGATTGCAAAACTTTGCATATATTATGCATAGTAGGTCTATATGTGTGTGAGAAGTGAAAACCAAAAAAACCCACATAAAAACACAAATAAAACTAGAGTAAGCATCTCATGTGAATGCATCTGTGACATATAAATGTGACAGAATGGAATAATGGCTTGTTCACATTCACATCATCATCATCATGCTGTCGGTCGTGATGCGAGAAAGACTGCTTTCATTACTTGACTGCCGCTCTCCATTTAGCTCTCTGCTGTGAGAGTGATGTCCATGAGTCGGTCTTAATGTCTCTCAGCTTCAGGTTTCTCTTAATGGTACATTTCATGAAGGCTACCTGCAAAAGTGTTGAAGTGCTGCTGGCTTTTGCAAGTTACCAGCGGCACTCTCTCAGGGAGCAAATAGAGGTTTCACACCGGCAAGAACATGTCAAGACAGGCGCAAAACTATTTGTCCCTACAGTGGTTGGTAGGGAGATGTTGGGGAGTTCCATACATCAACCGCCCTTAATGCTGCCACAGTGACATGGTTTTCTGTTTAGGGTTTGCTCCCTTAGCCTTCGGTTCTGTCAAGAACATGTACCACAAGGCAGTGGTTTACAACTCTGCAGGGAAGGGGTGTCAAACTCCCTGAGGTATTGCAATACCTGCATACCTCAGGGAATGTACTTAGATATATATATTCATACACAGAGTAGGTGCAACAACCAGACAGCACATAACCTATATAGGATCCATGTCATGGAAACCAATCTCATGCAATACCTGCAATACTGGCATACAACATTCACATAATGCATGTTTACAGCACATAAAACCTACCTATTTGGAATGCGCTGGTTTGGGGGTGGGGGTACTTTACACAGGCAATGTGGTGTCATCAACAATTACCAGATGAATGACTAAACATCAATACACTTCAGCAATGTGGCATACATTGGTGCATACTTCAGATTATCGCCACGACCCGGCGATAGCATTTATCTGCAACATCAATTTTCCCCAGATTACTAATTATCCGGTTCAGACCGTCTCCACGGAACCTGTCCGATACCAGATGATGATGTATCGGATACGCTGATCCTCCATTCAAGTCACCGGATGCGGTAGCCCAATCGGTAGAGCGCAGACTTCCCGTGCGGAACGTCTGCAGTTCGATTACCGGTTGAGTCAAACCAATGACGTATAAAGTTAATACTTTTCGCTTCCTAGTCAGGCACTCAGCATCATTAGGATAGGGCAAGGACTGGTTAGCTCAGCATCAGGATAATGTGACTGAGTGGGATATCAGGTCATGGTTGCAGTGGCCTAGTCTCCCAGTGGGGCCGCACTATAAAGTCATCATGAGTGCACACTGTCACAAGTCGATGCCCGTCCTGATATGACCTTAGATGTTGCCAGGATATAAAATTCCAACAAATAAACAAACAAACAATCAGACAACCCAGCCAGAAATGATGTCATTCGAAGCGCATCAAGCAAGCAGGAGAAACGTTGTAGTTCCACAACCATCCACCAGGTGGCTAAGATGTTTCCTCTGTCATTAAAAGTGTATTGACCAAAATACTATTCGATGCATATGTGAGTGAGTAGGCTATGAAAATAGTTCGTCTTCTGTTGTTACAGTGTTCCCTCCAATCCAAGGAGAATATTGATCTCAAGTGGATATGAAGTGAAGTGTATTTGCTAAATTAATAATAAGTGAGATCAATCAATACCTAACTTACGATAATATAGATTTTAAAGATCCTTTTGGGTTTCTTCCAGTTAGAGGCAGTCGATCAGGTGATCATTATCTAATAAGGGAATGGTCCATGTAAATGTTGTTGTTGTTTTACGTCCTAGCAACATCTAACGCCATATCAGGACGGGGTCCATGTAAATATACTACTTAGAAAGAAGATGAAGAAGAACGAACTGTTTGTTTGTTGTTGTTTTATGTCCTAGCAACATCTAGATGAAGAAGAATGAGCGAAGGGGAATGATAAGGAGGAGAGGACACAGGAGATGAAGAATAAGAAGGAAGAAGAGAAGGAGGAAGAGAAGGAGGAGGAAAAGTACACGAAGAAGAAGAGCACAAGCAGCAGGAGCAGAAGAAGAAGCATGAGGAGAAGAAAGAGATTAAGGAGAAGGAGAAGAAGAAGAAGAAGGAGAAGAAGGAGAAGAAGAAGGAGAAGAAGAAATCGAGGAGTGTAAGGAAAAGGAGAAATGTCAGAAATAAAACGAGAAGACGAAGAAGAAGGAGGATGAGGAGGAGGAAGGGGTGAGGAGGAGTAGAAGGTGATGAACGAGTTTCGCTCTCACACTCTCCCAGCCGGGTCTCCTAGCTACACGAGGGATGGATAAAAGATT
Organism: Branchipolynoe longqiensis; assembly: GCA_030323885.1. NCBI lineage: Eukaryota > Metazoa > Annelida > Polychaeta > Phyllodocida > Polynoidae > Branchipolynoe > Branchipolynoe longqiensis. Next base: position 25,730,169 of record CM059194.1, read on the forward strand.
CACCCCGTACTTGCAGTAGGGGTGAATGACAACGTAGTCTAAGTGAGGGCGAAAATTGATTTATTATGGAACAGGAAGTGGAATTCCAGGTTCCAGTATCTAATGACTCCTTGTATCGGCACAGAGTTGGTGAAATGGGACAGAATGCAAAAAGACAAGATGGCGACCCAAGAATGGTGTCGATTTCACTTTTAATGTCCACTAAACTACATGTTTTATTATCTTTTTCAACTCAAAAGTAGCGGGTAATTTATGAAGACGTATATGAAGAATATATTTTGCTTCTTAAATTAAGAATTTATGCGCTGATTTCATTTATCCAGCCTTTCGCTACTTTTTCTAACAGATTGTTTTTCACCCCTACTCTGCATAGGGCTGACCGGACGCGGAGGCCGAATCGGTAGAACGCAGGCCTCCCGTGCGGAAGGTCGGGAGTTCAATTCCCGGTCGAGTCAAACCAATGACTTATAAAATTGATACTTGTCGCTTCCTAGGCTGGCTGGCATTAATAGAGTGTAAAACCCCAATCGATGAATGACGTGGGTGTGCGTTGATGCATGGTTAACGTACTCGTGTGTATAGGTGTGTTGTGTCCTGTGCACGGTTCAACTCGTCCTATACAACCTTCATACCACCCTTGTGGTAGGTAGTGCGCATTACCCGCCGTGCCCAAGCACCAATTACCGCTCATCACGTGCCACACTCTCTTCATTACCACAGGTGAGTGCGTTGTAATAAATGTAATAAATAATGAAGACAAGCCCGTCACATTGCATGAAAGAACATTACAAAAGTGCTCGTGAGTGTTGCCAATCACAACCAGACGTCTGCGGCAGTCTCCAAGCGGCGCCATACACAGCTACACTCTCCAGCCGAGAACAGCTTCAGACAGGGACCTCTCCCTCGTGTGGATAAAAGATTCAACCCTACGCTTGGTTGGTTGGTTGTTGGAGTTTTACATCCTGGCAAATCTAGGGTCATATCAGGATGGGTATGTATCGACTTGTGACAGTGTACACTCATGGTGAGTTTATAGTGCTGTCCCACCCACTTGGAGACCAGGCCACCAGCACCATGACCTGATATCCCACTCAGTCACATTATCCTGACACTAAGCTAACCAGTCCTTGCCTTATCCTATTAAAGCTGAATCCCAAGCTAAGAAGAGACGAGTATCAATTTTGTAAGTCATTGGTTTTACTCGACCGGGAGTCAAACTCACGATCTCCCGCATGGGAGGCCTGCACTCTACCGATTCGGCCACCAAGATTTGTTTGTTTGTTTGTTGTTTTACGTCTTAGCAACATCTAAGGTCATATCAGGACGGGTACCGACTTGTGGCAGTGCGCACTCATGGCGACTTTATAGTGCTGTCCCACTGGGAAACTAGGCCGTGGCACCATGACCTGGTATCCCACTCAGTCACATTATCCTGACACTGAGCACACCAGTCCTTGCCCTGTCCTAATAATGCCGAGCGCCTGGCTAGGAAACGATGAGTATCAATTTTTAAGTCATTGGTTTGAGTCGACGAGGGTTCGAACCCACGACCCCACGATCTACCAGCACGGGAGACGGACGCTCTAACTCATTCGGCCGTCCCGTCTGGTCGGCCACCAAGAAGCGGGTGTTATATCTCGTCCGCAGTCATACAAGTGCTTGCGGATGCAAACCGGACCGGATTTCCCAATGGGTAGGGCACCTACTTCCTGAGTGCGATGTAATGGGATCGATCCCTGACAGGGTCAAACCAAAACTGTGCAAAATGTATACTTGTCGCTTACCTTACCTAACGATTGACATTATTAGTATAGGTTCCAGGAGCAGTGGAAATAGGAATAACAATTGCTTGTAATTGACATTTCTTTGTTCTTATTACATGAATGTAGACACAAATAACGTGCTTCCAATCCCCGATCGACAAGATGTCGATAAAACTATCATACTCTGTACGGTGTGCTTTATTCCACAAATAAACTTAAAGTTAAACCCACATTGCGTGGGAATAGACAGGGAGCAGGTACATAGTATTCAGCTACGTCGGCTTTTGTTGTCCCTGTATATTTTCTTTTCCAAAATATATTATTTAAAAAAAGTGTAATTTAGTTAACCTTTTATTTCATGCTTCTTTCTTGTCACGAAGATAACAATCACTAGCACAAAAGCAAAGTCTGGATGTGGGGATGTGGATGTGGGGATGGAGGTGGTGCGTGGTGGGTGGTGTGGTGGTGGGGGTATGGGGTGTGTGGTGGGTGTGGAGGTGTGGGGTGTGGGGGTATAGGTGTGGTGGGGGGTGGTGTGGGGGTGGGGGGCTATAGGGATGGGAGGTAGTGTGGGTGTGGGATGTGGGTGTGGGTGGGGATGGTGGAGGTGGTGGAGGGGAGACACGCCACTTCCACTGTGCTTAAAGGATCCTGTGAATGAGATTAGGAGTGCTGCAGCTAAGTTTTGTTGATTCTAGGAGAAGGTGGTTGAGGAAGGAGGAAGGTTGGGATGGGGGAGGGGGGAGGGGGTGAGGGGGTGAGGGGGGTTGATTTGGTGCAACTCATGAGCTCTGCCACCACGTCTACATCCACCCCCACCCTCACCTCCACTCCCACATCCACCTCTACTCACACCCCCACTACCCACCAGACGGGATGGCCGAATGAGTTGCGCGTCCGTCTCCCGTTTTGGGAGATCGTGGGATCTAACCCCGGTTAGAGCAGGGCATTACAGTGGTGTGTGTACATGTTGAACCAGCTAGTTCAGGTATCGAATTGGGTGCCGGCTGTCTGTCTGGTTAGAGCAGGGCATTACGGAGGTGTGTGTACCTGCTAAACCAGCTAGTTCAAGTATCGAATCGGGCGTCTCCTGTCTGTCCAGTTAGAGCAGGGCATTATGGAGTTGTGTGACCCTGCTGAATCAGCTGGTTCAAGTATCGAATCGGGCGTCTCCTGTCTGTCCAGTTAGAGCAGGGCATTATGGAGTTGTGTGACCCTGCTGAATCAGCTGGTTCAAGTATTGAATCTGGCACTGGCTGTCTGTCCGGTTAGAGCAGGGCATTACGGTAGTGTGTGTACGTGCTGAATAGGCTAGTTCAAGTATCGAATCGGGCGGTGGCTGTCTGTCCGGTTAGAGCAGGGCATTACAGAGGTGTGTGAACCTGCTGAACCAGCTGGTTCAAGTATCGAATCGGGCGCCGGCTGTCTGTCCGGTTAGAGCAGGGCATTATGGAGGTGTGTGTACTTGTTGAATCGCACGGAGCATGAACGTCCGTGAAAGCATGCATTGTATACATGTTACACACGCTTACACGTTACACATGTTGTACACGTTACACACGTTCACACATTATGCATGTTCTACACGTTCTACACGTTCTACACGTTCTACACGTTCTACACGTTCTACACGTTCTACACGTTCTACACGTTCTACACGTTCTACACGTTCTACACGTTCTACACGTTCTACAGGTTGTCCATCTTATACACGTTCTACACGTTACACATGTTTACATGTTACACACATTGTGCACGTTGCACACGTTGCACACGTCCTACACGTTGTACACGTTACAGATTAAATTTTTTATTTTTTTATTGAGGCTGTATTTATACTGTCCATAGCATATAAGCCCGGGTACCCAGGCTTGTTTTCAATGCTGGCCAGTTGTAGTGTTGGTGTTATCTTACCACACAGTGGCTGCTGATAAGGTATTTGATTGCCTGCATTTCAGTAGCAGATAGATAATTGGTTGGTATGGTTAGTAGCCTATGTTAGTTTTTTTGGATTTTCTTGGTATATATGTTTTTATTTTTCTACTCTTATTACTAGACTAGCCTACTCTTATTTACATATCATAGGCTTGTACGTAGCTGGTGTGGTGTGTTATCTGGCTACTTTTGGCATGGTTACCTTCCATTGGGCATCCCGCTGGTGGGCCGTGACATATCACATGCCCCTTTGCAGTGCAGCTTACTGGGGGTTTCCTAGCCTTATTTTGCACAGATATTTTTTGTAAGTTTTTAGGTCAGGAATTTGTCTAATTCTATTCTAATGTTACACACATTGTACACGTTACACACGTTTACACGTTACACGTGTTTACACGTTACACACGTTGTGCACGTTACACATGTTACATACGTTACACATGTTACACATGTTGTACACCTTACACACGTTGTACACTTTACACACATTGTGCACGTTGCAGATGTTGTGCACGTTTCACACGTTTACACGTTGCACAACATTACACACGTTCCGTTACACGTTACACACAGTACACCCGTTACACACATTTACATGTTACACATGTTGTGCATCTTGTGTATATTGTACACGTTGGGTATATTGCACACACTGTATACTTTTTACATGTCGCACATGTTGTACATGTCGTACATATTGTACATTATTATAATATTGTAATGTTGTACATGTTGTACATGTTGTACATGTTGTACATGTTGTTTGTTTGTTGTCTTACGTCCTAGCAACATCAAAGGTCATATCAGGAAGTGTACATGTTGTACATAATGTACAGGTTGTACATGTTGTACATGTTATGCATGTTACACATTGTACATGTATGTTGTACATGTACATGTTGTATATGTTGCATATGTTTCATATGTTGTTCTTGTTATACATGCTATAGATGCTGCACACATTGTACATGCGCGGTGGCCGAATCGGTAGAGCGCGGGCCTCGTGTGCGGAAGGTCGGGAGTTTCCTGTCGCTTCCTAGCCTGGCGCTCAGCATTAATAGGATATGGCAAGAACTGGCTAGCTCAGTGTCATGATTTGACTGAGTGGGATGTCAGGTCATGGTGCCGGTGGCCTGATTTCCCAATGGGGCAGCACTATAAAGTCGCCATGAATGTGCACTGTCGCAAGTCGGTCCCGTCCTGATATGACCTTACATGTTGCCTGAACGTAAAACTCTGGCAACCAATCAAACCGTTAAAAAAGTGTTATACATATACACATTGCATATCTCGTATATGTTACGCGTATTGTGCATGTTTATACATGTTTCACACAATGTACACACTGTATATGTTGTACAGGTTGTACACATAGTGTATTTTGTGTATGTTTTACAGGTACATGTGGACCATATCGTTCACATTGCACATGTTGTACACATTGTACATGCCCTGCAGAGTTGTAAACCACTGCCTTGTGGTATAGGTTCTTGACAGAACCGAAGGCTAAGCGACCAAACCCTGAACAGAAAACCATGTCCCTGTGGCAGCAACAAGGGCGGTTGATGTATGGAACTCCCAACATCTCCCGACCAGCCACTGCAGGGACAAATAGCTTTGCGCCTGTCTGGACATATTCTTGCTGGTGTGAGACCTCTATTTGCTCCCCGAGAGAGTGCCGCTGGTAACTTGCAAAAGCCAGCAGCACTTCAACACTTTTGCAAGCAGCTTTCATGATGATGATGATGATGATGATGATGATGACCTTCCCTCCAACCACCCTCCCCTCTCCCCTCCAACCACCCTGCCCTTCCTTCCTTCTTCAACCACATTCCTATCCCCTCTAACAAAGTAACATCCACCCTCTCTTCTCTTCTAAAACCAACCTCCTCCACCTCTTCCAACAACCCTCCTCTCTCCCCTCAAGCCACCCTTCCCTCTCCCATCCATCCAATACTCTCCTCCCCTCAAACCTTCCCCATCTCCCCTACACCCACCACCCTCCCCTCTCCCTTCCAACCAACCTCATCCCCTCCACACACCACCCTCCCCTCATTCCTCCCCTCCCCTCTCACCTACAACCACCCTCATCCCCTCCATCCCCGCTCCCATCCCCTTCCCTCTCCCCTCCATCACTACCCTCTCCTCTCTCCTCCATCCGCCCTCCTCCCCTCTCCCGTCCATCCCCATACGCTCCCCTCTCTCCTCAAACCACCCTTTCGACTCCCTTCCACCCATTCTCCTCTCCTATCTCCTACTGCCTTCCCCCTCCCCTCAACCTCCCCTCTCTCCGCAAACTCCCCTCCCCCTCCATCCACCACCCTCCCCTCTCCTCCAACCACCTTCATCCACTACCTTCCCCTCTCCTCTCCACATCCCCTCCCCTCTCCCCTCCAACCACCCTCATCGCCCCCCACCCCGACCTCTCCCCTCGCTCCACCCGGCCCGCCCCACCCGGCCCGCCCTACCCGCCCTTCCCCACCCCACCCGCCCCACTCCGGCCGTCCCACCCCGGCCGCCCGCTCCCCGTCACACCGGGGCCCCGGGCGGGCTGGCCGGTCATCAATCTGCCGTGCTCCGTGCGATAAGGCTCGGTAAGTACTGGGTGCGTATCGCCGCACACAGGGCTCAGCCACCACCCTATACTTTGCGCACACCTGATAAAGGGGGGTGCCGGCTGGCCGCACCACAACTGCACTTTTCTCACCTTGCGCGCCGGAAAGTAGCTCCCGGCAAAGCTGGTGGGAGGTGGGGGCGGGGGTGGGGGGTTCAATGAGGGGCGGGAGATGAAAGACCGCCTCGCAGCAAACACAAACAGGATCACTGCGCGCGCATGCTCCCGCCCGACATGTTCATTGTCGTCTGGGTGGAGGGATCTTACAAACAGCCCGGCGCCAACACCCGCACCCACACACACCTCCACCTCCACATAACCACCCCCAGCCCACCGCACACCCACCTCCACACACCCACACCCACCTCCACCTCCACACACCCACACCCACCTCCACCTCAACATAACCACCCCCACCCCACCGCACACCCACCTTCACACACCCACACCCACCTCCACCTCCACATAACCACCCCCACCCCACCGCACACCCACCTCCACACACCCACACCCACCTCCACCTCCACATAACCACCCCCACCCCACCCCACACCCACCTCCACACACCCACACCCACACCCACCTCCACATAACCACCACCCACCCCACCCCACACCCACCTCCACACACCCCACACCCACCTCCATACACCCACCACCCACCTCCACCTCCACATAACCACCCACACCCCCACCCCACCCAACACCCACCTCCACACACCCACACACCCACCCACCTCCATACACTGACACCCACACCCCCATCCACACCCACCCACCCACCCACAGACCCACACCCACCTCCACACACCCACACCCACCTCCACACACCCACACCCACCTCCACATAACCACACCCACCTCCACACACCCACACCCACCTCCATACACCCCCACCCCACCTCCACATAACCACCCCCACCCCACCTACCACCCACCTCCACACACCCACACACCCACCCACCTCCATACACTCACACCCACACCCCCATCCACACCCACCCACCCACCCACAGACCCACACCCACCTCCACACACACCCACACCCACACCCACACCCACACCCACACCCACACCCACAGCACACACCCATCATCACCTAGCCCCTATGTTCGAACCCAGCAGCAGACATTTTCCCCCAATTATAATAAGCCCCAGTCACACTACGGCTTGCGACCACTGGCGACCACTTTGTGACTTCCTTGTGACCAAAGAGCCGACTGGTCGACGACTGGTTGCCGACTGGTCGCAAGCACTGAAAGTGGTTGGTGATCTGCTGGTGACCAATTTGGTCGTTCGGAGGATTTTGGTGCAGCACTTGCAACCTCCTTGCGACCAAATTGGTCATGCAGAAGTTGCCGAGAAGTCGTCTACTGGTTTGTGGCCGATCGTTTACTGATCGCCAACTGATCACCTGGGTCACAAGGAGGTCGTCGGATTTTGGTCGGAAAGTGGTCAGAAGGTAGTCGCAAGTGGTCGCGAGCTCTACTTTGACTGAGGCCTAGATCCCTAGTCTCAGCGTTCGCTTGTTGGCAAGACAGACAAGAGTCGTCTGCTCTCTTCATTTGTCTCGCAACCAGTCCAAATTGACCGCGAGCGGGAAAAGGGGGAGTGTTGGGGGTGGGGGGTGGTGGGAGACGCTCGCTTGCCCTTCGTGACGTAGCCATGGCGACAGGTATCTTAGGTCACTTCTGGTTGCTGCTGTGGGCTGTAGATTATTTTCTTCTCTTTTTTTTCTCTTTTTCCCCGATTTCTTGTTCTTTTTTCCGTTTGTTTTTTCTTTTCCCCCTTTTTACATTTATTTACACTTTTTTTATATAAATATTTTTAATTTGTTAAAAAATTAGTAAAATGCAACCCCCCCCCCCCCCCCACACACACACATTGGCTGAAGGCGACGCGGGGGCGGGTGTGTGTGGGAGGGAAGGGTTTTACGCTGGTTCCCACACACAGCCACAATGTCATACCACTCGGCCTTAGAAGTTACAGACAGACGCCGGCAACCAGCTATAATATAGCCCGCTGACTCGCGCCGGTGTCGTCTGCGTTTGTGATGGAATATTAGCTTTCAATCAAAGTCGGCCGCTGTATTTACAGCTTCCCGGAAGAGATTACAGAGGAGTGGGTGGGGGTGGGGGTGGGGGTGGCGGTGGCGGTGGCGGTGGTGGTGGGGGCTTCTACCTGATTGTCACTAAGTAGAGACCAGGGGCTTTCTCAACCATCAGTGTATTAATTCTCGGAAGTAATTGTTCTTTTTCTTCTCCGATATATATACATCATACTTAATAGAGGAACCTGGACGGTCACGTGTTATATAATGTATTATGCTAATATCATTTCGGCCGCAGTGCCACTTTTATTAGATCTATCCGTGTTCATTTTGGGGTACATTAGCAGCGGGAATTTCTATTTTATAGTGCTGCCCCACTGGGAGACCCGGTCGCCGGCACCATGACCCGATATCCCACACAGTAGCATTATCCTGATACTGTGAGAACCTGTCCTATCCTCTTAATGTCGAACACCTGGTTAGGTAGGAACAAGTATCAATTTTTTTATAAGTAATTGGTTTGACTCGGCTGGGATTTGAACTCCCGACCTTCTGCACAGGAAACATGCACTCTACCGATTAAGCCAACTCCTGGTATATGGGTATATGTGATGTATGACACATTATACGAGTATAAATGCTAAGGGAACATAATATACTTTACTACTTCCTCCATCGCCGTATTGGTGGGGTGCACCCCCCCCCCCCCAGCTGTCGGAGAGTTGTATATGGGTGCCCCCCCCCCCCCCTCGCGCCACACACACTGGAGGAATTTATATATATATATATATAGAGAGAGAGAGATAATAGATAGAATCAGAGAGAATATGTCTGTATACATATATACACACACGCTCTCTGATGCTATCTAGTATTTAGTTCCAGGTACTGCCACGTGGCGCCACCTGCACATTTTCCCGCTTCGACTGACATCAATCTAAAACAGTAGGGGGGGGGGGGGAGGAGTGAGGTTATACCTTGGGTGGTTGCACCACTTGTAGGGTTTGGTAATTAACCAGGTAATGATGTGACATTATCTAGATCTTCCGTACATTTACACTCACATAATTCATTATGCATCACATATACAGTCAACCGTCATTAGATATCTGGGCTGTTTTGTCACCAGCACCCAAGTGTCGGATTAGCCAGATAAATCAATGGTCGGATAAATCAATGTTGTGATTAGAGGTATAAACAAATAAAACAGAGCACGGAATATCTGGTCCGTGGATATTTTGGTTTCATACCGAGATGTTTGGATTAAATTTAGTGGATTTGTTTGTTGTTGTTTTACGTCCTAGCAACATCTAAGGTCATATCAGGATGGGTACCGACTTGTGACAGTGCGCACTCATGGTGACTTTATAGAGCTGCCCCACTGGGAGACCAGGCCACCAGCACCATGACCTGATATCCCACTCAGTCACATAATCCTGACATTGAGCCAATCAGTCCTTGCCCTGTCCTAATAATGTAGAGCACCTGGCTATGAAGCGACAAATATCAATTTTTAAGTCATTGGTTTGACTCGACCAGGGTTCGAACCGACGATCCCATGGTCTAACAACATTGGAAAATTTAGTGGATTAGCACGAGCTGACTTTGTGTGGATCGAATACACCCGTCCCCATTCCCTCCACAAAGGAAGTTAAAACTCCCCACAAATAAACGGCCCCTTAGCAAATAAGTAAATCAAAGAGATAAATAAATATCAGTCGGTCTTCAGTCATGTCCCAAAATATATATTCCAATTAGTTGATGATTGATTGGTGCTTGCTTTACGCCATGTCGGCAGCATAGGCCATATTCATGGCGAGAAATGTTTGTTTTTTGTTCAAACCATCACTTTTACATTTGAAAGCAGACAATCAAGTATGTGCCAATAGACATTCATTAAATTAAAGAGCTAACAATTATATATTTGTGGCCGAGGGAAACAAATTCCAGTAAAAAACAGAAAAGTTTATCAATAATTGTTAGAATTTATTTAGCAAACTATATGAGGTGGTACACACCAGCTGCCCTCAAAAAGGCTAAAAAGTTTTCTTGTTTTACTTTACTAAAAAGCTCATGCATACTGTCTGCAATGTAAAATTGTTGGTGCAGGGCCAAGGTCATATCAGAACGGGTACCGACTTGTGGCAGTGCGCACTCATGGCGACTTTATAGTGCTGCTCACCTGGGAAACCAGGCCACCGGCACCATGACCTGATATCCCACTCAGTCACATTATCCTGACACCGAGCCAACCAGTCCTTGTCCTATCCTAATAATGCCAAGTGCCTGACTAGGAAGCGACAAGAGTGATAGTAGTGTTTTCACTATTACTGCAGTAACATCATCATGCTGCCAGTCGCGATGCGACAAAGACTGCTTTCATTACTTGACTGTCGCTCTCCATTTAGCCCTCTGCTCTGAGAAAGATGTCCATGAGTCGGTCTTAATGTCTCTCAGCTTCAGGTTTCTCTTGATGGTATCCTTGAACCAGAGGTGAGGGCGCTCTCTCTTTCTGTCATCAGAAGACAGTTGAGAGTAGAGGATCTGCTTTGGTAGCCTGTCTGATGACATCGTCATGAGGTGTCCAGTCCACCGGAGATTCTTTTTGATCAGAAGATCTTCCATAGAGGGCAGCCCTGTCCGTTCGAGTATTTCCTTATTTGTCACTTTATCCTTCCAGGCTAGCCTCATGATCGAATGCAGATGTCGCATCATGAAGGCATGCAGCTTCTTCCCCTGTCGTCTCTACACTGTCCAGGCCTCGCTCCATATAGTTGGGTGGATAGCACGATTGCATGGTAGATCTTGCCTTTGACCCGCATGGACACATGGTGGTTGTTCCAGAGCCTCTGGCATAGTCAGCCAAAAGATGTGCTAGCCTTGGCTTTCCTCTGTATTTCAGCATCAATGTGTCCATCACTTGATATAGTGCTTCCGAGGTAGGTGAATTCCGGAACAGAGTTCAGCTTGTTTCCGTCAACCATGATATCCTCCTCTCGGGTTCTTGTAGAGTTGGGTTGGTCATTTCATGAAAGCTGCCTGCAAAAGTATTGAAGTGCTGCTGGCTTTTGCAAATTACTCTCTCGGGGAGCAAATAGAGGTCTCACACCGGCAAGAACATGTCCAGACAAGCGCAAAACTATTTCTCCCTGCATTGGCTGGTCGGGAGATGTTGGGAGTTCCATACATCAACCGCCCTTGATGCTGCCCTTGATGTTTGCTCCCTTAGCCTTCTGTTCTGTCAAGAACCTGTACCACAAGGCAATGGTTTACAACTCTGCAGGGCAGGGGCGTCAAACTCCCTGAGGTATTGCAATACCTGCATACATAAACTGCTTGTTTATGGCCCTTATCTATAATAATTGGCGACCTGTGAGTGTATACATGTTTCAGTTCTATTTCATAGAGAAAGCATATATCGAACTGCGTAAGCAATCCTGGCCTACGTCATTCTCACAGCTGAAGAGGGTCATTTGGGCTGAATCACCCGATAAATCACAGCTTGACCACAGTGGCCATCAACGGTTGCTGGGTCCTCAATAACTCCCCACAGATAGGTTGTTTTGTGCTATAAAAATACTATATATTAATATTATTTAACAAAATGCCAGTTGTGTGTCACCCGCTAATGCGAGCTACCCTTTTCCCAGTCCCGCTGGAGCTACAGTAGCCTGGGCGAATTGGGTTTGCGTGGAAACAGGCAAACCCACCGCGAGTCACTACCGAGCTGGCTCCCTCACTCTCATTGGAAATTTTGACCAAGCTAATAAATGGTAGGCTAAATTGTTGGCCAGCCAGAGGTATCGATCTGAACCAAATATTTGTGTTTCATTATGTCTAAGGCCTCTGTCACACCTCACCGGATCGGGGATGAAGATGAAGAGCTTCGGTATTACTGGAAAACTTTGGACCTGGATCGAGGATTTCCTTCATGCAAGAATACAGCACGTAGTTATCAATGGTGTGAAATCCCTACCATCGTTAGTGTTGAGTGGTATTCCACAAGGAAGTGTTCTGGGACCCCTACTGTTCATATGTTTCATTAACGACATGCCCAAGGTCATCCATGCATTCATCCAGATGTTTGCGGATGATACAAAGCTGTATATGGAGGTTAACAGCCCTGAAGATCAACAGGCGCTACAAAAAGACCTAACTGCACTTGAAGACTGGGCCAACCTGTGGCAACTACATTTCAATGCACAGAAGTGCAAGGTCATGCACCTGGGTAACAGAAATGAAAATCTCAGTTACTACATGCACCAAGATGGAGAAGAAGTCCAGCTCCAAGTGACAGAACTAGAGAAAGATCTTGGCATATATATGGACATCGGACTCACCTTCTCATATCACAGTGAACAAAAGGTGACCAAAGCGAACAAGCTTCTAGGCATGATACGCCGCTCGTACACGTATCTAGACAATGACACGGTGAAGACACTGTACATGTCACTGATCCGGCCGCACCTTGAGTATGGCAACACGGCTTGGACACCGAAGTTCAAGAAGGACATGTCAATGATCGAGAGTGTACAGAGACGTGCTACAAAGTTATCACCAACCATAAGAGAACTACCATACGAAGAACGTCTCAGGATTCTCAACCTACCCAGCTTATACTACCGAAGGGCCAGGGGAGACATAATAGAAGCATTCAAACATGTCACTGGAAGATATGCGGTTGATGCTAGATACCTGAAGCTGGCCAACTGTAAAACTAGAGGTCATCGATACAAGCTGAAGAAGGAAAGAGCAATAAAACCTGTCAGACAGCTATTCTTCAGTAACAGGATAGTAAATGCCTGGAACGCACTGCCTGAACATGTCATAGAAGCACCTTCCGTCAACGCCTTCAAAGGCAGACTGGATAAGCATTGGAGGGGGCTGCAATATTGCACACATCCGGTACTCGATGCATTTAATCCTAGTAAATCAAATTTTGACATGCATCGACCTGATACAGGCTTATAAGCCTAACAAAATCAGAAGCGGATGAGTATGAGTATGAGTAAAGAAACCGAACAAAGTCCGGTGGAATACGTCAATGTCTGGTTTCTATATGGTCAGCATCCGGTGTTTCCCTTCTGTGTCTGGTGGTGTCCGGCATCTATGGTGGCAAGTTTTGAACATGCACAAAACATGGAACGGATGCCACCAGATTGATGTCTATGGTTCTTGTCCAGTTTGAGTTTGTTTAGTCCGCTTATCGTCTGTTGGCTATCCGTTCATGCACATTTCATGTCCGTTTAATGTTCATTCGTCCGGCGGCCTTTGACCCGATATCACAACATTTCTAAACATTTTGATTCATTTTGATACTTATCTGCCCGAACACCACCGGACTAAAAAATTCTGTCCGTGGCTCAATCTGGTACAGTGTGACAGGCACTTTACGTAATCAGTCTAGTAATCAGATATGCAAAGCATGAATAGTCATCTTCGATCGTGATAATTGTGAATAAGTAAAGGTGTGATGTGTTGGCCATGGTACTTCCCCTTTAACCGGTATGTAGCACTATTCATGAAGTAATGCGGATACACAGAACACTATTAAGGCATGTCTGTCTATATGATGCCCCCTGTAGACCGTCAGCTATACCGACAGAGCTAACCACAATGCCCGTCAGTCTCGTCACCTTTCACACGTAATTCTATTTTCAGTTTTCTCCCTCAACATCTTTGTGTTATATTTATGCAATAATCCCCATAACTTGGTCTTATATTATGCAATGAGCCGCTTCTTTGAGTGCTATTTAGTAGTCGGTAGTTGATATGTGGTAGTTGGGAGTCAGTAGTTGGTAGTCGGTAGTTGGTAGTCGGTGGTTGGTAATCGGTAGTCAGTAGTTGGTAGTTGGGAGTCGGTAGTCGGTAGTCGATAGTTGGTAGTCAGTAGTTGGTAGTTGGGAGTCGGTAGTTGGGAGTCGGTTGTCAGTTGTCAGTAGTCAGTAGTTGGGAGTCGGTAGTTGGGAGTCGGTAGTTGGTATGTGTGAGTCAGTTGTCAGTAGTTGGGAGTTGGTAGTAATTGAGACTCAGTAGTCGGTAGTTGGTTGTCAGTAGTCAGTAGTTCAGAAATGGTAGTTGGTAGTTGGGAGTCAGTAGTGGGTAGTTGATAGTAGGTAGTTGGTAGTCATTATTCAGTAGTTGGTAGTCGAGAGTTGGTAGTCGGCAGTCAGTAGTAAGTGGTTGGTAGTGAGTGGTTGGTTATTGGTAGTCAGTAGTCGTGAGTTGGCAGTAAGTGGATGGTAGTTGGTAGTCAATGGTTGGTACTATGGTAGTCAGTGGTTGGTAGTTCGTAGTAGGCAGTTGGTAGTTGGTAGTCAGTAGTCGGTGGTTGGTAGTTGGTAGTTGGTAGCAGGAGGTTGGCAGTTGGTAGTAGGTAGTAGGTAGTTGGTAGTCGGTGGTCAGTAGTCGGTAGTCAGTGGTTGGTAGTTGGTAATAGGCAGTTGGTAGTTGGTAGTCAGTAGTCGGTGGTTGGTAGTTGGTAGCAGGTAGTTGGTAGTCGGTGGTCAGTAGTTGGTAGTCAGTGGTTGCTAGTTGGTAGTTGGCAGTCGGTAGTCATTGGTTGGTAGTTGGTAGTCGGTAGTTGACAGTAAGTAGTTGGTAGTCAGTTGTCGGGAGTTGGGAGTCAGTTGACAGTAGTTGGGTCGTGACTGTTGGGTCTCGGGTCAGTACCAAGTTGCGGGTCGGCACACACGTGACATTGGCCCGTATGTAGTGGCAGTAGACGGTGGCTTCAGTTGGCTTCAGTCCACACATGCTGTGGTTCTTTGCCAAGCACATTGTGAAGACCACTTGTTTATACTAAGCGGCCCGCGCCATGGTCAATGCAAGGGCGGGTGGCCAAACCAAATTGTCCACAGGCAAGTGTGGCCCTAGGCCTCGCCTGGCCTGAGATGGTGCTGGTGTACTAATAAAATAGCGACCCATTCAGCCAACTATGTTTTCCAATGAATACGGAAAGTAAGTAAAAATAGCTTATTTTGTTAAAGGGGAAAATAAGGGGAGTTAGTTCTCAGTCAGAAATGTTGTAAATTACTACTGCTTAAGGCCATTCATAGTTTTTAACATTTCTATAGTTATACAAAGAATACCACTTTGCCAGACCCCGACGAAGTTGTATGCGCCAATATTTTATCACAGAACATGATACAGTACAACCCCATTAAACCAAGCTCGGCTAAACCAAACGATCGGTTAATCCAAACTTTTTTCGGCGGCCCGGCAAAATGCTACCATTTATCATATAAAAAAGTTGGTTAAACCAAAGTCGGTTAATCCAAATTATCGGTTAATCCAAACAAAATTGTCAGACCCCAGGACACTCCGGAATGGTTAAACCAAACTTTCATGTGGTTATAAGGTCATCTGACTTTTTTTATATGATAAGTGGTAGTATTTTGCCGAGCCACCGAAAAAAGTTTGGATTAACCGATCGTTTGGTCTAACTGAGTTTGGTTTAATGGGGTTATACTGTACATACATAAAAAACAATAATCAAAGAGTCCACATACATCATATATTACATGTGCAATAGACTCTTACTCAAAGTCAAAGTCAAAGCCAAAGCTTGGTTAAACCAAAGATCGGTTAATCCAAACAAATTTGTAGGGTCCCTTCAAGTTTGGTTTAACAGGGTTATACTGTCGTGGTTTTTGTTATAAAAAGTCCTATTATGTCCAGTAATAAATGTATTAAAAAAAAGCTTGAAAAAAGTCCTAATGTCCAATGTACAAAGAGACTTCTAAGAGGATATCATCTGATTGTGATTCTGCCAAGTAGCCACCATGGGAATAGACTGAAGACAGTTGGCAAAGGGCCAGGCCAACTGACCTGTCGCATACAGACAGGTAAAGTTCACAGCCTACTTGTTTGGTGAATACAGCTGGCGGAATAGACAATTTACACCATCAACCCGCCCTCTGACGGCAGGGGTAGAACTAATAATTGTGGGTAGCACCTCACCGTGAGTTATGCTCGGTGGAAAAGGTCTTGTAGAGGATTTCCACTACCAACACATCTGCCCTCTGATGGCAGTGGCAAGAACTAATATTGTGGGCAGTAACTCATTGTGCAATATACTCGGTGGAAAAGGTCTTGTAGAGGATTTCCACTACCAACTCATCTGCCCTATGATGTGTGTTTGTTTAACTACCCCCCAACACAAAAAAGTAAACATCGGCTATTGAGGGTCATCTGCCCTCTGATGGCTATAGTAGAACTAATGGTTGTGGGTAGCAGCTAATTGTGCTCCACGTGCTGTGGAAAAGGTCTTATAAGCTTTTTCCACTACCAACCCATCTGCCCTCTGATGGCAGTGGTAGAACTAATATTGTGGGTAGAAGCTCAGTGCCCATAATAATACAAAGAAAATTAATAGAGCACCATCACAAGTAGGAGCCACACTAAGGCACTTTACAGTAAAACCATAGTATCACATAGTTACAACTTAGTTACAATAGTTTGAGGAGAGATGAAAAAAATGGATGAATCTTGAGGACAATAGCTGTTGAAGACATAATTTGCAGCATAATTATAGCATAATGTTTTTTTTGGGGTTTTTGTTGTTGATGCTGTGTTTATACTGTCCATCATAGCATGTAAGCTCAAGTGCTTGGGCTTGTTTTCAATGCTGGCAGGCTGTAGTAGTGGTTTAATCTTATCACACAGTAGGAGGTGATAAGATGTTTTTGTTTCTCACACAGTAGCAGGTACATGGTGATTATTTAGTATCAGCTGTTCTGATAGGTATATTGTTTTTATTTTCTGATCACCCTTGTAGTGGGTACGAATAATATATTAGTTTTTTGGTTTTAGTTTTTTGTTTTACTACTACTTATGAACTAGCCTACTCTACATTTATAGGCTTGTACATCGTTTGTAGCTGTTTGTTATCTACTGAGGGTGGTCCAGATTACCCCCTTGGGGCAGCCCAGTTTGTGGGCCGTGACCTATCACATGCTCTTATGGGGTTTTGCCCCAGGGTGTTTTCAGGGTTTCCCTTTTTACATATATATTTTTGTATTTTTTTTCAGATCAGGAGTCTCTGTTTTTGATGGTTTGTGGTTGTTTGTTATCTACTGAGGGTGGTCCAGGTTTCTCCCTTAGGACAGCCCAGTTTGGGGGCCGTGACCTATCACATGCCCATCTGGGGTTCTGGTCATAGGGTGTCATCAGTGGCCTCCCTTTTTTACATAGATATTTTTTGTATGTCTTTAGATCAATGATCTGTCTATCTTTTACTGATTGGTCGTTCCAAGCCTGAGCAGCCATTTCTAATGTGCTCCTTTCATGGGCCTTTATGCAGCTCCTTGTTTGTTTTAATAATGGTGCATTGTTTATTCATGTATCTCTGGTTGGTTGCTTTTGGTATTTCCTATTGCGACTGTACCCAAATGCGAGTGTTTTGAGGTGTACTAGTCTTCTATTTTCTTTAGCAATTTTGCTTTGGTTTGCATGTGCATGTGCATGTCATAGGTGAGGTGCATTCTGTCCACCTTGAGACATATTTTTAATGCTTTATTTTGTAGGATTTGCAGCTTGTTGAGCAGTTCTTGCTTTGCTCCCATGTATATTGTGTCTCCATAGTCAAAGTATGGGAGTACCATTCCTTTGAAGACCTTTATTGACATTTCTTGTGTCATGAATTTTCTTAATTTGGCAAATAACCAGAGTTTGTTATTTATTTTTTATATGATTTTTGTCACACACAGGTTGTAGTTTAGTTGGCTGTCCAGCTCTAGGGCTAAGTATCTGTAGTGCTTTACTTTTTCCAGCACCTGGTTTCCTAGTTTGCACTGGGCATTACTTTCCGGTAGTGGTCTATGTGAGAAGAGGACTGTTTTGGATTTGCTGGCATTCATGGTTATTTTATTAGATTCGCACCAGTCATCCAGTTTCTGTAGTAATGTATTTAGTTTATTTGTTACCTCTTCCTCAGTGTTCCCCTCAGCATATATATGACAGTATCATCTGCATATAGCTGGAGGCATTCGATTCATTGTAATTATGATAGTTACCCAAAAGTTCCACAGCAATATGGCAACAGTAGTGTACTTTGTTTTTGTTGTTTTGTTGTTATTAAACAAAGAAATTTGGGGGAGGTGGGGGTCTGGAAAAGTAATACTCTTTGTACTACCTTGAAAATGCTGACAACGTTAGACGGCTCCTTAGACCTTACATTAATTTGAACAAGAATGTTGAAAGCAGACGACATTGAACATTTCCATCTCCTGCCTTACCTGCTGGGTTGAAGGGGTGCGGGAGGGTCTACCCGAGACTTCACAGAGCTGGTGAGCGCTGGAAGCACATCTCAGTAGTCATCGGACCTATGAACCCTGCAGGGCAAACAAAGACACAGGTCAGAAGGAAACACATGGAACATGCATAATGCAGGGCTTGGTGGTTGCTTAGTTGTTGGAGTTTTACATTCTGACAACATCAAGGGTCATATCATGATGGGTACCGACTTGTGACAGTGCGCAGTCATGGTGACTTTATAGTGCTGCCCCACTAGGAAATCATGATGCCGACACGATGACCTGATATCCCACTCAGTCATAATTATATCCTGACACTGAGCTAACCAGTCCTTGCCCTATCCTATTAATGCAGAGCGCCAGGCTGGGAAGTATCAATTCTATAAGTCATTCCTTTGACTCGACCGGGAACTGAAATCTCGATCTCTCGCACACGAGGCCCACGCTCTACTGACTCAGCCATTGTGCCCGGTGTAATGCAAAGCTGCCGGGCTGGGGGAGGGGGGAGGAGGCGGAATAAGCACACTGCACAGCTGAATTAGGACATGGTGTCAATAGCCACCTGCCCATACTAGAATTAATGAATCGTTGAAAACGAGGCTGGTTAGTTGTACAAGGTTTGTTTATTTGCTGACACTACACTCACAGTATGTAATGTGTGCAAATTAATTTTTATTTAACAAATTAATTTTGTTGTTTGCATTTGTTGATTAAATTTTAAACTGCCTAGTCTGATGAAAACATTAAATTGTTAAAACCAAAACAAATATCTAGATTTAAGTCAAACCCTGGTCGAGTCAAACCACTGACTTATAAATTGATACTTGTTTCTTCCTAGCCTGGGGCTTGGCATTATTAGGACATGGCAAGGACTGGTTGGCGCAGTGTTAGGATAATGTGACTGAGTGGTGCCCCACTGAGAGACCAGGCTGCAAGCACCATGACCCGATATCCCACACAGTCACATTTTCCTGATACTGTAAAAACCAGTTCTTGCCCGATCCTATTAATGCCGAGCACCAGACTAGCTAGTGACAAGTATCAATTTTATAAGTCATTGGTTTGACTCCGGCAGGATTCGAACTCCCGACCTTCCACACAGGAAGCCTCCAAATATATTTATATATGAAGCAAAATTGATTATAGTAATATAAACTACCGGAGGGATTGATAATGTTGAATCGATTATATTCATTGTATATATTATATTCAAAGGTATTTGGAGTCGCGCGCCCATCCCTCATGTCAATGATGCGAAACAACACGACCCGATGCGCCACCTGCGAGTGCAATTGAACAAAATCCTACCTGTGTTTCCCGCACTTCGATCATAATTTTTGTATAGGTAAGGTTTCATAGTTCCCTTGCCAGAGAACTACTAAATAGAACTCAGCCCAACTTCTGTGTTCTCTTGTCCTTGTTTGCTGTAGTGGCATTTATAATTATAGGATGTATAATTAATTATGCGTATATAAGTAGGCGGAGTATATATTCCTTATTATTATTATTGCTATTATTAATCTACCATCTACACTATTTATTATCTCCAATCGCTGACTTGCCTCGATTTGCCCCTGTTGCCCCGGCAACGCCGCGGACCGGGCAGGCCTAAGTCAGTCTGCTACTCGATTTCAAACTTTACCGGTAAGCCTGTTTATTATGCTCGCCATGTCGCACAATAAAAGTGACCGACCCACCTCTCGTCTGTTTCTCTCTCATTACATAGCCCTACCTTATATAACAGACGCTATGTATAAAGTATGTATGCATATACAGTATAACCCTGTTAAACCAAGCTCGGTTAAACCAAATGATCGGTTAATCGAAACTTTTTTCGGCGGCCTGGCAAATACTACCATTTATCATATAAAAAAGTTGGTTAAACCAAAGTCGGTTAATCAAAATTATCGGTTAATCCAAACAAAAGTGTCGGACCCCAGGCCACTTCCGGTACGATTAAACCAAACTTTCATGTGGTTATGATGTCATCTGAGACCCCACCAACTTTTCTATATGATAAATGGTAGTATTTTGCCTCGCCACTGAAAAACGTTTGGATTAACCGATCGTTTGGTTTAACCGAGCTTGGTTTATTGGGGTTATACTGTATATACATAAAAAAAAATCAAAGTGTCTACATACATTGTATATTACATGTGCAATACACACTTACTCAAAGTCAAAGTCGAAGCCAAAACTTGGTTAAACTAATGATCGGTTAATCCAAACAAATTTTTAGGGTCCCTTCAAGTTTGGCTTAACTGGGTTATACTGTATTATGATGGAATGCAATTATCGTGTGTATCTATATTGTCTCCTCCAACCTCCTGTGACCTTCTTTGTAATTGTAGGTAGGTGGTTGCTTGTCGTTGGTTGGTGTGAAGCCTGGAGGGCAGGAGGTCTGCTCCAGGCAGCTCTACTCCACTCCTTCCCTCCAGGTGGTGTCTCTGCCCCTCACCATCTGCCCACTCCTCCTCCGCGTTTTTGGTTAATAAAATATGTGGTAGGTCTTTATAGGGGGCCAGCCAGAGTTGTTGGCTCGATCCAACTTATTGTCCTGTCTTCCTTTCTTATGTAATGTAATAATAATCTAAGTCACATATGTGGTGGCCATGACGTTAAATGCGCCTAGTCGCGGGCGATTAACACCAAAAGCGCGACGTCACGTGACAAGTGACATGCCGGGGGTGGATAATGACTTAATGACAGTGTCTGACGTCCTAACAGAGGGGTGCATGACGTCTACCTGTGCGTCAGGGAGCCCCCCCCCCCCTGCCCGCCCCCTCACCCCCGGCACTCACTCACCCCCCCCCCCCCCCCCACCTCTGGGCCCTTCATACTGATTGGAGAACTAATTAATACAGAGGAGTATAGACCGCCCCGTCACCCCTCCCACACACACCCTCACCCACTACTCCCCACTCAACCTCATCAGCAGATTCAGACAAAACTAAACACATAAAGTCTCAATAATTGGCTCGGTGCCAGAAACCCGCCACCCCCTCCTACAATCCTCAAACCATGCACCCTGAACAGGGATGTGTTCATCTTGATGTTTGTTTGTTGTTGTTTTGTGGCCTAGCAACATCGAATTGTAAAAATATACGGATTTTCCGTTCGGAATTATATTTTGGCAGTGAGCATTATTATTCTTGGGTGACGGAGTGGGGACCAAGGTTATGTAATAGAAAAGGAATGGGTGCCCCACTCACTGTGTGACATATTAGGCAATGTCAAATATATGTTAATACATAGTGCCTGAGATTATGATGAGATGTTCCTATATAAGAGACAGTTAATGTTTGGTGAAATGTTCCCTCTATGCACCAGTAAGGGTGCAAGTGGAGGAAAGGGACATTTTTAATATATATATTTATTATAACTGTCTGCAACTACCTGTTACCACAGGGTCGATGGGCAAGCACACCAGCCACTCTGGATACATTATGTACACCACCTGCAGCTGGGGTTGAGTGACAACTGCCCATAGTGGGGCGTCCCCCCCCCCCCAGGCTGTAGAGGCTGTCTGATTGGCTGGCTGTGGGAGGCCCAGTCACCTGCACCCCTTTGCCCCACCTGACCACACAAGCCTCATTTTGATATTGATTATTCTAGACACTCTGATCTATATGCTGCTACAGGCACTACTAACACACTTCTGGATGGACTCTTTAAGTGAACAGACTCTACTCTTGACTCCTGAGTGAGACACACTCTTCTCTTTGCCAGGAACCCAGACACTCTGTCTGAGGCTCCACCTTTCATATACAAACTGAGCTGTGTGCAACAACCATGGGGACTCCGGTTCAATGGGCTGTAGGCACTGATTACTATACCTACTAAAGAGAGTAATGAGGCTCTGTGTGGACAGAAGGTAAGGAGTCAGGGTGATAGGTCGCTAGTAGCTGAACAGGAGTTGATACCAATAAAGCACAACTTCTTCACTGTCAATCTTGTGCGACTTGTCTTCCCTTTCTTGCTTATGAGTTTGTTGGAGAGGGGCATCAGGTGTGAACTGACAGACGGTTGTCAGAACGCACATGGGAAGAGTAAGTGGTATTTCTGGGGCTCTGACGGCCGGGCATTCCAGATATATTACAGAATGTCATATCAGGATGAGCACAGACTTCTGATAGTGAGCATTCATGGCGACTTTATAGTGCTGTCCCACTGGGAAACCAGGCCACCAGCACTATGCCCCCATATCCCACACAGTCACTATGAAGTTGCCATAAGTGCCCATTCGTCCTGATATGACCTAAGATGCTGCTGGGATGTGAAACAACAATAAACAAACAAAACAAATCCCCACCCTTTGAAATCCCGGCGACAGAGTGCTGACTCTGGTCACACACACATACAAACCTAAGTCTGTGGGGGAGTGTTTTTGAAAATCAAGAGAACATTATTGCAATACGATGTCTGCAGGTTAATACTATACTGGCACCACCTACAGTGTTCCATCTCGCTACTCTCCGCCGTGGTTCCTATCTATTTACTACCGCATCAAATCTCAAATATTGGCAATGGCGAAAGAAATATCATACCACAAAACAGTCAAAAGAATAAATACACTGTCCCAAGTCTGTACTATCTGTCGTGATGTAACCTTCGATGTTGCTAGGATGTAAAACCCCACCCATTCTCCTTATGTGTGTGTTTTGTTGATGCCTGAAATGCTAGAAAGAATGGCATCATTGTTTGGGAGAATATATTGCTGGTTGGGTGGTTGGCGGATGGCGATTGGCTAATGAACCGTGACCTACATAGATAAGGCATCACTTGCACAGGGGATGTCGGATAGACCAACAGAACACACGGTTGTGTGCGCGTGGTTATATTCGTTGATTAACCGGGGGAAATTTCAATTGCGGACAATTGGTCTTCCTCATTTCACTGCTCCCTATCCTAGTGATGCTGAGTGCCAGGCTAGGTAATGGCATATACAGTGCAACCCCGTTAAACCAAGCTCGGTTAAACAAAACGATCGGTTAATCCAAACTTTTTTCAGTGGCCCACAAAATACTACCATTTATCATCTAAAAAAACCCGGTTAAACCAAAGTTGGTTAATCCAAATTATCGGTTAATCCAAAGAAAATTGTCGGGCCCCAGGCCACTTCCGGTATGGTTAAATCAAACTTTCATGTGGTTATAAGGTCCTCTGAGACTTTTATATGATAAATGGTAGTATTTTGTGGGTCCGCCGAAAAAGGTTTGGATTAACCGATCGCTAGGTTTAACCAAGCTTTGTTTAACGAGGTTATTCTGTATATACATAAAAAACAATAATCAAAGTGTCCATATACATTGTATATTACATTCCTAATGCACCTGCGTTTTTACCAAAACCAAGTCAAAGTCGAAGCCAAAGCTCGGTTCAGCCAATGATCGGTTAATCCAAACAAATTTCTAGGGTCCCTTCAAGTTTGGTTTAACGGGGTTATACTGCATACATTTTGAAATTATTGGATTGATCTGACGAGGGATTTGAATCACATGACCTGCCATGTGGGAAGCGAGTGCTCAATTCATTTGGCCATCGCACTTGGTTCTTTTTGTAAGACTTAGCGACAGTGAGGAACAGGACTGCATACACTGCAGATAGACAGAGATCTCACTTGCTGTCCGGACTCCACTTCATCCTCACTTCTTCTATCTCCTTACAGCTGCTAGTCTACGCTCCTGGATATGTCTAAAAATATACTGCAGAG
Source organism: Branchipolynoe longqiensis (assembly GCA_030323885.1). Classification (NCBI taxonomy): domain Eukaryota; kingdom Metazoa; phylum Annelida; class Polychaeta; order Phyllodocida; family Polynoidae; genus Branchipolynoe; species Branchipolynoe longqiensis. Next base: position 25,754,499 of record CM059194.1, read on the forward strand.
GGAGTCCGGCCAGCTTTTCACTTCCTACCACCTTACTCCATTTGTGTCGCTGGCTGGCCGACTGGTCACCACAGAGCAAGGAGCCACAGCTCTTTGACTCGACTCTCCTCAGTTCTCTTTCTTTATTCCTACCCATTCTTTTTTTTCTCCCGGGCTTACCTCTCCTCCTGATCAAAAGAGTTGTTTGCTTGGATGGGGCCCTTTTCCTTTACACTGCTTCCCTGTGTTCTGTTGCTGGGGATCCCCTGTTCACCCTTCCTGCCTCTCCAACCCCTCAGCGCCCGGACTCAAGTGCTCTGACTGTGTCAGACTAAAGTTTATACTTCATCCAAAATCGGACCGATTTAACAGTGCTGATTCAATGCGGCAGTTTTGCAGCCTGTAACCGAACAGGTTACGAAGAGGTTACAAACCCCCCAAATCAGTCGGTCACTGAGATCTACATCGGAAAAGGCAACATCGAGAAAGCTAGTTTCACATGACTGACTGACAGTTCAAATGCTTGCAGTGCTGCGATTGTTTGTTTATTGGGGTTTACGTTCTGGCAACGTCTAAGAGTCATATCAGGACGAGTACCGACTTCTGACAGTGGGCACTCATGGCGAATTTATAGTGCTGCCTCATTGGGAGAGCATGACCCGATTTCCAACCCAGTCACTTTATCCTGATACTGAGCTAACCTGGGCCCGTATGCATGAAGAATTATTTATCGGCCCCGGTGGTAAGGACCGAGTTCGGGGTAGCTATCGCCGGTGGTGAGAAATGGGTCACAGGGTATGCACGGAGCCAAAGCGCGGAGGCGTTAGCTACCCTAGCAGCGGCGGGGATTTGTTTTGTGTACATTCGTCGATTTGACAATATTAATATTACTTTCGGTTAGTTTTTGCAGTTAATTTGCTAAAATATCACTTGTACAGTATGTAATTCTGTTAAATATGATAGCATTGAATAGATTTGGGCCTAATAGCGATGTGTGTTTTGTTGATATGCGACAGTATGGATATCGACGTCAAAGCGGCGGCGGTGATTTGTTTACTTTACATTCGTCGATTCGACAATATTAATATCGCTGCCTCTGCGGCGGCAGCATTAATATTGCTTCGAATTTATGGTTAATTTGCTGAAATTTCACTTATTGCATATGTAATTCTGTTAAATATGATAGCATTGAATAGATTTGGGCCTAATATATTGCCGCCGATGCGGCGGCGGCGATCTTCGACAGTATGGATAGCGACGTCGATGCGGCGGCGGCGATTTGTTTTGTGTACATTTGTCGATTTGACAATATTAATATTACTTTCGGTTCGTTTTTGCGGTTAATTTGCTCAAATATCACTTGTACAGTATGTAATTCTGTTAAATATGATCGCATTGAATAGATTTAGGCCTAATATATTGCCGCCGATGCGGCGTGGTTGGCAGTATTGATATCGACGTCGCTGCGGCGGCGGCGATTTGTTTACTTTACATTTGTCGATTCGCCAGTATTAATATCGCCGCCAATGCCTACCCTGTGTATGTATGTGTACGTGCATTGCCTGTATGTATGTAATTGTAAGCATTGAAAGACTTACAATTGCAGGGGGACGAGTGTAGTGGTCTGCACTGACCTCTCAGGCAAGTAACCGACGGTTCGAATTTAGGGTTAAATTGATCAAATTTCACTTATTGCGTATGTAATTCTGTTAAATATGGTCGCATTGAATAGATTTGGCCCGAGTCGGTCACTACCACCACCCTTATACCTGCTACGGAGTGGGGGTAGCTTACCCGACTTTTAACTCCCGGGGTTTGCATAACACTGGTGCATGCATACCGACTTTTCGCCACTAACCCGGAGATCGCCTCTACCCACAGGTTTGGAGCGCTACCACAGCCCCAAGCATACGGGCCCAGTACTAGTCATATTCTATTAATGCCGAGTGCCAGGCTAGGTAGCGAAAAGTATCAATTTTGTTCCTATTAGTGTAGTGGTCTGCACTGACCTCTCAGGCAAGTAACCACATAGACAGGTAGGTGTGGGTAGTGTGGTGATATCAGGGAGCCTAGGTGGTGTAATGCTTAGCACACTGGCCCGGAATGCAAAGAGATGTGGGTTCGAGTCCCGCTCTAGGCGCAATATTTCCCGTTTTCATCACCCCCATGACAGTGTGGAAGGGAACTACTTCATTCTCCTTATTATTACTATATTATTATATGCCGTTCCTTCTATGCCCACCTTCCTGTACCTCCCACGCACGACTTGTGGCGCCGCCACTGGCTGTTCCCTTCCCTAACGGACGCGGGAACCTCATTCACACCGGGGGTATGTTTTCATGTTATATATTCATGTATATAACAGTCACATGGACCTCTGGTTGTTTGTGTAGGCAGAATGCAGCCCGAAATAGAGAATTGGATGGAAAATTTAATTGAAAACCTGTCCCCCCCCCCTCTCCTTGCTCCTTATCGGAAAGAGTAGCCTATGTGGCGGCAGCAGTTTTCCTCCAAAGAAATATGTCAGAATGACCATATGTTTGACGTCCAATAGCCGATGATACAAACCAATGTGCTCTAGAGGCGTCGTTAACTAAAAAAAAACTTTCCTTTTTGTATCCCCCCCCCCCACCCCGACCTTCCCCCATTTATAGCCGAGACAGGGGGGGGGGGGCTATTTTTGAACCTGGCAGGTTGTTACTCCTGGGCCATGCCTGCCTAATTCACCGGTCGATAGTCATAATGAAACATGGCGTATTTTTAGCGGCCGTTTTGTGAGGTGACTGGTGTTTTCAGGGCCAAAGAAGGATCTAAGCTGAATATGATTGATTTCTGAGTGGTTGTATTAGTCTACTGGGACCTGCTCCCTGAGGCACTAACCCCCCATCCACCCCCTCCCACTCCCCACCCTCACCTCACCCCGCACAATTCCTCCATACCCCCTCTCCTTCCCTCTCCACCCCTCATTCCCTCTCCACCCCTCATTCTCCCTCCTTCCCTCTCCACCCCTCATTCCCTCTCCTTCCCTCTCCACCCCTCATTCTCTCTCCTTCCCTCTCCACCCCTCATTCTCCCTCCTTCCCTCTCCACCCCTCATTCCCTCTCCACCCCTCATTCTCCCTCCTTCCCTCTCCACCCCTCATTCCCTCTCCTTCCCTCTCCACCCCTCATTCTCCCTCCTTCCCTCTCCACCCCTCACTCTCCCTCCCTTGCTCTCCACCCCTCATTCCCTGCCCCCTATTCTCCCTCCTTCCCTCTCTACCCCTCATTCTCCCTCCTTCGCTCTCCACCCCTCATTCTCCCTCCTTCCCTCTCCACCCCTCATTCCCTCTCCTTCCCTCTCCACCCCGCAATCTCCCTCCTTCCCTCTCCACCCCTCATTCCCCCTCCTTCCCTCTCCACCCCTCATTCTCTCTCCTTCCCTCTCCACCCCTCATTCCCCCTCCTTCCTCTGCACCCCTCATTCTCTCTCCTTCCCTCTCCACCCCTCATTCCCCCTCCTTCCCTCTCCACCCCTCATTCTCCCTCCTTCCCTCTCTACCCCTCATTCTCCCTCCTTCCCTCTCCACCCCTCATTCTCCCTCCTTCCCTCTCCACCCCGCAATCTCCCTCCTTCCCTCTCCACCCCTCATTCCCCCTCCTTCCCTCTCCACCCCTCATTCTCTCTCCTTCCCTCTGCACCCCTCATTCCCCCTCCTTCCCTCTGCACCACTCATTCTCTCTCCTTCCCTCTCCACCCCTCATTCCCTCTCGCCCCCCTATTCTCCCACCTTCCCTCTCCACCCCTCATTCTCCCTCCTTCCCTCTGCACCCCTCATTCTCTCTCCTTCCCTCTCCACCCCTCATTCTCCCTCCTTCCCTCTCCATCCCTTATTCCCTCTCCTTCCATCTCCACCCCTCAATCTCCCTCCTTCCCTCTCCACCCCTCATTCTCCCTCCTTCCCTCTCCACCCCTCATTCTCCCTCCTTCCCTCTCCACCCCTCTCTTCTCTCTCCTTCCCTCTCCACCCCTCATTCTCTCCTCCTTCCCTCTCCACCCCTCATTCTACCTCCTTCCCTCTCCACCCCTCATTCTCCCTCCTTCCCTCTCCACCCCTCATTCTCCATCCTTCCCTCTCCACCCCTCATTCTCTCTCCTTCCCTCTCCACCCCTCATTCTCCCTCCTTCCCTCTCCACCCCTCATTCTCTCTCCTTCCCTCTCCATCCCTACTTCTCCCTCCTTCCCTCTCCACCCCTCATTCTGTCTTCCCCCTCTCCACTAGCCGCTCCGCTCTCGCTGATGGTTTTGAGATTCAGACATATCTTTTAGATACTACCATTGGGTTGATCATTATAATCTACTTTACTCTACGTTGAAGTAACTTTCATTTTAACTTTGGAGATATTTTCGAAATAAATTGGCCATAGCAAATTTATATTAGCATGCATATCAAAATGATCCACCCCCATAAGCTGTTATTAAATTGACTCAATATTTCTGCTAAGCAGCATAAAACAGTACACCACTTTCTAAGTTGGATATGTAGGATTAAAACTAAGTAAGTGTTTTGGATTCGAAAAGTGTATGCTTTAATCGGAATGGTAGCCCTAAGGAATATTGTTTACGTAAATATTTATAATTCAATGATGAAATATCAAAGCATCGAAAACTGGCCTTAAACCCAATTTAATCTAATTTCAATTTAATCTTTTTATATTTTTGAGAAATTACCCAGCCCCCCCCCGCCCCCCCATCCACCAAGTAAACATGACTTTGTATCGAGCCGGTTGGTGTCTATTTGTATATTCTAAATGGCACCAGTTCTCAAATAGATTACATTAACAAATAAACGAGGGTGAGAAAAAGTCAATTGGGCTAAGTGGCCATCCAAAGTTTTCAACATTTTCACAGTTGTGCAAAGCGTACTACTTTTCCAGACACCCTCCCCACCAAAAATAGTACACATCGACAATTTACGACAGAACATAAAGACAAGAATGTGACCATTTTAAATATCAACATGTTATTGAACGATAAAAGTCATATTCTCCCGTCTTATGCTTTGCGCGACTGAAAATGCTGAAACTTTTTATGGCTCCTAAAATAACTGCGACTTCCGCGACTCCCCAGATGGGATGGCCGAATGAGTTGAGCGTCCGTCTCCCATTTTGGTACCCACAGGTTCGAACTCTGGTCGAGTCAAATCAATTACTTAAAAATTTATACTTGTCGCTTCCTAGCCAGGCCTTCGGCGTTATTAGGATGGGGAAAGGACTGGTTGGCTCAGTGTCAGGACAATGTGACTGAGTGGGATATCAGGTCATGTAATGATGTTGGCAGCCTAGTCTCTCAGTGGGGCAGCACTATAAAGTTGCCATGAATGCGCACTGTCACAAGTCGATACCTGTCCTGATATGACCTTAGGCGTTGCCAGGAAGTAAAACTCCAACAACCAACCACCCCTCCGCATGACATGCTCTGTATTGCATGGCTGTGTGCACGTGATCCGTGCCTGTAGGTGGCGCGCGCGTGCCATTAGGGCGATAATGAGCTCAGTTCAGTGTATATTTAGATAGTTTCTAATTTTACGCCATTTGTGCGCGCGCGCGCCCACACACTGCGTGCGCAGCGGGCCGAGCGCGCTGGGTGTGTGTGGGCCCGGGGTGGGGTAATGGGGGTGGGGGGGGGGGGGTAGAGTGGGGGCAATTGGAAGGAGTTTCCGAAACCCATCCGGTGGGAACTTATTCTTTTTAAACTAAAGCAAACAAACTACGAACACACAACACATTGAACAAGCAGGGTAGTCACCGTGTGTGTGAGTGTGTGTATATATATATATATGTATATAATTATCATGTCTATATCTATATCTATATATATATATATATATATATGTATATATAATATATACACACATATCAGGACGGCTATCGACTTGTGCTGGGACACCGCTCCGTTATCCTGACGCTGCATGTTCATTACACTTTATAGTGCTGCCCGTTTTGGGGTACCGCAATGCTATCGTGACAGCGGCATTAATGGCATGTTTATAGTGCTGCCCAGCTGGGTACCTTACCGCTATCATGACACCGCACATTCTTAGCAACTTTATAGTGCTGCTTCACCCGGATACGGCACCACTGTTGTGACAGCGCGCATTCATTGCGATTTTATAGTGCCCCCTCATTGGGATACCATAGCGCTGTTGCGACAGCGTGGATCGATGATAACTTTATAGTGTTGCACCATTGGGATACCATGGTTCAGTTGTGACAGGGCGCATTCATGGTGACTTTATAGTGTCATCTGACTAAGCTAGCAGGCTGCTCGTGCCATGACCCAATATCCCACTCAGTCATATTATTCTGACACAGCGCCAAGCAATCCTTGTCCTATTTCAGAAATGCACCAGAAAAGTAGCGATAAGGATCAATTCCGCAGCAAATCGAACCCCGACCCCACATGCATAATATTTCTTTAGCCACTGTGCCTTCAGTAATGGCAGACACGAATTGCAAATACAAATAGTATCCCCCCGTCATTTATATTAGTATAATCAATTATACTCCAAATGTACATATATGTACATAATATATATACAGCTCTATGAAGTCGCAATGAGTGCACACTGTCACATCCTGATATTACGCTAGATGTTGCTAGGACGTAAAATTCCAACAACCAACCAACCTCAGATGTTGCCAGGATGTAAATCTTCAACAAACAGATGAATGGAAAGGTACAGAATCATATATATCTGGAAAATAATAGAAGGAAAAGTGCCCAACCCAGGAATAAAATACCATCTATCTCAAAGGAAGGGAAGACTCTGTAGGATTGCAAAAATAGAGTCACAAGCTAGCTAGGCGATCAAAACAATCATAGAAGGAAGCTTCATGGTACGTGGACCAAACCTCTTCAATAGCATGCCACAAGACATAAGAAACAAGACAGACTGCAGCACAAACAGCTTCAAACACAAACTGGACAAATATCTCCAAACCATCCCAGATCTATCAAGAATCCCAGGATATACCAACCTGACAATAACGGACACCAACTCATTGTTGGAAATGACAAAGCTGCCCGCAATGACCACTGCATCCACACTAGATGACCAAGGCGGAGTCAATGACCTGGCCTGAGCACCACATGCTCGAACTGAACTCAACTAAACTAAACTAAACAAATAAAGGTCCTAAGCACACTGCATATAAACTCCACTTTGTTTTAATAAATCATTGATTATTACATTTAAAGACATTCTTCATAAGAGCTTGTATCGAGGGTTCTCTAATCTGGCTGGATAAACAGTCGGTGGTACAAGAGTGTGAGTAGTATATAGAAAGGTACCTTACTGACAGGCTACGGAACAATTGCACCAACTCGCTATAGACTCCATCATGGTTCCGACTGCGCATGCGCTGAAAACGGCGTTGGTAGTAAAGCCAAGGGCTACCGGCCATTGAGTTTGCCAATAAGCGTAGAGCAAAACTGCCATTTTATTCAAAATTAATCAAAATACATAACAATTTGGCACAAACATGGATGGAAGGATGCAATAAAATAATATAATAATATAATGAATATGTTTAAGACACAACTCTCCATAATTAAGCATTTTGAGCTAAGAAACATACAATTTCAGTCACTTTAGAGGCTGATGTTTACCTCACCATTGATTAGCCATAAGAAATTCTTGTTCTAAATAATTAAATTGTCAAATGTGTCAACTATTTCTACATATGTCATTAACCATAGGATATAAATAAAAACATGAATAAAATATGTAAAACTGACACTGGCTATGGCTCTAACACTCTTCTGAGTGCCCAGATTTGTCTAAATCTAAATGCACATGGCATAAGATGTGCTGATTAGATTGATGTAAATGCAATGCTGGATAAAAGAATAATATCTTAATTTATTATATATATTTTTTAGTTGGTATTCTATGTTTCAAACAAGAGCTGAGATGAGCTGAAACTAGCATATTTCATAGCTGCACCCACTGTATTAGCATGTGCCATGTGCTTCTCGTGGGTTTGTTTTGCTCTCACGCATCCCACAATGCACCGCTCCGCTGGAACCGTGATGTAGTCTATTGAACTCAGTCGATCACAACGCGACACTGTGGTTGGGGTTTTAAGTTCTAGCAACATATATGGTCATATCAGGATGGATATCAACTTGTATCAGTGTGCACTCATGGCAACCAGCACCATGACCCGATATCCCACTCAGTCACATTATCATGACACTGGGCTAACCAGTCCTTGCCCTATCCTAATAATGCTGAGCGACAGGCTAGGAGGTGGCAAATATCAATTTTGTAAGTCATTGGTTTGAATCGGCTGGGATTCTAACTATCGACCTTCGGCAGGGGAAGCCTTAGTAGTACACGGGTGAAGACCAGCCTTATATAAAAACGGTCGAAAAATCGGGCTGAGTCTTTATGAGAGCCTAATTTCACAATCTAAGAAGCAACATTTATTCTTTGTATATGTCTTCATATTTAGCCGCTACTTTTGAGTTGGAAAATATAATAAAACATATACTTTAATGCAATTTAAAAGTGAAATCGACGGCGTTCTCTGGCCGCCATCTTGTCTTTTTGCATTCTCTCCCATCTCACCAACTCTGTGTTGATATAAGTAACCATTTGACACTGGTGCCAGGCATTCTACTTCTTGTTCCATACTAAAGCTATTTTCGCCCATATTTAGACTACGTTGTCGTTCACCCCTGTACTGGAAATACGGGGTGAATCTTTTATCTAGGGAAGCCTGCGCTCTATTGATTCGGCCACCACGTCCGGTAAACACGACACTTCCAAGACACCAAAGTGGTGTCAACCCAGCAACATCTCAGGCTCCTGGCAATGCTAAGGTGATGGTAAAGCACACTGCAATACTGCACACACACATACAGGAAGTGTATTTTATCCGATGCGCGAAAAGGAAGAAAGCAAGGCGGGGGTGGAGAAAAAAGGCGTTTATTGGGACGCCTCAGGACAACAAGTTTATACAAACAGGAGAGTACAGAGAGGGAGCTCAGAAGGAGCAACGCATAAACAAGCTAGAACAACGGAGAGTAAAAGAGGAGCTCAGAAGGAGCGAGAAGGTATAACTTAACTAGGGTAGCAGGAGCTCGTGGGAGCTTAGAGTTCAGGGGAGGGGCGCCGAGGAGCCCTCCACCAACAGTAGGAAGAGAGTTGGGTGGGTGGGTGGAGAAAAAAATGGAGCTGCAGGGAGGATGGCTGGAGGGCGAGTGACTGAGGGAGGCCGGCGGGCGGCCTTATAAGGGAGGGAGCTGGAGGGCGAGGGCGGGGGAGGTGAGAAATCGGCGGGGCAGGGCGGAGGGAGCGGGAGAAAGCTGAGGGGCGGATGACAGGGCAGGTGAGAATGCTGCGCGACAGGCAGGAGAGGCGGGGGGAGGGTCTCTTCCTTTCCTCGCATCAAACTCAATGCGAGCATTACGACCAATGCTGAATATTTACTGGCACAATTCAATTAGAACCCAATCCAGAAACAAATGGAGGGCAAGAATCCCGATAGCTTGCGTCGTCAGGAAGCATGTGTTCCTTGGTTCAAACTGACTGTACACTAGTGACGGCTGGGTTGGGTGGGGCACGGTCACTCCACTTCCGGTGTGTAAGCACACCGGGTCACAGCTTCTAAGGGACCAGTGAATTTTTTTTTTTTTTTTTGGGGGTCCATATAGTTGGGGAAATTTCAGTCATAGACGACTGGTCTTCCTCATTCCACTGCTGGTCGATAGAAAGCCCGACCTACACTTTTACCGACCCAAGGGATTTTTAACCTCCCACACCACATAGACATGGTATGAGAGCAACCGGCCTTTGATGACGCTGTAAGTTATACACAGCGGTGGAAATCCAAATTGGCAGAGCTGGGGGCACAGGGAATCGAACCACCGACCCTCAGATTAGGAGTCTGACCTAGAAAAAAGTCAGACACTCTAACCACTCCACCACAGAGAACGCCACTAATAGTAACTCTGAATATGCATACCGGTCTGTAACGAACCTTTATGCATTTCAAATGCTTTATCTTTCATTGTTGAACCAGACAAGATGGCCGAATGAGTTGAGCGTCCGTCTCCCTTTTCGGTAGATCGTGGGATTCGAACACATTAGTTCCAGCCCTGGTCGAGTCAAACCGATGACTTAAAAATGTATACTTGTCACTTCTTAGCCAGGGACTCGGGATTATTAGGATAGGGCAAGCACTGAGTGGCTCAGTGTCAGGATAATGTGACCGAGTAGGTTATCAATTATCAGGTCATGCTGATGGCGGCCTGGTCTCCCAGTGTGGCAGCACTATAAAGTCGCTATGAGTGCGCACTGTCACCAAGTCGGTACCCGTCCTGATATGACATTGGATGTTGCCAGGATGTAAAACCTCAACAACTGACCATTACCTTCTCTCTGCTGCTTTGAGCGTTTGTCTTCAGGTGTCTTCGAGTGAAGAAGTAAAAAAGTGAAGAAGTGAAGAATGTCTTTCCAAGATGCAGGTTTACTTACAACGTCGTGGCGACTGGCACTCAGGCACCACAAGTTGCGCCAGGAGGAAATCAGAAGGTTCCTGGTTGGTTGGTTGTTGCAGTTTTACATCCTGGCAACATCTAAGGTCATATCAGGCTGGGTACTGACTTGTCACAGTGCACAGTCATGGCGACTTTATAGTGCTGCCCCACTGGGAAATCAGGCCACCGGCACCATGACCCGATATCCCACCCAGTCACATTATCCAGACACTGACCCAACCAGTCCTTGCCCTATCCTAATAATGCCGAGCGCCAGGCTATGAAGCAACAAGTATCAATTGTATAAGTTATTGGTTTGGATCGACCGGGATACGAACTCCCGACCTTCCGCACGCGAGGCCCGCGCTCTACCGATTCAGTCACCGCACCCGGTGCAGGCAGAAGGTTGCTGATTTCGATTGTTTACTTCCCGGTATGTCACCATCCACCTGACAGGACAGAACTGACAGGAGCAGGCGCAGCTGAGAACACTTCATGATGCGGCCGTCAGATGTTAGTCAGTCTGATCGCTCGGAGCCACAGGGCGTCTGTCACTAGTGTCAGACGATACTTCCATCTCACCGCACGTCTCATTGTGACGTCACAATCCGGAAGTAAACCGTCAGGTCGGGGGCGGGGAGGGAGGGGGGAGGCTCGACCGGGGATTCCATTCATTGCCTCGGCGTAAGCTGGGGGAGTGTCGCCCAACCCGGTAGGTGTGACACCTGACAGTGTGACAGTGACAGCTTGTCAGCCTGACTGTGACAGCCGGTGGGCATACATTACTGGGTCTGCACTGATGGGATTCGATGGCTGGTCTGTGCATGGAAGAAATTACCTTCATGTTATATATATATATATATATCTCTATCTGTATGGAGTACTTGCAACTTAACTTCTTAGATAGCAGTTTGATTTCCTGGCATGAAGGCTCCGCACCATCCATTACCTCCCGCCTCCTTCCCCTCACTTTAAGTTGCATTGTCCGATGGTTTTGAGTTTCTGTCGTTTTCTGAGATAAGTATTACAGTTTTAGATTGATTGTTATAATCTACCTTACTTTATTTCGAAGTAACTTTAATTTATAATTACTAACTTAGGAGAGATATTTGTGATGTGTAAACATGCCAAATTACTTTCGGCATGCATGTCAACACTTTGACTCCATAGGCCTTAGAGGTAACAGGGTTTTCATTTTAAATTGTAAATGAAGTTTATTCATTGAATGAAGTCTTTTGTCAGCGCCGTAGCACTGGTCTTCTATTAAATTGACATAATATGTCCTTCTATGTAGCAATACATATTTAATAAATGCACCAATATCTGAGTTGGATATGTAGGTTGAAATCTGGATGAGTATTTTGCTTTAGCAAATTTTGTTCTCTTATCAGAGTATGCAACGTTAGCAAATTATTATTCGACTGAGAATAGAAACTCAACTACCAGAGATCACCAATATAAGCTACAGAAATCTAGATCTAAGACAAGACTGCGACAACACTTCTTCATGCAGAGAATAACCAAGATGTGGAACAACCTGCCAAGTGCCATTGTCCAAGCACCAACTGTGAAGGCATTTGAACGGAGGCTCGACAAACTGTGGAAAGATCAGGATGTGGTGTACAACTATGAGGGGTCTCTGATAAATACCGATAACTCTTCTACGTATTTATCAGATACAGATGAAGATTTGGACATACAGGCGTAAGCCTTCTTCCAGTAGTTACATAACATAACATAACATAATATAACATGCCACATCTAATCTTACAGACAGTATGGTTCGAAAGACATGCTCTTACACAGGCGTATGAATATGTAATATTCCGAGTGGGAGATCTACTTTAAAGTGGCTCGAAGCAGAAGGCTGAGAACCATTTGAAAGCACCAGGGTGGGTGAATGATGCCTACACTTATGCAGTCATGTCTTTTAATTACTTCATATAATTATGCCCATTTTACTCATCACTATGGGACTATTTTCTAGTGACATCATGTGGTACTGGTGTGAGTCGGCTCAGCCGAAGGCGGGACTACCATATCTAAAAAGGAACGCGTGTGTCATAACTCAGCAGACGACATTTGATTTATCCACCAGTTTCGCGCCTTTTCTTGCTTCCACTCTACACCGCAGGTGGTGCTGTGAGTGCAGACCGCCGGACCAGGCAGTAAGGTTCACATCTAGTGGATTTTCGCTGAGAACAAAAAATACCTGTGTGATTGAATGCTAAATCATAGCCTGATTGGACTCTATTTATAAAAGGTAATAATTGCTAAAGCCGATTTTTTTTGTAGTTCATACCACCGAATGAGAAAAAAGTAACAAGTCAGAGATGAGGATTAAAGTTATCACCACCTTACTATGTGTGTCAGCTGATTACTGAATATCACCACGGGAGCGGGACGTAGCTCAGGCGGTAGAGTGTCCACCTATGAAGTTGTCGGTCATCCTATCAATCCTGCTCAGTGGACCCATTTGCAGTTTGGGTTATTTTCCATTCCAACCAGTGGTCCACAACTGGTTCATCAAAGGCTGTGGTATGTGATGTCCTGTCTGGGAAAGTGTGCATAAAAGACCACTTGCTTGGAAAGAGTAGCCTATGTGGCGGCAGTGGGTTTTCTCCAAAGACATATGTCAGAATGATCATATGTTTGATGTCCAATAGCTGATGATAAAAATCAATGTTCTTTAGAGGTGTCGTTAAATAAAACAAATTTTAATGAATGTCATCATTCTAGTATGAGTGTCACTTCTTTTATTTGCGTGTCAACCTTTGTCGTCCGTCTAATGTGATTGCAAACTTTTCAACAAAAGTGTCATTGTCTAATTAGACCCCTTCCTGATATGATCTTAGATGTTGCCAGGACGTAAAACTCCAACAACCAACCAATCTAATCAGGCAACTTTCTTTCGGTTCGTTGCAACAAGAATACTCAAGAATATTTGCTTTTGGCGTTTTGCGGGATGGTTTTAGTGTGTTTCCACCATATTCACAAGCGGTACCACCACCACCACCACCACCATCACCACCACCACCATCACCACTGCCACCACCACTACCATCACCACCACCATCACCACCACCACCTCCTCCACCACCACCACCACCATCACCTCCGCCACTGCCACCACCACTACCACCACCACCACAACCACCACCACTGCCACTGCCACCGCTACTACCACCACCACCACTACCATTACCACCACCACTTCCACCCCCACTACCACCACCACCACTACCATCCCCACTACCACCACCACCAGCACCACCGCCACCACCACTACCACCACTACCACCACCACTGCCACCACTACTACCACCACCACCATCACTACCACCACCACCACCACTACCACCAGCACCACCACCACCACCACCACTACCACCAGCACCAGCACCAGCACCAGCACCACCACTACCACCACCACCACCACCGCCACCACCGCCACTACCACCACCCACCACCGCCGCCACCACCACTACCACCACCACTACCACCACCACTACCACCACCACCACTGCCACCGCTACTACCACCACCACTACCATTGCCACCACCACCACCTCCACCCCCACCACCACCACCACCACCGCCACCACAACCACCACCACTGCCACCGCTACTACCACCACCACTACCATTACCACCACCACCACCACCACCACTGCCACCACCCCCTCCTCCACCACCACCACCACCACCACCACCACCACCATCACCACCACCACTGCCACCACCACTACCACCACCACCACAACCACCACCACTGCCACCGCTACTACCACCACCACTACCATTACCACCACCACCACCACCACCACCTCCTCCACCACCACCACCACCACCACCGCCACCACCACTACCACCATCACCACCACCTCCTCCACCACCACCACCACCACCACCTCCTCCACCACCACCACCACCATCACCACCACCACCACTACCATCGCCACCACCATCACCACCACCTCCTCCTCCACCACCACCACCACCATCCCACCGCACTGCCACCACCACTACCACCACCACCACAACCACCACCACTGCCACTGCCACTGCTACTACCACCACCACCACTACCATTACCACCACCACTGCCACCACCACCAGCACCACCACCACCACCACTACCACCACTACCACCACCACCACCACCACTACCACCACCACCATCACTACCACCACCACCACCACTACCACCAGCACCACCACCACCACCACCACCACCACCACCACCACTACCACCACCACCACCGCCACCACCACCACTACCACCACCACTACCGCCACCACCACTACCACCACCACCGCCACCACCACTACCACCACCACCGCCACCACCACCACTACCACCACCACCGCCACCACCACTACCACCACCACCGCCACCACCACTACCACCACCACCACCTCCACCACCACCAACCCCCCCACACCACCACCACCGCCACCACCACCACCACCGCCACCACCATCACCACCACCACCACTACCACGAAATTGAAAAAGGTGTATAGGGTCATGAGGTTATGGTTCTTGAAGTTGCATATACTCCAATAACTTTGAGGTTCTGCCATGCTTTAAAAATAAATATATTAGGTTGATAGCTATAATCCATTTTACCTTAAGTTTGCATAGTCCGATGGTTTTGAGTTGTTGTCATTATCTGAGATAAATATAATAGGTTGATCACTATAACTAAGCTATCTTACTTTAGTTTGAAGTAACTTTTATTTTGAATGGCTAACATTTTGAGATATTTGAAGTGTAAACATGCCAAATTAATTGTGGTAAGCACGCCAAAACTCTGACACTTTAACAGCATAGGCTTCTGCAATAACACTAACACAGTAACAGGCTCTCCTATTAAATGCACTTGCCATTCCATTCTATGTGGCAACAAATGCTTAATAAGTGTGTCAGTATCTAAGTTAGATATGTAGAATCAAATCTACGTCAGTGTTTTGGTTTTGAAAATGTGCGTTCATTGGATTATGCAGCTTTAATTTGGAGTCCGTGTACCGATTAGCACGCTGGCACAGAATGCAAGAGATGTGGGTTCGATCCATACTCATGGCGCAATATGCAACCTTTCGCATTTTCACCCCCCACCCCCACGACATATATATATATAGCAAAACCTCTCTAAATCGACCGACCATGGGACCGACTTTAAGTGGTCCATTTAGGGTGATGGTCGGTTTAGAGAGTTACAATATCCTTACAATGGTATTGTTGGGACCCAAATAAAGCGATCAATATAGGGGAGTGGTCGATCTGTGGAGGGGTCCGTATGGAGAGGTTTTACTATATATGCACTTGGGAAAACTTTCTAGCTGACCTAATTTAGCCTGCATGTTCCCTTGCTGCACCCCAAACTGGGGAGCCTCACACATGGGCATGCAAGTGGTAAGATAGAGAGAGAGAAAAAGTGATGTCATTGTGTCGCGTCACGAAGCGTTAAGCTACAGCTTATTGTGACATCACATTCGTGACGTCTTACATGACACTACGCGAAGCGCATGTCCACAATGTTAGGTACATTGTTCAGGCCTAACTAGGCTTAACGCATTAATTCCGCTGCTTTTGATATATATATATCTTTAAATATATATATAGATATATATATATATATATATATATATTGCACTCTCTGCAGAGCTACTTAGCTGACACACATAATCAAGCAATATATCGGAATTATATGTTAAATTTATCTGTTAAATATATATATACATAAGGATTGGGTTATATATGCTGTATAAGCCATTATACGAGTATAATAAAGCCGTAAGCTTCCATCTGCTCCTAAGCCCTAACTGCTGCCTCGGTCATCTACTGGAGGAGCCTATCTATTCACCTACACTTCCATCCTACTCACACTCAGATCCGTTGGGGGGGGGGGGGGGGGGGGCGCCAGCCGTCTGTGCTGATGAAGGAGTATCGGGCTCTGCTTGAGCACATATACTTATAATATGTATGATCTATAACATATTATGCGAATATAAAGATACAAAAGGGAATATTACTTATCATGATGATTATTGTTATACTGCGTAAGATGAAACGCTGTACCGGTGGCGCCATCTCGGCCCATCCTCTCCTCTACCGGATGTTGACCAGTGTCAGTCGCAACATCTAAGGTCATATGAGGACGGGTACCGATTTGTGACAATGCACACTCATGGTGACTTTATAGTGCTGCCCCACCTGGAGACCATACCGCCAGCACCACAACCCGATATCCCATTCAGTCACATTATCCTGATACTGAGCTAACCAGTCCATATCCTATCCTATTAATGCTGAGTGCCAAGCTTGGAAGCGGCAAATATCAATATTGTAAGTCATTGGTTTGACCTGATAGGAAAATGAACTCCTGATCTCCCGCACGGGAGGCCTGCGCTCTACCGATTCGGCCACCTCGTCCGGTGGAGAGTGGCGGGAGGGATGGGTGGGCGGAGGTGGGGGGGGGGGGTATGGCTGGTTGTCAAGTTGGGGGTGGTGATGGTGGTGGTGATTGAGGGGGGAGAGGGGGTTGTTGCGTGCGCAGCTAATGCGCAGCTAATGTGGACTGCATATTATATCTAGTAAGCATGTTCATGATACTTACTGCGCATGCGTCGGGTGCAGCAGTTACGCAAGCACACACACATAGGTCAACATACATCGGGGCGGGCAGAGGGCATAGACACTGTGACTGTCCACGGCGTCAACTTGTTGAGAACATCATTCTGGTCCAGTAGTTGTTGAAGCAGGGGAAATTTCAATCGGGGATGATTGGTCTTCTTCATTCCACTGCTCCTTGCCCTATCCTAATAATGCCGAGAGCCTGGCTAGGTAGCGACAAGAATCAATTGTTAAGTCATTGGTTTGACTCGACCAGGATTCGAACCCACGATTCCACGATCTACCAACACGGGAAGCGGACACTCTAACTCATTCGGCCATCCCGTCATTGAAAAGTAGCCGGGTAATGAGCGACTGCTGAGTAATGGAATGGTTGGTTGGTTATTGGAGGTTTACGTCCTGGCTACATCTAAGGTCATATCATGTTGCTAGGGCATAAAATCCCAACACATGAACAACAATAAATGATAATCCGCCTTCCTCTATGTATCACCACTTGCCAGATTTGTTTGCTGTCTAGTATGTGTCATAAATATTAGACAGATATTTATAATAAATAAGCAGATATGTCCAGATGTGGAAATGGAACTACGAAACATGGAACTACCACTTCTCCAACTCCAAATGATTTACTCTGATTGTCAAATAGTCCATTTGATGATTTTATATAATTGAATCTATGCAAAACATCATGGTTGGTTGGTTGTTGGGAATCTTATGTCCTGGCAACATCTCTAAGCTCATATCAAGAAGGGTACCGACTTGTGACAGCGTGCACTCATGGCGACTTTATAGTGCTGCCCTACTGGGAGACCAGGCCACCAGCACCATGACCCGATATCCCACTCAGTCACATTATCCTGATACTGAGCTAACCAGTCCCTGACCTATCCTATTAAATTGTAATGGAACAATGTGTTATTATTATTCCTCCATATGTGCTTTGGTTGAGTCCCCCCACCACCACCCCCACCCTCTGTTGAAGCTGAATGTATTCAGGTGGCCCCCTTGCGCCTCCCACACAGGAGGATTTCTTCTTTTATATATATATATATATATATTATATATATTCCTGTGTAGCACCTAACTATTTATCCGGAAACCTAATTATCCGGAAACTGATTATCTATGACCTCAGTTCATATCAACCTGACACAATTCAACCTAACTGACACTCCTTTAGTCATCTACTGGTCGGGCCTTCTGCCTCGCCTGGTGGCGTCGCCTGCTGCTTCCTCCTCGCCTGGCTCTGCCTCACGCCTGTACCACTCGCTTCTGATATATATATGAGTCAGCCTCACGAAAATGGGCCAATCAGTGGTCAAGTGAAGATGTCGGCGTCACAATTCTTAAAAGTGTAGTGTATTTCTTTGTTTCATATTAAATTATCCTAGAAACAAATAAGGTTGTTGTATTTTCTCGACCTTTACATTCAGTATAAATTTAAGGACTTTCCAACATCTCTGTCAATGCTAAACTATAATTATACCGATCGACGCTGACATCCAATGATCGACGCCGACAACTTTAACAGATGTCGGGGTCACAATTCTTAAAGTGTCGTGCATTTCTTTGTTTTATATTAAATTATCCTAGAAACAAATAAGGTTGTTGTATTTTCTCGACCTTTACCTTCAGGATAAATGTTAAGACTTTCCAACACCTCTGTCAATGCTAAATTATAATTATACCGATCGACGCCGACATCCATGCTCGACGCCAACAAATTCCACCAATTGGCCTCTTTTCGTGATCCTGACCCAGATATATATATATATATATGAGTGTGTGTGCACTGTATAAGCAATTATATGAGAATAATTATCTGTAAACTGATTACCCATGAACTGTGTCTTTTGTTGACACCAAAATGACACTACACAACTAATGACTCAACTATTGAAGCGACTGGTCAGGCCTCTTGCCTCGCCTGGTGCTGCCACCTGGCATATTCAGCTATCCTGGCTCTGTTTCATGCCTGTAGCACTCGCTCAAAAATTATATGTATATAGATATACATAGTTAATATGTAGTGTGTGTTATTTGTGTGGCATAATCTGTGGCTGCATCTGCACAGCCTCGCTTTAGTTAGGCATATTGGTGTTTCACATCCTAGCACCATTTAAGGACGTGACAGTGCCCATCAATGGCTGGAAGATCAGTGCCTCGGCGCTGAAGAATGACTTTGTTCGGAGTAATAAACATTGGTTTTACTCGGCGAGGGTTTGAAACCGGTATCGTAATATATTTCACGTGACCTACATTGGCAAAGTGTCACGGTAATAATATCGGAGTTTCTGACCCACTGGGATTCCGCACCCCTGACACCATGATACAATATCCCACTCAGTCACATTATCCAGAAACTGAGCCAACCAGTCATTGCCCTATTTTAGTAACACCGGATGCCAAGCACTCTAGCGGCAAATATCCATTTGATAAGATTTTGTCTCAGCCGGAGATTTAACCCACGACCTCCCGGATGGGAAGTGGGTGCTCTACTCAATCGGCCATCTCGTCAGATTGCATGACCTTGTTTGGTGTGGTCATGTGTCATGCATGACTGGTCATCTACTGACATGTTACATGCTCACCCACAGCAGGCCTACCTCCAAATTCACAGCAATCCTCATTCTGGTATGACCTTCAATATTGCTAGGGCGTAAAACCCAAAGAAACATGATTGATTGACAAGTCGGTAGCTGTTCTGATATGACCTTAGATGTTGCTAGGGTGTAACATTATAACAAACAAACAACTGTAATGCTATGAGTATAACGGGTTGGGTTTTTTAAAGGTAAAATAATGAATTTAAAGTAGGTGTTGTTTGTACTTCAAGATGCATAGTTGGTGAAACTGATAAACTCGGATGGAATCGGCTCCTGAATGATCGCTGGGAAGTGGAAAGGTGCAGGATCTATGCATTTAGGTGTTGGCTATGTCCTCAAGAGGCAACCACTGAAACCCAAGTCACGTAATTACCAACCAGATACCACCAGGCACCAGACTATAGACTATGGCATCGAGATTATAGAGTATAGTATATACAGCTGTAGATCCAGCCGTCAAGAAAGTGCTAACAAAATTCATTTTGAATTAAAACATGGGGGAGGGGGGGGGGGGGGACTCTACAAATCGTCGTCTGCTCTCTCAAAAACAAAGATCTTGCTAATTTTTAATTAAAATAGGGAAAGAAATCCCCACAAATTGTCGTCTGCTCTATCAAAATAAAACAGAAAACAAATCCCAGAAATGATCGTCTGCTCTATCAAAATAAAACAGATCTTCCTATTTTTCCGAAAAAACCCCAACAAATTGTCATCTGCTCTATCAAAATAAAACATATCTTGCTATGACTTATAAGTATATCTATTTTTTAATTGTCTGTATGCCGCGGTTATAAATATTCACTGAATGCAGTAATATGTGTATGTGACACTAAATGTCGTCTGCTCTAACCTCAATCGCAACTAGCAGATGTCACATTCACATTATGGCAGAAAATAGGAGTTAAAAAGGCATCACATTTTCTTGGTCTGTTGGTCTATAGATGGGTCAGCAGCTAGCGTGTGCATGCTATGGAATGCCGGGAACCAGTCAATATGCATTTACATTGTGCTGTAGACAGCCAGACAGGTAGACAAACGAGGCAAGCTGGAAGGCTGGACCCAGACTGCGTAAAACGCCCATGGCTGTCGTCTGAGCCCCCCCCCCCCCGCCACCCCCACCCCACCACCCCTCTCCCCACCTTGACTTTCAAACCCAACTGGGGCCATATGCATGGAGCGGTGTTAGCGAACCAAAATGCGTTTAGGGCGGGATTTCTGGTTTAGCGCCGAAAAGTCGCTATGCATGGAGCAGTGTTAGGACAACACGCAAGTTTAAAATCGGAGATTCTAACACCTGCCCCTAGCAGGTTTACAGGCGGTGTTAGTGTTAGGTTAGGGCCAAATCTATTCAATTCTATCATATTTAACAGAATTACATACGCAATAAGTGAAATTTCATCAAATTACCCCTAAAATCGAAGCCATATTAACGCTGCAGCTAAATCGGCGGCAATATTAATATTGTCGAATCGACGAATGTAAACTAAACAAATCGCCACTGTTGCCGAATCGGCGGCGATATTGTCAGAATGCAGTGCTCGCCGGGAACAGGCTCACCAGTAACAAGGGTTGCTGGTTCACGGTGTGTGGAGAAGGCAACCACCGCACTGGCGGCAATACATTAGGCCCAAATTTATTCAATGCTATCATATTTAACAGAATTACATACTCAATAAGTGAAATTTCAGCAAATTAACCCTAAATTCGAAGCGATATTAACACCGCCGATTTAGCGGCGATGATAGTAATATTGTCGAATCGACGAATGTAAGCAAAACAAATCGCCGCCAAATCGGCTGCAATATTGGGAAATAGCGGTGCTCACCGACAACAGGCTCAGAGGGATTTCCCAAATCTATAAATAAATTCATATTTAGCTAATGTGAAGCGTTTAGGCGCCCATGCATATGGCATGACATACTTCGCGACGCCCCTGATAACTGGTGATAGCTACCCTGTGTTAGATGGTTAACACCACACGCCGCTAACACTGCTCCATGCATATGGCCCCTGGGCCCGTATGCATGATGCAGTGTTAGCTTACACTCGGGTTTGTTTGCGCTAACACCGCTCCTTCCGTACTGAGTTTTCGCTGCTAACCTAGAAATCCCCGCCAAAACCAGTTTTGGCTCGCTAACACCGCATCATGCATACGGGCCCTGGTCTCTACCATGTACATTTCCCAGCGTTCATGTAAAGTTACCTTGGATAATGTGACTGAGTGGGATATTGTGTCATGATGCCAGGGGTGCGGAATCCCAATGGGGCAGAAAACCGTGTAGTTCTTAAATTTGCTCACATGCTAATAGCTATGTGTTATTGCAAATACATTCAAACCTATCTAAATCGACCGACCTTGGGACCGACTTTAACTTTAAGTGGTCCATTTAGGGAGGTGGTTGGCTTAGTGAGTATGGTTACTATGGTATTGTTGGGACCCAAATAAATCGATCGATATAGAGGAGTGGTCGATCTGTGGAGGTGGTCGAGTATAAAGGTTTTACTGTAGTTATGTGAGGTATATAGTACTTATGCAAATATTATTCATGTATGTAATTCTCCTGCTTTGTTATTATCTTGTTCTATCCACTGCATCTACTCCCCCGTCCTGATATGACCTTAGATTTTGCTAGGACGTAAAACAACAACAAACAAACAAACCAACAAGCATCTACTCCTATAACCTCCTTTGATATGTTCTTGGGTAGTCTAGGTTACTGGAGGTGGGGGTGCAGCCTGGAGAGCTAGTGGTCTGCCATCAAGCAACGCCCCTAACTCCCCTCCGGCCCTCCAGGTGGTGCCTCACCCCCTTACCATCTGCCTATTTCGCCTCCGATTTTAATTAATACATGTAATATGTTGCCAAATGGTTATATTAACCATGGCTGTACTCTAATTCAATCCTAATAGCCAAACCTGTTAGAGCTATAGCAATTGAAAGGTGAGTCACCATTGCAACCGTCCACTCAACTTTTGTAAACAGCCACTTATGGGGCTGTCACACTACGACGTAACGACGTCAACGTAGGGAGAACGTGAAGAACGTTGAACTTCTCGGCGTAGTATGCAAATTTGGGCACAAGTTGAACGTGGATGCAGCGTAGTGGACGAGAACGTAACGTTGGTAAAGCGTAGTGATACCGTCAATGACCGAGAGAGGACAACGTCACTACGCTCACGGAACGTTATGAACGTTATTCCATCGCCATAAGAACGTTACATGACGTTAGCTATGTCATGAGACGTTGAACGTACGTTGAATGCACGTTCTCCTGACGTTCTCCTGACGTTCTCCTGACGTTCTCCTGACGTTCTCGTGACGTTATCCTGACGTTCCCATTAAGCCTCGTAGGCTTTTGCACTTGGTTTAATGTGGGTCAACGTAGTGGAACGTAGTGGAACGTAGTGGAACGTAGTGGAACGTAGTGAGCAGCGTTGAAATAACGTCCGTTTAACGTCATTGACGTTCACTGAACGTGAACAGAACGTAGGGCGAACGTAAACCCTTACGTTCGACCTACGTCGAAAGTTTTGAACATGTCCAAAACCTTGACGTAACTCGACGTAACACGACGTAATGTGACGTAGCTCGACGTCATTCTAACGTCATTTTGACGTCATCATGACGTAACCCAACGTCATGACGAAAAATGACCACGTTAGGCTCACGTTGGCTTGTTACGTCGTAGTGTGACAGGGGTATTACATGGTCGGAAACCACGAGGTGCGACACAGTAAGTGTCCTGATTGGTGGACGCAGGTGGTAAAGCTACGAACATCAACATGGCAGACAGCACCACGTGACCTCTTGAAGTAGGACACTGCCTCCAAATGACGATGGGTGGGTCGCAGTCCTTGATTGACGATTGACCGGCTCATCATTGCCACTGAGAGGCCAGCCCCATTTTTGGCACAAAGGAAAGCAAATTCCTTGGTCCTGGGACTGACAGGTTTAGTGTAACTATCTGTTCTAGTTGAAAAGAACAACAACATGTGTGTGTGGGGGGGGGGGGGGGGGGCAGGAAAACGTTGTTTGGTTCAGAGTTAGCGCTGTATATTGTATATTGACAAAAAATATATAATTTGATTAGTTTAATGGGAAAATTGTAAATATTGATACTATTGACAAATAGGTGGAGACGTGTGAGCAAGAGAGAGACAGAGAGAGAGAGAGACAGAGAGAGAGAGCGAGAGAGAGAGAGAGAGAGAGAGAGAGAGAGAGAGAGAGGGAAAGAAAGAATGAGAGAAATAGTGAGCAAGGCGAGGGTATGCAGAATAGGGGGAGGGGGGGGGGATTATTTGTCCACATAACCTGGTCAGTTGTGAACACTGCTATGATTACTGATTATTGATGTTGGCTTTGTTATCTCTGGCTCCTTGGAGAACCTTTTAAATAAATGTATTTGAGGATACAAAGTTGTACCCTTAGAAAGTCTAAGGAATTTTACCCATTTTGCCCTCTGGCAAAAACCACGGGAAGGAGAGGGAGAATTGTGAATATGGGCACAACTACTACTGTGATCATTGAATGGGAAGATGTGGAGAGAGAGAGAGACAGAACGAGAGAAAGAAAGAAAAGGAAAGTGAGGAAGAAATCAAAAAGAAAGAAAGAAAATGAAAGGTGGGGTGTGAAGGAAAGGGGAAAGGAGAAAACAGCAATCAAAGTGAGTTTGACCAAGGCGATCATTCACAGGAAGTCACAAGTTGCTGACGCTGGTTCCTGAAGGCACGGGTCTGTGCATACACGAAGAGGTTGGGAAGAAGTGGAAGTTGGGTGTGGAGAGGGGAGGCGTGTGTGTGTGGAAGGGGGGGGGGTTGTCTATGGAGTCGCCGGCTGATGCCTGCAAAAAGCCGTTGCAACACGGCCCAGGTTTGTATTGGGCGAGACGGTGGTGTGTAGAGAAGGGATTACACCTCCCAGCTGTGTGCACGCCAGCAACCAGTGAAATGTGGACAGGGCAGAGCAATGTGGACACTGGGGACCAGTGTAATGTGAACAGCAGTGTGCACACTGGGGACCAGTGTAATGTGAATAGCTCTGTGCATGCCAGCAACCGGCGAAACATGGACAGGGCAGAGCAGTGTGCACACGGGGACCAGTGTAAAGTGGACAGTAGTGTGCACACTGGGGACTGGTGTAATGTCAATAGCTGTGTGCATGCCAGCAACCAGTGAAACACGGACAGGGCAGTGCAGTGTGCACACTGGGGACCAGTGTAATGTGAACAGCAGTGTGCATACTGGGGACCAGCGAAATGTAAATAGCTGTGTGCATGCCAGCAACCAGCGAAACATGGACAGGGCAGAGCAATGTGCACATTGGGGACCAGTGTAAAGTGGACAGTAGTGTGCACACTGGGGACCAGTGTAATGTGCACAGCAGTGTGCACACTGGAGATCTGTGTAATGTGAACAGTTGTGTGCACGCCAGCAACCAGCAATATGTGGACAGGGCACAGCAGTGTGCACCCTGGGAATCAGTGTAATGTGCACAGCAGTGTACAAACTGGGGACCAGTGTAATGTGCACAGCTGTGTGCACCCTAGGGACCAGTGTAATGTACACAGCAGTGCACACACTGGGGGCTAGTGTAATGTGCATAGTACTAGTAGTGTGCACACTGGGGACCAGTGTAATGTGCACAGCAGTGTGCACACTGGAGACTAGTGTAATGTGCACAGCAGTGTGCACATTGGGGACCAGTGTAATGTGAACAGCTGTGTGCACACCAGCACCAGCAGAACATGGACAGGGCATAGCAGTATGGGCCGTGGGGACCAGTGTACCTGGACAGCAGTGTACACACCGGGAACCTGTGTAACATAGACAGCAGTGGCACACTGGGGTGGGGACCAGTGTAACGTGGGCATCACTGCGTGCACCGGGACCAGCGAAACAAGCGCAGCAGTGTGCACACCGGGGACCAGTGTAACATTTGTCATCACTGTGCGCACCTGGACCAGCGCTACACGCACAGCAGTGTGCACACCGGGGAACAGTGTAAGATCTGTCATCACTGTGCGCACCGGGACCAACGCGACAAGCGCAGCAGTGTGCGCGCCGTACCAGCTCAATGTGGACAGACGACCGGCCGCGCGCTGTGTAAGAATTGTCGTCTGCTCCCTCTCCTCCCCACCCACACCCACACTACACACACTACACACACCCACTGCACACACAATGCAGACGTCCCGGTACACGCCGGGAACGTGCCGGGCCGTGCCAGTGGCCGGACACGCCGTCAATCAGAACCTTCCAGACTGTCCCACCGGTAAAGCCTTCCCTTAACGGGCCCAGCTTTACTAACTCGTCACCTCTACTTACAGTCCAGCTTCACTAACTCGTCACCGAGCACCCAGCATCCTCAGCGAATTTTGTTTTAAAGTTGCATACGTCAGTCTAAAGCATAACTTCATCAGAATCAAAGCACTTATCTAGATTTTATTCTACATATCCAACTGACATACAACTTACTAGTGCACTTATTAAAGTTGCATAGTCCGATGAAATATCAAATTTTCAAAACCAAACCAATTATCTAGATTTGAATTTACATATCTAACTTAGATACTGATGCACTTATTAAGCATTTGTGTCTGCGTAGAAGGCAATACTGAGTCAATTTAACAGAACCTGTTAGTGCAGAAGTCTATGGTGTCAGAATGTTGGCAAGCTTGCCAAAACTAATTTTCCATGTTTACACTCAAAATATCTCAAAAGTTTACCATTTAAAATAAAAGTAAACTTTGAACTAATGTAAAGTAGATACTAGTGATCGATCTAATATATTTATCTCAGAAAAAATACAGAAATTCAAAACGCTCGGACTATGCAACTTTAAACCTTTTTTCATTTTAATTTTTATATGTTTAACAAGGTGTACTAAACCAATGTACTACTAATAGCACCTGTTACTGCTGAAGCTTATGGTGTCAGAATGTTGATGTGCTTGCCTGTGTAACCCTGGCGCTCGGCATTATTATATTAGGATAGTGCAAGGACTGGTTTGCTCAGTGTCAGTGTCAGGATAATGTGACTGAGTGGGATATCAGGTCATGGTGTCGGCTAGGTCGCCCAGTGGTGCAGCACTATAAACTCACCATGAGTGTGCACTGTCAAAAGTCGGTACCCATCCTGATATAACCTTAGATGTTGCCAGGATGTAAAACTCCAACAACCAACTAACCAATCCAACAACAAACCCAGTGGGGCAGAACTATAAAGTCACCATGAGTGTGCACTGACACAAGTCGGTACCCATCCTAATATGACCTTAGATGTTGCCAGGATGTAAACCTCCAACAACCAACAACCAATCCAACAACCAATCCAACAACCAATCCAACAACCAATCCAACAACCAATCCAACAACCAAAC
This sequence comes from Branchipolynoe longqiensis, assembly GCA_030323885.1. Lineage (NCBI taxonomy): Eukaryota > Metazoa > Annelida > Polychaeta > Phyllodocida > Polynoidae > Branchipolynoe > Branchipolynoe longqiensis. Next base: position 25,781,633 of record CM059194.1, read on the forward strand.
AAACAACCAATCCAACAACCAATCCAACAACCAATCCAACAACCAATCCAACAACCAATCCAACATCCAACCACAACCAATCCAACAACCAATCCAACAACCAATCCAACAACCAATCCAACAACCAATCCAACAACCAATCCAACAACCAATCCAACAACCAATCCAACAACCAATCCAACAACCAATCCAACAACCAATCCAACAACCAATCCAACAACCAATCCAACAACCAATCCAACAACCAATCCAACAACCAATCCAACAACCAATCCAACAACCAATCCAACAACCAATCCAACAACCAATCCAACAACCAATCCAACAACCAATCCAACAAATCCAAATCCAACAACCAATCCAACAACCAATCCAACAACCAATCCAACAACCAATCCAACAACCAATCCAACAACCAATCCAACAACCAATCCAACAACCAATCCAACAAACCAATCCAACAACCAATCCAACAACCAATCCAACAACCAATCCAACAACCAATCCAACAACCAATCCAACAACCAATCCAACAACCAATCCAACAACCAATCCAACAACCAATCCAACAACCAATCCAACAACCAATCCAACAACCAATCCAACAACCAATCCAACAACCAATCCAACAACCAATCCAACAACCAGTCCAACAACCAGTCCAACAACCAGTCCAACAACCAGTCCAACAACCAGTCCAACAACCAGTCCAACAACCAATCCAACAACCAATCCAACAACCAGTCCAACAACCAATCCAACAACCAATCCAACAACCAATCCAACAACCAATCCAACAACCAATCCAACAACCAATCCAACAACCAATCCAACAACCAATCCAACAACCAATCCAACAACCAATCCAACAACCAATCCAACAACCAATCCAACAACCAATCCAACAACCAATCCAACAACCAATCCAACAACCAATCCAACAACCAATCCAACAACCAATCCAACAACCAATCCAACAACCAATCCAACAACCAATCCAACAACCAATCCAACAACCAATCCAACAACCAATTCAACAACCAATCCAACAACCAACCCAGTGGGGTAGTACTATAAAATCGCATGAGTTTGCACTGTCACAAGTCGGTACCCATCCCGATATGACCTTAGATGTTGCCAGGACGCAAAACTCCACCAACCATCCAAGATGTTACTGTGTTAGTACACTGGCGCAGGGCTGCTGATGAGGTGCTAATCCCCAGCGTTTGGACAGTCTATGAGTATGACTAGGTTTAAGCCCGGACGCCGGGCACTACCGCCATTTTATCGTCTGCGCGGACAAATGTCGTCTGCTCGCAATGAAATCCACGAAACGAACATTTGTTTCCATTGAAAGTAACCTATTTCTAATATGGAATTAATCTGCGGACATTAATATATATCTACTGTGGATCAGTGTTCTTTGACAGTGGTACAAATGGGGTTTAACTGTATCTTTGTAAGCACCCTCTCACTGTCAGTTTCTCTAATCTCATTGTGTGGAAAGGGTTAACGTAATGAGACGGTCCCCAGGCTGAGATTACTACAGATATTGTCTGCGCCTAATTAGGAACAGCGGAAGCTGATTAGAAGAAATATTCATGCCATAAATATATGTAGTTAGTTCAGACTGCCCGCCCTGCTGTAAGTACGACTCACACTTTTGAGATGGCGAGAGGTAGAGTGTGGTAGAGGCAATCATTACACCCGTATTCACCTCGTCTATCTATTACTCCTACACTCACGTGACATTGTTATTTTGGAGGAGTTAATGATTTAATTTTCGTTAGGCGTGTCCAAAGTCTTTAAATTTTTCATTGTCAGTTTCTTGAATGAAGACCAGACGTTATGGCCGGATGGGATGAGGCCCGATTCCCGCGCGGCTACTCCTAGGTTCGAACCCCGGCCGAGGCATTGCAATGACCTAAAATGTCGAACTAGTCACTGCCTATGTTGGCACCCTGCATCGCTACGATTTGGGGAGTGGGACGTAGCTCAGACGGTAGAGTGTCCACCTGTGAAGCTGTGGGTCATCCTATCGACCCTACTCAGTGGAACCATTTGCAGTTTGGGCTATTTTTGGTTCCAACCAGTGGTCCACAATTGGTTAATCAAAGGTTGTGGTATGGCCTGTCCTGTCTGTGGGAAAGTGCATATAAAAGAACCCTTGCTGCTTATCGGAAAGAGTAGCCTGTGTGGCGGCAGTGGGTTTCCTCCAAAGAAATATGTCGGATTGACCAATGTTTGAAGTCCAATAGCCGATGATATGAAATCAATGTGCTCTACAGGCATCGTTAAATAAAACAAACGTTTGACTACGATTGGACATGGTGTAGTGGACTGAGTAAGGTCAATAGACCTTTTTTTGCGGAGCATGCACATTTAGTTGTTACACACCGCTTTAGGTCTGTCCGTTACAATCAGAAGGAAGGTTGACGGTTGAAATAGTCTATAAGACCTTTTCCCCACAGAGCATCTTCACAATGAGCTGCAAGTTCAACCCCCATTACTTCTTCCATTGCCATCAGAGGGGGGCGGGTTGGTGGTGGGAATCTTCTATGAGACATTTTCAAGCGAGCATTGCGTACAGTGAGTGGCTACACAATTTATTTCTTCTAGAAGGATTTGTTCTATTGCAATGTTTTGTAATTTAATTGCATTTATACTACATGGGTCATATATAATATATATATATATGAGTAAGCCTCACGAAAACGGGCCAATCGGTGGTCAAGTGAAGATGTCGGCGTCGCATTTCTTTGTTTCATATTAAATTATCCGAGAAAAAATCAGGTTGTTTTATTTTCTCGACCTTTACATTCAGGATAAATTTAAAGACTTTCCAACACCTCTGTCAATGCTAAATCATAATTATACCGATCGACTCTGACATCCAATGATCGACGCCGACAACTTTAACAGATGTCGGCATTACAATTCTTAAAGTCTCATGCATTTCTTTGTTTTATATTATATTATCCTAGAAACAAATCAGGTTGTTGTATTTTCTCGACCTTTACATTCAGGATAAATTTTAAGACTTTCCAACACCTATGTCAATGCTCAATTATAATTATACCGATCGATGCCGACATCCATGCTCGATGCCGACAACTTCCACCAATGGCCTATTTTCGTGATCCTGACCCATATATTATATTGCATCGAAACAACTTGCCTGTTAATGTTATATATATGGATATAACACACATGTGGCTTAGAATATAGATGCAATTTAATTACTCAACATATACATATATATATATATATATATGTATACAGTCAAACCAACAACTGGTTAGCTCAATGTCAGGATAATGCAACTGAATGGGATATCGGGTCAGAGTGCCAGTGGCCTGGTCTCTTAGTGGGGCAGCACTATAAAATCACAATGAGTGCATGTTGTCACAAGTCAGTACCATCCGGATGTAACCTTAGATGTTGCTAGGGCATAATTCCCCAACAAATAAACAACACTAAACAATAATCCGCCTTCCTCTATGCATAACCGCTTGCCAGATTGTTTGCTGTATAGTATGTGCCATAAGTATTAAACAGATATTCATAATATATAAGCATATTTGTCAAGAGGTGGAAGTGGAACTACTAAACAAGGAAGGGTGTGTGTGGCTGTGGGTGTGTGTGTGCAAACGATTTACTGTGATTGTCGAATAATCCATCTGCTGATTGTTTTGAATCTATGCAAAACGTCATGTAATAGATCTTTTCTGTGGAGTTCTTAACATTGCTATGAGGGTTGTGAAAATTCTCTGCAAGACAATTTTTCATAGAATTTGATATACAGTGAATTGTTGTCAACAACACTATTTTTCCATTACAATCAGAAGGCAGAATAGTAGTGGAAATCGGTTTAAAAAAAATTAGACTCTGCACTTACAGCTGCATAGTCCGATGAAGGAATCAAATTTTCAAACCTAAACCACTCACTTAAATTTAATCATACGTATGAAACATAAATTTTGGGCACTTATTATAATATTAAGCATATTTTGCTACATAGAAGGGGATAGGTACTAAACCAAGTAATAGAAGCTGTTACAGTACAACCCCGTTAAACCAACCTTGGTTAAACCAAACGATCGGTTAATCCAAACTTTTTTCGGCGGCCTGACAAAATACTACCATTTATCATATAAAAAAGCTTGTTAAACCAATGTCGGTTAATCCAAATTATCGGTTAATTCAAACAAAATTGTCGATCCCAGGCCACTTCTTGTATGGTTAAACTTTCATGTGGTTATAAGGTCATCTGAGACTTTTTTATATGATAAATGGTAGTATTTTGTCAGGCCGCCGAAAAAAGTTTGGACTAACCGGAGCTGGTTTAACGGGGATTATACTGTATATACATAAAAAACAATAATTATATTCATAATGCACCCGCGTTTTTGCCAAAGCCAAGTCAAAGTCGGAGCCAAAGCTCGGTTAAACCAATGATCGGTTAATCCAAACAAATTTCTAGGGTCCCTTCAAGTTTGGTTTAATGGGGTTATACTGTATTGCTGAAACAAACAAAACGACTTGTGCTGTCTACCAAAGATATAGTGACCTTTTCAAGCACAAATGTTTCTGTAAATTTAGAATTTTAATAAATGTTCGTCGACTGTGAATGTTGTCGGGCTATGAATTGTGGATGTTACCCAGTAACATAAGCAATAGTTATCACGCTACCCCCGGAATGGACAGTAGTGAGGGTTCGAATCCCGCTCTAGGTGCAATATTTCCCAGTCTCACCCCACCCCCCACCACACTACTCCTGTACTATTATACTATTTGTAGTTGATTGTGTGCTTTCACATTCTGTGTAAAAGCGATGGCCTGATAATAAATAATATGACATAATAAGATTTGAACACTTCTCGCTGTGATTATGGCCATTTCTGCCTTTGCTGCCGACACAGCATTAAGCAATCACCACTAACTATACTTTCCCAATTCATTCCTCTATTTCAATCCTGCTACCACCGTATCAGTCTGCCCAAATTTCTAGAAGTATGGCATGCCTTTGTAATGACACATAGCTATACTGTAGCAAATATGGACACATAAAATAGAAGACAAGATAGCAGCTAAAGCCCCAGTCACACTATGGTTTGCACCCGCTTGCGACCATTTTGCGACCACTTTGGACCAAAGAACCCACAGTCACCTTCTCTTTCGACTAAAGCAATGGTCACCGACCTCTGAGTCACCATTTTGATCGCAAGGACGTTTTTAGTGTGGCACTGGTAGCTGCAACCTCCTTGCGACCAAAATGGTCGCAAGGAGGTCAGCGACCACTGAGGACCACTTTGCGACAACTTTGTGACCAGTTTGCGACAACTTGCGACCAAAGAAAACTCACATGGGACAATATGGGATGCAATTGAAAGCAACGCGCATAATACCGCAGTCATACTACTCCTTGCGACCATTTTGTGACCACTTTGTGACTATTTCGCGACCTTTTTGTGACCAACCATTTTTGTTGTCGCAAAGTGTTCGCAAGCAGTAGTGTGACTGGGGTATTATTATGCGCGTTGCTTTCAATTGCACCATTATATATCACGCCCATGTGGGTTTTTTGGTGTGAACCTTGGGGAAAGGCCGTGGCTTGGGGGTGTGTGTGGGTGTGTGGGTGTGGGTGTCAAAGATCAACTCCGTTCAAGGGGTCGCCATTTTGGCTGCTGGGTTTGTCTAATATGGGCACACAAAGTGGTTCTAAGCGGCATTTTGGCGCCCTGGAACCAACCCGTCATTAGTGGCGTTTTGTGTGGGGGTAGGGGCAGGGGGGGGGGAGAGGATGACTGGGGGGGGGAGGGGGAAGGGTGTTAGTGGAGGGGGAGGGGGAGGGGCGAGGGGTGGGGGAGGGAAGGGGCAGAGTGTGTGTGTGTGGGGGGGGGCGTGGGCCGTCTTCACGTAGTACTTAGCGTGTAATGATGGACGTTCGAAACGCCTCGTAAAAAGCGCGAAAACTTCAAAGCCGAAAGTCGTCTGCTGACGGCGGTGATGCCGTTCGTGAAAGAATGCGTAGCTCTGACCAGACCGACTCGTCAGTCGTTAGGACAGTCGGGTTGGCAACAGATTTATTTGTTTGTTTGCCTGTTCGCCTTGTTTCTTTTTAGTTTTATCTCCTAGCAACGTTGGAGGTCATATTAGGACGGGTGGAGCCTACCGACTTACGACATAGTACGCGGAACATACGCGGTGACCGAATCGATAAGTGATGGCTTCTCGAGCGGAATGTTGGGATTCGTAATCCCGGCTGAATTAAACCGATGTCTTAAAAAATTGATGCGTGTTGCTACCTAGCCTGGCGCTTGGAATTTCTAGGAAAGGGCAAGGACTGGTTTGCTCAGTATCAGGATAATGTGACTGAGTAGGATATTGGGTTATGGTACTGGTGGCCTGGTCTCCCAGTGGGGCCGCACTATAAAAGCATCCTGAGTGCACACTGTCACAAATCGCTACCCATCCTGATATGACCTTTGATGTTGCCAGGACGTAAAACTCCAACAACCAACCAACTATCGATGATAGTTTGATGTTGTTTTGGGGGAGTTTTCAGTCGCATTGATGTGCTGAAGGCTGCAAATCTGCAGCACTGTATGGGCAATGCTGAAAGTGGTCCCATGTGGTCGGGCGTTGGCTTCTGATGGGTAGTAGTCAGAGAAATGGGGATGGGGGAGGATGAAGGAAAAGGGCAGCCTAAGACCCCAACCAGTCCTCTGAGAGGGCCGGGGTAGGCTGGGTGGTTGGTGTAGTTTTACGCCCCAGTAAGATCCTAGGCCATGCCAGCATGTGCACCGACTTGTGACAACGCACACTCATGGTGACTTTATAGTGCTGCCCCACTGGGAAATCAGACCACCGGCACCATGACTTGATGTCCCACACAGTCACATGTGCGCCAAGTCCCTGTCCTGAACTCATAACACCAAGCGCTGAGCCGCAACAGGTACCTATTTTATAAGTCATTGGTTTGATTCGACCAGGATCCAAACTTCAGTCCCTCCAGATTCACCGTTATGCAGAGTAAGTCCGGCCAAGGCCAGAGGAAGAAGTGAAGTGAGGATGGAATTAGTTAGGCAGTGGGTGGGGTTACCTGTTAGTTGTTAGTGAAAATTAGTGGTTAGTTGCTAGTGGTGTCAAGTCAGGTATGGGGACGAGGTGGGGCCTGCTAGTCCTTGGTGTCAGGGTCTGGGCGACCAACAGCATTGATGATATCTGCATTCTGGCATTAGAAGCGAGCAAGTCTGTTCCGGGATGACTTGAAAATCATGGAGAGGATGGCCAGAGCAGCACTATTGTCACTGAGTTGGTGGTCAGAGTCCTACATGAATTCACTGATGGCAGATCTGTCGACGGCGCCATCGATGATAGTCGGTTGAAAAAATCTAGTTTGGCGCTGATTGTCGGTGTGGTTAAAGCAATGGAATCTCACTAACACCCGTGAGGTGATATGAAGTGTGTGTGTGTGTGGGGGGGGGGGGGGGGGGGGGGGGTGACCACTGCGTGTCCTCTTGGTCATCATAAGACCGCCGCCTGCCGCTCACCAGGGGGCGTCCGTGGCCTGGGGCCCTCTCTGTAGTTAAACTTCACTTTAAAGAGATGTGGTTCGTTGATCACACACTGGGCACATCTAGAACCTAGTATAGTCTAGTCTAGTCTAGTCACGGGCTGGCTCAAATAACCCGCTGGTTGCTACTCAAATAATCGGCTCAGTGCATGTATTTTGTGTGATTGCCTTGGCCTTTGGCCAGCCATTCTCCAGCGATGAGAATCGGACGCACTGTAATACCCCTGTCACACTACGATGTAACAAGCAAACATAAGCCTGACGTGATCATGTTTCGTCATTACGTTGACGTATGTTGGGTTATGTTATGATGACGTCAGAATGATGTTAGACTGACGTCGAGCTACGTCACGTTACGTCGTATTATGTCACCGCGCGTCAAAGTTTTGAACCTGTTCAAAACTTTTGACGTAACTTGAACGTAAGGGTTTACGTTCGCCATACGTTCTGTACACGTTCGGCAAACGTCAATGATGTTAAACTGACGTTAGTCAAACGCTGCTCACTACGTTCAACTATGTTCCACAGGTTGACCCACATTAAACCCGGTGGAAACGTCCACGCGGCATAATGGGAACGTCAGGAGAACGTCAGGAGAACATCAGGAGAATGTACGTTCAATGCACGTTCAACATACGTTCAACGTTTAGCCACCGTGTCATGACGTATGTAACATCACATAACGTAGTTCTGGTGAACGAATAATGTTCATAACATTCCGTGAGCATAATGACGTTGTCCTCTCTCGTTGAATGACGGTATCATTACGCTTTACCGACGTTACGCTCTGGTCAACTACGCTGCATCCACGTTCAACTTGTGCCCAAATTTGCATACTATGCCGAGAAGTTCAACGTTCTTCATGTTCTCCCTACGCTGACGTTGTTATGTCGTAGTGTGACAGGGCCTTAATGGAATAATAGTATAGCCTTACATTTCCACATATTTGCTCATCCTGAGCAAGACCCTATATTGTAGAGAACCGGGGGAAAACCACCACCACCACCAACCACCCGTACTCCTGGACTGTTTGAAACTACTTAAAAAGATGAAGGCTAGATATGGCAACTCTTTTTAAAATAGCGCTAAATAATTATGTAAATTCTGAAACTTTCTTCAAGTTAACATTATCTCACTGAACGTAAATTGGATATGTATGAACGATCAAATCTCGCAAATCGCTTTGGTTTAGAAAATGTGATGCTTTCATTGGACCACACAAATTTAATCAGAATCAATTGTTACGTCACAATGCATTTAGGGAGGAGGGGAGTGGGGTAAGGCCGAGGAGCATTTGTCAAAAGAATATGAAATGCCATATTTTATTTTCAGTTGTAAAGTTAGTCTAACTAACGAGAAAGTACATAATTCTTGATGAAGCAAACCAGCCAGAAGAGAGATGCCAGTGCACATAGACTTTGCAGTAGATCAAATTCATGGAGAAAGGACCCACGTATTGTTGATTAACTCTCAGTTCTGTGCTTGTTTGGGGTTTTACATCCTGGCAACATCTACGTTCATATCAGGGCAAATACCGACTTGTGACAGTGCACACTCATGGCGACTTCAGACGGGATGGCCGAATGAGTTAGAGCATCTGTCTCCCGTGCTGGTAGATCGCGGGGTCGTGGGTTCGATCCCTGGTCGAGTCAAACCAATGATTTAAAAATTGATACTTGTTGCTTCCTAGCCTGGCGCTCGGCATTATTAGGATAGGGCAAGGACTGGTTTGCTCAGTGTCAGGATAATGTGACTGAGTGGGATATCAGGTCATGGTGCTCATGGCCTGGTCTTCCAGTGGGGCAGCACTATAAAGTTGCCATGAGTGCGCACTGTCACAAGTCAGTACCCATCCTGATATTACCTTAGATGTTGCTAGGACGTAAAACAACAACAAACAAACACGATGAAGAAATGCCGCTGGTCCGGGTTAAACCGTGGCTAAAACGTGGCTCATCCAGGGCGAAACAGCCCCAGAGTGGCCCGGACGCGGCATGGACTACTGCCGGTCCACCCCCGGACTACCCGGACCACCCCCGGATTACCCCCGGATCATCCCGGACGATGCCGGATCGAGCCCGGATCGCAAATTGCCCCGGACCACCCCGGATGTTTTAAACATTTTAAAACATCCGGGGCGGACCTCGGATGAGGCCGGACCAGCCACGGATCATGCCACATCATGCCAGATCACCAAGGACCAGCCATGGATGAGCCACGGATCACCGTGGATCGCCACGGACCACGCCGGATCACGGTCCGGGGCTCGTCCAGCCCCTGATCCGGGTAGGTGTGACTGGGGCTTTAGCAACAGCTGTTTTGGTAACAGTCCACTGTAAACAATCAGTGATGAGTCTGGTGTGAATCTATATTGGCGTAGAGTTCATGAACTGCAAGAGAATGCCAAAATCTCCCAGGAGAGGGCAGACAAATATCGGACACAAAGCTGGAGAAGTGGAAAGTGTGCGTTGTCATCTGACACCAATAACTGTCTATCTACTCAGACTCACTACATCATGTGTGTGCTTTTGTGCATGTGTGTGCTTTTGTGTGTATGCGGGTGGCGGTTTCTTTCTACGCAGAAAGCTGTCCGGTTTTAAAGAAGCATAATCTGATGAAAGTATCAAATTATCAAAGCCAAATCAAAAACCAAGAATGGCAAGAAGCGGGGGTTCGAATCCTCCTCTAGGTGCAATATTTCCCACTTTCATAACTGATTCGATCATACATGATCTAACTTAAGCCATGTTCACACACAGGTGTTAAGTCGCCTCAACTAGGTTGACATATCTAGTTCGGCTCACATTCGCCATGTGGACGCGACGCTGAAGCGGATTAGGGCTGATTCGCCTCATCTAGTTCGCTTCAAGTAAACCACGTCATGAGGTAGTCCAGATGAACCAAACTAGCTTAAGTCGGCCCAAGTTACTAGTGTGAACGGTAGAGGCTTAGATGAGCCGGATTAAGGACATCACACGCATACGCAGTTGAGACCTGAGTTTGTTGACTTTCCGGGCGATCAAAGGCGCATATTATATAATTTGGTCTGTGCACAGATATATTTTTCATCATTTATTTTTAGGGTTTCACTGCCCAGCAGAAGTTTTGACCGTTCCAAAACAATACGATTCAGTCCATACATATCTCGGTCGAACCCACACTCTCTCCTGGCGACGTTGACTAAGCGAAACTGGCGCTGGTCAGTATGGACTTGCTCATGCACAGATATCGATTTCCGCCTTAAACCGCCCCAAATACTGCATGTGTGGACACGACACTAGTTCGCCTCATCTAGTTTGCCTTATCTAGTTAGGCCTAAAGTTGTGTGTGTGAACACGGCTTTAGATACTGATGCATTCATGAAACAACTATTGCAGCATTGAATAAAATACATATCTAACTTAGATACTGTTTGTTTAACGACCCCCCAACACAAAAGTAGACATCGGCTATTGGGGGGGTGGGGGGGGGGGGGGGAAACTTAGACAATGATGCATTCATTAAACAACTATTGCTGCATTGAATATAATACTCATTAAATTATCAAATTAGAACATCAACATGTCGCTGGCGATGCAATTCAATGTGCACACCAAAATTAAATTGGCATGCTTACACTTCAAATATCTCCAAATGTAATGCTATAAAAAATCCAAGTCAAAGCTTAGTAGATTGTAACTAGCAACTTAATATATTTCTTTCAATTTTATAGCAAAAACTCAAAACGCATTATAGAACTTTCAATCCACTGCTGTTTTAACTGTCATGTGTTTCTTTGTGTAGCTATCGTGATATAATGATACTAAGTAACAATAAACCCTGCTACATATATCAATGTCAGATGAGTCAAACTAGTTGGTCATATTACCTTGTGCTATATATATATAGGCTATTTACATATATGAGCAATATATATATATACCGTATATGTCCCAATAGAAGCACGCTACCCAATAGAAGCATTTCAAGATTGAAAGCGCACACAAATTTACGATCATATTCAGACTGATCTGAAACATCAGATAAAATAAGACAATCCCACTTTATTTCAGAGCCACGACAAAAACAAATACAAATTTATGATCATATTCAGACTGAATGCACATAAAATAAGACAATCCCACTTTATTTCAGAGGCAGGACAAACACAAATCGATGAAATTCTTTAACTTTGAATAGACGAGGAAGAAAATCCAAAAAAATTAACATAGACTAACCAGACCAACCAACTATCTATCTGCTGCTGAAATGCAGGGAGTCAAATACCTTATCAGCAGCTACTATGTGATAAGATAACACCAACACTACAGCTGCTGGCCAGCATTGAAAACAAGCCTGAATTCCCAGGCTTATATGCTATGGACAGTATAAATACAGCCTCAATAAAAAATGACGCACATTCATGTGTCTGCACTCGCGCAGTGAGCGTCTATTGGGACAATTACGGTATATGAATATATATATATATATATATATATATACATAGCCCGGTGTAGCGGTTTAAAATCTCAGTGTGTTTAGAGTGTACGCTCGGGGTTATGCACATGCGCATATCCGATTAACACGACCTGGGTGACTTGGGTCACCCAAGTTGTTAGAAATTCAAATAGAACACCACGAGTGGAGTTGACAAAAACATGTACGTCCCTTGTGCAAAAAGTTTAACCCACCTCTTGGCTGGGGTTGGCTAGGAGCGATGACATCACATTTGTGCGTCAAAAAGTTGCTATGGTCACACGAGTTGATTAATCGAATACGCTGAAATGCCGTTTGATTTTGACGCATGCACAGAACCCCGAGCGTAGAATCTAAACACACTGAGATTTTAAACCACCACACTGGGGTATATATCTATATAGGACCTATGAAATTGGTACCCTCTCAAGTTACCTGTCTTCGGGGCACCGGAAGTACCTGAAATTCTCGACCACAAACTCGGCGTTCCGCCTGCGTTTTAACCGCATTCGATTAGGTGCGGTGTGGGGAGGGTATGGGTGGTGGGCGGGTGGTGGGGGGGGGGAGTGTGAGGGATGAGAGAGATGGAGAGAGAGGGGGAAGAAGTGGGGGGAGAAGGGCCATGCAGACCACTAAGACCCGCCCATGTGATTGTGGTATGTCAGAGATGTGGTCGGGTCATACAGTTCACTGTGAACAGGAGCGGGTACAAGACTAGATAAAAGATTCACCCGGTGACAACGTAGTCTAAATATTGGCGAAAATAGCTTTTGTGTGGAACAGGAAAAAAACTCTGGTTCCAAGATCAAATGGCTACATTATATCGGCGCAGAGTTGGTGAAATGAGAGAGAATGCAAAAAGACAAGGCGGCGATAGAACGCCGTCGATTTCACTTTTAAATTGCATTAAAGTATATTTTTTATTATATTTTCCAACTCAAAAGTAGCAGGTAAATAAATAAAGAATATATTTTGCTTCTTAAATTAAGAATTTATCAGCTCAGTTCATTTCCCCACCATGTCGAAATACCTTCGCCAGCTTTCATATAGGGTTGTTTTTCTCTGTACTGGAAGTACGATGTGAATCTTTTTATCTAGTTGAAGACTTGCTAATCACCCATGTGGTTTGGGAACAGAAAACATGAGGAATGTATTCAAATGAGATGTTGGTAATATCCCTGTCACACTATGATGCATCGCACAAGGTTGCATCGATGTAGGCGATTTTGCGCCAATACGTCGGTGTATGTCGATATGCATTACTCAAATGTTACACGTTTGTTATGCATACATTTGTATATGTCAATGAACATCGATGTTTGTCATTATATGCCGTCGCTCGTCAAGGGATCGTGAAAGTTTTGTGAATGCGCAAAACTTTCAACGTTCCACAAAGTTTGGCTTTTACGTCAGGTGTAAGTTATGTATACATTAGACATTCGTTGATGTACATTAGACATACGTAAGACAAACGTTGTTCATACATAGCACTATGTTGACCTACGGCAGATGGATGGAGAGCCAGTGGAAACGTATTGACAATGTATGACGACGTATGGATAAAGTACATCTAATGTAATTCTAACGTATGTATAATGTACATTTTGCGTTTCTCCACTGTGTCTTGACGTTTGCAACATATAAGGCATACTTCTGGCGATCGAATTACATATATAACATTCACCAGCATTCTGGAAGCATACCGTGAGTGTATTGCGAGTGTTTTTCGCCGGGAGGCACGTTAGCCATACATTGGCCATATGCTCTGCTACGTTATATGATACGCTCTCATACACTGACACACACTAGCAATAGGTCAAACATACGTTCTGCATACGTTCATCATACGTTCAGCACATTGTGTATACGGTATGTATACGCTACATATATGATGGCCATACATTAGCAATAGGTCAGACATACGTTCTGCATACGTTCACTACGTTGTGTATACAGTATATATATACATCCAACTTTGCCCCCCACACCAAACAGTTTGACGCATCTCAACATTTGAAAGTGATTTTAGCCGTTGGCCACGTGCCGGTGCAATGCGTCACTCACCAGGGCCATAGCAGTTCGAGGTGGGTTCATCATGCACTGCATGTTAAAGCTGCACAGTCTCATCAAATCATCAAATTTTCCTTAACCAAACTAATTAGCTAAATTTGATCCTGAAGATACTGGTGCACTTATTTAAACATTTCTAGGGAATGCTACTAAAAAAGTACTATTGCCAGGTCAATTTAACAGAAACTGCTGAGGCCAATGGTAGCCAACATTTCAATGTACATGTCCAATTTTATTTGGTATGTTTTCATTCCAAATACCTCCAAAGGTTTGTTTGTTGTTGTTTTACATCCTAGCAACATCTAAGGTCATATCAGGACGGGTACGGACTTGTGACAGTGTCCACTCATGGCAACTTTATAGTGCTGCCCTACTGGGACACCAGGCCACCAGCACCGTGATGTGATATCCCACTCAGCCACATTATCCTGACACTGAGCCAACCAGTCCTTGCCCTATCCTAATAATGCTGAGCGCCAGGCTAGGAAGCGATAAGTATAATGTTTTAAGTCATTGGTTTGACTCGACCAGGATTCGAACCCACAAACTCATGGGTTCGGATCTCCCATCTCCTAAAACAGGTGCCAGATGCTCTACTTATTCGGCTGCCCCGTCTGGTTAGCTTCCTATAATAAAAGTCACTTAAAACTAAAGTCAGGTAGATTATAATGACCAGAAGGTGAGATTTGTCTTTTTTAGGTCGGAAAATCAAAAACCAAGAATGGCAACGAGTATGGGTTCGAATCCTGCTCTAGATGCAATATTCCCCACTTTCATAACTCTCCCCATGACAATATATAGGACCTTCAATTTTCAGGATATTTCTTCGTCAAAATATCTCCGTCTGTTACAATTCATGAAAGAGTGGCATGCGCGTGATGAGTGGTGATTGGTGAGTGGTGAGTGGTGGGTGGTGAGTGGTGAGTGGTGAATGGTGAGTGGTGAGTAGTGAGTGGTTGGTGGTTGGTGAGTGGTGAGTGGTTGGTGGTGGGTGGTGGGGGGTGAGTGGTGAGTGGTGGGTGGTGGGTGGTGAGTGGTGGGTGGTGAGTGGTGAGTGTTGAGTGATGGGTGGTGAGTGGTAGGGGGTGGGTGTTGAGTGGTGGGTGTTGAGTGTTGAGTGGTGGGTGTTGATTAGTGCGTGGTGAGTGTTGAGTGTTGAGTGGTGAATGGTGAGTGTTGAGAGGTAGGTGGTGAATGGTGGGTGGTGAATGTTGGGTGGTGAGTAGTAGGTGGTGGGTGTTGAGTGGTGGGTGTTGAGTGTTGAGTAGTGGGTGGTGAGTGTTGAGTGGTGAATGGGGAGTGTTAAGAGGTAGGTGGTGAATGGTGGGTGGTGAATGTTGGGTGGTGAGTGGTGAGTGGTAGGTGGTGGGTGGTGAGTGGTGGGTGTTGAATGGTGAGTGGTGGGTGGTGGGTGTTGAGTGTTGAGTGGTGAGTGTTTAGTGTTGAGTGTTGAGTGTTGAGTGCTGAGTGTTGAGTGGTGAATGGTGAGTGTTGAGTGTTGAGTGGTGGGTGGTAGGTGGTGAGTGGTGGGTAGTGGGTGTTGAGTGGTAGGTGGTGGGTGGTGAGTGATGAATGGTGGGTGGTGAGTGTTAACTGTTGAGTGTTGAGTGTTGAGTGGTAGGTCGTGAGTGGTAAGTGGTGGTGGTCATTATATATACATTATGTATATATATATTTGTATATATATATATATATATATATATATATGTGTATAATTAATATAAAATCTACTGTGTTGTCAGCCAGAATAAGTTTACATATGTGTATCACTATGAAAGAACTTATACTTTCTTGAGACCAACAGAAAGGTAGACCTATAAAACAAACAAATAATGGCCAGGTTGTTTGTGGAGAAGCCCCCCCCCCCACACACACACAAACACACGTACAGGTTAGACAGCATATGGCCACACAAGGGGTAGTCCTGTTCTGCAGGTAGGCGGGTCACTGTGTAGCTTCGAGGGATACCCCCCCACTCCCACCCCACCCCTACCCCCACTACCCGCACCCTCCCCCTCCAACACTCACCTGACAAAAAGACAACAACAAAGCTATCCGACCCCGACTAAAGTACACCTAACATGAAAGCGACTCATGGAACTAATCCCTGATATCTGCATATAATAAGTGTGTATATACTTATAAGGTGGCCTTGCCAAATGGGTTGAGCGTCCGGCTCACATCTTTTTTATAGGTCGTGGGCTTCGAACCCTAGCCGGGTCAAACCATTGACTGACAAATGTATACTTGTCACCCACCGAGCTTCTGCATTACCAGGATAGGGCAAGGAGCAGTGGAATGGGGAAGACAAATTGTCCGCGATTGAAATTTCCCCTGCTCAATTAACTAATGTACACAGAAAAGAGGCAGTTGTAAGGACACACACAATTGATGGCGGTAATGGCTTTGTTTATATTCCCATAATAGATTACACAACACACACATTCTAGGAATTAGTCTTTTCCTTATTACTTGACCAGGCGAAATGGCCGAATGAGTTGAGCGTCCGTCTCCTGTTTTGGGAGATCGGGGGATCCGAACCCATGGGTTCGTGGGTGCAAATCTTGGTTGATTCAAACCAATGACTTAAAAATTGATACTTGTCACTTCCTAGCCATGCACTCGGCATTATTAGGATAGGGCAAGGACTGGATAATGTGACTGAGTGGGATATCAGGTCTTGGCGCTGGTGGCCTTGTCTCCCAGTGGGGCAGCCGTATAAAGTCACCATGAGTTCGCACTGTCACAAGTCGGTACCCATCCTGATATGACCTTAGATGTTGCTAGGGCGTAAAACAGCCAACAAGCAAATCGTTATTACTTGCTTTCTGTTCATTTGTTTATTCATTGATAGGGGATTTCATGACCTAGCAACATCTAAGATCATATCAGAACGGGTACTGACTCGCTACAGTACACATTCATGGCAGCTTTTTTAGTGCTGTCCCACTGTGATATCATGCTGTCAGGTCCATGACGCAATATCCCACTCAGTCATATTATCGTGACACTTTGCTAACCAGTCCATGTTGCCTTATCCTAGTTATGCCGAGCGGCGGGTTAAGTATTAGCAGCATGTATGAAAGGTGTATATCTTTTTATTTGACTCTGTCAGGGACTTCTGTCTGGTATGTCCCACTTCACAGAAGAGGTCAGCAGAGGAGATAAGGAAAACATCATCTCATCAAAAAATATCAAACTATTCCCAACACACAACCGTTTAAGGCTGTTTGCTGGTAGATCGTAAATGGGTCGTTCTCAGAAACTGTGTACCACTTGAGGTAGTCTACTTGAAATGCATATTTCAAAGAAACCCATTATTGGAGTGTCAATATTTAGATTTCATCATTTAGCCCAATAATGTGGGTACTGATAGCGACCGGCCACGCGAAGTCAACTCACCCAGGCCCCGCCCCTGATGGTGGGGTCGAGTGGCCCAGGCCAACCCAGCCGGGTGAGTCAAGGTGGCACAGCGCGCACCAGCCCTACCCTGGCAGGTGATACTAAGGCCCTGCAGCCTAAATAATATGGGCATAACTCGTTATACAATACAATATTTTAGATCAAAAGTAAATGTTAATATTGTGTATTTTGTATCTTATTGGGATGGATGT
The DNA here is from genome assembly GCA_030323885.1 of Branchipolynoe longqiensis. Taxonomy (NCBI): domain Eukaryota; kingdom Metazoa; phylum Annelida; class Polychaeta; order Phyllodocida; family Polynoidae; genus Branchipolynoe; species Branchipolynoe longqiensis. The sequence continues at coordinate 25,799,351 of CM059194.1, forward strand.
AGCTAAATACATAGAAAATTACATCACTAATTTGTGACATTGTCAACAGCATTGAAAATAAAGTGTCACAAACTTAATGAAAACCTCTGAACAACAGATCATTTCACTTCAAATGGTCATATACAATGTCTTCATTAAGTTGAAGACATTTATTTCTATAAAAAAAATTTAAAATTATGAAATAGTTAACCTTTTCTGGAGTCATTAACATCGTAACATTTCGTTTCCACTTGCAAGTACTATGAAACTCTGTATCAAACACTGAGTACAGATACAGTACAGGAACGATTTTCACCATTTCACACTCTATGCATGGACCAAGTTATGGTATAGTAAAAGATAAATCCTGAAATTGCCCCTAAACATTGAAATTTGAGCCGAACATTTGTGTAAAATTGTTGTTTCCACTTTGACTGTTACCTTGCTAATATTTATTTGCTTTTCTCTTTAATATTCACAAATAAGACAAAACCATAGCAATGAGGTTTCAAATTATTATTACTACTGTTTATAAAGCAAGTGGCATGTGAAATGTCCTAAAAATGTCAAGTTTTGTGTGGAAAATATTTGATTTTGAAGTCAGATTGGTTTCTATGCTATACTGCTATTTATTGGGTGTGAGCATCATTTGACCTACTTAAAAATGCCAGAATATGTTTATTTTCAATTATTCAGATGCAAAAGGACATACACATTGAGGAAACTTGTTTATAGGACTTTAGCAGCATTTTGATTTTGTGGTACTGATGTCACACTATTGGTACACAACTTCTGAGAACTACCCAAATACCATTTTTGTGTAAATAATTCAGGAAAAAAATGGTTGGAAGACCAGTGCTTCGGCGCTGACAAAAAGAACTTATTCAGCAGAATAAACATATTTACAACAATAACAAATGTCTGTATTATTCAATTTTATGAACCAAATTGTAAATATGTCATATTGTGGTTTTTATTTTACGACCTCCTGCTTATGCTAGGGGAGGGGTCTATTAAAGTTGCAGAATCCCATCCTTTTGAATATCTCCCATAGTTATCAAATAAACATATTGATTTTCTGTAAGCTACTTGAAATGTTATTATTGTGGAATATAATACAACAGATTATATCAATATTATTTATCAAACTAATCATTTAGCGCCTATGATGGCGCTGCTCACAGTTGGTTGAGCGGCCTGGGCAAGTTTGGTTGCTCACATGCAGGCAAACCCCTCGCCAGCAGCCTACGTGTGTGCTCGCGTCACCAACTATCGGTCCCATTTGCCACAAAATTTTGTTCAAGTAAATAAATCGGTAGGCTGATACAGTGATAGTGTTTGGCCAGCCAGAGTCATTGTTCTCAACCAATCACTTATCATCTTGTCTTTATTGAGATCCAAATAATATTATCTTTATTTAATTTAATTTTTTTGTGATGGGTGTATTTATGCTGCCCATAACAGTTAAGTCGAATGACTTGTTTTCGCCACTAGACAGTAATAGTCTTGTGACTCCCCTTCTTTTTATCACTTTCAGTTGTTTTGTAGCTAACTACTGCATGCATTCTTTCTCTGTTAGTAAGCATTCACCCACATCCCCCAAACCTCTGTTAGTTTGATCGTTCTACAATCGGATTATTGTTTGGTTACCAATAACTAATTTCTCGGAATGTCTTCACCTTGCTGTGTTAGTGGTCATTAGGTTTTGATTTTAAGTTTAAAGTTTACCTTTTGTATGTATCATACCTAGCATCTATACCCTATAAAACTTTGCTTGAATTATCAGTGTATTTTCTATTTATTTATCTATCTTTTCTTTTCTTTTTTAATTCATTTCATTTGTTGTTGTCATTAGTCTAGCAGTGCACTTAGCTCTCATTTGATTAATTTTGTATATGTTTCTATTGTCCCTATACTTCTTTTTTCTACTCCCAGTGTATTCCATTCCCTTGCCTTCATGCTCCATGGTACTCCTCTCATATGATCTGTTTTTGCTCTGTTTATTATCAGTCTGGGGCCATCACTACCTCTTGTTGCCTTTTTTGTTACCTGCACCCTCCCAGGCTCCCTTTTCTCCCTAAATACTGCTATTTTGAGATGTGCTTTTCTCCTGTCATTTAGTGTGTTGACACTTCTATTTTTTCTTGAAGATTTATACTGTCTATCATGGATAAGTCTGAATAGACATGTTTTCACCATTAGACAGTTTGTCGATAGAAAGTCTGAGCCTACACTTTTACCCAACCAAGGGATTTTTAACCTCCCACACCACATAGACATTGTATAAGAGCAACTGGCCTTTGATGATGCTGTAAGTTATACATAGCGGTGGAAATCCACATGGAATCGAACCACTGACCTTCAGATTAGGAGTCCGACCTAGAAAAAGTCAGAAACTCTCACCACTCCTCTTGCTTTATCATGCCTACTTAGAGTGGTTGGGACATGACACCCAATAACTATCGTATCATGATGGATCTCCTAATAATTGGACCTCCGTTGACTCTCTGGACTTGCTGGGCTCCCTAGATTCCCTGGATTCACTGGATTCCCTGGATTCCCTGATGTTTCTTTTCTTCCTATCTCCCTGTATCTGTCCATGAAGCAGTCACCTGATGAGATGGGCGTGGGACAACCAACCTGTACCATATGTACAATATACCATATGTATATATATATATATATATATATATATATACACAGTGCTTAGAGCCCCTCACAGGTGGCGCCAGTGTGGCCACTACTGTACTACACAGGGTCAGTTAGATAGGATACAGTGAATATACTATTATATAGGGAACTGAAGATAGATAGTGTCCTTGTTTATATTCCCATAATAGATTATAGACCATATATATATATATATATATATATATATATACATACACCACACGTGTGTATATTTACCGGGCGCGTTGCCTGAATCGGTAGAGTGCAGGCCTCCCGTGTAGGAGATCGAGAGTTCAATTCCTGGTCCACTCAAACCAATGACTTACCAAATTGATAGTTGTCACTTACTAGCTTGGTCCTCCGCATTAATAGGATAGAGCAAGGACTGGTTAGCTCAGTGTCAGGATAATGTGGCAGTGGTATATCAGGTCATGATGCTGGCAGCCTGGTCTCCCAGTGGGGCAGCACTATAGAGTCGCCATGAGTGCACCACTGTCACAAGTCGGTACCCGTCCTGATATAACCTTAGATGTTGACAGAACGTAACACTCCAACAACCAACCAACGTGTGTGTATATATATATATATATATATATATATATATATATATATATATATATATATCGGGTTTCTACTTTTCTAACCAGATCCGCAATTGCAATTTCCTGCTGTCAACGGGGGAGGAACACAATTGGTGGGTGGTGGTGGGGGTGTTGTGTGGGTGTGTGGGTGTGGATGGGCCTGGGGTGGTCGTGGGGGTGGGAATGGGGGTGGGGTTGGGGGAAAGTCCACAATTAGAGGAAAGGCTGGCTACAACGGTTGGAGTTTGGATGCTTTATGGCAGTTTTTCCCCCAACACTCACTTAAAGCTGCATAGTCCGAGGAAGCATCAACTTTTCAAAATCAAAGCAATTATCTAGATTTGATTCTACATATCTAACTTAGATACTGATGCACTTATTAAGCATTTGTTGCCACATAGAAGGGAGCACTGGGTCGATTCAATAGAACCTGTTACTGCAGAAGCCTATGGTATAAGAGTTTTGGTGTGCTTGCCAAAATTATTTTCACATGTGTGAATTTCAAATATCTCAAAAGGTAGGCATTTCAATTAAAATTACTTCAAACTAAAATAAAGTAGATTATAATGATCAATTTAATATATTTGTCATGGGGGTGATGAAAATGGGAAATATTGCGCCTAGAGCGGGACTCGAACCCACATCTCTTTGCATTCCGGGCCAGTGTGATAACCATTACACCACCTAGGCTCCCTGATATCAACACACTACCCATGCCTACCTGTCTATGTGGTCACTTGCCTGAGAGGTCAGTGCAGACTACTACACTCGTCCCCCTGGAATTGTAAGTCTTTTAATACTTACAATTACATACATACAGGCAATGCACTAACACATACATACACAGGGTAGGTTCAACAACCATACAGCGCGTAGCTTGTACAGGATCATGGTCACGGCAACCAGTGTCATGGGGGTGATGAAAATGGGAAATATTGCGCCTAGAGCGGGACTCGAACCCACATCTCTTTGCATTCCGGGCCAGTGTGATAACCATTACACCACCTAGGCTCCCTGATATCAACACACTACCCATGCCTACCTGTCTATGTGTGGTCACTTGCCTGAGAGGTCAGTGCACACTACTACATATTTATCTCAGAAAAATGTCAGAAACTCAAAACCATCGGACTATGCAACTTTAACCAAGGACAAGAGTGAACACACGACAACAATATGAGAGATGGATACGGGAATCCTGGCTGGCTTTTGGCGGTGTGATATGATACGTGAGTGTCGAGGCTGAATGTCTGATGATTTAGCGACATGTCGTCAACAAAGCAGAACAGCGAGAAATAAATGATAGTTTGTATATATATATATATATGATGTAGAATCGATTGTGCGAGTATAAATAATGTAAACTCTAGTGTATTTCCTTCCAATGCTATCCATTTCGGAATGATGTATTACTGCGGTCAACTGCTCTAGTTTGAGATTACAGTAAAACCTCCCTAACCGACCACCTCCACAGATCACCCCCCCCCCCCCACCCCTCCTATACCGATCGCTTTATTTCGGTCCCAAAAGGATCGCCGCCCATATACTACAGTTGTAATGATATTCTACAAATCGACCACCTCCCTATTTTGTATATCGACCGTTTTATTTGGCTCCAAAGTGATATTTAAATTCTCTAAAGGGATCAATTATTATTATTAATATTATCATGTCTTGCAAGAAAAAAGTTGAAAGAAAGTTGAAGAAAAAAGTGTGTACATTTTGATGTAAATGTGTAAATGTGTACATTTTCACATTTTCACTTTAGTACAAAATTATATAAGCATACATTTGATTCATTTTGTGGGATAGATTAAATACATGTAGTATTGATAACATACTTAATTAATACACTCAGTCACATTACCCTGACACTGAGCTAACCAGTCCTTGCCCTATCCTATTAATGCCAGTGTGGTGGTTTAAAATCTCAGTGTGTTTAGATTCTATGCTCGGGGTTCTGTGCATGTGTCAAAATCGAACCGCATTTCAGCGTATTCGATTCCTCAACTCGGGTGATCCTAGCAACTTTTTGACGCACAAATGTGACGTCATCGCTCCTCGCCAACCCCAACCAAGAGGTGGGTTAAACTTTTTGCACAAGAGACATGTCTTTGTCAACTCCACTCACTGTTTTCAATTTGAATTTCCAGCAACTTGGGTGACCCAAGTCGCCCATGTCGTGTTAATCGGATACACGCATGCGCATAACCCATTGACGCATGCGCAGAACCCCAAGCGTAGACTCTAAACACACTGAGATTTTAAACCACCACACCGGGAGCGCCAGGCGAGGAAGCGACAAGTATCAATTTTATAAGTCATTGGTTTGACTCGACCAGGAACTGAACTTCAGACCTTCCGCACGCGAAGTTCGCGCTCTATCGATTATGCGACCTGCCTGGTGCTGCGGGGTTGAGTGGCGGTATTAATCCAGTCTACGTGCACCACTGTCACACTGTCACACTGTCACACTCACAGGTCAGCAACTAAGCGCACGACCGGACGCGATGGTCGAATCGGTAGAGCGCATGCTTCCCGTCCGGAAGATCAGGAATTCGATTCCCGGTCGAGTCAACCAATGACTTATAAAATTGATACTTTTCGCTATCTAGCCTGGCGCTCTTCGCTAATAGGATAGGACAAGGACTGGTTGGCTCAGTGTTAGGGTAATGTGACTGAGTGGGATATGAGGTCATGGTGCCAGCGGCCTGGTCTCCCAGTGGGGCAGCATTATAAAAGTTGACATGAGTGCGCACTGTCACAAGTCGGTACCCATCCTGATATGACCTTATATGTTGCCAGGATGTAAAACACCAACAACGAACCTAGAGTTGTATATACATATCTACGCATACTCATCTATATGCATACACACATATATGCATGTATACTTACTTAGACATAAGTTATATATGAGACTGTATCAAAAGGTGCTAAGCAATATGGGACAAAACTTTGTCCATTGTAATGATCAACATACTATCCGCTTCTGCATTTGCTCAGGATAAACTGATTTGTTTGTTACATGGTGTTTCATAATGCCAATAGAATACATATTGATTTGAAGCAAATGTCCTTGTGTTTTCAGTGTAACTGTTTATGTGCTGTTTTGTGTCAATCGTTCCAATGGACAAAAAAGAAAGAGTTATCACCTTTTGAGACAGGCTCATATGTATATTTAAATTATACATACATATATAAATCTTAATATATGCATATATATATATATATATATATATTAGTCAGGATCACAAAAAGAGGCCAATCAGGGAAAGCTGTCGGCGTCGAGCATGGATGTCGGCATCAATCGGTATAATTATAATTTAGCATTGACAGAGGTGTTGGAAAGTCCTTAAATTTATCCTGAATGTAAAGGTCGAGAAAATACAACAACCTTATTTGTTTCTCGGATAATTTAATATGAAACAAAGAAATGCACTACACCTTTAAGAATTGCGACGCCGACATCTTCAATTGACCACCAATTGGCCCATTTTCGTGAGGCTGACTCATATATATATATACAGATGAACCTCGATCCAACGGACTAATAGGGGGGAGCCGTTGTCCATTGCAGCGAGGAAATTTTCCGGGGGGTACGAAACCATGGTGGAGAGATGAGTTTCTTTTGCCGTGATCGTATAGTGGGACTCTGAGTCAGAGTCTTCAGACTCAAAGCCAAGGAAATCTGAAGCAGTGGTGGTGGCTACTGAAGTATTGCTGGTGGAAGGCTGGGGTTCAGAAAATAACTAGTTCTCTTAAAATGCGCAAATGTTCAGATATTCACTTTAGTGGATTGTGTCTGTTGGATCCGGAATCCGTTGCATCGGTGTCCGTTGGATCGAGGTTCATCTGTAGATATATACATGTAAATGCATATACAGGTATGGGTTTATACACATTCACACACATATATACTCGCACATTTATATGTATGTATATATATGTGTATGAATGTGTATATATACACAAACACATATATATATGTGTGTGTATATATGTGTATGAATGTGTATGTACACATATATACACCTATATACTAGGCCTGGTGAAAGTACAAAAAGGCCACAGTAAATCTATGTGGTACAGCGGTAGTTTATGACACGTAGCATAGAAGCGTTGCTTTATTTATATTCACATAATGCATTATAATTTATATAGCTTATACTTTTATAGATGCCAACAATCTAAATGGGACCCCGTGACCCCCGCCCCCCCCCCCCCCCACACACCCCCGCCCGCTCACCCCCTCCTCCCGGACACCTCTCATGTCCAACATCTGCTACCAGTGGGCGCTGGTACCGGTGTGGCGGTTTCAGCCGTGCGCCAGTTTCAGCCATGCGCATAGAGTCAAACTCAAGGCATTGTCAATGGTCGTGAGCAATCTTCATACAGAAAATACAGAAAAAGTGAAATATCTCTAAAACCACACCACCTATTAACAAATCGCTTGGTCCACATATAGAACACATCTTTACCAAAAAGAGTATATTAAATTTATAAGGTTAGGGTTCTTGATTTCTATTAATTTTGAATAAGACTAATGTTTTGCACTGCGCGTACCGGCAAACTCAAGGCATTGTCAATGGTCGTGAGCAATCTTCATACAGAAAATACAGGAAAAGTGAAATATCTCTAAAACCACACCACCTAGAAACAAATCGCTTGGTACACATATAGAAAACATCTTTACCAAAAACATTATATTAAATTTATAAGGTTAGTGACTCATGACCATTGACAATGCCTTGAGTTTGAGTTAATGCGCACGGCTGAAACTGACAGTGAGCTGAAACCGCCACACCGGGGAAACAGTGAGTCAACCCCCATCTCTACCGCCAGTTGGCGCCACCTATCCCAAATGTCACCCCACTGCAGATTTAACCCATCCGGGACTGCGTCACTTCTAATAATAATTAAAAAAAATTGAAAGCAGAAAAAAACAGATTAAAAAAATATGGGGGGCGGGAGCACCTCACGTTGCGAATATGAAAAGCGATAATAAACCGAGAAAATGATACAAATATCGGGAACAGTGCCATGTGTTCTTGTTGCCTCTCCCTCCCGCACCCTGACCCCACTCCGTCCCGCTGGACTGAATAGGCGAGTTTGTTTGCTGTCTGAAGTCTTCGAGGGGTGCGGTGGGAGGGGGGGGACCCCCACCTCCACCTCTCCCCGCCTTGCCTCGCCCCACCCAGCCTACACCTACATCCGGTCCAGCACCCATCTCACCCAGCCCACCCCAACTCGCCCTGCACCCCACCCGACCTGCCCCCCCGCCCCGCCCCGCCCCGCCCCGCCCCGCCACGCCGGCACCCGCACCTCCCCCCGCCCAGCCCCACCCGCCCGCCCCGCCCCGTCTCGCCTGCATCCCGCCCCGACCCCGCACCTCCCCCGCACCCTCCCCTCCCCCCCCCCCCCCCCCACACCTCCCCCCGCACCCTGCCCAACCTGCCCCCAACCCCCGCTCCACCCTGCACCCCGCCCCACCCTGCATCCTCGCCCTACAACCCGCCTCTCCCCGCCCTACACCCCAGCCCTCCCCGCCCTAAACCCCTCCCCGCACCCCTCCCGGTGCGCACACAGCTCACGCGTTGACGGTGACGGTGACGGTGACCCGTTGCCGATTGTCTGGCGGTGTCTGGCGGTGTCGCAGGGGTTATCGGGGCGCCATCGGTCTCCCCCCAGTCGGCAGCGGCCGATCCCGGCGGGCCTGGCCGACAAGGCGGGCCTTTGTGGCCGGCCCGTGGGCCCCGCCCCGCTGATTACACCCCCCAATGACCACAACTGTCATTTTTCATACCTCCGCCGGAATTAGCGTCACTCCCCCTTTCCATTACGGCTGTGCCGGGCGGCGCGACGTGTTGATGGTGACTGCTTATGTTGTTAGTGCCCGCGCGTGTGTGTGTGTGTCTCTGTGAGGGAGGAGAGGGGGGAGGGGTGTGGCCATTATGTGACCTGCACACTCATGTGCCCACCGACATGTGAAAACCACATGGTTGCTTTCTGCGAGACGATCCTGACTACCTACCTACCTACCTGCATACCTATATGTCTCCCTTCGTACCTGCCTTCCTATTTGCATACCTATACATACCTGCCTTCAATACCTATCTATGTATCTATATAACTACCTATTTACATACCTATATATATACCTACCATCAATGCCTATCTATATATCTATATTATTTATATACCTACCTATTTAGACCTAGATATACCCCCCTTCAATACACACATATATATATATATATATATATATATATATATCTATCTACCTATTTACATACCTATATATATACCGACACAACTACATAGCTTCATAACTGTGTAGCTAAATATCTACTAATACCCTTGTCACACTATGACGTAACGAGCGAACGTGAGCCTAATGTGGTGATTTTTCATCATTACGTTGATGTACATTGGATTACGTTATGATGACGTCATAATGATGTTAGACTGACGTCGAGCTACGTCATATTACGTCGTGTTATGTTGAGTTACGTCGAGGTTTTGGACATGTTAAAAAATGTTGATGTAGCTCGAACGTAAGGGTTTACGTTCGCCATACATTCTGTTCACGTTAAGCGAACGTCAATGATGTTAAACGGACATTAGGCAAATGCTGCTCACTACGTTCAACTACATTGACCCACATTAAACCAGACGGGATGGCCGAATGAGTTAGAGCGTCCATCTCCCATGCTGGTAGATCGTGGGGTCGTGGGTTCGAGTCCCGGTCGAGTCAAACCAATGACTTTAAAATTGATACTTGTTGCTTCCTAGCCAGGCGCTCGGCATTATTAGGATAGGGCAAGGACTGGTGTGCTCAGTGTCAGGATAATGTGACTGAGTGGGATACCAGGTCATGGTGCCGGCGGCCTGGTTTCCCAGTGGGACAGCACTATAAAGTCACCATGAGTGCGCACTGTCACAAGTCGGTACCCGTCCTGATATGACCTTAGATGTTGCTAGGACGTAAAACAACAACAAACAAACACATTAAACCGGGTGGAAATGCCCACGTGGCGTAATGGGAACGTCAGGAGAACTTCAGGAGAACGTCAGGAGAACGTACATTCAACATATGTTCAACGTCTCATGATGTATGTAATGTCACGTAACGTTCTTCTGGCGATGGAATAAGGTTCATAACGTTCCGTGAGCATAATGACGTTGTCCTCTCTCGTTGAATGATGGTATCACTACGCTTTACCGATGTTACGCTCTCGTCCACTACGCTGCATCCACGTTCAACTTGTGCCCAAATTTGCATACTACGCTGAGAAGTTCAACGTTCTTCACGTTCTCCCTACGTTGACATCGTTACGTCGTAGTGTGACAGGGCCATTAGATATACAGCTAGATAGATACTTAGCTACATAGCTATATAACTACGTAGTTACTTAGCTACATAACTATGTAACTCATTATCATCATCATCATCATGCTGTTGGTCGTGATGCGACAAAGACTGCTTTCATTACTTGACTGCCGCTCTCCATTTAGCTCTCTGCTGGGAGAGTGATGTCCATGAGTCAGTCTTAATGTCTCTCAGCTTCAGGTTTCTCTTGATGGTATCCTTGAACCGGAGACAAGGGCGCCCTCTCTTTCTGTAACCAGAAGACAGTTGAGAGTAGAGGATCTGCTTTGGTAGCCTGTCTGATGACATCCTCATGAGGTGTCCAGTCCACCGGAGATTCTTTTTGATCAGAAGATCTTCCATAGAGGGCAGGCCCTGTCCGTTCGAGTATTTCCTTATTTGTCACTTTGTCCTTCCAGGTTAGGCTCATGATTGAACGCAGATGTCGCATCATGAAGGCATGCAGCTTTTTCACCTGCATACATCCATATATACATACATAAACACACCCATGTATACACACAAACATACACGCACACACACATACACACACATGCACACATACATACACACATATAGCCTACAGACAGACATATACACATACATGCTTACATACTTATATACGCATACATACCCGCATGCATACATAAAGATGACAAACATACCCATACATACCCATACATACCCATACATACACATATATACACAAACATATATACACAAACATACACACACCCATACACACATGAGCACACACGCCGCCCCACAGGGCCCCTTGCTGTGCGACGGGTGGTGTTTGTGGTTACGATAAGCGACAAAAGACCGTCGGCTGTCGGCCAATACGACGAGCCCACACAGGACGATCGCACCGCCCTATGCACACGACACCACACCCACCTGCCAGCACCCCACACACCGACACACCCACACACTCACATACCCGCACACACCCCAACAATCACCCCGACACCCCCCGACCCCCCCCCCCATCTCAACGCGGGTTCTCTACATCACCATCACACACCCAGTGAGAAAAAAAACCCACCAAAAATTAACAAAAACTAACAAAAACTAACAAAGACTAACACAAACTAACAACAACTTACAAAAACTAACAAAAACTTACAAAGCTAACAAAAACAAGCGCCCCCTCCTCCCACAACAACAGATTGTACGTGCTGTCAATGTAAACTATGCTCCCCACCATCTCCATCAACGACCACCCACCCCCTCCGTGATTCCTGCTTGTCGATCCTCTGTTCGATTGCCTTCGCCGGCGATTCGTTGGTACGCCGCGGCGCGCCGGCCGCCTGGCCGTCCGAGAGCCCGGAGCATGCCCAGTTGGTTGGTTGTTGGAGTTTTACGTCCTGGCAACATCTAAGTTGATATCAGGACGGGTACCGACTTGTGACAGTGCGCACGCATGGCGACTTTATAGTGCTGCACCACTGGGAAACCCGGCCGAAAACAATGACCTGATATCCCACTCAGTCACATTATCCCGACACCGAGCCAACCAGTCCGCGGCCTATCCTAATAATGCCGAGTGCCTGGCTAGGAAGCGACAATATGTGCGTGTGCGTGTGCGTGTGCGTGTGCGTGTGCATGCATGTGCATGTGTGCGTGCGTGCGTGCGTGTGTGCGTGCGTGTGTGCGTGTGTGTGCGCGTGTGCGTGTGCGTGTGCGTGTGCGTGCGTGCGTGCGTGCGCGTGTGCGTGTGCGTGCGTGTGCGTATGTGCGTGCGTGTGCGCGTGTGTGTGGAGGGGGTGGAAATACTTCCATGTATGTGTTCGCATCGAGAGAAAATTGGGGCTGCCGTAGGACTCGCCTCGGGGTGGGTGGAGAGGCGGTGGTGAGGGGGGGGGGGACCTGGGTGAGGGGGGGACCTGGGTGGGGGTGGGGGTGGGGGGTGGTCCCCCAGAGCCACAGGACACAGACTAGACACTTTGACCATGGCCTTTGCCAGGGCAGACAGTATACCTTATGAAACTATCGACTCTTTATTTTACTTTTTCTTCTTTCACCCCGCCTCCCCCTCCTCCCCTCCTCCTCCACTCCCCCTCCCCTCTCACACCTTCTCCCACTCACTAGCCACTCTTCCGACAGGGGGCTGGTTGGTGGTGGTGGTGGTGGTGGTGGTGTGAGGAGGATGAATGCCTCCAGTGTTGTACCTACCGCAGCCTACTTCTATATTCGAGCCCTGAGAATTCTTTGTGCCTGTGTAACTTCTTTTCTTTTCATTTTTTTTTTCACTTTAAATTTAATTGTATCCTTCTTTAAAATTTTTAAAGATTTAATTTATTTCCCTTTATTCCTACAGAATGCGTAGACGCATGGTTAGAGTCTGACATGGAAGGTAACTTCCACCATGCCCCCCCCCCCCCTGCCCCCGACCGCTCATTCTTCCTTCCATGTTCCATGTCTATTAGGCGTGATGGTTTGTGCTGTTGTTTGTTGTTGTTTTACATCCTAGCAACATCTAAGGTCATATCAGGACGGGTACCGACTTGTGACAGTGCGCACTCATGGCGATTTTATAGTGCTGTCCCACTGGGAAACCAGGCCGCCGGCACCATGACCTGGTATCCCACTCAGTCACATTATCCTGACACTGAGCACACCAGTCCTTGCCCTATCCTAATAATGCCGAGCGCCTGGCTAGGAAGCGACAAGTATCAATTTTAAAGTCATTGGTTTGACTCGACCGGGACTCGAACCCACGACCCCACGATCTACCAGCACGGGAGACAGACGCTCTAACTCATTCGGCCATCCCGTCTGGTCAGGCGCAATGGAAACCTGTGGGATTAAATAAGCCCAGAAAGGAAAGGAAAGCTTGTTTTATTTAGCAACGCCTCTAGAGCACATTGCCTTTTATCATCGGCTATTGGACGTCAAACATATGGTCATTTTGACATATTTCTTTGGAGGAAACCCGCTGCCACCACCCATATAGCCTACTCTTTCCGATAAGCGGCAAAGGGTCTTTTATATACACTTTTCCACAGACAGCACTGCACTACCACAACCTTTGATGAACCAGTTGTGGACCACTGGTTGGAACGGAAAATAGCCCAAACTGCAAACGGGTCCACTGAGCAGGATCGATCAGATGAGCGAGACCTTCACAGGTGGGCACTCTACCACCTGAGCTACCTCCGGCTCCTCATAGGCTTAGAGATCCCTTTAAAGCTGCATAGTCCAATGAAATATCAAAATTTCAAAACCAAACCAATTATCTAGATTTGATTTGACATATCTAACTTAGATTCTGATGCACTTATTAAGCATTTGTTTCTGCATAGAAGGCAATACTGACTCAATTTAACAGAACCAGCTAGTGGTAGTGTTACGGCAGAAGTCTATGGTGTCACTGTCAGAGTTTTGGCAAGCTTGCGGTTACGATAAGCAACAAAGGACCGTCGGCAAGCTTGCCAAAACTAATTTGACATGTTTGCACTCAAAATATCTCAAAAGTCTACCATTTAAAATAAAATAACTTTGAACTAATGTAAAGTAGATACTAGTGATCGATCTAATATATTTATCTCAGAAAAAAATACAGAAATTCGAAACCATCGGACTATGAAACTTTAATACTGCAAGAGTACTAGTACTAGTAGTAGTGACAGTCTCCCCATGCCCACCCACGGCAGATACCTCCCATGCGGAAGGTCGGTTGGTTGTTGGAGTTTTACGTCCTGGCAACATCTAAGGCTATATCAATTATAAGGACGGGCACAGACTTGTGACAGTGCACACTCATGGTGACTTTATAGTGCTGTCCCACTGGGAGACCAGGCCACCATCACCATGACCCGATATCCCACTCAGTCACATTATCCTGACACTGAGCTAACCAGTCCTTGCCCTATCCTAATAATCCTGAGCGCCTGCTAGGAAGTGACAAGTATACATATTTATGTCATTGGTTTGACTCGGCCAGGGTTCGAAGCAATGGGTTCGAATCCCACGATTTACCAAAACGGGAGACGGACGCTCAACTCATTCGGCCATCCCATCTAGTCAGTACCGACTTGTGACATTACATACTCATGGTGACTTTATAGTGCTGCCCCATGGAGACCAGGCCGCCAGCACCTTGACCTGATTTCCCACTCAGTCACATTATCATGACACTGAGCTAACCAGTCCTTCTCCTATCCTATGAATGCCGAGCACCAAGCTAGGTCGCGACACATATCAATTTTGTAAGTTATTGGTTTGCCGTGACTGGGAATTGAACTCCCCATCTTCTGCATGGGATATATAATTATGCATGAGCCATACAAACACTACTAATACTACTGTCCTAGTCGTTAAAGTCAATTGCACGCTATAATGGTGGTGCGAATAGGCTTTATGGAATGGAACATCGCTGATGTTTCCGGATGGCATCGTATTTCTGTGGCAAGTAGTTGAAAAGTGTAACCTCTCCAACATGAGTAATGTCTTCAGTTTCTCAACAAATGCTATCTTATATTGCCTGTGGCTGGATTGTAACGTACACTGCTTATCTATATGTGTGCAGTTGTGCATGTATGGAATTATTTATTACAGTTATCTATAATGTGGGAGTCTCTGTGGCGGAGTGGTTAGAGTGTCTGACATTTTCCTAGGTCGGACTCCTAATCTGAAGGTCAGTGGTTTGATTCCCCCGTGTCCCCACCTCTGACAATTTGGATTTCCATCGATGTGTATTAGTTACAGCGTCATCAAAGCCCAGTTGCTCTCATACCATGTGAGGTATTTATTACGATAGACTACATCATGGTTCCAGCGGCGCGGTGCATTGTGGGATGGGTCAGAGCAAAACAACCCCCCCCAAAAGCACATGGCACATGCTAATACACTGGGTGCAGCTATGAAATGTGCTAGTTTCAGCTCATCTCAGCTCTTGTTTGAAACATAGAATACCAACTAAAAATATATATATAATAAATTAAGATATTAATCTTTTATCCAGCATTGCATTTACATCAATATAATCAGCACATCTTATGCCATGTGCATTTAGATTTAGAAAGATCTAGGCACTCAGACTAGTGTTAGAGCCACAGCCAGAGTACTCAATGCATTGTCAATGGCAGTGAGTAATCTCCATACAGAAAAAGTAAAATATTGCTAAAACCACACAACCTAGGCACAAACCGCTTGGAACACATATAGAAAACAGGTTTAACAAAAAGATTATATTAAATTGATAAGGTTAGGGTTTGGGATTTCTATTAATTTTGAATAGAACTGATGTTTTTCAATGCGCGTATAGGCAAACTCAATGGCTGTACACCTTTGCTTTGCTCCCAAGGCCGTTTTCGGCGCATGCACAGTCGGAACCGTGATGTAGTCTATTATCTGTAATTCTGCTTGTATGTAATTATTTATAGAGGGGTTGCAATAGTGTCACGAGACAACTTCCGGTGGCCATATTGGATTACATATGAAAGGCTTGGAAGGTCTTACATTGTGTTTATTTACCGATTTGTTGGTTTATTTGTCACTGCTTTGAGCAGTTTGGCCTCAAAAGTTGGTGGAAAAGGGTTTTTTTGATGGAGGGGAAGTATTTTTTTAATCACGTAGCATCAGATTGTTTCTAAAGCGCAGTATGTTGACATTTTAGATGCTCTGGCAAAGGATTAGAAAGGTTCGGGCAGTACCCACTAGGTGGTGCCACATACTTCGGCGGCCATGACTATAGTAGAGCAATGGTGGAGGTAGTGTTCTTGCTATAAGAGAGGGGGCACCATAGGTGGTATTAAGTGTAATCCAAGATGGCTAACCACTGAGTGATGATGTCACGTGCACTCCCTCTATTGAGCGAGGCCATTCGCAGAGCTGCTTTGCTTTGCTCTGCGAATTCGCGGAAGAATGATTATTATTTGCAGAGCTGCCTTGCTCTGCGAATTAGTGGAAGAATGATTGTTATTCGCAGAGCTGCCTTGCTCTGCGAATTAGCGGAAGGATGATTATTATTCACAGAGCTGCCTTGCTCTGCGAATTAGCAGAAGAATGATTATTATTTGCAGAGCTGCTTTGCTCTGCGAATTAGCGGAAGAATGATTATTATTCGCAGAGGTGCATAAGATTTGTTGTACTACTTATAGCAAAATCCTCCATGGAAAACCAATACATGAGTAGCCTACATTTTGAATGCTATTTTTGAGAAAAACTAAAGCACAAATTAATTAAACGTGAAGTGTAAAGTCGACTAGGTGATGAACATGAAATGTGTCACATTTGTAGAAGTGTTGAACTTGGTAATGTGAGTAACAACAACATAACGGGAGTAATGATCCAAATGATGCCATTTTATCATGTAAAGCTTATTTACCATTCCGAATTATTTTCAAATAGCTCTGTCAATAAAATAATTACAAGAAATTACAACAATTTATATAACTGATGTGATAGTTCTGTTAATGTGACATTATATATCTGTTACCTACAAAACTTTACACATTGGAATTAGTTTATGTTGCCTAATGGTGTCCTGGGAAACATCATGGTTATGGCTGTCACTAAGTGTCTTGATGACAGGGCCACGTTCAGGGTCCATCTCGGAGGCGCCGCGGAGACGTCTCCGTGATGCTTTTTGGCCTATTTGTGTTCAGGGTGTGTCTCGGCGACATCTCGGAGATGCCTCCCTTTTCAGACTGGAGATGAAAAGCACCTTGAAAATGGCCACCGTATTCCGTGGTTTCAGCCAATCACAGCACAGCTTTTCCATTGCAAATAGCCACCGATTTTCGAGACAACAAACTGCTTTTGCCATTCAGACTAGCATGACGTCACGGCCATCTCCAAGACGGACCCTGAATGTTGCCCTGCTTTGATCTTGTTGCAACTCTGCAAATTACAGCATTTGTGGCTATTATTCGCAGAGTAGCAGCCCTGTGAATAATAGCCAGTGCGTTATTGATTACAGTTTTCTAGATGTGTGTAAGTGTGCATGCGCGAAAGTATTTATTACTTACTATACTTACTGAAAGTGGCCGCTTTCACTGCCATGTGAGGTGTTTAGTCATCCTTTTGGTAGATCGTGGGATTCCAACCACTGGGTCCTGGGTTCTAACCCTGGTCGAGACAAACCAATGACTTAAAAATTTATACTTGTTGCTTCCTAGCCAGGCACTCGGCATTATTAGGATAGCACAAGGACTCTTTGGCTCAGTGTCAGGATAATGTGACTGAGTTGGGAAATCAGGTCATGGTGCTGGTGGCCTGGTTTCTCCTCCCAGTGGTGCAGCACTATAAAGTCACCATGAGTGTGCACTGTCAGAAGTCGGTACCCGTTCTGATATTACCTTAGATATTGCCAGGGCGGAAAACTCCCAAAAACCAGCCAATCTGTACAGTCACTCTCTCCTGGTGGTACGAGTACCAATTTACCTGTACTACTTTCAATTTAGGCCAATTGGGACAAGAAACAATGATAGAAATGGACAAGAAATACCAATACAGTTATTGGTATTTCTGGCCATCGTTATAATGAGCATAATATTACAGTGGTCTCTTATCTAATTAACATATACATACATGTACATAAATGCATCATTGCATGCATGCTTACATGCAGTATATATATTCTTTTTTTTTTTTTGTGACAAGTTTTTTATTCTGCCCATAACGTATAAGCTCCCGTGAGGGTGCTTGTTTTGAACGCTGGACAGCTGTGGTACTGGATTGGTCTGGTCCCGCACTCAGGAGTCTTTACCTGATTTTTCTCAGGCCAACCTCTGCGGTTTTGGGTGTTAGTAGTTTCTATATTAGTTTTTTTTTAATTTTCAAGTTTTTTCCTAACCTGTATATGATAACTTAGCCTACTATGTACATCTACGCAGATGACATACAGGCCTGTGGGAGAGGATCCCATCCCATTGTGGTTTATTACAGCATCCACATGCATGCATATATACACATGCATGCATGCATATACACAAATATATATAATTTGGCAATTCACATCCTCCCACGTGACAGAGCTGGCAGTATCCTATGTACCCATTCACATGACAGTGTGCTACAATAGTACAAAGGGGGCGCCATTTTACAAGCGAATCCCCGATACCAAAATGGCGCCTCTGAGTTTACGTATATCAAAGACCCATAAGCATATTAAGCGCAGAAAGGAGCGGGACAACCAGTCACGTTTGAACTATTCTAAACTTGCAGGAAATGGATTTTCCTCTTCTCGTTTTCGCGAGAACTCAGTATCAGCCAATCACAGCTGTTCTTTTTAATTGCAAATGGCAGCCTCCATGGGGGCCGCCATTTGCAATCGAAAAGAACAGCTCTGATTGGCTGAGAACAGCTCTCAGTGGTAGCCAATCAGAGCTGTTCTTTTTTATTGCAAATGGCGGCCCCCATAAGGGCGGCCATTTGCAATCGAAAAGAACAGCTCTGATTGGCTCAAATTATGGAAACATCCCATTATTTTTTTAGTAGTTTCTTGTTCAGACATAGTTACACATATATATGTATCTTTTGCACAGATTAAAGTGCTTGAATTATATTTAAAAAATTTCTACATCGACTCCTGTTTAAATCACACAATATCAGGACTTAAAGAATGGGAAACTATTCCTGCAAGGGTATGCTCAATATGGGACAGCGGTCACCCGTTTTTCCTCCTTTCCTCGCTGTGGACCCTTCTCCAAAGAACGGCCTAGATAGAACCATCACCTGGAGATCCACACCACCCAGAACAGACCGGATGCAGTGACCCAATCGTTAAGACTAAGATTCCTTCTACGCGGTATGCGGTATGCGGTATGCGGTATGCGGCATGCGGTATGCGAATGGGAAGATTCCTTCTACGCAGTATGCAGCATGCGGCATGCGGCACACGACTGGCTATATTTAAAAAATAAAAATAAACAAGTATACTCCATACTGCACTGTATCTCAGAAACTGTGTACCACTTGAGGTAGTCTACTAGAAATGCATATTTCAAAGAAACCCTTTATTGGAGTGTCAATATTTAGATTTCATCAGTTAGCCAAATAATGTGGGAGATAGTTTAGATCAAAAGTAAATGTTAATATTGTGTATTATGTATCTTATTGGGATGGATGTAGCTAAATACATAGAAAATTACATCACTAATTTGTGACATTGTCAACAGCATTGAAAATAAAGTGTCACAAACTTAATGAAAACCTCTGAACAACAGCTCATTTCACTTCAAATGGTCATATACAATGTCTTCATTAAGTTGAAGACATTTATTTCTAAAAAAAACTTTTAAATTATGAAATAGTTAACATTTTCTGGAGTCATTAACATCGTAACATTTCGTTTCCACTTGCAAGTACTATGAAACTCTGTATCAAACACTGAGTACAGATACAGTACAGGAACTATTTTCACCATTTGACACTATGCATGGACCCAGTTATGGTATAGTAAAAGATAAATCCTGAAATTGCCCCTAAACATTGAAATTTGAGCCGAACATTTGTGTAAAATTGTTGTTTCCACTTTGTTACTCTGCTAATCTGTTACTCTGCTAATATTTTCTTGCTTTTCTCTTTAATATTCACAAATAAGACAAAACCATAGCAATGAGGTTTCAAATTATTATTACTACTGTTTATAAAGCAAGTGGCATGTGAAATGTCCTAAAAATGTCAAGTTTTGTGTGGAAAATATTTGATTTTGGAGTCAGATTGGTTTCCATGCTATACTGCTATTTATTGGGGGTGAGCATCATTTGACCTACTTAAAAATGCCAGAATATGTTTATTTTCAATTATTCAGATGCAAAAGGACATACACATTGAGGAAACTTGCTTATAGGACTTTGGCAGCATTTTGATTTTCTGGTACTGATGTCACACTATTGGTACACAACTTCTGAGAACGACCCATATGGCCTAATATAGCATTTATATCTATGTAACTCTTGGTACGTCACATGAAGGTTCCTACCTTTATAATTACCAAATTATAGATAAGTATTCATATTTTTGTGCATATGGTAGCATTTTTACCAACCCGAACCCCCACCACCACCACTACCATATGTTTCCCCTCAGCACCCTTGTGCGTGACCGTTCCGTAATGCTCAGTCGCCTCTCCTAGTGTTAAACTAATGGACATATCAGACTCAGGTTTCTATTCGCACCCCGCTTGCCGCGTGCCGCATGCCGCACCGATCGCTACATGGACCGATCGGAAAAACGCATTCGCATTCGCATTCGTATTTGCATTCGCATACCGCGTGTAAGGGTTGTAGCCCATTGACCTCAAGGCGTTTCAATTTTTTGCCGCATTCGCATTCGCATACCGCATGCCACATACCGCGTGTAAGGAATCTTAGCTTAACACGTAGTAACAGTGTATGCCTCTCGTGTGGAAAGTTGGGAGTTGGAATTCCAGCCGAGTCAAACCCACGCCTTACAAAATTGATACTTGTTGCTACCTAGCCAGGCGCTTGGCATTACTAGGATAGGACAAGGACTGGTTAGCTCAGTATTACTAGTATTAGGATAATGTGACTGTGTGGGATATCGGGTCATGCTGCTGGCAGCCTGATTTCCCAATGGGGCAGCACTATTAATAAAGTTGCCATGACATGAGTATGCACTCTCACAAAGTCAGTAGTTACTCGGCTCCTGATATGACCTTAGATGTTGCTAGGATTGTAGAACGCCAACAGCGCAACCTCACACACACACAGACACACACACACGCGCACCCTCATACATCCACGCACATATACAGACATAGACCCCCCACCCCCACCCAACCCCACATATACACGCACCCCCACCCCCACCCCACATACACACGCACACCCTCACACGTGCAGATGCACATACACATCTCCACACACGCACGTACGCGCACACACAACAACAGGACGGTGACGAAACACTTCATAAGAACTGGCTCCTGCTTCCTATGTAATATATCCACGGCAAAGAGCAACGGGGGGGGGGGGGGAGGTGAGTGTGTGTGTGTGTGTGTGGGGGGGGGGGGTTAGAGAAGAAGAAAACAAGCCATGAAAGAAAGAACAAGAGCGAGCATTTTGATCAATCCCGATGTCGGTTTGTGAATGGCCCGCGCCGCCGGTGAAGGTTGAGGCGAGTGGTAGTTCTTTGTCTTGCCACTTGGTGGTGTTGCCGTCGGGCGCATTTCCCCGGCCCTCTAATTATGGGGCGCCGGCACCTCGACGCAGGACCTGCGGGCAACATATATCAGCCATGCCGCTCCCCCTCTCCCCGATTCCCCCGCTCCCCGGTTCCCCCGCCCCCCGCCTTCCGCTCCCCACTCCCCGCCCGGCACAGTTCCCGTCTGGGGGCCGCTCCCCGCCCCAACGACGCGCCCCCCACTACCCGCCCGCTCCCCGTCCGCTCCCCGCCCATTCCCCATCTGCCCCCTGTCCTCTCCCCGTCTCCTCCGCGCCCGCTCCCCGCCCACTCCGGTCCCCCGCTCCCTGTTCCCCGCTCCCCGCCCGGCACAGTGCCCGTCTGGTGCCCCGCTCCCCGCCGCCCTCTCCCCGCCCGCTGCCCTACACCCCCGCCCCTTTCGACGAAGTGCGGGTCCCCGTGCCTCGGCCCCTCACTGTGCAGCGGGCAGGTAGCTGGGTAGGGCCGTCACCACACTTGTATCAATCGGATGAAAATATAACATTATCTAAACACAAACACTTGATCCCCCGACTCCACTTTAGTTAGTGGTGCGCACTCATAAAGTTGCATTTTCCGACGATTTTGAGTTTTTTTGCAATTTAAAAAAAAAAGAGATAAACTGGAATATACTAATATGTTGGTTGTTATAGTCAACTTTACTTTGGGTTGGTTGGTTGTTGGAGTTTTATGTCCTAGCAACATCTAAGGTCATATCAGGACGGGTACCGACTTGTGATAGTGCGCACTCATGGTGACTCTATAGTGCTGCCCCACTGGGAAATTGGGCCGCCTGCACCATGGCTCGATGTCCCACTCAGTCACATTATCCTGACACTGAGATAACCAGTCCTTGCCTTATCCTATTAATGCTGAGCACCAAGCTACAAAGCGACGAGTATCAATTTGGTAAGTGACTCAACCGGGATTGAACTCCCGATCTCACAAGTAATTTGCGGGGGGGGGGGGGGGGGGGGCTTATCGAAATTCTGATGCCAAGGGCTTCACCAGTAAAAGGTTTGATTAAATTGACTGAAGACCTGGGGCCAAATGTAAGAGTCCGGGTTAAGGCTCGTAATCCACGCGTCGTGCGGATTTCCCGGGTTAGCGGCCAAAGTGTCAATGTATGTGGACGGGTTAGGCAAACTCCTCGAGGGTTAACGTCGTCTTCACTAACTCCAACTTGAGCCTGGGATAACGTGCAGGTTAGGGACCGATTCGGGCCAAATCTATTCAAAGCGACCATATTTAACAGAATTACATACTCAAATCGTGAAATTTCATTAAATTAACCTTAAATTCGAAGCGTTAATAAGGCTACCGCCGCATTGGCGGCGATAGTAATCGCCGAACGTAATGTAAACAAATCGCCGCTGCATCGACGTCGCGTTCCATACTGGCGGCGGCGGCGATTTGTTTACTTTACGTTCGTCGATTCGAAAATATAACTAGTAATATCGCCGCCAATGCGGCGGTAGCCTTAATAACGCTTCGAATTTCGGGTTAATTTAATGAAATTTCACGATTTGAGTATGTAATTCTGTTAAATATGGTCGCATTTAATATATTTGAGCCTAATATATGGCTACAAAGGCAGAGGGATTTCCCAAATCTATAAATAACTGAAACGTTAGCTAACCCGCGCGCGCTTTGGACTAATACATCCCCCGTGACACATATATTAACGCCGACAATAGATACCCCGCCGGCCGCCCTTAACTCCGCAGCCGATAAATTTTGGCTCATACATTTAGCCCCTGGTCACATACACATCAGTGGACGTAGTTGAACTTAGTGGAGTCTAATGTAGTTGAACGTAGTTGAACGTAGTTGAACGTAGTTGAACGTAGTTGAACGTAGTTGAACGTAGTTGAACGTAGTTGAACGTAGTTGAACGTAGTTGAACGTAGTTGAACGTAGTTGAACGTAGTTGAACGTAGTTGAACGTAGTTGAATGGTCCGGCATCCATATTTCTCAGGTTGTCACACTTTGCATTACTAGGATAGGGAAAGGATAATGTGACTGAATAGAATATTGAGTCACTGTGCTGGCAGCCTTGTCTCCCAGTGGGGCAGCACTATAAACCTTCCATGAACGCACAATGTCACAAGTTGTTGCCTGTTCTAATATGGCCTTAGATGTTGCTAGGACGTAAAACTCCAACAAACAAAGCCATTTCGTGTGCGATCCTAACTTAATTTAGCATGCTTCCACTTCAAGCTTAATCTTTTGAATTACCGTTACTTCAAACTAAATAACATAGATTATAACGAGCAGTCTAATAAATTGATCTGATGTATATGTTAGAAACACAAAGCCATTGGTTCTGACACGTGACACGGTGTGTAACATTAATGTTTCATTTTAATGGTTTTTACATTCATTTATTTAAGCAGAGACCCGTCGGGATATGACCTTTGATGTTGCTAGGACATAAATCCCAAACAACCAAACAAATTATGCTAGTGGAGGGGGGATTTCAATTATATAAAATTGAGCTCCTTCCTCCACTCTGGTAACATCGAGCAACCTGGGAGGTAGCGAAAATTAGAAATTTGGTAAGTATGTTTGGTTTTACTCAGCTGGGAATCGAACCCGCGATCTCCCCCGGCAGGAAGTCCACATCCGGTTATTCAGTAACCCTCTCACCATTGTGGCATATCCACGTTAGACCAAGTTGTACCAGGATGCAATTACTAGATCAGCGATTGATTGGTGGTAGGTGGTCAGGGAGCGTGGGTAACAGTTACTTACACCAGGGTCGCATTCAAGTGTGCACCCTGGAGGCTCCTCGGAGAAATTCCAAACGTCGCGCTAGTCTGAATGGCATATAGCTGTCAGGTGCCTCAAAAATGGTGGCCTCCATAGCGTACACCCACTTGCAATTGAAAGAACAGCTCTGATTGGCTGACACACACAGCCATTTTGGAGGCGTTTTTGCCTCCTACTTGAAAAGCATGACATCTCAGAGTCGACTCTGAGGCGCACGTTGAACACGCAAATAGGCCAAAAAGACACTGTGGAGCTGTCTCAGAGTGGACTTTGAAGTGTACCTTGAACGTGGCCCTGGTAGAACCAGGTAGAACCAGCGCGCCGGATGGGGTGGCCTAATCGGTAGAGTGCGGGCCTCAGAAGGTCGGGAGTTCGGTTCCCGGTCGAGTCAAACCAATAACTTAAACATCGATACTTGTGTATTCCTAGCCTGGCGCTCGGCATTATTAGGATAGGGAAAGGACTGGTTAGCTCAGTGTCAGGATAATGTGACTGAGTGGGATATCAAGTCATGCTGCTGGCCGCCTGATCTCCAAGTGGGACAGCACTATAAAATAACCATTAATGCTCACTGTCACAAGTCGGTACTCGTCCTGGTATGTCCTAAGATATTGCCAGGATGTAAAACTCTAACAACCAACCAAATCTCATTGCGTCGTTGTGAAAAAAAACACCCCAAAAAACAAAAACAAAATCAGCAGAAGTGACTCCATCCACCCCACCCCTCAGCTGGCCACCCTCATTCTCCCAGAGGGAATGGAGACACAGCTTAGCTCATTTTCTATAATGGAGAGGAGATGCCTGCCCAATTCCTCATGCAGAGGGGAAATGCGAGGAGGCTGGCAAACTCCCAGCTGTCAGTTGGACCATCTTCAGTCAACCTTCTCAGCACCAAAGCCAGATTATTGTGTCATTCCTGCCCACCTCTCCTCCTCCCCCACCTCCCCCTCCTCCGTCTCCTCCTCGTTCTCCCCTCATCCTCCTCCCCCAACAAAGGGGTATAGCTTCCCACTCAGGACACAGAATCAACAAACTAAGCCACACACGCACACAATATCACTTCCCTTCCAGACATCCCTAACACAACTCGTTGTTCTCGACTCTAATGCCGAAAAGACAACTTGGTCAATCTGCACGCTGGTATTTTTATTCAGTTATTGAATTAAATTAATTTAATCAATTCAATTAATTTAACTAATTTAATTAATCTGAGGAATCTAATTAATCCAATTAAATGTATTTAACCAATTTTATTCATTTATTTAGTTGCCTTAGTTTATTTAGTTTATTTAGTTTATTTAGTTTATTTAGTTTATTTAGTTTATTTAGTTTATTTAGTTTATTTTGTTTATTTTGTTTATTTTGTTTATTTTGTTTATTTTGTTTATTTTGATCATTTAATTAATTGTATTTATTTAATTATTTAATTAATTCAGTTAATTTAATTTAATTAATTGATTGAATTGATTGAATTTATTGAATGTATTCAATATATTCAATATATTCAATTCATTCAATTTGTTCAATTCGTTCAATTCATTCAATTCGTTCAATTTGTTCCATTCATTCCATTCATTCCATTCGTTCCATTCGTTCCATTTGTTCCATTTATTTAATTTATTTAATCTATTTCATCTATTTCATTTATTTTATTTATTTCTTTATTTCACTTAATTCATTTCATTTATTCAATCTATTTAATTTATTTAATTTAAGTTATTTATTTTATTTAAGTTATTTAAGTTATTTAAGTTATCTAAGTTATGTAAGTTATCTAAGTTATTTAAGTTATTTAAGTTATCTAAGTTATCTAAGTTATCTAAGTTATCTAAGTTATCTAAGTTTTTAAAGTTATTTAAGTTATTTAAGTTATTTAAGTTATTTAGTTGATTTATTTGATTTGATTGATTGATTTGATTGACTGATTTATTTCATTCTTATATTTTTTTATTTACTGAAATTTAACCAGATGTATTCACTTCTGAGCTTCCGACATCTGACTAAAAAACAATGCCGCTACTATTTTCTAAACCATCTATTGTAAAATAGACATACCGACAGCATTCCTTTTTTATGGTTTAGAAAAACCCCACCACCACAAATACAGAAACAACTTTATTTGTACTTCAAACCACCATTCATAAGGTTCCATCCACTTTCATGTGGAGAAAGGAGACACAAAACAGGAAGAGAAAAAGAAAATTTCAAAAAAGACTTTGTTTGACTAGACTCACTGGTGTAATCCAGAAATTTTGTTGTTGTTAAAGCTTTGAATTTTATTTTGAATATATTTGTATTTACACCTAATACTCATTTGTATGACCTGCCACTTTGACAGACCCTTATCTACCGATGTTGTATATAGATCACAATGCAGTACATGGATACTACCTAGGTACATGTGCCAAACACAGTCTGCTTTGTGTACTCCATTTGTCTCCATTTGGGGACACCACCTGCATTAATGCATTGCGATATGGACACGCCACCTGCATTTATGTAGGGATCGAGGCCGGACCGCATAGCCCAGTGGGTAGGGCACCCACTTCCCATACTTGCGGTAGGGACGTAAAATATTTAGACTTTTTAGGTCTGGTTCATAAATAAATAATAATTTAAATAAATTCTAAAATATCTACTTTTCAGGAAACTCATATGTGACCATTAAGAAAACTGTTTTAATCATATTTAAATCATCCAGTTATTTCTATAAAGTCATTATAATAATATTCCAATTATATAAGTAGCACTATGAAACCTCTCTAATAATACCTAATTCATTCTATCATGTTGGTAAATACATATGCATAATATTCAAACCAAGTTGTGAAACCATGGTATATTATGTATATTAAGTGAAGCGATAATTAATAGCAGATTGTTATAAGGTTCTACATCAAATATAACCACTGGAGATAAGAACTCTGGAAAATTATTACTGAATTGGTATATTTACATATATTACTGAATTGGAATCTGTTGGTATTATATTTTGTATGAAGGGAGGTAAATGCTGAAACTAAGGACAGCATATACAGTTGCTGCAGACTGTGGTTTCTTTACCCAGACAAATAGTCTGTGAAGAATGCCACAGAATGGGTACAATAATTAAGTGAAGAAACTGAGTTCTGTGTGCCTGTTATGGTATGATTTACAGATGCCAGTATCTGAAGGAGTGTTAGCACACAGGTGACAATGCATGGGGGATGTGTGTGTGAGTGTTTGCAGGACCTGCCAAATCCAAGTGTCAGGTTGGAGGTGGGAGGTGGAGTATGTGTGTGTATGTGTGTGTGGTGAGCCCTCCCTGCCCCACCTGGTGGCAGTTTGCTGAACTAAAGATAATGCAATATGTAATTCTCAAAGTAAGGCATATAGAAACTCCTACTATTTTGGAGTTGTCCCAATCTAAGGGACTGGTGACCACTGGTGTTATGTAAAGATAAATAGGGTTGATACTACCATGTAAGTGTGATTAGTGAACTTGATGAAAAAATATGTATCTGACTTGGGGTGGGTGGGTTGGCCCACCACGCCCTTACCCAGCAGGGGTGGAGGGGGCTGGTAGGAGTGGTGGGGGTCCGCCCACTCCCACCCTGCCTCCCCCACCACTGTCTGGAGGTGTTCAGCCAATGAAATGCCATATTACTGTCTCTGACTGAGGAGACTCCCAGCAACTGTCTACCTGTATTTTGAATGTGTTCATTCTGAATAAAAGAGCTAGGCAAGGGGTGTGGCAGGCAGAGGACACTTGCTATCCAGACCGCACTCTGTCCACACCTCTCTCTATCTCCTCTCCGCCGGCCTTGCTCCTCCTTGATATGTCTGAAAAGAGTTCCAAGAGGGGGGGGGCCCGCCGTCATTTCACTTTCTACTCTTACTCTGTCCGTGTCTATGGCTCGCTGGTTGGTCGCCATAGAGCAAATAGACACGGTCCTTTGACTCAACTCTCCTCATTTCTCTTTCCTATACTCTACCCTTTTTCCCCCCCCCCCAGTCGTACTCCTCCCTCTGACCAGGGGAGTTGTGTGCTTGGGTGGGGCCCTGCACCTGTACGTTTTCTCTCACTTTGTTCTCGTTGCTGGAACCACCGCTGCACCCATCTTTACCTGCCCTTCCTCGAAACCCTTGCTGCTGTCGACTGGATACAAGTGCCAACTACCACTCAACTACCGCCGGACCGAAGAGATTCGGGGCCGCCTCAACGCTTCGCCGTTACAACGTTGTAAAGATGTCCCCAGCTTCTACAACACTCCCTACTGAAGTTAAATCTTCAACCAAAGATTGGGCCGATTTATCGGAGCCTCTCTATTAATGTTGCAGTTCTGCAACCAGTAATCATCGTAAGGTTACAAACCACCCCCAAAGCAAGTGTGGCAGGCAGATGACCTGGAGACACCGCAGCAGGAGGAGCCAGCCACCCCTCCCTACTAGACATTACCACACTTAATTTCTGTTGGGTTAATATTTCTTGGAACTGATATAGTAAGCAGATATAGTAAGCAGATATAGTAAGCAGATATAGTAAGCAGATATAGTAAGCAGATATAGTAAGCAGATATAGTAAGTGGATCATCGCTTGAGTAATATCATACATTAGTGCTTTCCGGCCTCCACACACAGAAGTTAGGGTTCTATTTTCTATAAAGGTTCTAGCGTGTAAAATACTGCTAGTTAACAAGGGGTCCGATGTATAGCCTGGCTGGGTTTGAATGAAGCACTTACAAAATTGGCACTTGTTGCTACCATGATTGATTAATTGCTGATGGTTTAACATCGTGTCAGCGGCAAGGGCCATATTCATTTAATATGTGCACCAGTTTGTTCATTAGATATGTAGAAAGAAATCTAGACAATCTCTTTGGCTTTGAAAATTTGATGTTTTGATCGGACTATGCAGCTTAAATTACAATGTGTAAACAAGACATGACACACATATATATATATGCTGTATAAGAATTATACAAGTATAATAATCCGAATATCCCTCCTTTCCCTCATCACTCACTGAGCTCCATGGACTGATGAAGTCTGTTCTAGTCATCTACTGTTCCAGCCTCCCCAACCCCAGCTCCGGTGGTGGCGCCACCACCCCTGCACACTGTAGCCGCCACTCACTATCCCACCCCGCCTGTGCAATATGGCAGTGTTGTTTCTGTTACATCTCCTGCAGTTGATTGGCTGGGTGCGGGAATCTCTGACATCATTATATTAACAGCGCATGTCTGAGAGTATCTGGGAAGGGCACGCTTCCTTAGCAGTTCATCGTCTATTTTAACCAAAAATAAAATATAACTGAGCTGAGCCTGCTTCATAGCATACACCCACAGCAATCTATATTTCACCAACAATTATAATTCTATCAACAGAGCTGTGAACCAGATGGGGTAGCCAAATGAGTAGAGCGTCCGTCTCCTATTTTTGGAGATCGGGAGATCCGAACCCATGAGTTTGTGGGTTCGAATCCTGGTCGAGTCAAACCAATGACTTAAAAATTGATACTTGTTGCTTCCTAGTCTGCCGCTCGGCATTATTAATTAGGATAGGGCAAGGACTGGTTGGCTCAGTGTTAGGATAATGTGATTAAGTGGGATATCAGGTCATGGTGCTGGCTGCCTGCTTTCCCAGTGGGGCAGCACTATAAACTCGCCATGAGTGTGCACTGTCACAACCGTCGTGATATGACCTTAAATGTTGCTAGGATGTAAAACAACAACAAACAAAACAAACAGCGGTATATTACTGTTAGTTTTTGTTGTTTGTATATTAGTATTTCATTATGCACATTGGTAACCTGTCTGTGATACTGACAGCAGAGCTTTGATTATACTCAACAGGTCTGTTTGTTGGCACTTTACGACCTAGTAACATCTTAGGTCATATCAAGATGGGACTTGTGACTATGCATTCATGGACACTTTATAGTGCTTCCCCACCTAGGACACCGAACCGCTGATATTACAATCAGTCACATTATGCGGATACTGAGAAAACCCATCATTGCTCTATCCTATTAATGTCGAGCGCCAGGATAGATAGTGACAAGTATCTGCTTTGGAAGTCATTGGTTTGACACCATTAGGGTTTGAACCCACGATCTCCCACACCGGAAGCTATTGGAAACCAATGAGTCACAGGGCATAAACATTGCCCATGTTCTTTCATTACGATCCAAATTGACGATTTGCTCATGATACAGCATGGTCTCAGACTTATCTCTGGTTGATTTTTTTGTCTTCTTCTAACTATCCACAAGGAGCCGGACGTGGCTCATGCCCCTGTCACACTACGACGCTTCTCGCCGGCGACCCGTCAACGTGTGGTCTTTTTGGGCGATATTTGGTGAAATATCGAGAAGCGCTGGTGGCGCGTTATGGGCGCGTCGGTACACGTCGGTACACTTCTTTGTCGCCGGCGAGTCGCCGGCGGAAGTCGGCGCGCGTTGCCGGTCGCCCAAGGTTTTGAACATGTCCAAAGCTCTCCAACGACCGCCAGCGCGCGCAAATATATGGGTAAGGACGTTAGGCGCGCGTCGCGCTGCGTTGGACGCGCCGGCATAACGTTATGGGAACGGTACGAAGACGGCGCGCGCGCGGGAGGGTCGTTGCTCACGCGTTGCGCAAACTGGGCCGTTTTTGTTTTACGCCCTAGCAACATTTAAGGTTAAATGAAGACGTCGCGCCAAACTTTTTTTTTTTTTTTTCCCAGCGCGTCGACACACGTTGGCGGCGCGCACACAACGCGCCGCGCTGACGCCGATCTTTTCCCCCAAACCGCCGAAAAGTTTGACGTTTCTCGACGCGCAAGATTTTATTTCCAACGCTGACGGATCGCCGGGAGAAGCGTCGTAGTGTGACAGGGGCATAAGGCGGTAGTGTCCACCTGTGAATGTGTGGGCCATCCTATCGATCCATCTCAATGGACCAATTTGCAGTTTGGACTATTTTCCATTTCAACCAGTGGTCCACAACTGATTCATTAAAGGCTGTGGCATGTGCTGTCCTCTCTGTGGGAAAGTGCATATAAAAGACCCCTTGCTGCTTATCGGAAAGAGTAGCCTGTGTGGCACACCTGGTTTCCTCCAAAGAAATATGTCAGAATGACCATTTGTTTTGACGTCCAATAGCTGATGATACGAAAATCAATGTGCTGTAGAGGCGTGGTTAAATAAAACAAGCTTTACTATTTTCTTACTATCCATATTGGCGATAGGGGACGCGGTAAACAGACCAAGTCACCAAGCACAGCCTCCCGCCTCGTACCACCTAATGGGGGACCTTTCCTGGGTGACATAGAGCCAGGGCCTAAGAAAGGCTACAAGGCAAACATGGAAACAGGAAGGCAGGCAAACAGGCAAACAGGCAAACAGGCAAAGCCCATCTCCAATGTACCGAGCTGGTTATTGGCTGAAATCCTTTTGATCCACAATCTCGTTTGTTTGGTTGTTTCTTGTTATTTTGTGTCCTAGCAAAATCTAATGTTATATCAGGATGCGCACCGACTTGTTACACTGCACACTCATGGCACTTATATAGTGCTGCCCCACTGGGAGACCAAGCCATTGGCATCATGACCCAAAACACAGATGGTGTATGGATGCCATGACACAGTCACACCATCCAGACACTGTGCTAACCAGCCATTGTCATATCCCATTAATGCAGAATGCCAGAATAGTTAGTGACAAGTAGTCATTTTAAAAGTCATCGATTTGACTCGGCTGGGATTCGTAACTCTCGCCCTTCCACACGGGAAGACTGAAGAATACAAC
This sequence comes from Branchipolynoe longqiensis, assembly GCA_030323885.1. Taxonomy (NCBI): domain Eukaryota; kingdom Metazoa; phylum Annelida; class Polychaeta; order Phyllodocida; family Polynoidae; genus Branchipolynoe; species Branchipolynoe longqiensis. The sequence goes on from CM059194.1 coordinate 25,831,627, forward strand.
CACTTGAACAAAAGATAGAAAAGAATAAAGATTTTGGTGATTTGTACTCACATCAGATATTTAGCATAATATGTTTGTTTATTTATGTTTTAATGTCCTGGCATCATTCAAGGTCATACCAGGATGGTTATTGACTTGTGACAGTGCACACTCATGGCGACTTAATAGTGTTGTCCCACTGGGAGGCCAAGCTACCCGCACTATGACCCAATTTCCCACTCAGTCTCCATTATCCTGTTACTGAGCTAACCCGTCCTTTCCCAATCTTATTAATGCCAAGCATAAGGCTAAGTAGCGACAAGTATAAATTTTGTAAGTCATCGGTTTGACTCGGCTGGGATTCAAATTCCCAACCTTCCGCACGGGAAGCCTGTGTTCTTATTCTTAACCGATTCGCACACCGTGTCCGGTTTTAGCACAAGCAGACGACAATCATCCAGTGACTCTTTCTTGCGCGCATGCGCCACGAGCAGGCGTCCCGCACCGACCACTCCATCCGGCTCTTGCGGACACTGCGCAAACTGGGAGGAAAGAGCTGCACCAATCATCGACTCGTGCTGACCGGAAGTGGGTGGTGCACATCAGGGGCCGTATGCAGGAGTCAGTGTTAGCGAAGCAAAACGGTGTTTGGCGGGAATTCCGGTTTAGCAGCGAAAAAATGGTATGCACGAGTCAGTGTTAGGCCTAACACCAAAGGCTTAACCGGTGTTACCTTACCCCTAAAAAATATCAGGTTTAGCGAGATTATTAGGCCCAAATCTATTCAATGCGATCATATTTAACAGAATTAAATACGTAATAAGTGAAATTTGAGGAAATTAACCCTAAATTCGAAGCATTATTAAGGCTACCGCCGTATTGGCGGCGATATTAATATTTATATGTTCGAATCGACGAACGTAAAGTAAACAAACCGCCGCCGCCGCCAGTATGGAAAGCGACGTCGATGCGGCGGCAGTGGCGATTTGTTTACTTTACGTTCGTCGATTCGAACATATAAATATTAATATCGCCGCTTTTACAGCGGCAGCGTTAATATTGCTTCGAATTTAGGGTTAATTTCCTCAAATTTCACTTATAACGTATTTAATTCTGTTAAATATGATCGCATTTAATATATTTAAGCCTAATATATCGCTAAAGACGCAGAGGGATTTCCCAAATCTATAAATAAATTCACGTTTACCTATAATGAAAGTGTTACGCGCTCCTGCATACGACTTGACACAGTTCCCGACTTCGGTGATAGCTAAACGGTAACAGGCTCTAACACCAAAACCCGCTAACACTGACTCCTGCATATGGCCCCTAGAAGTATGATGGAGAGACTGCGATGGAGCGCATGCGGTGAGGAACGGGGTGCGGGGTGCGGGATATAGGTAGCGTGTGGATGGATGGAGGGGGTTCGGGAGTGTGTAGAGGGTGGAGAGGGGTGTGAGGAGTGTGTGTGTAGAGGGAGAGCTGTGGAGAGGGGTGTGAGAGGGGTGGATGGGGATGGGTGATGGGGTGTGGAGAGAGTTGGGGATGGGTGGTGTGAGGGGTGTGGAGAGAGGTGGGGATGGGTGGTGTGAGGGGTGTGTGGAGAGGAGTAGGGGAGGTGTAGAGATGACAGAACAAGCAAATATGTGGGGTGTGAGGGGTGTGCGGATACGGATGGATGTGGGGATGGGTGGGGTGAGGGGTGTGGAGAGAGGTGGGGATGTGGGGATGGGTGGAGTGAGGGGTGTGGAGAGAGGTGGGGATGTGGGGATGGGTGGGGTAAGGGGTGTGGAGAGAGGTGGGGATGTGGGGATGGGTGGGGTAAGGGATGTGGAGAGAGGTGGGGATGTGGGGATGGGTGGGGTGAGGGATGTGGAGAGAGGTGGGGATGTGGGGATGGGTGTGGTGAGGGGTGTGGAGAGAGTTGGGGATGGGTGGTGTGAGGGGTGTGGAGAGAGGTGGGGATGGGTGGTGTGAGGGGTGTGTGGAGAGGAGTAGGGGAGGTGTAGAGATGACAGAACAAGCAAATATGTGGGGTGTGAGGGGTGTGCGGATACGGATGGATGTGGGGATGGGTGGGGTGAGGGGTGTGGAGAGAGGTGGGGATGTGGGGATGGGTGGAGTGAAGGGTGTGGAGAGAGGTGGGGATGTGGAGATGGGTGGGGTAAGGGGTGTGGAGAGAGGTGGGGATGTGGGGATGGGTGGGGTAAGGGGTGTGGAGAGAGGGGGGATGTGGGGATGGGTGGGGTGAGGGGTGTGGAGAGAGTGGGATGTGGGGATGGGTGGGGTGAGGATGTGGAGAGAGGCGGGATGTGGGGATGGGTGGGGTGAGGGATGTGGAGAGAGGTGGGGATGTGGGGATGGGTGGGGTGAGGGATGTGGGAGAGGCGGGATGTGGGGATGGGTGGGGTGAGGGATGTGGAGAGAGGTGGGATGTGGGGATGGGTGGGGTGGATGTGGAGAGAGGTGGGGATGTGGAGATGGGGGGTAAGGGGTGTGGAGAGAGGTGGGATGTGGGGATGGGGGGTAAGGGGTGTGGAGAGAGGTGGGGATGTGGGGATGGGTGGGTGAGGGGTGTGGAGAGAGGTGGGGATGTGGGATGGGTGGGGTGAGGGAGTGGAGAGAGGCGGGGAGTGGGGATGGGTGGGGTGAGGGATGTGGAGAGAGGTGGGGATGTGGGGATGGGTGGGGTGAGGGATGTGGAGAGAGGTGGGGATGTGGGGATGGGTGTGGTGAGGGGTATGCGGAGAGGAGTAGGGGAGGTGTCGAGATGACAGAACAAGTAAATATGTGTGGGTGAGGTGTGAGCTGTGAGCTGTGAGGTATGAGGTGTGAGGGGGATGTGAGGGGGGCAGTTGAGACTTGTTGAAGTGGGCAGACTGTCTGGTAGCAGGCAATAGACCCCACCCGCCAGTTAAGCCAGAAAGTACCCGACTAGAGTGGTTCCAAATTCTGCCGATAGATGTCACTAGCTTAACTGGTGGGGTTTAATACATGAGAAGAAAGCGGCGCTGAAACCCAGAAGAAAATAACAAAATAGTTGTCTTTAAAACAAAAAAATTACAAGGATAGGAGTTTGATGCCTGTTGAGATATGAATATCTGAATATAATCAAGCATTTTATTATTTTTCAAAGCATTCTTTATCGAGATATTGCATGTGATATCAGAGGCAGTCAGGGAAACGACCCAACTAGAGTGGTTCCGTATTTTGCCGATAGATGTCACAAGCTTAACTGGTGGGGGTATATTGCGATATGGACCGCAAAGTAATAAACAAGAATGAAGAGAAAGCAAATGGAAAAGAGTGTGTGAGGACAGAACAGCGCAGACACAGGGGACAGTCGGAGGAAAAGGTTCGTTGTTGCAGTTTTACGTCCTGTCAACATCTAAGGTGATATCAGGATGGATACCGACTTATGACAGTGCACACTCATGGTGACTTTATAGTGCCACCCCACTTGGAAATAACACCACCGGCACAATGATCTGATATCCCACCCAGTCACATTATCCTGACACTGAGCTAACCAGTCCTTGCCCCATCCTATTAATGCCAAGCGCTAGGCTAGGAGGCGACAAGTATCAATTTTGTAAGTCATTGGTTTGACTCGACTGGGAATCGAATTGCTGATCTCCCGCATGGGAGGCCTGCGCTCTACCGATTCGGCCAACATGTCTGGTCTTGTTTTTAATGCAAATTATCAGTAATCTAATTGGAAAGTAAAACGTGAATTTATAGTTTTGGCCACCAGGATTCTTTAAAGCTACTTTTTGCTACCTTGGTGTGGGACTGCAGTGCCGCCACCGTCCTCTTTGAGAACTAGAACCCGACTAGACCAGTATGGGACAGGGTGATGGATGCCGTGGTGCATGGTGGGTGGTGTGGGTGGTGTGGGTGGTGTGGGTGGTGTGGGTGGTGTGGGTGGTGTGGGTGGTGTGGGTGGTGTGGGTGGTGTGGGTGGTGTGGGTGGTGTGGGTGGTGTGGGTGGTGTGGGTGGTGTGGGTGGTGTGGGTGGTGTGGGTGGTGTGGGTGTGGTGGGTGATATGGGTGGTGTGGGTGATGTGGGTGGTGAGGATGGTGTGGCTGTGGTGGTTGGTGTGAGGTGTGTGGGTGGTATGGGTGTGGTAGGTGATGTGGGTGGTGTGGGTGGTGTGGGTGGTGTGGGTGGTGTGGGTGATGTGGGTGGTGAGGCTGGTGTGGGTGTGCTGGTTTGTGTTGGTGGTGTGGGTGGTGTGGCTGGTGTGGGTGGTGTGGTGTTGTGTGTTTGCGGGGGGTGGGGGGAGGGGGGAGGCGAGGAGGGGGGCACACACAGACGATGAGACAAACACTGCAGCTGGACATCAGCTAGCCGAGATCCCGAACGCTTCATAGGGGGCGCAACAGATGTGTACCTAAATCAGCATCCATCGTTGTGTTCACTGCCCAAGGTGCAGGATTTGGAAGTCAGTGTGAGTGTGTCTGGCTTTGCAGAAACTTTGCTTAGTAAGTCAAGCTGTTCGGTAGTTTCTCTCCTGACCTCCCCTGATGGACGGATTGTGGCAATATCAAAGAAATACTTTTAAAAGTAGAAGAAAAAGAAACAGTTTGGCGTTTCCCTTGTTTTAAGATGCCGGCAAAGGAAATATAGATATCGACTTGAACAAAACAAATCAGCTGTGAAAACAAGTGTTAACACACTTATAGGTTATGAGCATGGTAAATATATTCATCACCACAAAAAAACCGGGGGGCGGGGCGCAAAAGAGCCATATTGCTTGGTTACTAATTGCAGAAAATAACTATAATTATAAATGAAACAATTATTGCCATAAGATTCCCTGAAGCCCATTAGAAAATTTAATATTTGTCTGTCAAATAACTGTGCATTTAAGTAATCTGTCTATGTTGATAGTGACATATGATTAGCTTCCCATCCTTCCACTGCCTTGTGACACAACATAGGTCAATTTCAGGTCACATAGGTTAATCCTGGTCAAGCAAAATAGGTCAATTGCAGGTCACATGGGTTAATCCTGGTGGCACAAAATAGGTCAATTGCATGTCACGTGGGTTAATCCTGGTGACACCAAATAGGTCAATTGCAGGTCACGTGGGTTAATCCTGGTGACACCAAATAAGTCAATTGCAGATCACGTGGGTTAATCCTGGTGACACAAAATGTTAATTTCAGGTTGCCTGGGTTAATCCTTGTGACACAAAATAGGTCAATTTCAGGTCACGTGGGTTAATCCTGGTGACACAAAATAAGTCAATTGCAGGTCACGTGAGTTAATCCTGGTGACACCAATTAGGTCAATTGCATGTCACGTGGGTTAATCCTGGTGACACAAAATGTCAATTTCAGGTCACGTGAGTTAATCCTATCAATAAGATTAGAACAAATCTCCTCTGGACTCTTATTGACATCCTAGAATTATGCTGAATTTTATTTTACCATGAAATATAGAAGGGTGTTTTTGGGTGGAAAAAGGCGTTGGCAGCAAAGCAAAGGCTTACGGCCATAGAGTTTGCCGATATATGTAGGGCAAAACTTCGATTTTATTCCAAATTAATTTAAAAAAATACATAACAATTTGGCACAAACATGGATGGAAGGATGCAATATAATAATATAATGAATAGTTTAAAACACAACTCTCCATAATTAAACATTTTGAGCTAAGAAACTTACAATTTCAGTCACTTTACAGGCTGATGTTTACATCACCATTGACTAGACATAAGTAATTCTTGTTCTAAATATTAAAATGTCAAATGTCTCAACAAACTTCGGCTTCTACAGATATGACATCATCAGCACACTATCCACCGCAGTGGCTGAATCAAAAGAGCACAGGCTTCCCGTGCGGAAGGTCGGGAGTTCAAATCCTGGTCTAGTCAAAACCAATGACTTATAAAATTGATATTTGTCAGTTCATAGCCAGGCACTCGGCATAATATTAGGATAAAGCAAAGACAGGTTAGCTCAGTGTCAGGATAATGTAACTGAGTAGGACATCAGGTCATGGTGACGATGGTCTGATCTCCCAATGGGGCAGCACTATACAGTCACCATGAGTGGGAACTGTCACAACACAAGTAGGTACCGGCCCTGATATGACCTTAGATGTTGCCAAGATGTAAAGCTCCAACAAACAATCCACCGACTTGGGATATTATGAAAACCGGAAGTGACGTTTGGTCCGGCAGCGTTTGATGACGTGGCGTCACCTCTTACCCCCCTCCCCCCCTCCCTCCTCCTCCCTCCCCACACGTGTTTGCTCCTAATACCAGGCGTACATACCATCCCTCAGGCAACTGTCACGGCCTGCTTGGAGTTAAAGAGCTGCTTTAACCCCTTGCCTGACTTTGAAACTGACCATCGCTGACCTTTACCTTGACCCTCATGACCAAAACCGGAAGTGGCCCGCAGAGGCCTAGTTCCCGACATGGCGCATACTGTTTCCGGTCGGGGCTCCTGAATGGGGTCCCGTCCGCTGGGTATTTGAATGGTGGCGGCGCGATTTAGGAAAATGGTACCTAGCAGGGGTTAAATGGACGGGGGGATTAGGGAAGGTGGGGGCGGGGTGGAGGCGTGTGGGGGCGTGTGGGGGCGTGTGGGGGCGTGGGTGAGATGGGAAGGTTGTGGCAACAATGGTAAGTCGGCTGTCGTCTGCTTGTGGCAAGCGTCTCTCACATCAACGCCTTCAAACAAAACTTGAAGTTTACAATAAATATGAACAGGCGGGGGGATCTGGGAAGACTCGCATATTGTACTCCCTCACCCTCTGGTGAGAGTGTCGGGGTGGGGGTGGGGGAGGGGGCGGGGGAGGGGAGGAGGCGGGGGTTGTGCAGCTGAAGGGTCCCGGTGCGTACAAACAGGCCGTGTGTTGACCATGTCGGACCTGACTCAGACCCGGGTCTCGGGCCGTCTGTGTCCGGCAGAGACACCGCCTGGCCTGGTCCCACCCCGCCCTGCCCCACTCTGCCCCGTCCTGCCCAGCCTAGCCCCGCCATGCCCCACCCCACCCCACCCCGGCACGTCCAGTCCTGCCCTGCTCTGCTCCGCCCCGCCCAGCTTAGCTCCGCCTAGTCTAGTTCCATCCCTTCGCCCCCTCACCTTCCCTCCCCACCTAGTCTTTCAGCTCCGCGCCCAGCCTACCCCGTCCTGCCTAGCCCAGCCCCAATCAGCCTACCCGGTCCCGCCTAGCCCAGCCCCAATCAGCCTACCCCATCCCGCCTAGCCCAGCCCCAATCAGCCTACCCCATCCCGCCTAGCCCAGCCCCAATCAGCCTACCCCATCCCACCTAGCCCAGCCCCAATCAGCCTACCCCATCCCGCCTAGCCCAGCCCCAATCAGCCTAGCCCGTCCCGCCTAGCCCAGCCCCAATCAGCCTACCCCATCCCGCCTAGCCCAGCCCCAATCAGCCTACCTCCGCTTAGCCCCGCCTAGCCCTGCCTAGCCCCACCTAGCCCTCCCGTTCCGCCTAGCCCCGCCCCAATCAGCCTACCCAGTCCCGCCTAGCCCCCCCCTAGCCCCTCCCGTCCCGCATAGCCCCGCCCCAATCAGCCTACCCCATCCCGCATAGCCCCGCCCCAATCAGCCTATCCCCACCTCTTTCTGCTCCGCCTAGCCCAACCCCCCCGCCCAGCCCCACCCCACTCTCCCCCGCCTATTCCCGCCTCGTCTAACCCTGCCCTGCCCCGCCCAGCTTAGCCTAGAGTTACACCCAACTAGCCACGTCCAACCGCCCACTGACCGCTCGCCCCCCGCCCTTGTCCTAACACCACCCGCCCTTGTCCTGCCTCGTCTCACCCCTCCCAGGCCCGCCGCCCCATCCCTTCCGGTGTCCGCTCCTCCCCTCCCCCCTTCCCTTCCCCCCCCTTCCCGTCCCCTCCCCTCCTCTCCCCTCCCATTCCCTCCCCACTCCTCCTCTCCCCTCCCCGCCCTCTCCCTCCTCTCCCTTACCCTCCCCTCCCATCCCCCTCCTCTCCCGTCCCTTCCCCTCCCCCACCTATCCCCCGCCCCTCTGCTCATCTCCCCACCCCACCCCTTCCCTCCTCTCCCCACCCCTCCCCTCCACTCCTCTCTCCATCGCTCCACTCCCCCCCCTCCCCTCCCCCCCTCTCCCCTGAGGTCCCCTCGCATCTCCTCCTCTCCCTCCCCTTCCCCTCCCTCGCCCCCCCCTTCCCTCCCCCCCCCCCCCCCCTCCGCTCCCCCTCCCCTCCTCTTCTCTCCCCCCCCCCCCATTCCCGTCCCGTCCCCTTCCCTCTCCCCCTCCCCTTCGCTCCCCTCCCCTCCTATCCCTCCTCCCCTCCCTCCACTATCCCCCTCCCCTCCCCCCTCCCCTCCCCTCCCCGTCTTTCCCCTCCCCTCCCTCCCCTCTCCCCCTCCCTCCCCTTGTCTCCTCTTCCATTCCCCTCCTCTCCCCCTTCCCCACCATCTTCCCCTCCCTCGCTCCCCCCCTCTCCTCTCACCTCTCCCTCCCCGTCCTTCTTCTCCCTCCCCCTCCCTCCTCTCCCCCCCCCCTCTCCGCCCCCCCCCCTCCCCCCCTCCCCCCCCCCCCCCGCCCCGCCTCCCCTCTCCCCTGCTGCCCGGGGCCCAGCCGGCTGGAGCGGTGCGGTTCCCACGCCCTCAGCTCGGTGATAACCCCGAGCACTTCTAGAACATTGGGGCTATTGTCAGCCGATACTGACAATCTTCCAGCTATGCAATCATGGAGACGTCACCGCGTTGCCATGTCTACTGGAACGCCACGCACACATTTCTCACCTGACAACAGCATACAGATACACTTACTCCCACAAGCACTAAAGTAATTGCTGGAATTCCTTAGGTCGCCCCCTAACGGTGCTTAAAGTTGCATAGTCTGATGAAATATGAAATTTTCTAAACCGAAACAATTATCTAGATTTGAGTTTTACATATCTAACTTAGATACTGGTGCACTTATTGAACATGTGTTTCTGCATAGAAGGGAATACTGAGTCAATTTAATAGAACATGTTACTGTAGAGGTCTATGGTGTCAGAGTTTTGGCAAGCTTGCCAAAACTAATTTTCCATGTTTGCACTTCAAATATCTCAAAAGTTTACCAACTTTAAATTAATGTAAAGTAGATACTAGTGATCGATCGAATATATTTATCTCAGAAAAATTAGAGAAACTCAAAACCATCGGACTATGCAACTTTAATAACACTAAACAACCGATGGGGTGATTTTAACAGGATTTTTTAAGTTGCACAGTTCAGTGGATTTTTTAGTATAGTTTTCTGCCATAAGTTTGGATGAATATAGTAGGTGGATAATTAATACTGACTTTACTTTACCTTGAAGTGACTTCTTTTATTAGCTTTACTTTGGAGAAAATTGAAGTGAAGAACATGTAATATTAATTTTGGCATGCACACCAAAATGATCGACATAATAGGTCTTGTTTACGCGTTTTCAATCATCGGAGCACAGCATTGGAGCAAAAATATTGAAATAAATACTTAAGGGTATGTAGCGGTATCGAAGTTGGATTTCTTGGCTCAAATCTGGGTAAGTGTCTTGGTTTTAAAAGATAGACGTTTTCATCGGTTTATGTGGCTTTAACTTTAAGCATATTAAGTCAAAGGTCACTAAGTCATGTCACTAAACACCAGCCTCTGCCAGCAGCAAAAAACTCAGGTCAGGGGGAGAGGAAAGACCGGGAGAAAAAGAGAAGAAGAAAAGATGGGGACGTTGCAGGAAAGAGAAGTGAGGAGAGTTGAGTCAAAGAACTGTGACTCCTAGCTCTGTGGTCACCAGTCGGCGAGAAGGCGGGACGGGGTAGGCTGGGCGCCGAGCTGTAGGGTGAGGCGGGGAGGGAAGCAGGGAAGGTGAGGGGCGAAGTGTTGGAGCTAGGGTAGGCGGGGCTAGGCTGGGGGGATGGGCAGAGCAGGGCGGGATGGGACTGGACAGGCCAGGGCAGGGTGGGGGCTAGGCTGGGTGGGACAGGGCGGAGCGGGGCGGGCTGGGGTGGGGCATGGTGGGATAGACCGGGTCGGACGGTATCTCTGCCGGACACAGACGGCCCAAGACCCGGGTCTGAGTCAGGTCCAACATGGTCAACACACGGCCTTATAACCTATATAATTCCACCTACTCCTTCCCTACATGACGTCATGGAATGGTCTGTTCGAGCTCTAACCCAGTATGTAACGACTGATCTGTTTAGGATTACTGGACCAAGTACTCCATCAGTAGTTCTAAGGGCAATGTAGTTAATATGCTGAGGCAATGCATTTGATATTCATCAACATTGTTAAGATATAGCGAAAATTCCTGTGGTGATTCCATTTTATGTATCAAGATAAGTATCAATTTTATAAGTCATTGGTTTCACTCGACCGGAAATCGAACTCCTGACCTTCCGCACGGGAAGCCTGCGCTCTACCGATTCGGCCACCACTTCCGAAAAGATGAGTAGATCTTTAAATAATCCAATAAAGCCATCGCATTTTCGAAACCAAAAAACTTTGCCTAGATTTCATCCGACATATCCAAAATCGATGATTGTGCACATTTAAACATTTATGTCCAGATCATCATCATCACGCTGTCGGTCGCGATGCGACAAAGACTGCTTTCATTACTTGACTGCCACTCTCCATTTAGTTCTTTGCTGTGACAGTGATGTCCATGAGTCGGTTTTAATGTCTCTCAGCTTCAGGTTTCTCTTGATGGTTACCTTGAACCGGAGACGAGGACGCCCTCTCTTTCTGTAACCAGAAAGCAGTTGAGAATAGAGGATCTGCTTTGGTAGCCTGTCTGATGACATCCTCATGAGGTGTCCAGTCCACCGGAGATTCTTTTTGATCAGCAGATCTTCCATAGAGGGCAGCCCCGTCCGTTTGAGTATTTCCTTATTTGTCACTTTGTCCTCCCAGGTTAGCCTCATGATCGAACGCAGATGTCGCATCATGAAGGCATGCAGCTTTTTCATGTGTTGTCTGTACACTGTGCAGGCCTCGGATCCGTATAGTAGGGTGGATAGCACAATAGAGGAAATATTATGTCCAGATAGAGGAAATATTATGTTAATTGAATATAACCTCTCCGCGTGGCAATTCATACAAGCCAATGATCTTCAGCATTTCGGTGTGTAGATGTAAATTATTTTGCATGATTTCAAATCAAATATCTCCAAAGTAAACCATTTAAAATAGAAACCTCACTCCAAATATATGTGAAGTATATCATATTAAAACAATCAACCTTAATGTTATTCTTTTCTTTAAATATGGCAGAAAAAAACATTAAAAAACTATAAAAAAAACATCATATGCAACTTTAAATATCACAGTAATTGGATGGGCGGTGTATAAAATGGTGAGAATCCAGAAACCAGGTAATTATTGATAATTCCTCTCATTTGCGGCTCTGCTCAAAGCGCAGGGTGACGTTAGCCCAGTAATTGATGACAGTTCTGCGCATGTTACTTATCGATGTCACGTGACGTGTACGGACTGTGTGCTAGCAGCCACTCAGACTCTGTAACACGCAATGCCACACACAGAGTGCTCCAACCAACAGGCCTACAACTAGGAGGATTGGTTGTTTGGTTGGTTGTTGGGAGTTTTACATCCTGGCAACATCTGAGGTCATATCGGGACGGATACTTGTGACTTGTGACAGTGCGCACTCATGGTGACTTTATAGTGCTGCAACATTGGGAAATCAGACCGCTGGCACCATGACCCGATATCCCACTCAGTCACGTTATCCTGACATTGAGCCAACCTTGCCCTATCCTATTAATGCTGAGTGCCAGGGTAGGAAGTGACAAGTATCAATTTTATAAGTCATTGCTTTGACTCGATCGGGAACCGAACTCCCGATCTCCTGCACGCGAAGCCCATGCTCTACTTGTTCGGCCACCGCGCCCAGTAGGCCTACGAGGAAACACCAGCCTCTGCCAGCAGCCAGTGATATTCGTCAGGGATTATTAATTCCTTCCATAACAATTAGACAACAGAAGAATGATTGATTGATTGATTGGTAGTTGCTTTACGCCGTGTCGGCAGCATAGGCCATATTCACGGCGAGAAATGTTTGTTTTGTTTCAACAGAAGAAAGGAGACAAGTCAGATTCGTGTGTATCGAGCCTATAACTCTGGCTGGCCCTTAAGACCTACCTCTAATTTCATTGAACTAAATCGTTGGCGGAATGGGCCGTTAGTAGGTGGGTGAGGCGCCACCTGGAGGAAAGGAGGGGAACCAGGGGAGCTGCTTGGTAGCAGGCCTCCCGGTCTCCAGGCCGCACCCCAACCTCCTGTAACCCATGGAAGCAAAGAGCATATCAAAGGAGGTTTACAGGAGCATCATCGGAATAAGAACAATAAGGACAGGAGCATTACATACATAATAATATTTGCGTAATTACTTTATACGTCACATTTGTTTGAGGACCACTGTAGGTTTCGTGTTGCCAGTTGTGTTGTTATTTCCTAACATCCGACCTGGATGCAGTGTCCGAATTTATAGAGTGCAGGCTCAGGCTTCCCGTGTGGAAGGACGGGAGCTCGAATTCCAGCCGAGTCAAATCAATGACTTACCAAATTGATACTTGTCGCTATGTAGCCTGACGCTCAGCATTAATAGGATAGGACAAGGACTGGATAGCACAGTGTCAGGATAATGAGACTCTGTGGGATATCGGGTCATGGCGCTGGTGGCCTGGTCTCCCAGTGGGGCAGTACTAGGAAGTTGCCATGAGTGAGTATATACAAGTCGGCACCCGTCCTGATATGACCTTAGATGGTGCAAGGACATAAAACCCCAACAACCAACCAACCAACTCAGGCAAGGAGCCACATGGACAGATAGCTGCGGATAGGGTGGTTAAATCAGGGAACCTAGGTAGTGTAATGCTCAGCATGCTAGTCCAAAAATTGCAAGAAGTGTGGGTTCGAATCCTGCTCTAGGCGCACTATTTCCCATTTTCATCACCCCCATGAGCACTAGGCTAGGAAGTGACAAGTATCAATGTTGGTTGTCACTGCTTTGACTCGACCGGGATTTCCAACTCTCCACCTCCCGCACCGGAAGCCTGCGCTCTACCGATTCGGCCGCCGCGTCTGGTCACATACATATTAACTGAGAGCAGAAGACATTTGTTTTCAGTTGCCAACGGCGATGCAGTGAATGGGTTGTGCGAGAACAGCCGAGCATTGGCAGTACTTTTTTGAAGATGTATTCCCTTGGCAGTACATTTTTGAAGATGTGTTCCCTCTACACCTTTATTAGTTCGTCCACCCATGAGCCAACAATGTGATAAGTAAATGCCATATTTTGAGGTATTGCCAATTCTCCCGCCATTATATTATGGCGGTAGAATCTAGTTATATCACCAGCCAGTCGGCCACCTGCCTCGCCAGCAGCAGAGATACGGGTAATCTCCATGACAACCCATGCATTTACCAGCGGACAAAACACACAAAGCAAAGCACCATTCCAAGATGTCCAGTCTGGTGGAACAAAATTGCATAAGCATATTCAGCGCTGAAAAGAGAGCGACAACCAGCCACGTTTGAACTTGTCTGAGCCTGTTTGAACTTGCCGGAAATGGGGTTTCCTCTTCTGGTTTTCATGAGAACTCAGTGTCAGCCAATCAGAGCTCTTCTTTTTTATTGCAAATGGCCGCCTCCATGGGGGCCACCATTTGCAATAAAAAAGAACAGCTCTGATTGGCTCAAATTATGGAAAGATCCCATCCAATACATCCATTATTTTTTTAGTAGTTTCTTGTTCAGACATAGTTACACATATATATGTATCTTTTGCACAGATTAAAGTGCTTGAAGTATATTTTTAATTTATCTACATCAACTTCTGTTTAAATCACACAATATCAGGACTTAAAGAATGAGAAACTTTTCCTGCAAGGGTATGCTCAATATGGGACAGTGGTCACCCATTTTTCCTCCTTTCCTCGCTGTGGACCCTTCTCCAAAATTGGCTAAGTTGCTCTGGACATGATAAGATACCGATATATTTGCAAGCACAAAAGATTTGGTTGGTTGTTTTGTTGTTAATTTTACGTCCTGGCAACATCAAAGGTAATATCCGGATGGATACCGACAGTGTGCACTCATGGCGACTTCATAGTGCTGTACCACTGGGAAATCAGGCCCAGCACCATGACCTGATATCACACCCAGTCACATTATCCTGATATTGAGCCAACCAGTCCATGCCCTATCCTATGTATGCCGAGCGCCTGGCTAGGAAGTGACAAGTACCAATTTTTATGTCATTGGTTTGACTCGACCAGGGTTCAAACCTGTGAGCTCGAATCGCAAGATCTACCAAAGTGGGAGACGGACGCTCAACTCATTCGGCCATCCCATCTGGTCCAGTCCTAATTGAAGTTACTCATGTTCTTAGGTTCTATATATACTTATACACAGGTAATTCACACACATATATACAAATATATATATATATATATATAAATATATATATTTGAAAGTGAGCAGAATGACCGTTGGCTCACGGTGTGGAGGAGGTGGGAAGGAGAGAATGCCCACTCCACAGTGAATATGTGCGAATAGAAACCTGAGTCTGATGTGTCCATTAGTTTAACACTAGGAGAGGCGACTGAGCATTACGGAACGGTCTCACACAGGGGTGAGGAGACCATTTTCTGTAGTCTGTGTTCAATAAACGGTAATACTAATATTGTACACATCCCGATTTTCATTCACCTCTCCCTACCCCACCCTCCTTCAACCCGTCATCGTGCGCAATTTTAAAAATCAATCAATAATAATAATAATATATTTATTTCCACATGATCAATGAGCACACAAGTTGATATTTATATCAGTAATTTGTTCACATGAAAAAGTTAAAAGCATATCAACATTACCCTCAACACTGTAAATTACATCTAAATATTTATGTACTAGACTACTATGTGTTTTCCCTCTGATAAAGCTTAAATATTTTCTTTTTATACATTCGTTGAAACATATAATCTTTTTTTGAACATTTGATATTATCGTCAAGTGAATTCCATATTGTTATATCACATATAGATTATACATTGAGACTTTAAAGTTGTTCTTGCAAATACTTGTCTTAGGTTGTTATTCTGCCTTGTGTCATGGCTACTATCTGAACTTATTTTGAATAAAGGCTGTAGATCTTTTGGCAGTAGCCCTTTGTTTGCATTGTAAATTATCATACTAGATTTGATCTTAACCAAGTCTATTAATTTTAATACATGAAGATCAAAGAACAGCTTATTAGTGTGCTCTCGATATCTAACGTTGCACACAATTCTCACTGCTTTCTTCTGTAGCAAATAAATGCACTCCATATTTGTTTTATATGCATTTCCCCATACTTCACAACAATCAAGCATACATGATCACTCTACAAGACAAGAAGCCACAAACTAATGACCAAAGCTGTTCAGCATTGAAAACAGGTTCTATCATGAACTTATATGTTATTGACAGGGTAAGTAAACCATGAATAACAATTATATACCTTTTAAATGATTCTTTTAGCACCGAACCACGATCAATCGGGTTCAAGTAGAATTAGCGGTTAGATCGATGCCAGCTTAAAATGACATAACCTGATGGTTTTGAGTTTCTGTGATTTTTTTGTTAAAGCGATAAATATATTGATAAGTATGATTTATTTTACTTTAGTTGCAAATTTGATTTCAATGAGTTAACTTCAGAGATATTTGAAGTGATGGCATAGAAAGTTTGTTTTATGTAACGATGCCTCTAGAGCACATTGATTTTTATCAACGGCTATTGGACGTCAAAGTGAAGTGATGGCATGCATAATTAATTTGAGGGAACACACTATAAGGCTTAAGTGCCTGTCACACTATGCTGGATTGAGCAACAGACAGAATTATCTAGTCCGGTGGTGTTGGGGCATGATAGTATCAAAATGTATTAAAATGTGTCAAAATTTTGCGATATCGGGTCAAAGGGCGCCAGACGAACGGACATGAAATGGACATGAAACGGACATGAACAGATAGCCAAAGGATGATAAGCGGGCTAAATGGACTCAAACCGGACAAGAAACATAGACGTCAATCCAGCAGCATCCTTTCCAAGTTTTGTGCATGTTCAAAACTTCTAACAGTTTGGGCCAGATATCAACGGATATCAACGGATATGCAATGGATATGTAATGGACACAAACCGGACTTTGCCGGATATCAATGGACTTTGTTCGGTTTCTTTCCATTTCCCCAATCCGGTGAGGTGTAACAGCCGCTTTAGCACCATCAGTTTCAGAAGCCCAAAGGATATTTCAGCAGGGAAAGGCTATATTTCAATTAGATTCACTAGTTTTCCATCTTTGCAGAAATACATGCTTCAAGTTACCTAGACTAATGCTTTCAGTTTCTGCCATTTTTATTTTAGATAGATATACTAAGTTAATCGGTATTATCTACTCTACTTTAGCTTAGTAATTGAAAAAAATATATATAAATGGCTAATTTTGGGGATATTTGAAGTAGAAACATATCTAATTAATTGTAGTAGGCACTCCGAAATGATGGACACCATAGACTTACCTCATCAGTAGTAATTAAAGTGTAACTTCAGCAGCAACAGCTAAATTGATTTTGTATTCCCTTCTATTCAGCAACAAATGCATAATGAATGCACCAGTCTCTAAGTTGGATATGTAGGATAACATCTATTTTCATATATTCTAAGAAGAACTTTTTTCTCTTTTTTTCCCGTGTTTCTTTTGGGGGGGGGGTCTCAATTTTTTTTATTCGGGGTGAATAAAATCTATTATTTCAGCACAAAGGTACTGCTCTTCTAGCTTGAGCAATCATGGCGCATTTGAACTACTAGGATAGTGCAAAGACTTGTGTGCACAGTATCAGGATAATGTGAAGGAGTGGGCTATCACAGTATCAGGCCATGCTGATGTTGGTCCAGTCTTCCATTGGAGCAACATTATAAGGTCGCCCCAAATGCGCACTGTCGCAACTTATTACCTTAGATGTTTCTAGGACATAAAGCACAAAACAAACAAATAAACTTGAAATTCAAACCGTTGGACAAATCTGTAAATGTGCATATTATTTCTTTAATTATTAATTTAAGTTAGAAATGAGTACAATTTATATGCTAAAACTTGATACATTAATTAAATCAAATCTACTCAGACTGATAATGTAATCTGGTCCCATGGCCTTTTCCCCCACACAGTGCTGAGAGATCTGCGAATGCTCAGACTCACCAGCGCATTTATATTAAGGCAAAGCATTTATTTTCCTAAATTAATCCCGAATTTCAGCAGGCTTGTCACATACTATTACTAGATATCCTTTGATTTGATTAAAAACACTATTAAGCCGGCCTGAGATTTCCCCTGGCAATTTAATGCCAGGATAATATTGCCGGGTGGCATTATTAATTATGCTTCCACACCAGATTACCCACAGGTAAACTACATACAGACTGGGTAGACACTGCTTCCGCAGCGTAGTTTTGGCGATAACCGTTTGGGGCGCCACAAGCGAACTGATTACACTGAAATCAGCATATGACCTACCAGTCACATTAAGCCTACTGCTTGCGCCCGCTTGTGCCCGCTTGTGCCCGCTTGCGCCCGCTTGCGCCCGCTTGCGCCCGCTTGCGCCCGCTTGCGCCCGCTTGCAACTGCTTGCGACCTCTTTGTGACCACAACAAAGAGTTGGTCGCAAAGAGGTCGCAAGTGGTCACAAAGTGGTCACAAAGTGATCATCAGTAGTCGCCGACCTCTTTATGACCATTTTGGTCGCAAGGAAGTTGCAGCTAATGCACTAAGATTAGTAAGAACTTCCTTGCAACCAAATTGGCCACCCAGAGGTTGGCGACCATTGCTTTGGTCACAAGGAGTTTGGTGATGACTGTGAGTTCTTCTGGTCCAAAGTGGTCACAAGCCGTAGGTGTGACAGGGTTTTAGTGTAGTAGTATCTTTGATCTTTGTTTGTGGATGAAGGCTGGATGTCAGTCACTTGACTTGACAATATATCATTGATTTGTTGGCTATATCTGCGAGTTATCTAATGGCCGAGTTAATTTCTCTATTATAATCTTTTTAAGTATGCATAGGGATATATATAAATACATTGAAGTGAGTGGGGAGAGACCGTTGGAGTCGGTTCCCAGGAGGAGGGAAGCAGAGAGTGCCCGGTTACAGGGGGGCCTGCGGAGAATAAGGGGTGTTGGGAAGCAAGAGGTGTCCGGACAAGGACACCGAAAAACATTAGGGACCATTCTTTATTTATATACAGATAATACATTATATAGCATATATATATATATAGATAAGGATACAGAAATTAAGGTTTTCAGAAGAAAAGGTTCAATGACTGCCTTAATTACAACCTGAAGAAATGTAATCTCAACACTGAAAACAGGGAGATATTGGACAAGGACAAGAGTTCATGGCGTGCTTCTATTCGCAAAGGCACAACACAGTTTGAAACTGATTGTATTTCTCAAAATAAACAAAAGCATCAGCAAAGAAAAGATTGTCTCCTTCAACTACCAGACTCTCTGACTGCAGCAACACACACATGTCCAATGTGCCACTGCACATTCAGAGCAAAAATTGGACTCATTGGTCATCGACGAGTTCACAACAAATGATGAGTTGCTGTCATGATTACCATCGATGGACAACCAAAATATATATAAGCCGAGTGGGCAGATGGAGTGACTTCAAATGGATCGAAGCTGAAGAACAGCGTAGTATACACACAAGCATGCCTTTCATTTTGTTCAATGCCCCTGTTGTTGTTTTACATCCTAGCAACATCTATGGCCATATCACGACGAGTACCGACTTATGACAGTGTGAACTCATGGTGACTTTATAGTGCTGCCCTATTGGCAGACCAGACCATGGGCACCATGACCCAATATCCCACACAGTCACATTATCCTGGCACTGTTCTAACCAGTCCGTGCCCTATCCTATTAATGCTGAGAGCATAGCTAGGTAGCAGCAAGTATCAATTTAATAAGTCATTGTTTTGACTCAACCGGGAATAGATGAGATCTCCATTCCGACTGCGCATGCACTGAAAACGGCGTTGAGAGAAAAACAAAGGTGCTCGGCCATTGAGTTTGCCGATACGCGTAGGGCACAACTTCGACTTGATTCAAAATTAAGAAAAATACATAACAATTTGGCACAAACATGAATGGATACATGCAATATAATAATATAATGAATATGTTTAAGACACGACTCTCCATAATTAAGCATTTTGAGCTAAGAAACATAAAATTTCAGACACTTTGCAGGCTGATGTTTACATCACCATTGATTAGATATAACTAATTCTTGTTTTTAATATTAAAATGTCAAATGTGTCAACAAAAACTTGTTTCAAAGAAATATATAACCAATGTCTGATTACGTCTACCCATTTCCTAGCCCAACAAAATTGATTAACCATAGGATATAAATAAAAACATGAATAAAATAAGTAAAACTGACTCTGGCTATGGCTCTAACACTAGTCTGAGTGCCCAGGTTTGTCTAAATCTAAATGCACATGGCATAAGATGTGCTGATTAGATTGATGTAAATGCAATACTAGATAAAAGATTTGTTTGATAGTTGATTAACTATACAACTGTGTGATATGTCATGGCCCACCAGCGGGACGACCAATGGAAGGTAACCATGCCAAAAGTAGCCAGATAGCACACCACACAGCTACGTACAAGCCTATGATATATAAATAGGAGTAGGATAGTCTAGTAGTAAGAGTAGAAAAAGATAAAACACATATATTCCAAGAAAATCCAAACAAATTAAAATAAGCTACTAACCAGACCAACCAACTATCTATCTGCTACTGAAATTCAGGCAATCAAATACCTTATCAGCAGCTACTGTGTGATAAGATAACACCAACACTACAGCTGGCCAGCATTGAAAACAATCCTGAATACCCAGGTGTATATGCTATGGACAGTATAAATGCAGCCTCAATACAAAAGGTGTTTTTTTTAAATACAGTCTGTGCAATGGCAGGACTCGCTATGCTAAACACCGATCTTTTTTTAAATATCTGTATGATGATTAATTAGTACTCCAGTTTTAGTGAATCAGACACCAGCATTTTCAGCCAGTCTATATGAAGGAATCTATGAATATCATGGAAGTATTATATATAGATATATAGTTCATAGATGTGTAGATGTATGAATATATAGTTGTGTAGATATGTAGATGTGTACATATGTCAATTATATATATTGGATATATGGACATACGGATAAATGGATATGGATACATGTATCCATGGATGCCAAACAGCCAGAAAATATAGTGGACGGGTGCTTCTTACATTTAAGTCAAGAGAAGCTGGGGTAATGAAAACCTTGGGGAACTCCATAATACTCCCACGGATAGACTACTGTTCACAACTTTGGGTACCCACTTCTAAAGGACAGCTGACAAAGTTTGAGTCACTGCAACGCAGCTTCACATCATATATCGAAGACACCAAGAGCCTGGATTACTGGGACAGACTAAAATTCCTCAAAATCGACTCCATTGAACGTCGATGTGAGAGATATCGAATTATATACACCTGGAAAATGATTGAAGGCAAAATACTGAACCATGACATAACAACGTATCATTTAAAAAGATATGGTAGACTTGGTACGGTAACAGCAATAAATACAAAAGCCTCACAGTCAACAAGAACACTGCGGGAAGGAAGTCTTTCTGTCCGAAGAGTAAGCTCTTTAATACAATGCCAACTTACATTAGAAATCAATCAAACTGCAGTGTACAATCATTCAAACGGCAGCTTTACAAGGTGCTAACAACAATACCAGATGAACCACATATTGCAGGATACACCCAGCTAACGCCAGCAGATTCAAACTCATTACTGCATATGCAAAACTGAACAGAGCATCCTCACCACATGCTGCGAGCCCTGATGGTGGTGTCTCTGACTTGGCCTGAGCATATAGCTCAAACACTCTAATCTAATCTAATCCATATGAATATATAAATACATGAATATGTAAATATGTGAAAATATGAATATATGAATATGTTAATGTATGAATACATGAATATGTGAATACATGAATATATGAATACACGAATACATGAATATAAGAATATATGAATACACGAATACATGAATATATAAATATATAAATATATAAATTTATGAATATGTGAAAATATGAATTTATGAATACATGAATACATGAATGTATGAATACATGCATTTATAAATTAATAAATACATAAATATATGCATAGCTGTTCCTGGAAATGATATTAATATGCAGACCGCGGAAGTGCTATTTATAGTTATGGAAGTGATGTATGTGTGGTGACATGCATAGCCTCGTGAGTATTAGAATCACAGTATCCGAACTCACCCCAATAAATATTCATTAATTTATTAACACAAAAAAAACTACTAGCAAAAACTTAAAAAGGAAGATGAGAAATAAAAAGAGCCCTAAATTGGCACGAGAAACCGTCTTGGGTGGCAAGGACCGCCTACCATTCATTAATAGGCAGTTCAGTCGCATTTAGGTGCCTGAACCACACACATCAAAGCGCACCTGAGAACTTTCTCTTTTAGAAAGACGCCATTCACAAGGCTTGCCATCCAATAGATATCCACCAGTTGTCTAGTGTGTAGCTAATGTACAGCTAACCCCATGTAGACACTTATATAAGTCATAAGTTATATCAGGGTTTAAACTGTGGAGATTGAGGGGTGTGGGTGGGGGTATAGTACAGCAGGGCTTTAACTGAGGAGATTTGGGGACATTACAGCAGGGCTTTAACTGAGGAGATTGGGAGATATTACAGCAGGACTTTAACTAAGGAGATTCGGGGCCATTACAGCAGGGCTTTAACTGGGGAGATTGGGGGCCATTACAGCAGGGCTTTAACTAAGGAGATTGGGGGATATTACAGCAGGGCATTAACTGAGGAGATTGGGGGACATTACAGCAGGGCTTTAACTAAGGAGATTGGGGATATTACAGCAGGGCTTTAACTAAGGAGATTGGGAGACATTACAGCAGGGCTTTAACTGAGAAGATTTGGGGATATTGCAGCAGGGCTTTAACTGAGGAGATATTACAGCAGGGCTTTAACTAAGGTGATTGTGGAAATATCCAGCAGGGCTTTACCTGAGAAGATAGGAGATATATTACAGCAGGGCTTTAACTGAGGAGATTGGGGAATATTACAGAAGGGATTTAACTCAGGAAATATTACAGCAGGGCTTTAACTAAGATGATTGTGGAAATATGACACCATGGCTTTAACAGGGAAGATGGGAAATATATTACAACAGGGCTTTAACTTAAGAGATGGGGGCCGGGGGGTAAATAAGGGCTTTAAGTTTAATGGAGGAGATTGTGGGGTATTTCAGCAGGGCTTTAACAAGGGAGATTGGGGGAATGATTCAGCAGGACTTTAACTAAGAAGATAGGAGATGTATTACAGCAGGGCTTTAACTCAGTAGATGGAGGGAAATATTACAGCATGGATTAAACTCAGGAGATGGGAGAAATATTACAGCATGACTTTACCTGAGGAGATTGGAGAAATATTACAGCAGGGCTTTAACTGAGGAGATTGGAGAATATTACAACGGAGCTTTAACTAGTTAGTTGTTCTTGTTTGTTATTTTATGACCTAGCAACCTCTGAGGTCATATCAGAATGTGCCCCGACTTGTGACAGTCTTAAAATAATATTATCGCGCAGTGTGTGGCGCCCTTTGATCTGTTTTCTAGTTTTACCCTGGAAGGTGGTCAGTTTCTGTCTTATATTTATACATAGCTTCGGTGTTGCAAATAATGTTTAGTCTGAAGTTAGTTTTTCTGAAGTTTAGTCCCAATCTCTCAGTGCCTGAAGTTAATTGCTCTACTGATGTTTGTTATTTTCTATCCTGCAATTTATTTCTGCCTAGAAGTTAATATTTCTTAGGAAGTTTAGCTTCCACCACGCAATTCTTATTTATCAAGCAATTAGTTGCTGTCCTTATATTAGGCAAATATAGTTCCTGCAAACTATTAGATTGTCTAAGTCTAAATTATGTTGTTACACTAGAGATCTTCAAATCTATCACCTTCCAAGCATTTCCGTTTTGTCCTAAGATTAAAGCTGCATAGTCCGATGAAATATCAAATTTTCAAAACCAAACCAAATATCTAGATTTGATTTGACATATCTAACTTAGATACTGATGCACTTATTAAGCATTTATTTCTACATAGAAGGCACTACTGGGTCAATGTAACAGAAGCTGTTTCTGTACAAGTCTATGGTGTCAGAGTTTTGGCAAGCTTGCCAAAACTAATTTGACATGTTTGCACTCAAAATATCTCAAAAGTTTACCATTTAAAACAAAAGTATCTTTGAACTAATGTAAAGAAGATACTAATCATCGATCTGATATATTTATCTCATAAAAATTACAGAAATTCAAAACCAGCGGACTATGCAACTTTAATCTCTTGTCAAGCTGGCCTCTGTTATCAAAATAATTTTGGGTAAATATGTTATTCATCAGAACCTTTCACTAGAGCACCATATGTGGTAATGTTTATTTACACAATTCTGCGTGATATTGATTATATATTAACCAGACACGGTGGCCTATTCGATAGAGTGAAGGCTTCCCATGTGGAAGGCTATAAGTTCGAATCCTGGCTGAGTCAAACCAATGACTTATAAAATTGATACTTGTCACTACTTCACCTGACACTCGGCAGTAATAGGATAGGACAATGACTTATTAGCACAGTATTAGGATAATGTGACTGTGTGGGATATCGGTTCATGGTGCCGGCAGCCTGGGTTCCCAGTGGGGCGGCGCTATAAAAGTCACGATGAGTGCGCACTGCCACAAGTCAATACTGATTGACCTCAGATTGTTTTTGTTTGTTGTTGTTTGACTCCTAGTAAGATCTACAGTCATAGCAGGATGGGTATGGCTTTAAATGCTGCTTGGGTATGAAATCAAAACAATCAAACACACAATGAAAGAGGTAGTTAGTCGCCACCTTATGGCCCTGTCACACTACGACCTAATGACGCCAGCGAAGGGAGAACGTGAAGAACGTTGAACTTCTCGGCGTAGTATGCAAATTTGGGCACAAGTTGAACGTGGATGCAGCGTAGTGGACGAGAGCGTAACGTCGGTAAAGCGTAGTGATACCGTCATTCAACGAGAGAGGTCAACATCACTACGCTCACGGAACATTATGAACGTTATTCCATCGCCAGAAGAACGTTACGTGACGTTAGATACGTCATGAGACGTTGAACGTACGTTGAATGCACATTCTCCTGACGTTCTCCTGACGTTCTCCTGACGTTCTCCTGACGTTCTCCTGACGTTCTCCTGACGTTCCCATTACGCCACGTGGCCATTTGCACTCGGTTTAATGTGGGTCAATGTAGTGGAACGTAGTTGAACGTAGTGAGCAGCGTTGGAATAACGTCTGTTTAACGTCATTGACATTCACTGAACGTGAACAGAACGTACGGTGAACGTAGACCCTTACGTTCGAGCTACATCGAACGTTTTGAACATGTCCAAAACCTTGACGTAACTCGACGTAGCACGACGTAATGTGACGTAGCTCGACGTCATTCTGACGTCATCATGACGTAACCCAACGTAATGACGAAAAATGACCACGTTAGGCTCACGTTGGCTCGTTACGTCGTAGTGTGACAGGGGTATTAAAGATGTGTAAAAGAAGATGCTATTGAGATGAACGATAAAGCTGCATAGTCCGATGAAAGTACTTTAAGTGAAGGTTTCCCTGAGATTGGTTAAAGCTGCACAGTATGATGAAATCATCCAATTTTCAAAACCAAAACATTGCCCTAGATTTGATTCTACATATCTAACTTAGATACAAATGCACTTATTAAGCTTTTGTTGGCATATAGAGGGAATATTGACTCAATTTAATAAATGTTACAGTTTTGGCGTGCTTGCCCTTATCTCAAAAGTTAGCCATTTAAAATAAAGGTTACTCCAAACTAAGGTAAGATAGATTATAACGATGAACCTAAGATATTTATCTCAGAAAATGACAAAAGCTCAAAACCATCGGACAATGCAATTATAAAGTGAGCCTCTCTTTCCTCGAATTAGTCCGTTTCACTGGGGCAAGTCTTGGTCACGTGTTACAGCCACAGTATCCCGCACTCAACTAGGCGCCATGCAGTTAGTTGGTCTTGTTTGTTATTTTATGTCCTAGCAACCTCTGAGGTCATATCAGAATGTGCACCGACTTGTGACAGTCCGCACTTATGGCAACTTTGTACTGCTTCCCCACTGGGAAACCAAGTGGCCAGCACCATGACCCGATATCCCACACAGGCACATTATCCTGATACTGTGCAAACCAGTCCTTGTGTCATCCTATTAATGCCGAGGACCAGGCTAGGTAGTGACAAGTGTCAATTTTATAAGTCATTGGTTTGACTCGGCTGGGAAGCTTGCGCTCGACCGATTCGGTCACCGCATTCGGTGCTGTGCAGTTAGTCTCTGTCGTGTAATTAGTCTCCAATCCCTACCCTACAGGTAATCTGTGCCCAAGTTAATTCCTGTCCCTTTCAATTAATACTGCCTTTGCACCTTTATTACCACCGTGTCCGACGAGCACTAACTCACCCGTCGGTCGTTTGCTGAAAGCCAAGCCAAGCCAAGCCAAGCCAAGCCAAGCCAAGCCAAGCCAAGCATAGTCAATACAAGCCAAGCCAAATCAAGCCAAGCCAAGCCAAGATTAGCCAATACAAGTCAAATCAAGCGTAGCCAAACCAAACCAAACCAAGCCAAGCCAAATCAAGCCTAGCCAAGCCTAGCCAAGCCTAGCCTAGCCAAGCCAAGCCAAGCCAAGCCAAGCAAGCCTAGCATAGCCAAGCCTAGCCAAGCCAAACAAAGCAAAGCCAAGCAAAACCAAGCCAAGCAAAACTATACCACATCAAGCCAAATCAAGCCAAATCAAGCCAATCCAAGCAAAACCAAGTCAAGCAAACCAAGCAAAACCAAACCAAGCAAAACCAAATCAAGCCAAGCCAAACCAAACCAAGCAAAACCAAGCCAAATCAAGCCAAACCAAGCCAAACCAAGCCAAACCATGCTAGGCCAAACCAAGCCAAGTCGAGCCAAGCTGAGCCGAGCCAGGCCAAGCCAGGCCAGGCCAGGTCAAGACAAGCCAAGCCAAGCTGGCCAAACCCGGTCAAGCGAAGCCAAATCAAGCCATGCCAAGCCAAGCCAAACCAAGCCAAACTAAACCAAACCAAGCCAAGCCAAGCCAAGCCAGCGGCATTCTTTCTTTTCTTGTGTTCGGATACAACCTGACGTCGGTGCACTGCGTCGTGCTCATTAGGTTATCAAAGTATTGTTGCGTCAGTTTGCCGACTACGGCCGTTTTTCACGGACGCCCACTCTACATGCGATCGTCGCGACTGGCAAGAAAGGCGCGTCCAGATCGCATGACGTGAGGAGAGCTCGGCCCGGGTAAGACGGACAAATAGTCTACTAATTATTGCATTATTAGCGCTCTAATCAGACGCTGCTAAGATTCTGTGTATGTTTGTGGGTGGTGGTGGTGGTGGAGGGGGGAGGGGGGTAGGGGTGCGGGATCGGGGCCGCGCCCGTCTCTCTGCCGTTTTCAACCTAAGGTCAAAACACTACGGTAGTGCTTTCAACTTAAGTTCAAAACACTACTGTTAAGTTCAATACACTACCCCTACGTACATCCAAAACACTACCCAAGTTCAAAACACTATCATAAGATGGCAGTTGGAGCTGTAAGTGTAATGTCGCAAAATGAAACCTAGTTTGGTTAGCGGGAGTTTTACGTCCTGGGAACATCTAAGGTCATATCAGGACACACATACTAGGTAGTATACGCTGATAGCACTGTGGCATCTGCACCACATATTACTTAGTATACGCTGATGGTGCTGGGGCGATTTTGCCACATATTAGTAGTATACGCTGAAAGCACTGCGCCGTCTGCACCACGTATTAGTATATGCTGATGGTGCTGTGGTACTGCACCACGTATTACTTAGTATACACTGATGGCGCTGGGGCGATTTTGTCACATATTAGTAGTATACGCTGAAAGCACTGCAGCGTCTGCACCACATATCAGTATATGCTGATGGTGCTGCGTCATCTGCACCACGTATTAGACTATGCTGATGGTGCTGCAGCAACTGCACCAAGTATTACTATTAGACTACGCTGATGGTGCTGCGGTATTTGATTGTTTGTTTGTTGTTGGTTTTGGCCTAGATACATCTATGGTCATCTCAGAATGGTTACTGACTTGTGACAGTGTACACTCATGGCGACTTTATAGTGATGTCCCACTGGGAGGACCAGACAGGATGTCCAAATGAGTTAGAGCGTCCGTCTCCCATGCTGGTAGATCATGGGGTCGTGGGTTCGAACCCTGGTCGAGTCAAACTAATGTCTTAAAAATTGATACTTGTCGCTTCCCTAGCCTGGCGCTCGGCATTATTAGGATAGGGCAAGGACTGGTTTGCTCAGTGTCAGGATAATGTGACTGAGTGGGATACCTGGTCATGGTGCCGGCAGCCTGATTTCCCAGTGGGACAGCACTTTAAAGTCACCATGAGTGTGCACTGTCACAAGTTGGTACCCGTCCTGATATGACCTTAGATATTGCTAGGACATAAAACAACAACAAACAAACCCACTGGGAGACCAGGGGCCCTATGC
Organism: Branchipolynoe longqiensis; assembly: GCA_030323885.1. NCBI lineage: Eukaryota > Metazoa > Annelida > Polychaeta > Phyllodocida > Polynoidae > Branchipolynoe > Branchipolynoe longqiensis. The sequence continues at coordinate 25,859,393 of CM059194.1, forward strand.
AGGAGTCAGTGTTAGCGAGGCAAAACGGTGTTTGGCGGGAATTCCCGCTTAGCGGCGAAAAATGGTATGCACGAGTCGGTGACAGGCCTAACACCAAAGCTTAACGGTGTTATGTTACCCCTGGAAAATAGGAGGTATAGCGAGTTCATTAGGCCCAAATCTATTCAATGCTGTCATATTAACAGAATTACTTACGCAATAAGTTAAATTTGATTAAATTAACCCTAAATTCGAAGCAATATTAACGCTGCCGCCGCAACGCCGGCGATATTAATATTTATATTTTTGAATCGACGACGTAAAGTAAACAAATCGCCGCTGCCGCCGCATCGACGTCGCTTTCCATACTGGTGGCGGCGCCGGTTGCTTGCATTCGTCGGTTGGAAAATATTAATATCGCCAGCATTAATATTGCTTCCGCCCGGGAGGCCTGGGAGACGGTGGGATCGGCAGGGTCACTCCCTGCCTATGGCAAGCCGTTCTACACATACTTTCATTTATGTACTATGTCATTTATTATGTGTATATAAATTAAGAATGCCTCCTCCTAATGATTCTGGTCGGTGTCGGTGTCCTTCTAACACCGATCCTCACATACCAAACTAACTCGATATACTGACTAGTTAGTCATTCTCTGCATCCAGCCGCCTCTGACTATTGACCATCTGAGCCTAATGGTCACTCACTTCTCACTTTATATATATATGTGATGTATAGGAACTATGCGAGTATAAAGGTGTGTAAGGGAAGATTCCCTATACATGTTGTGTGCTATTTTAAGGGTGACTCCCTTTTCCCTGTTGGGACAGGTAGCACCACCATCCCCCAACCCCTACCAGTGCCGTGAATACTGTCACTCGCGCACTGGAATTTATAGAAAGAAAAAATTTAGAGAAAAAATTCTCAGTGGCAAGTGAGTGGGACAGTGAGCAGGCGAGCGGTGGCGCCACCGTCGGAGCTGCGGCATGAGTAGTAGATGAGCAGGTGAGGTTCAAGCACCTGATCACTGGTGTGCGGGTGCTAGGATAGTATAATATTCCATGTTATTATACTCATATAATTCTTATACAGCATATATGTATATATGTATATATGTATATATATATATATGATGCAGACAACATGGACAAACTAGTATGATAAACACAGTTTATTATAATAATAATAATAATAATAATAATAGAATAATCAACCGGATGTGGCTGTGCCAACCACCCTACAGAGTCGTACATACGGTAATTGAACAAACAAAAATCCAGCAACCTCAAGGGGTCTGTCTCGTCTGGTGTCCAACCTAGCAATGGTGGTCATGGCACGCATGCCACTGTTACCTGCCATGGGCAGCACCAACTCACAGATTGAACCCGTGTGACCGAATAGTTAGCACAATCAACCCGAGGGAAGCCCCTGCGCTCACTCTACACTGTGTATATATTTTATTTTGGTGTATGAATTTATTCATACGGATGTCACCTCCTAGTGCCATAGCACTGGTGTTCCAACCGTGAGTTGTAGTGTTATTTACTTATTTCAGTAGATGTTGGAACTTAGGGACTTAGTGAGGTACTTGGTAAGTCTTGGATAGATAACTTAGTGTGGGTGTTTACACTGACTTGATGATGAGGTAAAGGACGGAGGGGATCCGGGTGTTTTAAAGGGGCTGTCACACTATGACCTACGGCATCAGCGCATGCCCAACGTACAACAATTTGTCAGTACGTCGGCATTCTTCAAACTTTTCAGGGGTGGGGGATAAAAAATGGGTGTACACACAATGCACACACAACTTACACACAACGTACACACAACGTACGTAATGTATGCAGAACGTATCTCTGACCTATTGCTAGCATATGAGAGCATTCATGTGCCTCGCAAAACATTCGCAAAACGCTCGCATACGCTCATGGTACGCTGACCAACATTACGTACGTTACTTCATTGCTAGAAGTACAGCATATACGTTAAGTATGCTGGAGATACGGCAGGCATATGTTCAAAGTATTTAGGAGTACGTTATGCATCCGTTGGCTGTACGCGGACTGCACGTTCCCAACAGGCTGAATGTACAGCTAACGTGTTCCAACCTATCCCAACCTACCCCTAATGTATGCATAACATACGCCGACGTGCGCCGAGCATACGCCGAGTGCATGAGAAATGTATGAACCCTATGGTGATATACGTTGAAAATTTTGAACATGCACAACAATTTTTTAGCAGCTCGACCTACGCCGACCTATGACGACATATGATGCCGTATCCTGAGCATACTCGACATATGCCCAACGTATACGTAACATATGATGCCGTATGCTGACGTGTTGGTCGAAAATCGCATACGTCGCCATACGCTAAGGCCATATGTCGTAGTGTGACAGCCCCTATACAGGGAAGGGGGCTATTTGGGGTGAGAGGGGGGGGGGGGGGGTTCAAGATGTGCGGTGGGGCGTTGGGGGAGGGGGGCCATGACACACATGGTTCTGACTTATGCATTCAGTTACAGAGTTGCAGAGTTGCAGAGTTGTTGAGTTGCAGAGTTGCAGAGTTGCAGAATTGCAGAGTTGTAGAGTTGCAGAATTGCAGAATTACAGAGTTGCAGAATTGCAGAGTTGCAGAATTACAGAGTTGCAGAATTACATAGTTGCAGAGTTGTAAAGTTGCAGAGTTGCAGTATTGCAGAATTATAGAGTTGCAGAATTGCAGAGTTGCAGAGTTCAGAGCTGCAGAGCTGAAGAGTTGCAGAGTTAGCAGCTGATTATGGCAAGGCGTTCTACACCTTGTTGACTTACCCACTTTGCAAGGCCCGGAAGGCTGCTTAATGTACACAAGTTGCTCGTCTACTTTGTAAGGCCGTGAGAAAGGACTGCTTCTTTAACATCACTACGCGCCTATGACAATCCATTCTAGACCAGTTACCCAATTTCCTTTTGATCACCTGTTATCTATGACAGTATGAGCTGTTCTTTTTAGCGGTGCGATAATTCTTAAATTCTCATTTTTATTTTGTAAGGCTGTGTTTATTGTTTGCATCATTACAAATAAAATCGAACAAATATCCTAATGACATATTTATACTGAGGATTATTTTGATGATGTGGTTGATGCAAACTATGTCGATTATTCTGCCAACAAACACAAAAGCAACAATGATAATATCATGTGTATTGTCCTTGTTATCGCTACATTATTAGTAGTATAACCAGAACGTGTTTGTGAAAGTGAAGCGTTCAGGCGCAAAACCCTGCAAACGCCAATCCAAAAATTGAGATAAACATTGGAATCAACCCTCCAAAAAGTAAAAAAGAAGTACCCTCCTACCCTTTGCTTCATTGCCCATAATCAGGTGGTCATAACAGTTTATTTTCAGGTACAAATCTTTTATTTAAATTAAAATTGTTGGATTGGCGTTTACGGGGATTTGCGCCGGAACTCTTCAAATGGTCCTAAATAGGAGGATGGCATAGTGGGTGCCCACCAACCCTCCACTATCCGGCCGGAGCTGTCTGGTAGATCAAATTAGATCTAGTTGACCCTGCTGGGGTCAGAACCACTCACGGTGAAGAATTGCGCCCCGGCTCTCCCACCAGATAGTAACCAGCGTTCCCAACTCATCGACGCATGCCGGGTAGACGCGGTCAGTGGATTTATAGCTGCTGAGCAGGCGCAGACAATCTCTAAGAAAATGTACAAATGTTTAGCAGCATTTGAGATGTGGACTTATCGAAGGATGATGAAAATATCATGGACAAAGAAGATCACCAACAAAGAAGTTCTCAGAAAAATAAAAAATAAGAAATGCTTGTTTGCCACTATACAGACAAAGAAAGCCACATCATTCGTCAAAGTTCAATATACCGTACATTGTTGGAAGGGAAGGTGAATGGCAGCAGAGGGAGAGGGAGAGGGAGACCAAGAACATCATGGTTTACAAATATTTCACAGTGGACAGGCTTGAATTATTCACAGTCTATCAGAACAGCACACCATCGGGACAAGTGGAGAACCATTGCATCCAACCCTCGACTAGAGGATGGAACTATTGATTGATTGATTGAGCAGACGCGGTGACCGAATCGGTAGAACGCAGGCCTCCCTTGCGGAAGGTCGGGAGTTCAATTCCCAATCGAGTCAAAGCAATGACTTATAAAATTGATACTTGTATCATCCTAGGCTGGTGCTTGGCATTATTAGGATAGGGCAAGGACTGGTTGGCTCAGTGTCAGGATAATGTGACTGAGTGGGAAATCAGGTAATGGTGCTTGCGGCCTGGCTATAGCAATTAACCGAATCTGCTAAAGTTGCATAATCCGTGGTTTCGAGTTTCTGCCATATAGGTTTAGATAAATATATTAGATTGATTATTATTATTATATTATTTTCCACTTTAAGGCGCTGTCACATTACGGCGTATGGCGGGAGCGTATGGCGGCGTAGCGGCTTACGTCATATACGTCGCCATACGCCGCATACGCTACGCATACGCTACGCATACGCTACGCATACGCCGCCAGTGCCGCAACACGCCGGCGTATGTGAAGCCTATGATGCATACGCCGCCATACGCTTTCATAAATCCGTCCGTCCAAATTTTTTTGTGCATGCTAAAAAAAACGCGACCTATGAGGGCATATGGCCCATACTGTCAAAAAATGTCACAGCACGCTCCCATACGCTCCCATACGCTACACATACGCTACGCATACGCTACGCATACGCTCTTCATACGCTCCTCATACGCTCAAACACACCCGAAAGTGGCACCCGATGGCGTACGTAGGTTTTCAATACGCTCCCGCCATACGCCGTAATGTGACAGCCCCTTTAGATTAAAGCAGCATAGTCTGATGAAAACATCAAATTTTCAAAACCAAAACAATTGTCTAAACTTGGTCCTATGTGATACTGGTGCACTTATTAAACTTTTGTCACCACGTAGAAGGGATTACGGAGTAAATTTAATAGAACCTATTACTGCAGAAGCCTGTGGTGTCAGAGTTTTGGTGTGCCTGCCAAAATTAATTGTGCATGTTTGCATTTCAGATATCGCAAAAGTTAGCCATTTAAAATAAAAATTACTTCAAACTAAAGCAAGGTATATTATAATGATCAGCCGAACATATTTATCTCAGAAAATGACAGAAGCTCAAAATCATCGGACTATGCAAATTGAAAGTAACTTTTATAATAATAAGTAACTAAATAACTAAATTTGGAGAGAATTGAATGCAAAATAACTTTGGTACGCACACTGACACGTCGGACACTAGAGGCTTCAGCAGTGTAAGGGTTCAATTTCTTTGACTTTATATTCTCTTATATTCAGCAATTTGTTTTTACTAAAGCGTATTTCATTCATCGAATAATATCTCGTGTCAGCGCCAGAGCACTACGTACAGTACGTACAGTAAAAATTCCTTAATACATAAATGAAGCTACTATCAGTTGTAATAATAGTATGTGCATGCAAATCCTGTTTGATACTAAAAGTATTATACATTTTATAAATGAAGTATCAGTTGTAGTAGTAACTGGGTACAATTCCAGTCCAATAAAAGTATCATGCATTCAGTGAATATGTATTACATGCTTCTAGAATTGTCTTTAAACATTTTTTTCTTCTTTCCTTTTTTGAAAAGAAATATATCAAGCATATATATACCTATTTTCAAATACATACACAGTTTATATGCAAATCAGTGGATCTAATCACAATTAATATGCTGGTATCTAATAAATACCTACACTGATTTGCCCATAAATGTAAGTCATTATATACTGAAGGGTAAGGTATGATGGTGACAGGAAAGAGTTAAGTAAATCAGAACACTAGATGTCAATGCGTATGATGTTAATTTTGGCAATTCTGTTTGAGTCATTTAATTAGTAATTGTTAGTTCTTTGTATTGTATGATTTGATGAATGGAATGGAGGTCTGAGATTGTAGTGGGGATTTATATGTGACTGGTCTTGGGTCAATTTCAAGGAAAATTTTAGGTAGTAGGTATATAATGAGCGTTGAAAGAGGGGTGGGAAGGGGCTTAGTGCGCTGGGCTGTGCAGTGTATTTGAGACCATTTGCATAGATGTAATAGATAAATTTGCATAGATAAATACAGTGATATCAAAGTTGGATATGAAGGATCAAATCTGGGTGAGTGTCTCAGTTTCATAAATGAGCCTGTCTCAAAAGGTGATAACTAGTTCTTTTTTTTGTCCGGTGTAACGATTGACACAAAACAGCACAGAAACGGCTACACTGAAAACACAAGGACATTTGCTTCAAATCAATATGTATTCTATTGGGATTATGAAACACCATGTAAAAAACAAATCAGTTTATCCTGAGCAAATGCATAAGCAGATAGTATGTTGATCGTTACAATGGACAAAGTTTTGTACCGTGTTAATTAGCACCTTTTGAGACAGGCTCAAATGTGATGCTCTCATCAGACTATGCAGCTTTGACTAAATGCATCATATCTGGTAGATGGAGCTAAGGAAAGGAAAGTCTTAGCTTTTTAGAAAGAATTTCCTCCAGTCATCTGCTGGTCAGGCCTTCTATCTCGCCTTGTGGTGTCACCTGCCACTTCTTCCACCTGTCTCCGCCTCATGCCTGTGCCACTCGCTCCAAAGTTTTTATGTAGTGGGCTTCGACTCCTGCTCTAGGTGCAATGTTTGCCGTTTACATCACCCCCTCGACACTGCTTTCCATGACCAGCATCCCGTAAAACTACATGCTGTATTGTTGATGAGCCTGCCCTGCGTATGAATACGTAAGCACATTGCCTATATATATATATATATGTAATGGTAAGCATTAAACAACCCATAGATGTAAACCAGGCTTAAGATTCCAGGGAGACGAGGGTAGTACAGTAAGACCTCTCTAAATCGACTGACCATGGGACCGACTTTAAATGGTCTATTTAGGGAGGTGGTCGGTTTATGAAGTTTTTTAAAACGTCACAATGGTATTGTATGGGCAATCGTTTGGGACCCAATTAAAGTGATCAATATAGGGGAGTGGTCGATCTCTGGAGGTGGTCTGTTAAAAAGGTTTTACTGTAGCGTACACTGACCTTCCATGCAAAGGGGCACATTGGGACCCATTGCGCAAGGATCTCATTATGAAACTGTCAATGAAAAGACTAATTGGGGAAGATCTAGATGTATTTTTAGGTTCACCTGACGACTGTCGGCTGATCGAGCCCCTTTACCTCTGCTACCATAGTACCAGTAAATTAATTAATTAATAACTAAAGTTAATTAACCATGTTGGTTGTACAATATTATTATTTGCTTAGCGATGGCATATGCATGTTATCTATGGGAATTATACGAATATAACTAAGTGGAAGTTCTATCAAAGCTGTCTTTTTCATCCTCGAAAAAGCCTATGACCCAACGTGGCAGCATGGCATCATGGAGGATCTTCATGCGATTGGCCTTCGTGGCCACTTGCCAATTTTCATCAGGAACTTTCTAGCCTTCAAGCATTTCTGTGTCCGTGTCAAGACTACCTATTCCCGCCTACACTCACAGGAACTAGGAGTACCTCAAGGCAGCATACTGGCTGTGACCCTTTTCGGGGTCAAGGTCAATGGTATTGCTGATGCTGTAAAGCGGGGGGTCTCCTGTAGTCTTTTCGTGGATGACTTTGTTTTATATTACAGTGGTGCTAACATGAATGTCATAGAAAGACAGCTACAACCAAGCATAAATGGGATCCATCGATGGTCAGTTCTGAATGGTTTCAAATTTTCCAAGACCAAAACAGTCTGCATGCACTTCTGCCTGCTGCGTAGAATGCATGCGGAACCGGAGCTGACCCTGGATGGGGATCCCATTAAATTCGTTGAGAAAACCAAATTTCTGGGCCTCATTCTCGATGCAAAACTGTCTTTTGTGCCACATATAAAGTACCTGAAAACAAGATGCCTGAAAGCGCTGGATATTCTGAGGGTGCTGTCCAGCTCAGAGTGGGGAGCGGACAGAGATGTTCTACTCTCCGTGTACAGAACCTTGGTTCGTTCATGAGTGGATTACGGCAGCATAGCATACAGTTCCGCAAGGAAATCATATATTGGGCTGCTAGACACGATCCACCACCAGGGACTGCGCCTGGCCCTTGGGGCCTTCCACACCTCACCAGTTCAGAGCCTTTATGTCGAAGCCAATGAGCCATCACTTAACAACAGGAGAATCAAACTGGCCATGCAATATGTAGTCAAGATAAAAACTAATGCATTGAATCCTGCACACAATTGTCTATTCGAGCAACATGACGAATCCAGGTATGAAGCCACGCCAAATTACATCCGGCCACTGAGGCTCCGAATGAAACCTCATTTGGAGGCCTTGGGCGTGGATTTGGACGTGTTGGAGGATGCCAAAGTCCCAGAACATCCCCCGTGGTTGTTGAGAAAGCCATCGGTTATCCTCCGACTTACGGAACTGAGGAAGTCTGGGACACATCCACTCGAGTACCAAGGACTGCATGCAGAGATTCAAGGCCAGTTTGCAGACCACCTCTCCATATACACTGATGGTTCGAAAGACCAAAGCCGGGTAGCTGCTGCGGCAGTCTGCTGACGGGGAAAAATTTGGTGTACGTTTGCCCGATCAGAGCTCGATTTTCACTGCAGAAGCCCGAGCACTCCTTCTCGCTTTGGAGTGTATCGAGGTATCCAACCACACTAACTATGTTATATACAGTGATTCGTTCTCTTGCCTCCTGGCTGTTGCTGGACTGAAAACAAATCACCCTAAATCATGGTCATTTATAAAATGAACCAACTGACAATGGATGGGTATGATATCCACCTGTGCTGGGTGCCTGGCCATGCCGGCATACAAGGAAACGAACGAGCTGATCAGGCTGCGAAGAAGGCCCTGAACTGTGATCTTGAACTGTGTCTGATCCCTCACTCTGATCTGAAACCACTAATAGCCACCCACATAAAATCCAAATGGCAACATGAGTGGGATGAAAACATTAATAAACTTAAAGAAATTGAACCATCTGTGGGAAAGACACCACAGACTCATGCGGGAGGTCGGATGGACCAAGTGGTCCTTAGCCGCTGCCGTATTGGCCACTCGTGGCTTACACATGCTTTTCTGCTCAAGGGGGAACCTCCCCCTGAATGTATTGGGTGTCAGTCCCCACTGACACTCAAACACATTTTACTAAGTTGCATTGATTTTTTGGCCCTGCACCAACGGTTCTACACTGCAGACAGTATGCATGACCTTTTTACTAAGGTCAAACAGGAAAACATTTTAGCCTTTTTGAGGGCAGCTGGCCTGTACCACCTTATATAGTTTACTAAATGGATTCTATCAATTATTAATCAAACTTTTCTTTTTCTATGGGAATTTGTTTCCCTTGACCACAAATATATGATTGTGAGCTTTCTAATTTAATTAGTGTCTATTGGCACATAAATGATTGTCTGCTTTTACATGTAAAAGCGATGGTTTGAACAAAAAACAAACATTTCTCGCCGTGAATATGGCCTATGCTGCCGACACGGTGTAAAGCAACCACCAATCAATCAATCAATCCATCAACAATTGTAATCACACTAGTATAAGTGATTCACTGATTATGACTAATGGCGCCCACTAAATGCAAGTGTGAGAAGCATGGAAGCCTCCTAGCGGCATCTGAGTGAGGGGTGTGACGTGGAAGAGCGGGCAACCCCCACCCAACGCAGATGAGAGAATGGGGGGTGGGAAGAGCCATCGGCTACTTCCTAATTATTACCTGTGATAAGGGGCTTAGATACAGTTATCCATTTATATTATATGTCCCGCGCGGAAGGGAATTCCTGTCTATTAGTATTACCCTTCTTACCTACTATATTATGTCTTACTACATGTCTGGCCCACCACCTGTACAACGGCATGATGCAGTGAGTTTGCCATACCAACAACCTTAGTTTTTTTTAAAGTTGCATAGTCCGATGAAAATATCAAATTTTCAAAGCCAAAACAATTATCTAGATTTGATTCTACATATCTAACTTAGATGCTGGTGCATTTATTAAACATTTGTCATCACGCTGAAGGGAATTTAAGAGAACCTGTTACTGCAGATGCCTATGGTGTCAGAGTTTTGGCATGCTTGCCAAAATTAATTTTGCATGGTTGTACTTCAAATATCTCCCAAGTTAACCATCTAAAATAAAAGTTACTTCAAACTAAAGTGAGGTAGTCTATAGCGATCAATCTAATGTATTTATCTCAGAAAATGACAGAAACTCTAAACCATAGGACTATGCAACTTTAATCATACCATAAAATGACTAAAACTAGGTGGGTTGGTGGTGGAAGTCCTCTCTAAGACCTAGGGAGAGAAGGAGAAATGTCGAGAAAGGGCGCAGAGAGAAAGAGAGATTATGGGAGAGAAAGCAGGTGATGAGAGGTGGTGGAGGGGGTGAGATAGGGAGAGGGAGTGGGGAATGGAAGGGGCAGAGGGGGTGGAGGGGGGTGTGGGTGGGAAGGGAAGGGAGTGGAGGAAGGAGAGAGAGAGAGGGAGGGAGGGGTGAGGGTGGAGGGGTAGGCGAGGGGGAGGGGGGAGAGGAAGAATGAAGGGGAGGGGGAGAGAGGAAGAGGGGGGGGAGGGAGGGGGGAATTAACGCACAATAGCCCCCTCCCAATCCAAGCAATTCGTTGTCAATATATAATTTCTGGGGAAAATCTGCGGATCGACTCGACTCGCTCCGGGGGGTTGGCAGCACTGTGTAAGTACAGCGACACTGTCTTGGCGGGTCCTGGTGCCTGGGAAGGAGCATAACACACAGACGTTATCAGCCAGGACCACCATCGGTGTCCCCGGTGTGGCGGTTTCAGCCGTGCACCAGTTTCAGCCATGCGCATAGACTCAAACTCAAGGCATTGTCAATGGTCGTGAGCAATCTTCATACAGAAAATACAGAAAAAGTGAAATATCTCTAAAACCACACCACCTATTAACAAATCGCTTGGTGCACATATAGAAAACATCTTTACCAAAAAGATTATATTAAATTTATAAGGTTAGGGTTCTTGATTTCTATTAATTTTGAATAAAACTAATGTTTTGCACTTCGTGTACCGTCAAACTCAAGGCATTGTCAATGGTGGTGAGCAATCTTCATACAGAAAATCCAGGAAAAGTGAAATATCTCTAAAATCACACCACCTAGAAACAAATCGCTTGGTACTCATATAGAAAACATCTTTACCAAAAATGTTATATTAAATTTATAGGGTTAGTGACTCACGACCATTGACAATGCCTTGAGTTTGAGTCTATGCGCACGGCTGAAACTGACAGTGAGCTGAAACCGCCACACCGGCAACCCTCCCCCCCCCCCGCCTCTTGCCTCCCCCCCCCCCACCCACCCACCCGCCTCCCCGTACCCTTACCCGGCCGCTTCGCTGGTACCAGAAAGCTGCTGGACATTTGCGCTAAAATATGGCAAGCCGGAAAAAGGCGAAAGGACGCGATTTGGCGGGAAAGCCTAGCTAGTCAACCCCCCTCTCCCCACACACCTCCATCCACCCTCACTCGCAGCACTCCTCCCACAGGAAGTGCCGAGCGCGCACGGCACTGGTTACAGGCGTGCGCAGGCGTTACAGCCCTAACGACTGCGGCCAAGCCAAGCACGGCAGGCGCGCTGGTTCGCGGCAGGCGATCGGAGAGGAGTTGGTGAGACGGATCTCGGGCGATTAAGGATGGCGTGCTAGGACTGTAGGTAAGGGCTGTTAATTATCACAGGAGGAGACACTGCAGACTAACCCCACTGGGTGTCACGACCTCCTCCTGTGTCTAAGTAGTCTAACCTTACGGCACGGGGCGCCAGGCAGACGACCAGTCACCAGCGAAAGGAGTAACCCGCTTCGCCAGTAGCTAAAGGCAGCTTTGTCGTCTGCTCTGGCTGGATGTCGTCTGTTATCAAACCATGTCCGCTTCAAGTTGCATAATCTTTTATTTTGTGCCAAATAGATAATTATATATATATATATCCAGTAAAACCTTTCTAAATCGACCGACCTTGGTACCGACTTCAACGTTTAAGTGGTCCATTTAGGGAGGTGGCCGGTTTAGGGAGTTACAATATGGTTATAAATATAACGGTATTGTTCCGACCCAAATAAAGCGATTAATATACCATGATCTGATAAAACTAGTATCAACATGGTCTGATAAAATTGATATCAACATGGTCTGATAAAACTGATATCAGCATGATCTGATAAAACTTATATCAGCATGATCGGATAAAACTTATATCAGCATGATCGGATAAAACTGATATCAACATGATCTGATAAAACTGATATCAACATGATCTGATAAAACTTATATCAGCATGATCGGATAAAACTTATATCAGCATGATCGGATGAAACTGATATCAGCATGATCTGATAACACTGATATCAATTACCAGCATGATGATAAAACTGATATCAGCATGATCTGATAAAAACTGATATCAGCATGGTCTGATAAAACTGATATCAGCATGGTCTAATAAAACTGATATCAATTACCAGCATTATCTGATAAAACTGATATCAACATGATCTGGTAAAACTGATATCAACATGATCTGATAAAACTTATATCAGCACGATCTGATAAAACTGATATCAGCATGGTCTGATAAAACTGATATCAGGATGAGCTGATAAAACTGATATCAATTACCAGCATGATTTGATAAAACTGATATCAGCATGATCTGATAAAACTGATATCAGCATGGTCTGATAAAACTGATATCAATTTCCAGCATTATCTGATAAAACTGATATCAACATGATCTGATAAAACTGATATCAGCATGATCTGATAAAACTGATATCAGCATGATCTGATAAAACTGATATCAGCATGGTCTGATAAAATTGATATCGGAATGGACCAGATGGGATGGCTGAATGAGTTGAGCGTCCGGTTTCCATTTTACATTTAATCTTCAGTTTCTACTGCTTAAATTATGTGAAGTTTCAAAGCTCAAGCCTAAAAATAAACATGGCACCCCCCTTTAATATGGGGTTTGCATCCCATGAACCTCTGAAATGCGTGTTAACTTTGGCTTTGCCTCAGTCGGTAGGGCCACAAACCCCATATCTGGCAATAATTATTTAATAGTTAATATATTGCACCCATTAACACCGGTGTAGAAATAGTTAACCACATTTCCCATCACTTATAGGTAAAGCTAATCAAGCAACTCAAAGTTACTGTTGGAATCTAAAAAGAAATCCAACATGTATTGGAATGTGGGGGTGTTGCGGACGATTCTGAATTTGCCCCCTATTTTTTTTTTTTTTTTTTTTACTTCCATCTATTTATAGCGTGGGAGCTTCCATTAACACAGGACCCCGATCACAAGACCATAAGTTAAAGAAAGCAAATATAACAACAAAACCCATTATTAGCTTACCCCAACAATTCAGATTTAAGTACAACACTTAATGCCCTTCCCTGCTCCCGTTGTTCTATCCTCCACCCCCACCCCCGCCCCCACCCTCTCCCCCACCCCCACCCCCACTCCCACACTTCTCACAACCACCACCACCATTAACCACATGCATGACTAAGTAACTCCTCCCAATATTCACCACTAACAACCCGACAACTAGCAACCACAGCGCAAATGACGACGTAAAACTAAATCAACCTAGACACTTCTCCCTCATGTACAGGGCGTGGTGGTAGAATCGGTAGAGCGCAGGCTTCCCGTGCATCGGGAGTTTTGATTCCCGGTCGAGTCCAAGTACAAAATTTATACTTGTCGCTTCCTTGCCTGTAAAACCATGGAGCGCATGGTAAACAACCGCCTCTTCTGGCTACTGGAGTCAGGACACCACCTGTCCAACCTTCAATATGGCTTCAGACGGGGCTGCAGCACCCTCAAACATTTGGTGCGCATGGAGACCTTCATAAGAGATTCTTTCCTTAAGAAGGAGCACGTTGTGGCTGTCTTTTTCGACCTCAAAAAAGCCTATGACACAAAGTGGCAGCATGGCATCATGGAGGATCTTCATGCGATTGGCCTTCGTGGCCACCTGCCAATTTTCATCAGGAACTTTCGAGCCTTCAGGAATTTCCTAGTCCGTGTCAAGACTACCTATTCCAGGCTACACTCACAAGAACTAGGAGTACCTCAAGGCAGCATACTGGCCGTGACCCTTTTCGGGGTCAAGGTTAATGGTATTGCTGCTGCTGTAAAGCTGGGGTTCTCCTGTAGTCTTTTCGTGGACGACTTTGTTTTATATTACAGCGGTGCTAACATGAATGTCATAGAGAGACAGCTACAACTAAGCATAAATGGGATCCATCGATGGTCAGTTCTGAATGGTTTCAAATTTTCCAAGACCAAAACAGTCTGCATGCACTTCTTCCTGCTGTGTAGAATGCATGCATAACTGGAGCTGACCCTTGATGGGGATCCCATTAAAGTCGTTGAGAAAACCAAATTTCTGGGCCTCATTCTCGACGCAAAACTGTCTTTCGTGCCACATATAAAGTACCTGAAAACAAGATGCCTGAAAGTGCTAGATATTCTGAGGGTGCTGTCCAGCTCAGAGTGGGGAATTGACAGAGATGTTCTGCTCTCCGTGTAGAGAACCTTGGTTCGGTCATGAGTGGATTATGGCAGCATAGTATATGGTTCCACAAGGAAATCATATATTGGGCTGCTAGACACGATCCACCACCAGGGACTTCGCCTGGCCCCTGTCGAAGCCAATGAACCATCACTTAACAACAGGAGAATCAAACTGGCCATGCAATATGTAGTCAAGATAAAAACTAATGCATTGAATCCTGCACACAATTGTCTATTCGAGCAACATGACGAATCCAGGTATGAAGCCAGGCCGAATTACATCCGGCCACTGAGGCTCTGAATGAAAGCTCATTTGGAGGCCTTGGGTGTGGATTTGGATGTGTTGGAGGATGCCAAAGTCCCAGAACATCCCCCATGGTCGTTGAGGAAGCAATCCGTTATCCTCTGACTGTTGGAACTGAGGAAGTCTGGGACACATCCACTCGAGTACCAAGGACTGCATGCAGAGATTCAAGGCCAGTTTGCAGACCACCTCTCCATATACAGTGCTGGTTTGAAAGACCAAAGCCAGGTAGCTGCTGCGGCAGTCTGCCGACGGGAAACATTTGGCATATGCTTGCCCGATCAGAGCTCGATTTTCACTGCGGAAGCCCGAGCACTCCTTCTCACGTTGGAGTGTATCGAGGTATCCAACCACACTAACTATGTTATATACAGTGATTCGTTCTCTTGCCTCCTGGCTGTTCCTGGACTGAAAACGAATCACCCTATTCTAGCAACGGTCATTTATAAAATGAACCAACTGGCAACGGATGGGTATGACATCCACCTGTGCTGAGTGCCTGGCCATGCCAGCATACATGGAAATGAACGAACTGATCGGGCTGTGAAGAAGGCCCTGAACTGTGATCTTGAACCGTGTCTGATCCCTCACTCTGATCTGAAACCACTAATAGCCACCCACATAAAATCCAAATGGCAACATGAGTGGGATGAAAACATTAATAAACTTAAAGAAATTGAACCATCTGTGGGAAAACCACCACAGACTCATGCGGGAGGTCGGCAGGACCAAGTGGTCCTTAGCCGCTGCTGTATTGGGCACTCGTGGCTTACACATGTTTTTCTGCTCAAGGGGGAACCTCCCCCTGAATGTTTTGGGTGTCAGTCCCTGCTGACACTCAAACACATTTTACTAAATTGTGTTGATTTTTTGGCCCTGCACCAACAATTCTACACTGCAGACAGTATGCATGACCTATTTACTAAAGTAAATCAAGAAAACATTTAGCCTTTTTGAGGGAAGCTGGACTGTACCACCTCATATAGTTTACTAAATAAATTCTATCAATTATTAATACAACTTTTCTTTTTCTATGGGGATTTGTTTCCCTTGACCACAAGGCCGTGAATATGGCCTATGCTGCCGACACGGCATAAAGCAACCACCAATCAATCAATCCTTGCCTGGCGCTTGGCATTTTTATGATAGGCCAAGGACTGGTTATCATAGTGCCAGGATAATGAGACAGAGTGGGATATCACATTATCAGGTCATGGCACCAGTGGCCTGGTCTCCCAGTGGGACAGGACTGTAAAGTTGCCATGAGTCCACACTGTCACAAGTCGGTACCTGTCTTAATATGACCTTAGATGTTGCCTGGATGTAAAACTCCAACAACCAACCAACCAGACGGGATGGCTGAATGATTTAGAGCGTCCGTCTCCCTTGTTTGGTAGATCGTGGGTTCGAATCCTGGTCGAGTCAAACCAATGACTTAGAATTTGATACTTGTCGCTTCCTAGCCTGGCGCTCTGCATTATTAGGATAGGGCAAGGAGCAGTGGAATGAGGAAGACCAATCGCCCGTGATTGAAATTTCCCCTGCTTAAACAACTAATGTACACCAACAAAAATCTTCATGTCCGGGTGCAAATTCCTGCATGAACCAATCTGGTTAGAACCCCACTCACTCAACATCATTATCGTTTCTCTTTCCCTTATTTTAGCTAATAAAAGATGTATATTGTAGGCTACATCTTTTGTTTTTATTAATGTATTGTAAGAGCGCCTGGGTTTTTTTCAAATAAGATTTTATTGAGATGAACGTCAGAGCTGAATAGTCCGATGGAAGTATTTCAAGTGAAGGTTTCCCTTAGATTGGTTAAACATAGGACTTTCTTTATTCCTATGGCACATTTACATCTTAATTCTACAATGAAAGGGCGATTATTGACCATGGGACAGATGGAAGTCGGCAGGTTTTGAGCTCAACGATGCAGGTATTGCAGGTATTGCAATACTTCAGGGAGTTTGATGCCCCTGCCCTGCAGAGTTGTAAACCACTGCCTTGTGGTACAGGTTCTTGACAGAACCGAAGGCTAAGGGAGCAAACCCTAAACAAAAAAACATGTAACTGTGGCAGCATTAAGGACGGTTGATGTATGGAACTCCCAACATCTCCCGACCAGCCACTGCAGGGACAAATAGTTTTGCACCTGTCTGGACATGTTCTTGCTGGTGTAAAACCTCTATTTGCTCCCCGAGAGTGTGCCGCTGGTAACTTGCAAAAGCCAGCAGCACTTCAACACTTTTGCAGGCAGCTTTGATGAAATGTACAACCACACAAAACACCATAAATGGAGAGCGGCAGTCAAGTAATGAAAACAGTCTTTGTCGCATCGCGACCGACAGCATGATGATGATGATGATGCATCACACACATGGTCAGTCTGAATAGATTGCAAATATCGTGAACGTGATGAAAATGTGAAAAAGTGCGCATAGAGCAGGGTTCGAACCCATAATTCTTGCCATTCCGAGGCTAGCATGCAAAGCATATCACTACCTATGCTCCCTGATGCAATCATCCTATCCAAGCCTACCTGTCTATGTGGTGCCTTGCCTGAGAGGGAAGTGCAAACTACTATACTCATACCAGATGAACACTCCATATACACTGAGACGCGGTCCCCGTGTTGGTAGATCGTGGGGTCGTAGGTTCGAACGCTGATCGAGTCAAACCAATGACTTAAAAATTGATACTTGTTGCTTCCTAGCCTGGTGCCCGGCATTATTAGGATAGGGTAAGGACTGGTTGGTTCAGTGTCAGGATAATGTGACTGAGTGGGATATCAGGTCATGGTGCTGGCAGCCTGGTCTTCCAGTGTGGCAGCACTATAAACTCGCCATGAGTGCGCACTGTCACAAGTCAGTACCCATCCTGATATTACCTTAGATGTTGCTAGGACGTAAAACAACAACAACAAGCAAAAACTATACTTATCCCCCGGGAATTGTAAGTATTTTAAGTGGCTTCCATCCAGAAGTCGTGTAATGCTTGCAATTATGTACATACAGGCAATGCACTCATATATATACATACAAAGGGTAGATTCAACAACCATACAACATGTAGCATGTATCGGATTCAGGTCATATCTCAACCAGTGTTGTGCAGGGTGATAAAAATGGGGAAATATTGTGGCCAGAGCAGTATTTGAATCCACACCTCTTAGCATGCAAACCATTTTACCACCTAGACTCCCTGATGCAATCACCGTGTCCAAGCCTACCTGTCTCTGTGGCTCCTTGTCTGAGACGCAGAAGTGCAGACACACATAACTGTAACCTAGACAATGTGCTCGTAAGTACCCCTCATTTCCCTTCTGCACCGGACGCAGTGGCCGAATCGGTAGAGCGCAGGATTCCCATGCGGAAGGTCCAGAGTTCGAATCCCAGCTGAGTCAAACCGATGAGTTATAAAATTGATACTTGTCGCCACCTATCCAGGCATTCGGCATTAATAGGATAGGACAAGGACTGGCTAGCATAGTGCCAGGATAATGTGACTGTGTGGGATATCTGGTCATGGTGCTGGTGGCCTGGTCTCCCAGTGGGGCAGTACTATAAAGTCGCAATGAGTGTGCACTGTTACAAGTCGGTACCCATACTGATATGATCTTAGATGTTGCCAAGATGTAAAACTCCAACAACCAACCAACCATTTGCGTTCTGATACATTGTGTTAAAGTTGCATAGTCTGATGGTTTTGAATTTCTGTATTTTTTCTGAGTTAAATATATTAGGTCGATCACTAGTATCTACTTTACATTAGTTCAAAGGTACTTTTATTTTAAATGGTGAACTTAGGAAATATTTTGAGTGCAAACATGGAAAATTAGTTTTGGCAAGCTTGCCAAAACTCTGACACCATAGAATTCTGCAGTAACAGGTTTAGTTAAATTGACTCAATATTGCCTTCTACGCAGAAACAAATGCTTAATAAGTGCAGCAGTATCTAAGTTAGATATGTAAACTCAAATCTAGATAATTGGTTTGGTTTTGAAAATTTGATATTTCATCAGACTATGAAGCTTTAAAATGCGCTGCTGAATATTGCCAACTACAGCAATTACCTCACACACAAATCTACCAGAACAAGACAAAACAAGATGAACACATTAAAAGGTGTACAATGTCCGTTCATATCATATTCACTCATGATTCACATCAATCTAAACCACAGTTCATTCATGGCTCACATCAATCGATATCATAGCCTGATCATAGTTCACAGCAGCTTATATTATGGTTGACTCATGGTTCACATCAGTCTATATCATGGTTCACTCATGGTTTGCATCAATCTGTATCATGGTTGTTGCAGGCATCACATTAATATATATCATGGTTCAAGTCAACCAATACTCATGGTTGACTCAGAGTTCATATCAACCTATATCATGGCTGGCTCATGGTTTACTTCAATGCATAGCATGGTTCACTCACTTCTCACATCAAGATATATCATGGTTCATGGTTCCCTTATATCAACATATATCATGGTTATTGTAGGACTCACATCAACATATATCATGGTTCATGATTCCCTCATGGTTCATGTCAACATATATCATGGTTATTGTAGGACTCACATCAATCTATATCATGGTTCCCTCATGGTTCACATCAGCCTATGTAATGGTTCCCTCATGGTTTGTGTCAACCTATACCATGGTTCCCTCATGGTTCACATTAGCCTACATCACGGTTCCCTGGTGGTTCACATCGGCGTATACCATGGTTCCTTCATGGTCTTTTGTAAACCTATACCATGGTTCCTGCATGGTTCACATCAGCCTATATCATGGTTCCCTCATGGTTTATGTCAACCTATATCGTGGTTGTTGCATGACTCACATCAATCCATTCCATGGTTCACATCAGCCTATATAATGGTTCCCTCATGATTTATGTCAACCTATACCATGGTTGACTCATGGTTCACATCAGCGTATATCATGGTTCACTGATGGTTGCCACAGGACTCACATAGACCTACAGCGTGATCTGTATGCCGTGACTACGGAGTACAAATGTGACATATTGGGACATGACTTCTCCAAGTGGCTGGTCCACTGGATTATTCCTCTATTAACTCTAACAGAATACTCCACCGCCTTGTCTGTGTGTCTGTGTTTTTATATTCAACTAGTAGTTTATCTGTCTTATATGATCGCAATGGAGGTAGTAATGTGTTATTAAACCTGTATCAATCTGGCGGACTATTTCAAGGCATGAACGGGCGTGGTGGCCGCCGAATTGGTAGAGTGTGGGCCTCGCGTGCGGAATGTCGGGAGTTTGGTTCCTGGTCGAGTCAAACCAATGACTTACGAAATTGGTACTTGTCACTACCTAGCCTGGTGCTCGGCATTAATAGGATAGGGCAAGGACTGGTTAGCTCAGTGTCAGGATAATTTGACTGAGTAGGATATTGGGTCATGGTGTTGGCAGTTGGGCAGCACTATAAAGTTGCCATGAGTGCGCACTGTCACAAGTCATTACCCATCCTGATATGACCTTAGATGATGCCAGGACATAAAACTCCAACAACCAACCAACCAGTTTATGGCGAGCTACACTCAGACGAGCCATCTTTGCAGTAGTCTAAGCGCATGCTTGAATAGAAACATGTGCATACCAATTGTTGTGTTATATATTACAATAACATTTTATATAAATATCATAATAATAGAACTAGGGCCGCGAGGTCCAGGGGAGTTGAGCATTGTCCGGTGTGTGTCTGAGGTAGCTTGAGCAGCATGGATGAGCATTGCTGTTTGCAGGCAGGTATGGCTAGTATCGAGGCCTGAAGGGGTTTATCAGCAGCCCTTTTTGCTGCTGTGGGGCACTTTCTGCCACCAAATTTTGCTTTAAGAAAATAAAGAACGTAGCGACATCTGCCGATGTTTAAGTCATTGGCTTGATTCAACCAGGGTTTGAAACGCCACGACTTATCAAAACAGGAGACAGACAATTCATTCGGTGATGTATTGATGTGTATATATGTATAAAGTAAAGATTGTTTTATTTAACGATGCCTCTAGAGCACATTGATTTTTATCATCGGCTATTGGATGTCAAACATATGGTCATTCTGACATATTTCTTTGGAGGAAACCTGCTGCCGCCAGATAGCCTACTCTTTCCGATAAGCAGCAAGGGGTCTTTTATATGCACTTTCCCACATACAGGACATCACATACCACAGCCTTTAATGAACCCTTTCTGGACCACTGATTGGAACGGGAAATAGCACAAACTGCAAATGTGCCCACTGAGCAGGATCGATAGGATGATCCACACATTCACAGGTGGACACTCTACAACCTGAGCTACGTCCCGCTCCCGTGTATATATGTATATAAGTATGTATATATTTATGTATATATATACATATATATTATCCGGCCGGCATTGACCGCAGTCAGCGGGATTGTTCACTCACAAGTGGCGCCAATGGGAGAAATGGAAACTAAGGCCGTGGCTCTGTGCAGAGGTAATTGAGTATGTAAGGTCTAGGTGGCGACAATGATGACGGCGGCGGCTGAGTGAGGTGAGACGCCGGGGTAGCGTACAGGTGTGTGTCCTTATTTATATTCCCATAACTTCATTGTAGCGCACACACATATAATATATGCATATAATATATATTATATATAATATTATATAAATGTATAATATATAATATATGTAATATATATAATATACATGATGCACATAGTATATACAATATACACAATATATGTAATATGCATAATATATAATATATATAATATATACAATGCATGTAATATATATAATATATCTAATATATATTATGCATATATAATATATATAATATATATTATGTATATGATGCATAATATATATAATATATATAATATTTAATATATAATATATATATATGGTATATAGTATATATAATATATATAATATACATAATATATAGTATATATATAGTATATATATTATACATAATATATAGTATATATTATATATATAATATATAGTATATATAATATATATAATAATATATATAATATATATAAATGCATATATATATCAATCTGAATTACTTTCGCAGAATGTTTTCATATATAAATGTTTTATTTATAATTCCCATGTCATTAGGAATATAGAATTTCAATCAGTCTGGAAAGTATAGCACACAATTTACCACACAATATAGCATGACAATAGACCATCCTTTTCAACACAGCAGTTATATGTACACAAGCGTATATATAAACATATATATAATATATCTTATACATATATATATTATATATATATATATTATATGCATACAGTAAAACCTCTCTAACCGACCACCTCCACAGATCAACTACTCCCCTATATCGATCACTTTATTTGGGTCCCAAACGATCACCCGTGCAATACCATTGTAATAATAACAAAGAATTCCCTAAACCTCCCACCTCCCTAAATCTAGTAAATGGGCCATGTAAAGTCGGTCCCATGGTCGCTCGATTTAGAGAGGTTTTACTGTATATGAATCTATGATAGTGCATGTCATGAAATAGTTCTGGGTCTTCAATAAGCGCCAGAGATGGAATATTTGGGGGGGACTATGCACAAAAAGGTACCATGCAAATACACACACAAACTACTGTATGCAAATACACTTGCCGAGCCACATCTTCAGGTTGCACTCATATTCATAGTCGCCCCCCCCCCCCCGCACACACACATTAAACAAGAATCTATAAACTACTAAACCTATGGGTCATATTTCAGAACACTCCTATTTATAAATATATAATATTGATTTAATATTTATATTACACAGTGTTTTATCAAATGCTTATATATACAGTAAAACCTCTCTAAATCGACCGACCTTGGGACCGACTTTAAGTGGTCCATTTAGGGAGGTGGTCGGTTTAGGGAGTAGAGAATATGGTTAAAATGGTATTGCTGGGACCCAAGTGTGCGATATAGGGGAGTGGGTGATCTGTGGAGATGGTCGGTTAGGGAGGTTTTACCGTATATATATATAAGGTATATATATATATATATAAATATATATATACAGTAAAACCTCTCTATATCTACCGACCTTGGGACCGACTTTAGGTAGTCCATTTAGGGAGGTGGTCGGTTTATGGAGTTAGAATATGGTTACAATGGTATTGCTGGGACCCAAATAAGGTGAGCGATATAGGGGAGTGGTCGATCTGTGGAGGTGGTCGGTTAGGGAGAACTTACTGTGTATATATATATATATATATATATATATATATATATATATATATACATATACGATCGCGTGAGCCGGATTAAGGTAAATGTGAAGTTCCGTTATGCCACCAATGGACTGTCCGTGCATTGTGTTAAACTTAAAGCTGCATAGTCCGATGAAGCATCAATTTTTCAAAACCAAAACAAGTATCTCAATTTGATTCTACATATCTAACTTAAATACTGGTGCACTTGTCAAACATTTGTCACCACACAGAATGGAATACTGAGGCAATTTAATAGAACTTATTACTGCAGAAACCTATGGTGTCATAGTTTTGGCACGCTTGCCGAAACTAATTTTGCTTGTTTGCGCTTGAAATATCTCAAAGATTAGCTATTTAAAATAAAAGTTACTTCAAGTGAAAGTAGGGTAGATTATAACGATCACCCTAATATGTTTATCTCAGAAAATGACAGAAACTTAAAACCCATCGGACTATACAACTTTAAAGTGAAACGACAAACGTGTGATGAAGGCCTGTAGGACAGTAAAGCTAGGATTCCTTACACGCGGTATGCGGCATGCGGCATGCGGTATGCAAACGGTTTGGGTCCTTTCACCCACACCCACACACATAGCGTAAGGTTTCTCTAACATTGTTGTCTATGGGCATTCGCATTCGCATGCCGCACCGATCGCTACATGGACCGATTCAGTATTCGCATGTGCATGCCACATGCCGCATACCATGTGTAAGGAATGTAGCCCATAGGCTTCAAGGCGTTTCGATTTTTTGTCGCATTCGCATTCACATACCACATACCGCATGTAAGGAATGCGCCCTTTAGGACTACATCTTCCTTCAGTCTTCCCACCGGGCGCCGTGGCCGAATCGAAAGAGCGCATGCCTCCCATGCTGGAGAAGCGGGAGTTCAATTCCCGGTCGAGTCAAACGATGACTTAGAAAATTGATCCTCGTCACTTCCTAGCCAGGTGCTCGGCATTATTAGATAGGGCAAGGACTGATTAGCTCAGTGTCATGATAATGTGACTCATTTGGATAGCGGGGCATGGTGCTGGTGGCCTGATTTCCTAGAGGGCAGCACTATAAAGTTGCCATGAGTGTGCACTATCACAAATCGGCATCCATCCTGATATGACCTTAGATTTTGCCAGGGCGTAAAACTCCAACAATCAACCAACATCTTCAGGCGTGACGTAAACATTGGATCATGGAGCACGCCGCCCATTGGTGTAAGTAAAGTAGGTATGGTTTGTTTGTTGGCACTTTATGTCTGAGCAACATCTGAGGTCATATCAGAATAGGTGCAGACTTGTGACAGTGCACACTCATGTCGACTTTATAATGCTGCTGCTCCACTGGAAGACCGGCCTGCTTGCACCACTCAACCACATTATCTGGTATTGAGGATAAATGTCCTTGCCCTGTCCTATTGGAATTAATGCGTATTAATTAGTAGTAAAGATAAGCTATCTCAATGCATACTAAATCGATTACCAGTAAAGAATATATATAATAGGATATAGTTGTTATTAACTAGTCGCATAATTTAAAATATCAAGTGGCTATGGCAAAGGACATAAGATTTACCCCTATTAACATACATGCAAAATAATTACTGATACTGCATGTAAGTACATGAATCCATGACACAATATACATATAATATTCCTATCATTACTTAGTTTTTTCCTAACTGTGAAGAGACGCATCAGTATCTCATCATAATCATTAGTTAAAAATGTAGCTTAAGTTTAATCATTTGTTATTGTCATCACTTGTTCATTCACATCATGGAGACCAGCTAGATAAGCATTGCTTTTCTGGGATCCTTTCTGTCTGTAAGGAATTTGTATGCATTTATTGTATCACCTCAGTTTATTGTAAACATACCTTGCGGAGAGTTAAAATAAAAGAATTGAATTGAATGCCAAGTGCCAGTCTAGTGGTGCCAAGTGTGTATACATTTTGTAAGTCCTTTGTTTGACTTGGGTGATGTTCATCTCTAGCCAGCGCTCTTACATATCTAGCCATCCCGCCCGGTAGGTAAGTGAGGTAAGCTAAGTAAGGTAACCAAGGTAAGTAAGTAGGTAAGGGAAATATGGTGAGTATGGTAAATAAGGTAATTTAGGTACGAATTGCAAGTATGGTGAGTAAGGCAAGTAAGGTAAGTACCGTGAAGGTAGGTAATGTAAGTCAGGTAAGTACTGTAACTTGTAAGTAATGAAAATATGGTGAGCAAGGTAAGTAAGCTAAGTAATGTAAGTAAGGTAAGTAATGTAAGTAAGGTAAGTAGGGTGTGTAAGGTGCGTAAGGTAAGTAATGTAACTGTGTGAGTAATGTAGGTAAGGTTTTGTTTGTCTGTTGTTTTACATCCTAGCAACATCTAAGGTCATATCAAAACGGGTACCGACTTGTGACACAGTGTTCTTTCATAACGACTTTATAGTGCTGCCCCACTGGGAGACCATGCCACCTGCACCATGGCCTGATCCCACTCAGTCACATTATCCTGACACTGAACCAACCAGTCATTGCCCTATCCTAATAACGCCGAGTGCCTTGCTAGGAAGCGACAAGTATCAATTTTTAAGTCATCGGTTTGACTCGACCAGGGTTCGAACCCACGAACCCATGGGTTCGGATCCCCAGATCTCCCAAAACAGGAGGGTAAGGTAAGTAAGGTAATAAAGTAAGGTGAGTATGGTAAGTATGGTAAGTAAGGTAAATATGGTAAGTAATGTATGTAATGTGTAAGTAATCTAAATAATGTAAGTAATGTAAATAAGGTAAGTAATGTAAGTAATGTGTAAGTAATGAAGTAATGTAAATATGGTAAAGCCCCAGTCACCCATAGCCAGACGAGCCCCGGATTTTGAGCCGGACCACCCACGGACCAACGGCCCGGACTGTCCTGGACCGCCACGAATAAAATCACTGTTTTCGTCGATTTTTGCCTCGCAGTCACACTTTCCCGGACGAGCCCCAGGTGAGCCCCAGACCAAAGGCCGGACCACCCCGGACCACCCCGGACTGCCCCATACCACCCCCGGACTGCCCCCGGAATGGCCCCGGATGAGCCCAGACTCGGCCGGACCGGCCCCTGACTAACCCGGACGAGGCCGGACCACCCCCGGACTGCCCCTGACCACCCCCGGACTATCCTGGACCACCCCCGGACTATCCCGGACCTCCCCCGGACCACCCCCAGCTGTCCGGGAGTGGTCCATGGCTTGGCCGGGGGTAGTCCAGGACAGTCCAGGGATGGTCCGGGGATGGTCCGGGTCAAACCGTGGCTCAAAATGACCCCGTACCACCCCCGGACAGGCCCGGTCCACCCTGGACCACCCCCGGAATAGCCGGAATAGCCGGATCACCCCTGGACCACCCCCGGATCAGGCCGGACCAGGCCGGATTGAGCCCGGATCGCAAAATCCCCTGCACCGCCCCGGATGTTTTAAACATTTTAAAACATCCAGGGCCGAGCCCGGACGGCGCCGGACGAGCCACGGATCAGGCCGGATCGGGGGGGGGGGGGTCAGCACGGATGAGCCACGGACGAGCCACGGATCACCCCGGATTGCTCCGGACCACACCGGATGGCGGTCCGGGGCTCGTCCGGCCCCTGATCCGGGTATGTATGACTGGTGCTTAAGTAAGGTAAGTAATGTAAGTAAGGTAAGTAATGTAAGTAAGGTAAGTAATGTAAGTAAGGTAAGTTCTTCGTGAGACACCCGGGCGTAACTTACACCCATTTGTGACCGCTACCAACTAGGCCATTCCGCAACACGCACGCAATTTACTGGCGTCGCGTAAAACTAAAGCCACTTTGCCTCAGAATTCCTGTGGTGGGATATGAAGAAGTGGGGGGGGGGGGACTGTGTGGGTGGGTGGGGGGTGTCGAAGGAACGTGATAATAATTCAGTAATGACGCATGAGAGGTGGCCTTACGTATCCGATTGGTGATAGCAGCAGATTAGCACACCAGGCATAATTTTATCAGCCGTTCTAATAGTCGTCGCCCCCCCCCCCCCCCGCCCCGCCCGTCCTCCGCCCTCCGCCCGCCCCTAACAACCTGGTACTCATGCTCCAGCCTCTTTTGTCGCTAATTAACGAATCGGGGTGGGCTGGCTGGTAGTCTACATCCACCCTCTTTATCCAGGCCCGCCCCGCCCTCCGCCGCCAAGAGGGGGGGTGGGGGGAGGGGGGGGCTGGCTGCTGGTGGGGGGTGCGCTCATTACCCGAATTAATACACATCATTGGGACATTAATAGTAATACGTACATAACACTGGACTTACCCGGCTTTGGATGCCTTGCCGCCGATACCGCCGCTACTACCGCCGACACCGCCCGGTACCACCGCCGCCGCCGCGCCGGGGAGTAGTAAGGGGAGGTGAAGGTGTGGTGGTGGTGGTGGTGGTGGTGTGGTGGTGGGGGTGATCACGTGGACACCCTGGAGGTGTCACTGACTGGTTCAGCAGCAAGCAGCCCCGGCCCGCACTGGAGGAGGAGTGTGTGTGTGGGGGGGGGGGGGCGCAGAACGGAGGAATGCGTGTGGAGGGGGTGAGTGTGAAGGAGTGAGTGTGCAGGAGTGAGTGTGCAGGAGTGAGCGGAGAGGAGTGAGTGTGGAGGGGTGAGTGTGGAGGGGTGAGTGTGAAGGAGTAAGTGTGGAGGAGTGAGTGTGGAGGGGTGGGTGTGGAGGAGTGGGTGTGAAGGAGTGAGTGTGGAGGAGTGAGCGGGAGGAGTGAGTCTGGAGGGGTGAGTGTGGAGGAGTGAGTGTGGAGGGGTGAGTGTGGAGGAGTGAGTGTGGAGGAGTGAGTGCGGAGGAGTGAGTGTGGAGGAGTGAGTGTGGAGGGGGTGAGTGTGGAGGAGTGAGTGTGAAGGAGTGAGTGTGGAGGAGTGAGCGTGGAGGAGGTGAGTGTGACGGAGTGAGGCAGTGAGGGAGTGGCCGGGAAGGGCAGGGCAGTGTGACCGCTATGTGTGCGCCAGACACGCGAGGAGGGACGTCCCGGGAACTGATGCCCGCCAGGTGTCGCGTCACGCCGCGTCTTACACCTACAGGAGAAGGGGGCGGTGCCCGCCTCGGAGCCAACGCTGTCCTTCCTCCAGTGGGTGGTGGTGCCCTGTGCTACCTGTGTATATGAATGGTCCACACGGCCGGCTGTGTGCACACGCACGCCCACACACACGGACACACGCGCACCCGCACTGACGCGGGCACGGCCTCGAGGTATCGGTCACATACCCTGGAGGAAGTAAGGGCGCCTTTGATATGTATGCTATATATGTGTGTGTATATGTGTGTGTGTGTGTGTATATAGGTAGGAGAGTTGCACACTGGCGCGTTGTCTCTGTCTGTGTGGTGAGGAGTGGGGCTGCTGCTGCTACATAGATTGGCCAACTTCCATTGACGCCGCGCAGACAGGCTGTTAAGTATGTGTGAGGCACAGCCCCCCCCCCCTCCCGTACACTCACACACACTCACACTCACACACACTTACTTAATGACGCTAATAGCAATACCGCCCGTCGAGGTCCCGGGACGGGAGTGGGATGGGGCGGGGCGGGGTCGGGGGCGTGAGTGCGACTTGTCTACACACACACCGCGTAGGTGTGGGTGAGTGGGTGTGGGTGAGTGGGTGAGTGGATGTGGGTGAGACAGAGAGGTGTATCCCCCCACCCCCACCTCCAACTTAGCGAACGCCTTCCACCACACACCGCTCTCAACACGGCACGCACTCTATGTATAATGTGTATGTAACCAAGGCAACACACAATCAGGCCCTGTCCTCTGGCCACTCTCCTGCCGTGATCTCCTGGCTCCTCCTCCCGTTCCCTCCTCCTCCTCCTCCTCGTTCTCCTCTTCCTCTCTCTCCTCTCAATGGCATGGGTTTCCCGCCCTTAGGGTTGCACTGGTTCCAAGTCAGGTACTGCTGATTCCCGAAGCCGCCTGGGACCTCTGTTAGTCTTACCTCCACGTGGGTTGTCGTCTGCTGGGTCTGTGTGTGCCTGTGTGTCGGTGTGTGTCCCCGCGTCCCGGCAGCTGCTAGATCCCCCCTTCCTCCTCCTCCTCCTCTTCCTCCTCTTCTCCTCCTGGATCTATTGTTGTCACTTCTATTCA
The DNA here is from genome assembly GCA_030323885.1 of Branchipolynoe longqiensis. Taxonomy (NCBI): domain Eukaryota; kingdom Metazoa; phylum Annelida; class Polychaeta; order Phyllodocida; family Polynoidae; genus Branchipolynoe; species Branchipolynoe longqiensis. The sequence continues at coordinate 25,888,664 of CM059194.1, forward strand.
CAACAACAATGGAAAGTGTTCATGGAGATAGTCTGAAGGTAGCGGTAATCGGCACCATCTATCTATCTATATATCTATTGGCAGCTTTGGAAGAACAATGTCCAGTTTTGTGTCAGTGTGTCTGGGTGGCAAACTTCGGCCAGTGCCCCCTGGTGGGTGAATGAGCAGGTATGTTGGGTGGTAGGGTGGGAGGGTGGGTGGTAGGGTGGGAGGGTGGGTGGGAGGGTGGGAGGTGGGTTGGGTGAGTGTGGAGGGCGGGCGGGATGAGTTGAGGAAGAGGCTCTTTTGAGGGTTGGGTGGGGGTCGGGGGAGGTGGTGGGGTGGGAGTGGGGGAAGAAAACAGGGTGGATGGGTGGGGGATACTTGACCGCGTGCCTGCTTTGGGGGACCGGGCCCCTGCCCGTGGTGTGTTGACGCTGGTGAGTCAGGTAGTCAATCAGGGGCTCAGTGGCGCTGGATGCGCGCGCAGGTGAGACATGGCTGTCTTGTCTTGGTGGTTAGTGGTTGGCCGCCCGGCGCGGAGGGAGGCGGGGAGGGGTGGGTGTCGGTGGCATGTGGTCTCCGTGTCTCCGTTCTCCGCTGGTCCCGCACCGGAGTGTCTTCCGCCTGTATCCGGCATGCTGGTATATCACGCCGGGTGGCCAGGTGTCAGTGCGGGACAGCCCCGCTAGGTGGCGACAATGATGACGGCGGCGGCTGAGTGAGGTGAGACGCCGGGGTAGCGTACAGGTGTGTGTGTGTGTTTGTGTGTGCGCGCGCATTTGGGTGTGAGCAGTGGAGGGAAGGGGAGTATGGATATGAATAATAATAATAATAATAATATTAGTAGTACTAGTAGTAGTAGTAATAATGTGGTAGGCTGCACTGACCTCTCAGGCAACGAGCTGCATAGACAGGCATGGGTAGGGTGGTGACATTAGGGAACCGAGGTGGTGAAATGGTTAGCACACTGGCCCGGAATGCAAAGAGATGTGGGTTTGAGTCCCACTCTAGTCACAATATTCCCCATTTTCATCACCCCCACGACACTGGTTCCATGACCAGGCTCCTGTACAAGCTACATGCTGTATGGTTGTTGAACCTACCCTGTGTGTATGTATTTATATGGATTGTAAATGTAAGTGCATTGCCTGTATCTATGTACTTGTAAGCATTGAATGACCATTTGTGTAGTAGTCTGTACTGACCTCTCAGGTAGGCATGGGTAGGGTGGTGACATCAGGGAGCCTATGTGGTGAAATGTTTATCACACTGGCCCGGAATGCAAGAGATGTGGGTTCGATTCCCAATCTAGGCACAATATTTCCCATTTTCATCACCCCCACGACAATAATAACAATAGTAATAGTGGTAATAATGGTAATAATGATAACAAAGGTAACAATAGTAATAATGATCACAAATGTAGCGATGGTAATAATAGTAATATAATAATGGTAATAGTGATAATAGAGCTAGTAGTGATACTAGTGATAATAATGATAATGATGATAACCATCATTATCAATTTCATCATAATCATAATAAAATGGTAATCTTTGTTTTTGGTTCGGGAAAACATAATGTGTTGAAAAATTGTCAAAGTTGCCTAGTCTGATGGTTTTGAGTTTCAGCCATTTTCCGAGATAAATATATTTTGTTGATAATTATAATCTACCTTACTTTAGTCTGAAGTAACTTTTATTTTATTTAAATGGCTAACTCTTGAGATATTTTATGTGCAAACATGCTAAGCTATTTTTGGCAAGCAAGCCAAAACAACTCTGGCACCATATGTTTCTGCAGTAACGGGTTCTATTGAATTAAGTCGAATCAAATCTAGATAATTGTTTTGGTTTTGAAAAGTTCATACTTTCATCGGACTATGCAGCTTTAATCTGTCCCCAAGACTCGCCTGAAATGAAATATCCCCATCTCTAAAAAATAATGCTAACCATCAAGTTGTGACACAGTAGTTTTATTGGACTTTCTCATACGAGTGAGGGTGCTCGATTACTTCTACATTATTATTATTATTATTATTAACGCTCCATCAAAAGCTTATGCAATAGTGTAGTGAATTGTGCTGTGTATAACGATAACTTATAAGCCAGGCTTTGGAGACCAAACATACTTTCCACAAGAGAATGGTTGGCTTCAATTATACATAGTGTCAACTCGTAGTAGGCACTGATGGTACATGTTGTGCCACATATTTAAGGTCAAACAAAGAGGGTGGCTATTGTCGTGGGGGTGATGAAAATGGGAAATATTGGGCCTTGAGCGGGACTCAAACCCACATCTCTTTGCATTCTGGGCCAGTGTGCTAACCAGTACACCACCTAGGCTCCTTGATATCACCACCCTACCCATGCCTACCTGTCTATGTGGTTACTTTCCTGAGAGCTCAGTGCAAGCTACTACACTCGTCCCCCTGGAATTGTAAGTCGTTTGATGCTTACAATTACATACATCCAGACAATGAACTAACACTTACATACACAGGGTAGGTTCAACAACCATACAGCGCATAGCTTGTGAAGGATTATAGTCATGGCAACCAGTGTCATGGGGGTGATGAAAATGGAAATATTGCGCTAAGAGTGGACTCGAACCCACATCTATTTGCATTCGAAGCCAGTGTGCTAACCATTACACCACCTAGGCTCCCAGATATCACCACACTACCCACTCCTACCTGTCTATGTGGTTACTTGCCTGAGAGGTCAGTGCAGACTACTACTCTATTCATGGGAGTCGACTGGTACACCGCAACATATAGCAGCATTTGTCATTTTATCTTAATTGTATTTCAAGACAATAAGAGATAATACAATAGACAAATTCTCGGGGTCGAATGAGACAGTAGCGCATCCCTAGTTTGGGTTCATATCGGTGGCGACGCCTTTGATAAAAAAAAATGTTAATGGTTGAAGGGACCCTAGAAATTGGTTTGGATTAACAGATCATTGGTTTAACCAAGCTTTGGCTTTGACTTTGACTTGGCTTTGGCAAAAACGCGGGTGCATTATGAATGTAATATACAATGTATGTGGACACTTTGATTATTGTTTTGCATGTATATACAGTATAACCCTGTTAAACCAAGCTCGGTTAAACCAAACGATCAGTTAATCCAAACTTTTTTTGGTGGCCTGGCAAAATACTACCATTTATCATATAAAAAAGTTGGTGGGGTCTCAGATAACCTTATAACCACATGACAGTTTGGTTTAACTGTACCGGAAGTGTCCTGGGGTCTGACAATTTTGTTTGGATTAACTGATAATTCGGATTAACTGACTTTGTTTAACACACTTTTTTATATGATAATTGGTAGTATTTTGCCGGGTCGCCGAAAAAAGTTTGGATTAACCGATCGTTTGGTTTAACCAAGCTTGGTTTAACGGGGTTATACTGTATCTGGTCAGTCCCTTCTGTATCCAGATACAAATTCTACCTTACTTTAATGTCAACTTCTCCAATGGTTTATAAAATATTTAGTATGGAAAATATATGACACAGAGAAATTGCTTACATATATCCTTCATAATATGCACATTTTTTAATTGTGTGCTTACAATTTGCAGTGTGGGAATGTAGTTACGACCCTGATAGCTTCGTGAACCCCAAGTGACTGACGGCATGTCATATTTATTGAATGCTTCTTGGCAGGATTGTTGAAAAACGAATCGGAGGTAAGCAAACTACCTGAAATAGAAGAGAGGGGTAAACTGGAAAATCATGAACAAGTACAAAAATTGAAATGTATGTTAATTAATGTCCCTATTACAAAACATGACACCTGGGGTAATAGCACAAGTTCAAGTCCCACAATACCAGTACACCACAACATTAGTACATATACCAGCAACAACCACGGCAGCAACCGGACATATGTACCAGGTACAACAGGCCTAATAACAGAAAATATTCAAGGACTGTACCCCAAAACAAAACAAAACAGAGCAACGTGCCTTTCCTCAGCAAACTTGCACAGGAAAGGAATTTAAGGATAATAACTCTTACAGAAAGTCACTTAAATAACCATATCATGGACAGTGAAATCCACCTGCAGGGTTTCAACATCAATAGAAGTGACAGGAAAGATAGAACTCATGGTGGCATTATTTTGTACATTGACGAAAACTACATGTGCAAAGAAATAATCAACAGTTCAAATGCCTATTGCAGCCTGTTATACCTTGAAATTATCCAACTCAGTATGATACTAGCCATAGTACACAGACCTCCAAACTGCCCTGAATACACATTCGTTGATTTGCTCCACAAACTCCTCTCTGCAATAACAAACATGGTGGCTCCAAGGCCTGACATTATATTCCTGGGCGACATCAATTTCCCAAACGGTGCCTGGCCTCTAGGACATATACAGGCAACAGTAGCAAAACAGAACAAAATCAAGCAACAAAACTGATGGAAGTCATGGAAAAACTGTTCCTTAAACAGATTGTAAAAAACTGCAACCTGAAGACAAAATATATTAAACCTTGTACTAAAACACTGTAAGCAATACCTTTCCTCCCCACTGTATATAATTTGGAGGGCTTCCCTGGACCATGCTAACATTCCTGACATTGCAAAGGAAGGACATATCATTCCAATCCATAAAGGTGACAGTCAGGCTCTACCCAAAAATTATAGACCTGCCTCACTAACATCACACATAATCAAGATCTTTGAGAGAGTAATTAGAGAACATCTAGTCAACTACTTGGAAGCAAATAACTTGATGAACCCATCCCAGCATGGTTTTAGATCCAGGAGATCATGTCTTTCGCAACTACTGGCCCATCATCATATAATCATTGATAATCTAGAAAAGGGTGCAAAGATCTACCTAGATTTTGCAAATCCCTTTGATGAAGTTGATCATGGCATCCTCTGCCATAAATTGCATAAATTAGGAATAGGAGGGAAAATGGGAACTTGGATCCATGAGTTCTTGAGGCAGAGAACACAAAAGGTTATTGTGAATGGAGCAAAATCGACAGCATCTGATGTCACCAGCAGCGTGCTACAAGGCACAGTACTTGGACCAGTCCTGTTCCTTGTCTTGATCTCTGACATTGATGAAAGCACAACAAGTACTATCTCTTCTTTTGCAGATGACACAAGAGTCATGAGGGAGATCAAGGGAAATGTAGACGCAGAGGCCCTCCAAAAAGACCTGGAAACCATTTACAATTGGCAACATTCAAACAATGTGCTGTTCAATGACAAGAAATTTGAGCTAATATGATATGGCACAAACCAAGACATAAAAATGAATACAACTTATACAAACCCCTTAAGGCCCTGTCACACTACAACGTTTCTCACCAACGCGCTTCGACGCGTGCCGACGGGTTGGGTTTTTGTTCAACACGTCGGTACACGTCCGGTACATTACCGGCGCGTTGCCGGCGCGTTACCGGCGCGTTACCGGCGCGTCGGTACATAGCAACGTGTGAATGGACACGTCGGGGCGCGTCGAGGTTTTGTGCATGCACAAAACTTTGGACGCGCGGCGACGCGCGCCAACGGGTTGGAGGGCGCGTTACGGACGCGTTCGCAACACGTCGAAACCCGTTGCCGGCGCGCCGGCGGAACGCTGGCATCGCGTTGAGCAATGTCGCTTAACGTTGGCATTTTTTTCACCAAATTACGACCGTTCCGTCGGCGCGACCGCAACGTCCCATCGACGTGTTGTGGGCGCGCCATTGGCGTTGCTCCAGCGTTTCTCGGCGCGTTGGACGTGTTGCCGGCGCGCCTGGATGCGTTGGCCGCGCGGTATGGACGCGCTGCGGGCGCATCCTAACGTGTTGCTGGCGGGTATGTACGCGTTGACATGGTAAGAACCCGACACCAACGCGCCGTCAACGCGCCGACGGCGCGCCGACGGCGCGCCGATGGCACGCTGGGAACCCGCTGGCGGGACGTTGACATGCTCTTCCGCCGCGCGCCGAAGCCCGTTGGCCGCGCGCTCATAGCACGCTACTAACACGCTGCGCCACGTCAAACTTTCTCCCAAAGCGCCGAAAAGTTTGACGTTTCTCGACGGGTTGCAAATATTTTGCGCGTTGCCGGCGCGCCGGGGGAAACGTCGTAGTGTGACAGGGCCATTAGGAGAGAAAATTATGGAAAAGAACAGCGTGAAAGACCTTGGTGTTCACATGGGAAGCAACCTCAAATTTACTGAACACATTGAATATGTATGCCAAACAGCCAGAAAATATAGTGGATGGGTGCTTCATACATTTAAGTCAAGAGAAACTGGGGAAATGAAAACCTTGTGGAACTCCATAATACTTCCACTGATAGACTACTGTTCACAACTGTGGATACCCACTTCTAAAGGACAGCTGACAAAGCACCGCAGCTTCACATCATATATTGAAGACACCAAGAGCCTGGATTACTGGGACAGACTAAATTTCCTCAAGATCTACTCCATTGAACGTCGATGTGAGAGATATCGAATTATATACACCTGGAAAATGATTGAAGGCAAAGTACCGAACTATGGCATAACAATGTATCATTCAAAAAGATATGGTAGACTTGGTAAGGTACCAGCAATAAATACAAAAGCCTCACAATCAACAAGAACACTGCGGGAAGTAAGTCTTTTTGTCCGAGGACTACAGCTCTTCAATACAATGCCAGCTTACATTAGAAATCAATCAAACTGTAGTGTACAATCATTCAAAAGGCAGCTTGACAAGGCGTTAACAACAATACCAGATGAACCACATATTCCAGGATACACCCAGGTAACGCCAGCAGATTCAAACTCATTAGTACATATGACAAAACTGAACAGAGCATCCTCACCACATGTGATGAGCTCTGATGGTGGAGTCTCCGACTTGGCCTGAGCATATAGCTCAAACACTCTAATCTAATATAATCTAACTTCTAAGTCATTTCTCCTCTCCTGTCATCGTCTGTTCTTTCTGAACAAACTAAAAGTGAGTTGAGCGTCCATTTCCCATGACCAGACAGAATGGCCGAATTGATTGAGCGTCCTTCTCCAGTTTTGGTAGATTGTGGGATTCAAACTTACAGGTTCGAACCCTGGTCGAGTCAAACCATGACTTAAAAATGTATACTTTTCGCTTCCTAGCCAGGTGCTCAGCACTATTAGGATAGGGCAAGGACTGGTTGGCTTAGTGTCAGGATAATGTGACTGAGTGGGATATCAGGTCATGGTGCTGACAGCCTGGTCTCCCAGAGGGGCATCACTATGAACTTGCCATGAGTGCGCACTGTCACAAATCGGTACCCATCCTGATGAAACCTTAGATGTTGCCAGGATGTAAAACTCCAACAAGCAATCCACTTCGCGTTTTGACAGGTTGCGTGATTCGAACCCAGTACTCGAACCTTGGCTGAGTCAAACCAACGACTTAAGACCTTATACCTGTTGTACCTACTTAGCCTGGTGCTCGGCATGACTAGGACGGGGTGGCGGGAAAGCGGCATTGGAATGGGGACGATTAATGGTCTATGATTGAAATTGTACCTTTTGAATTAACAAATGTAACAAAAACAAAACAAAAAACTAGGCAAATAAAAAGGGTGCTGGAAGCAATGCGCTTTTTACGCGTCATCGTTGCCATAACAACGGGCGCATGCGCCGGCAACCCAGAGTGTTGAATCGGAAGTGTCCGACCAACAGACGCCAGTCCTCTCCTATGTCAATCATAGCACTACCCCGCGTTTGTTTACTGACTGTGTTAAACGAGTCCCCTGCTCCCCCCAGCTGTACACACACATACACCACACTAAGACTTTATAAAACAAAGTAATGTTTATACCGGGTTAAGAACCGACATGCTTCAGAATTAGTTCTGAAAAATGGTGTTCTCGCGCTGAAGGCTGCAAATCTGCAGCACTGTATGGGCACTGTATGGGCACGGCCAAAGGCGGTCGCATGCGGCAGGGAGTTGACTTCCGGTGGGTAGTGGTATCATTGAGGCCATAATCGATTAACACGACCCAGGCGACTCGGGTCACCTGAGTCGTCACAATTTCAAATCGAACACTGCAAGTGGAGGTGAGAAATACACGTGCCGTGTGCAAAACTACCCGACCCCAGTAACCTACCTCTTGGCTGGGGTTTGCTAGGAGCGATGACGTAATATCTGAGCTGGTACCTGTAGGATAACAGCTACCAGTACAAGCCCTACATGTTGTTTTAATAAAAAAAAATTAATAACCCAGATTGGTTGCTTCTACAATCATAAAATACTTTAAATCCTATTTTGCTGTACATATATCGGTTATTGAAAAAAAAAATTAAGTTTTAGATTAGCCACCATTTTGTCCACCCTGAGTGTATTCGTTTATTTAACCCGAGTCTGTAGGATGTGCGCATGCGCCAACAAGTGGCTCGGGTGACCCAAGTTGATTAATCGATTACGCCCTAAGTGTGTGTATATATATGGAAGTCTGTGTGGGAGTGGGTGGGTGAGTGGGTAAAATTATGCTAAGTAGTTCAGGGAAACTACCAATTGGCGCTGGCTTGTTGGGGGGTGTATTATTTTGAGGTTATCTCAGTGCTTTTCTTACAGGGCTCGATCCTTGACACCATCTGGAACTAGGTGAGTGTGGAATTAGGTCAATTCGGGAGGTTGCCAACCACCGCACCCTCACACATCATTAGTTGTGGTGTTCTCTGTGGCAGAGTGGTTAGAGTGTCTCACTTTTTTGTTAGGTCGGACTCCTGATCTGAAGGTCAGTGGTTCGATTCCCTGTGCTGCCAATTTGGATTTCCACATCTGTGTATAACTTACAGCATCATCAAAGGCTGGTTGCTGTCATTCTATGTGGTGTGGGAGGTTAAAAATCCCTTGGGTCGGTAAAAGTGTAGGCTCGGGCTTTCTATCAACAAACTGTCTGATGGTGAAAACAAGTCTATTCAGACTTATCCATGATAGGCAGTATAAATCTTCAAGAAACAAATTATTAATTAAGCTAATTCAGTCATGCGTGGAAGGACAGGGGGGAGGAAATCCTCCCTCTACCCTCCCTCTACCCTCCCTGCACCCTTGCCATGTCCGTGCACCCCTTGTGTGTACTCTGACGTCATGCGATGTGACGTCAGAAGGAAGTGGGTGGGAGGGGGGATGGAAACGCGCGATGGGTTAACATGGATGCTTATTAAATGTTTGTTTGTGGGGGTTTTGCGTCCTGGCAAAAGCTATCGTCATATCACTGTCAGGACGGGTACCGACTTGTGACAGTGCGCACTCATGGCGACTTTATAGTGTTGCCCCACTGGGAGAACAGGCCACCAGCACCATGACCCAATTCCCCACTAAGTCACATTATCCTGATACTGACCTAACCAGTCCTTGCACTATCAGGATGGGTACCGACTTGTGACAGTGCGCACTCATGTCGACTTTATAGTGCTGCCCCACTGGGAGAATCAGGCCGCCAGTCACATTATCCTGACACTGAGCTAACAAGTCCTTTCCGTATCTTATTTATGCCAAGCACTACGCTAGCAAGCGACAGGTATCAATTATATAAGTCATTGGTTTGACTGGACCGGGAACGGAACTCCCGACCTTCCGCACTCGAGGCCCGCGCTCTACCGATTCGGCCACCGCGTCCAGTGCATAGTGAGGCAATGTCCACAACATTAATGTTAATGCTTCATTAAGAAGAGATATTTTAAGGTAGTGTGCAATAAAACTGTGATATGACATTTAGTTGAAGAAAGGAGAAATTTAATTGACCATAAATGCTACGTTAAACAGGTAAAGCTAAGATTCCTTATATGCGGTATGCGGCATGCGGATGCGAATGCGGATGCGGCAAAAAATCGAAAATCATGTAAATGAACAGTGGTGCTTCCATACGTCCGAATGAGAATATGAATGCGAAGGCGAATGCGAAGGCGGCAAATGGATCGACCCATGGAATGCGAATGCGAATACTGCTGCGTTTGCCATAGAAAACAATTGTAACTTTGATCTTCCTTCACAAATTTGGAGGAAAAACCCCCAAAAATGTTATGGGTAACATTTTTGGTGTGTATGTTCGTTTAACCATCCCCCAGCACAAAATTCGGTTAATCCAATTTATTGGTTAATCCAAACAAAATTGTCAGACCCCAGGCCACTCTGGTATGGTTAAACCAAACTTTCATGTGGTTATAATGTCATCTGAGACCCCACAGACTTTTTTATGTGATAAATGGTAGTATTTTGCTGGGCCGCTGAAAAAAAAGTTTGGATTAACCAATCCTTTGGTTTACCCGAGCTTGGTTTAATGGGGTTATACTGTATATACATAAAAAAAACAATAATCAAAGTGTCCACATACATTGTATATTACATGTGCAATACATACTTATTCAAAGTCAAAGTCAAAGCCAAAGCTCGGTTAAACCAATGATCGGTTAATCCAAACAAATTTCTAGGATCCCTTCAAGTTTGGTTTAACGAGGTTATACTGTATATTGATACATTACTTGATTAAGCGGGATAAATTCAATTGCAGATAATTGGTCTTCCATTGCTCCCTGCTCTATCCTAGTAATGCTGAATACCAGATTAGAGAGTGACAAGTATCAAATTGAAGCCATATCTTTTTTTTTAAATTCAGCCAGGGTTTAAGGGAACCTGTGGGTTCGAACCCCATAACCTACCAAAATGGGAGGCGGACGCTCACCTCATTCGGACATCTAGTTTTAAAGGGTTGTCTGTTCAGTCAGACAAGCATGGTCAGGGCAACCTGCACCCACATCACCAGGTTTGTTTGTTTGTTGTTGTTTATGTCCTAGCAACATCTAAGGTCATATCAGGACGGCCTCCCAAGGTAAGAGAGGTAGATGGAGACATCATAGGTTAGGTGTGTCAGGGCTTGGTTGGTTATTGGAGGTTTACATCCTAGCAACATCAAAGGTCATATCAGGACGGCCTCACAAGGTAAGAGAGGTAGATGGAGACATCATAGGCTATGTGTGTCAGGGCTTGGTTGGTTATTGTAGTTTTACATCCTGGCAACATCTAAGGTCATATCAGGATGGGTACCGACTTGTGACAGTGTGCACTCATGGCAACTTTATAGTCTTGCCCCACTGGGAAATCAGGCCGCCAGCCCCATGACCCGATATCCCACTCAGTCACATTATCCTGATACTTAGCTAATGAAGCATTGCCGTATCCTATTAATGCCAAGCACCAAGCTAGGAAGCGACAAGTATCAATTTTGTAACTCATTGGTTTAACTCGTCTGGGAATTGAACTCCCGATCTCCCGCAGGGGATGCCTGTTTTTGTTCACGTCTGCACCACTTTCCATCAGACAATATTCTGTCGTCACTGCAGGCAGGATTTATTAGAATCTCGCTCGAATGAAAGCAATGAGCCAAATAATTTATATGTGTCACTGCCTAGCCTAGTCCTCAAGCACAATTAAGATAGGGCAAGGAGCAGTGAAATGAGGAAGACCAATTGTTCGCGATTGAAATTCCTTCTGCTTAATCAACAAATGTATAAAAAAATTATTCTGTTTTGGGGTACATTTTGTTCATTATTTGTTGGCGAGAAGGGTGTGGGTGTCAGGGTGAGGGGGTGGGAATTTCATAAGGCTGGTTATTTGGTCATTTTCCCAGAGGAAGTTTAGTCCGATCAGATAACAGGATGAGGTTAGCAACGGGCTACATTAACAGATGCAGACATCAGAGTATCTGCATCTCGTCGTTACTTCACTCCCTACAATGGTGGAAGCTTGTCAAATAGCAGCATCTAGTGTGATTAGCAAAGATGCTTGTCATCCTCATCATCATTTCCTCAATTAACATGCCCCGAGTCTTCCTGGTAATGACTTCCCACGATTGTTATGATGTCTGTCAAAAACCGTGGGCTGTGCTATATGGATTGAATCAAGTGGTGTTCTCTGTGGCGGAGTGGTTAGAGTGTCTGACTTTTTTCTAGGTCAGACTCCTAATCTGAGGGTCGGCGGTTCGATTCCCCATGCCCCCAGCTCTGCCAATTTGGATTTCCACCCCTGTGTATAACTTACAGCGTCATCAAAGGCCGGTTGCTCTCATACCATGTCTATGCGGTGTGGGAGGTTAAAAATCCCCTGGGTCGGTAAAAGTGTAGGCTCGGGCTTTCTATCGACCAGCAGTGGAATGAGGAAGACCAGTCACCTATGACTGAAATTTCCCCTGCTTAAACAACTAATGGACCAGAAAAAAAAAAAAAAAAGGTAGCGATGGACATTGCGCCATCATGACTTGACGAGATGACATTCATTAATCACACAAAAATGGATTAAAGTGCTCTCTGGCAAAATCGTGGAAATCGAGCAGGTTCTGACAGGACCAAGCATGGTTATTTATACTAATGGCGAATTTCAGCGAAAATGCGGACACCCCCCCCCTCCCCCTCCTCCTCCCCCCTCCCCCTCCTCCCCCCCCCCCCCCCTATAGGATTATGATTGTCTGGGAAACGCGGGGAATTCCCGGAAATCAGGTTTCATCCACTACTCTCCCAGCACTAGCCTAGCATTATTACATTGATTAGTCAGTAGGCCTACAGTCTCTCCTTGAAGAGCACTCCACTGTCCTTGTGGTGACCCCGTCCTAGTATGACCTTAGATGTTGCCAGGACGTAAAGCTCCAACAACCAACTAACCTTGTGGTGACTGTATCATCGCCGATGGCGAACTTTTTTGCTTGGTTTTTCTGTTCTAGCAACATCTAAGGTCACATAAGAATGGGATTCAATCTAACCAATTCCTGCCATATATAGGCATTTTGTGAAGTTAATCCATGAATAAAACAAAATCGGGGAAATCCGCGAAATCGGTGAGATCGTTAATCCCTGAACAATGGTGCCAGGTGTGCACACCTCAAGCCGCAATGCCAATATGGCACCACTACTAGTACTACTGAAACCCACTTAATGCCCTTTAAGACATTGCCAACTAAACCAAGAAGCACAAATTATTTGTCATGTAAAATGGTAGGCTTGCTGTATTTGCATTAGTTTTTTTCAAGATCTCCCGACTCGATAAAAGCGCTGATTAGCTTCCTCCCATGTGGGAGGCGTGGGTTCAAAACCCGACCAAAACAAACTAATGACGTAAAAAATTGATACTTGTCGCTACTTAGTCTGGCACTCTGCATTAATAGAGTAGGACAAGGACTGGTTTGCTCAATATCAGGATAATGTGACTGAGTGGGATATTGGGTCCAGTGGTGTGGTCTCCCAGTGGGGCAGCACTATTAAGTTGCCATGAGTGTACACTGTCACAAGTATGTACCTGTCCTGATATGACCGTAGATGTTGCCAAGATGTGCAACTCCAACAAACAAACTAATGCATAAACAGGAATGCTAGGCCCCCTAAGTCAATTAAATAGAGCCTGTCACCACTGAAGTCAATGGTGTCAGGATTTTGATTCGCACACCAAAATTAGTGTGGTATGTTTTTCATTAAAAAATCTCTCCAATGTTAACCATTTCAAATAAAGGTTACCTAAAACTAATATAAGATAGAGATTATAACGATCAAACTAATGTATTTATTTTCCAAAAAGGACAAAAACCAAAAACTAAAACCTAATAACTATCGGACTATGCAACTTTAAAGATTAACATAATGCAGCCATGCTCACTAATTTTACCCACACGGTGTGTGCGGATTTGTCCTCTATATGTAGTTAAAGCTGCATAGTCCGATGAAGCATCACATTCTCAAAGCCAAATAATGATATAGATTTGACTCAACATATCTAACTTAGATATTGATGCACATATTAAGCATTTATTGCCACATAGAAGTGAACACTGAGACAATTTGATAGAACCTGTTACTGTTGAAGCCTATGGTGCCAGACTTTTGGCGTGCTTGCCAAAAAAAATTAGTTTGCATGTTTGAATTTCAAATATCTCAAAACTTATTCATTTAAAATCAAAGTTACCTTAACTTGAAATAAAGTAGACGATCAATTTAATATATTTATCTCAGAAAAATTACCAAAACGCAAAACCATCGGACTATGCAACTTTAATCAAAAGTGCATTTGTTGCCAGGACGTATATCTCCAAAAACCAACCGACCACTGTTACTAGTGTTAGGCCTACTTGTTAGTAAAGTGAGCTTGGTGGGTGGGGCGGGGCGGGACGGGACGGGGCGGGGCGGGGCGAGGCGAGGCGGGGCGGGGCGGGGCGGGGCGGGGCGGGCCGGAGTGGGGCGGGGCGGGGCGGGGCGGGGCGGGGCGGGGCGGGGCGGGGTAGGGCGGGGCGGGGCGAGGCGAGGCGAGTGGCTGGACGTCCCCCTGGACGCGGCGTGTCAACAGTCGGCGTTCGTCCGCCGCGCACTGCCCCCTGGTGGGCAATGTTGACGGCGGCAGACTAAGCACACACGGACCGGCGTGGACGAGCCAGTGTGGCCGACGCAGAGTCGGTGCCCCGGAATTAATTAAAGCTGCATAGTCCGATGAAATATCAAATTTTCAAAACCAATCCAATTATCTAGATTTGATTTTTACATATCTAACTTAGATACTGATGCACTTATTAAGCATTTGTTTCTGCGTAGAAGGCAATACTGAGTCAATTTAACAGAACCTGTTACTGCAAAAGTCCATGGTGTCAGAGTTTTGGCAAATATGCCAAAACTAATTTTCCATGTTTGCACTCAAAATATCTCAAAAGTTTACCATTTAAAATAAAAGTAACTTTGAACTAATATATAGTAGGTACTAGTGATCGATCTAATATATTTATCTCAGAAAAAATACAGAAATTCCAAGTTGTGGAGGCACTGGTTTCAGAGGGCAGAGTTTATTTAGAGTTGATGTGTAGATTAATAGTAGATCATGTGTAGTCTACCGACTATAGAGGTGTAGAGTTGATGAACTGGAAGAGAATGCGCAAAACCAAGACGGTGGCCACTGGCAGGAGCGTTTTGTCAACAACAACAACAACAAAATAATAAAGAGAGAGAGAGAGAGAGAGAGAGAGAGAGAGGAGGCATGTAGTAGACCGTAGTGTCGAAAACTCAAGTCTAAAATGTATAAACTCTGCCAGCTTAAGCTTAAGCGGCCCCCTAAGCCCCCTGCCGAAATTAGGAGCACACATCGTTAAAGGTCTAGCTACGCCCTTGACTGGTTGCTCTTGATTTAACTTTTAATCTATTAATTTATGTAATTTAGTCAAATAAAGTTCTTCACTTCAAAAGTAGTGGGCTATGATAGAAATAAGTATTGGAACAATATTCTCTAGCATGTTAAATTGCAAATCATATGGCTATGTCCAGGGACGCTTGAGAATAATTTGTGCTGGACTTGTTTTGGTGAAATGATTTACAACACTAGAGTAAATTACCTTGACGTGAATACAGTTGGTACAAGATGCGGTATTTCATGTATAAAGAAATTGTGTAAATACCTATATACCGGTACCACTTGTGGCACTGCCAAATGATATATATCTGAATCAAATTAATTTTCCACCACTAAAAAGAAAAAACACCCAGAACCCGCGAGCTTTGATTAACAGGCTGGCCATCAGCTTGTTTGTTTCACATATAGATGCACACATTTGCTCGGGAGGAGACTATCACTATAATTATGTTAGAATATTTCCTTTTTCACCAGTCACACTTTATTCCATTTTTATCGCCCAGTCTCCGTGGGCGTGATCGATTTACACGACCCGGGCGATTCGGATTACCCGAGTTGCTAGAATTTCAAATCGAACGCCGCAAGTGGAGTTGACAAAAAACATGTGCCGTGTGCAAAATGACACGACCCCAGTAACCCACCTCTTAGCTGGGGTTTGCTAGGAACAATAACGTCACATTTGTGCTGGTACGGTCCTGCAGGATAATAGCAACCAGTACCAGTCCTACATGTTTTTTTTTGGTAATAACACAGATTAATGAAATGGAAATATAACTAAACTATGCAATCATAAAATACTTTAAATCCTATTTTGCTGTAGTTATATTGGTTATTAAAAAAAAAAAAAAGTTTTGGATTAAGCCATCATTTTTTCCACCCCGAGCATGAAGAAGCATATTCGATTATTCGACCCGAGTCTGTAGGATGTACGCATGCGCCAAAAAGTGACTCGGGTGAGGGTTTAGGGGTGTGGTGAGGGTTTAGAGGTGTGGTGGGGGTGTAGGTGTAGGTGTGTGGTGGTGTGTAGCTGTGTGGTGGGGGTGCAGCTGTGTGGTGGGGGTTTAGGAATGTGGTGGGGTGTAGGTGTATCGTATGTGTTTGGTGGTGTAGGTGTGTGGTGTGTGTGTGGTGGGGTGTAGGTGTGTGGTGGGGGTATAGGTGTGTGGTGACAGCTTAGATGTGTGATGGGGTGTAGGTGTGTGGTGTGTGTGTGTGGTGTAGGTGTGTGGTGGGGGGGTGTGTGTGGTGGGGGTGTAGGTGTGTGGTGAAGGTTTAGGTGTGTGGTGGGGGTGAAAGTGTGGTGGGTGTAGGTGTGTGGTGGGGTGTAGCTGTGTGGTCGGGGTGTACGTGTGGTGGGGGTTTAGGGATGTGGTGGAGTGAAGGTGTGTGGTTGGTGGTGTAGGTGTGTGGTGTGTGGGTGTGGTGGGGTGTAGGTGTGTGTTTGGTGGTGTAGGTGTGTGATGTGTGTGTGGTGGGGTGTAGGTGTGTTGTTGTGGTGTAGGTGTGTGGTGGGGTTGTAGGTGTGTGGTGAGGGTTTAGGGATGTGGTGGGGGTGTAGGTGTGTGGTGTGTGTGTGGTGAGGTGTAGGTGTGTGTGTGGTGGGGTGTAGGCGTGTGGGTGGGGTGTAGGTCTGTGGTGAGGGTTTAGGTGTGTGGTGGGTGGTAGGTGTGTGGTGGGGCTTTAGGGATGCTAAAGATTGTGAGGTGCCACTCTGCAAGACAACCTTACACCTCCACCACAAACCACCTACACCCCCACCACACACAGCGTCAACCCCCACCACACACACCTACACCCCCACCACATCCCTAAGCCCCCACCACACACCCCTAAATCCTCATGCACCCCCACCACACACACCAAAATTCTCACACTTGATAGTAGAAGGAACTGCTTCTATTCAACAAAAGCATTACAGAGACCGGCATCGTGCGCCATCTGACGAGAGACTCATGCAAACTGAAAGGTCCTCATTGATTACGCCCAGTGATACTTGTTACACCGTTTACATTCCAGTCTGTTGCGCCACCTATCACTATCCAAATGCATCAGAATTGTTTTGGCTCACTCACTCTTGGTGGCGCCACCTAATGGTTGTTGAATCGGGTTCGTTTTGTCGGTTTTGCTGTAGTACTTCCGGCATAACAAAGTGTGGCCGTGTCCTTCGGTGTGGTGTGTTTTCGTGTTATCTAATCTTACCTAAATTAGTTATTCCCGTAGCCCCACACTGTTCGACTATTCTCTGGGGTGAAGGTGCGTACTCTATATAAGCGTGAGTACGGCTTGTCTTGATAGTATGCCAATACCGACTACTGAACGTTGTGTTGGATATCTCCGACTCAAAAAAATCTCGTTGAAATAGCTCAATTCGTTGAAGTTAATCCAACTTCATAAATCATAAAAATGATGAAGTGATAAACTCATTATCATATAGTCTTATTATAGATAAAAGATTCACCTCATATTTATACCCCTGTCACACTAAGACGTAGCAGGCCAGCGAGTGGGCAATGTAAAAATCACTTTTTACAGTGTGATGACGTAATTCGTAATGTGAGTCGACATCAGGCCCGCGAGTGAGCAGCATCAGTCTAACGACAGTCCAGCGTGCTCGGCGTAAGGATAGCGAGCGCTCAAATTGAGCATAACGGATGCCTTTATATACTCTAAGGCAAAACCTTTGCGCCACGTTCACACCATGTTCGCTTATGTTCGCTTATGTTCGAAGAACATTGGCACGCGTTACATACGTTACGCGCGCGCCAGCCATTCATCAACTACGTCAAGACATGTTGGACTTATGTTAGACTAACGTTAGACACACTTCAGAGACACGTTAGATCTACGTTGAGATACGTTAACACCACATTGTCAGCGTGCGGACTGCAGATTCCTCCAGTCCAGGCTCTCCTCAGTCTACTGTAAGTCGACATAGCTCAACGTAGATCGCCGTAGCTCCAACAAACATCTCACGTATCTCAACGTAAGCCTAACATGAGCGCAACATAAGCCCAACATAACCCAATGTAACGACCTTACATTGAGCTACGTAGAAAGTTTTGGGTATGTCCAAAACCTTGACGTGTGTCACCGTATCTCGACATAGGCTTAATGAACAAGTAACATATCTCGACGTAATGGCCAAATTTCACCTACATCGGGTTACGCTACCGCGTTACATCATAATGTGACAGGGGTATTACAGTCGAAATGCAGGGTGAATCTTTTATTCAATTATCATATGATTATGAGTCTACATCATCAGTAGGCCTCCAAACTGAATTTTTCTTTTCCCAAAGTTAATTTGCAAATGGTACTGTTAGAATGTTCTTATCATTCTGATTACAAATATATATAATGATGGGAAATTGGTCTATTAGTCCCTGAGTTATGAATTTAAATTATTTTATTTTTGCCCTTAATTTTACACACATTTCTCATGATTCTGCAAATGCTTAAATCCTGTTGAGGCTGCCTGTGGAAGGCAAATTACATTTTAATCACACCAGTATTCTTTGTATCTATAATGTGATTACATTATCTTTAAGCTATATCCACGTGTAAAAAATTTGATTGCTCTAATTAACATACCCATCCGATGGTTAAGTCCAAACCGCTGAGTGTGAGTGCTAAATGGTGGTTAACAATCTACACAGATTTGTTTGCGACCGTTCCAAAGTTTTCAAACCTCAATTTGTCAAATTGATCACACCTGAAGTTGGCCTAAGGGGTCCAAAACTAAAGCTAGTGATCTCTACTTTACTGCGAAAGTAGTTATTTTTAGCTCTGATGCACTCACTCGCAGCACACAATGTTCAAGGAGGGGTAGCATGCTGAGAGCAAGTCTCCTATTTTTTTCAATGGCCAGTCAGCATCAGCAACCAGTCCTATGTTTGGAGTACCTACTACTAGATAAAGGATTCACCCCGTACTTGCAGTAGTACGCGGTGAATCTTTTATCTACATCAGACCAGTACATGTAATTTATTATGTAATATCATATATAGATAAGTGTTTTGAATTAGAAAATTTGATGCTTTCATTCAAGTCATTGGACTATCACTATGCAGCTTTAAACTAACATCGTCGTCATGGGTATGGGCCCAAACAATGATTAGTAATCTCGTAGACCGTAGTGCCACTTCAGATACCAAATGCATTTTAATTTGAATCATGTCCTTACACGAAATATGTTGCACTTGAGTCAAAATACACACATGCCTGTTTAGATTTGTTAATTCTGCAGTATAAGCATTATACAAATATTATTTAATATGGAACCCGTCGTGTAGTAACTTGTCTCGGCTAGATTCGAACCCGCGACCCTCACGGCGGCACGCCGGTTATGTGGGTACATCAGCCTGGCGCTTGGCCAGCTGCTTAAGCCGGGGGGGGGGGGGGGGGGGGGGGTTGGCGCGCTTTCTCAAGCGTCCAAGTTTTCCCCTTCCACTGGGCGCATTTGGTTCTGAACTCTATCTTTAAAAATGTTTGTGTTTAATAAACGGTAGGTTTTTTGGGCCAGCCAGAGTGTCTACTCAATCCAGCTACATATATGTCTCCTGTTGTATTAACGTGTAATAACTAAATAATAAAATAAATAAATATATATATTATTTTGGTACATTAGTTGATTAAGCAAGGGAACCTTTCAATTGTTGACCATTGGTTTTCCTAATTATACTGCTCCTTGCCCCATCATATTAATACTAATACTGATCCATGTACCAGGCTAGGTAGCGACAAGCTAGATAAAAGATTCACCCTGTAGGCCTAGCCATAGCAGAGAGCGTGTATAGATGAGAGGGACAACTCTCATACTAGACCGTGTAACAGCTGTCGACTGTGGTGCTCCAAGTGGTGGTTGTTGAACAGTGCTGTATGCCTACTGGCAAACTCAAGGCATTGTCAATGGTCGTGTGCAATCTTCATACAGAAAAAGTGAAATATCTCTAAAACCACACCACCTAGAAACAAATCGCTTGGTACACATATAGAAAACATGTTTACCAAAAAGAGTATATTAAATTTATACGGTTAGGGTTCTGGATTTCTATTAATTCTGAATAAAACTGACTTTTGCACTGCTCATACCGGCAAACTCAATGCATTGTCAATGGCAGTGAGCAATCTTCATACAGAATAAGTGAAATATCTCTAAAACCAGTTTGGATCGATGAAGTCAATAAAGCAAATCCGCCATGTTTGAATGAACTGGTTAACCACGTGACTACCTCAGCCAATGAAAATGACCTAGATTGGACTATTACCCAGGATCCTCTCAACTACGTCCCAATGACCCTCATGTGGATATGTGGACTCTGTCGATTCAAACTTTAAAATTCATTTATCTATTGGATTTAATCTACTATATCAGTTCAAAAGTTGGACATAAAATAGTATGTGAAGATTACATTTTGTTTCTTAAATTAAGAGTTGATGTGCATATTTCATTTACCCAGCATTTCTTCACTTTTTCTAATGGGTTTTTCTTCACCCCTACTGAAATACTGGGTGAATCTTTTATCTAGCCACTGGCATACATTTTATGTCATTGGTTTGACTTTACCAGGGCTTGAACCTTAGGGATTCGAATCCCATGACCTACCGAGGGTAGGACAGTAACTCTTTTTTCCCCAATTGGGAACGTGACTGAATTTTCTACTTGGCCGAGTGCCAAAACTACTTGCCAAAGCCCAAGTTAGCCAATTGAAAGTGAAATCTTCTCCTCCAGATCAGAAAAATAACGTCTTGCCCATTCGGGCAGGTCACCAAGAACTTCACAACCGAGTAAACAAGGTGCCCCGGGCAACCGGGCAGTCCTTATTGTCCTACCCTTCTTGAGTATCAAAAGACAAGGCGAGTGCTAAACTCATTCAGCTGCTCTGTCTGGTTAATATTCTGACCAGGTCAGTCTAATTATTTGACCTAACTTATTAATTGTTCAATACTTTCTCATCATTTTTCTTTTTGTTGTTGCAGAAGTGAACAGGAATCATCATGCTGTTCCGCCTGATTCAGACAGCCGCTTCCAGCCTTCATGTCATGTGGCGACTTCCGGCTACAACATGCCGAACACTAATCACCACCAATGGTAGTCTCACCCATCAGCTAACAGGTATTGATGTTGGTATGTATGTTGAATGTCAGAAATGCTGGATTTGTGATAAGGTAGCTAGTGCCTTGATTTTCATGTAACCTTTCCTGTGATATAAATAAGCCAAATTTTCACTTGTCCGTGTGATTTCTTTTCTTCTTTTTTTTAATACTTGTCTGTCTGAATTTTCACTTTTCCGCAATACATACCTTTATTGTCTGGGTTAACCTCCATGGTCATGGGGAACAAATCTACACAAGTAAAACTACACAAATATCAGGAATAATGTAAATTACATTTTAATGACTTCACACTGGCATGGTAAATTATGTCACGCCGAGTCACTGACCAAAATTACGTCACACTGAGTTTCAGCCCAAAATCTTCACTTGTCCAGTGCAAAAGCTCAAACCATATTCTGCTTGTCCGTGTCCACTCTCACTTGGTGCGGACAATCCTTATTTCGAATGCTGCTGTCTGTGGTGTTTAGTGAACGTGTTAGGATAAAAATAAACTGATAATTCAAGGGTATACATGCTAGGTATTGTCGTGAGGGTGATGAAAATGGGAAATACTGCGCCTAGAGCGGGACTCGAACCCACATCTCTTTGCATTCCGGGCCAGTGTGCTAACCATTACACCACCTAGGCTCCCTGATATCAACACACTCCCCACGCCTACCTGTCTATGTGGTTACTTGCCTGAGAGGTCAGTGCAGACCACTACACTCGTCCCCCTGGAATTGTAAGTCTTGTAATGCTTACAATTACATACATACAGGCAATGCACTAACACATACCTACACAGGGTAGGTTCAACAACCATACAGCGCAAAGCTTGTACAGGATCCTGGTCACGGCACCAGTGTCGTGAGGGTGATGAAAATGGGAAATACTGCGCCTAGAGCGGGACTCGAACCCACATCTCTTTGCATTCCGGGCCAGTGTGCTAACCATTACACCACCTAGGCTCCCTGATATCAACACACTCCACACGCCTACCTGTCTATGTGGTTACTTGCCTGAGAGGTCAGTGCAGACCACTACAGTATGATACATACAGGAGGTAAACTTTAAACAAAAAAATAATGACCACTATCACAACAAGGTGAAGGCAGTTGGGGAAAGTAATTATAGATAACCAAACAACTATCGAATTGTAGAACTAATAAAGTCACAGAGCGTTGGGGGATGTGGGAGAATGCTTACAAGAACAGAGAAAGAATGCATGCCGTAGATAGCTACACAACAACTGAAAGGGAAATCACAAGACGATCACTGTCTAGCGGCGGAAATTAGTAATTTGTAAAAGTGATCTGTGTGTTCTTAAAACTGCATCATGCAATAAAAGCAGCAAATTTTCAAAACCAATTCACTTACAAAGATTTGGTCTTGCATATCCAACTCGATACTGGTTCACCCATTAAACATCTATTGCAGTTTGCTGATCCCGTTCTATGCCAACAAATAAAAAAAACAAAAAAAAACGAGTCCAGCTTTTTAGTGTGCTCACCAACATTAATTTGGCATGTTTTCATTGAATATAATGCAACAGATTATATAAATATTAATTATCGAATTAACCCGTTAGTGCCTATGTTAGGCCTCTCACAGTTGGTTGAGTGCCCGGGGCATGTATGGTTTGCATACAGGTAAGCAAACCCCTCGCACGCAGCTCACGTGTGAACGTGACACTGACTGATGTCCCCATTCGCCACGAAACTTTGCTCAAATGAATAAAAACGGTAGGCTGATATTGTTTGGCGAGCCAAAGTCATTGTTCTCAACCATCATTTATCATCTTATCTTTTACTGTGATTCATATAATATGTCAATTGTCTTCAAAGTTAACCTTTTAAAATAAAAGACACTTCAAGCTAAGGCCAAATAACAAAAATATGATCATCCCTGCTCATGCGTGAAAAATCGCCAGGCCCTGATTTTTTTTAACTGTTAAAAAGGCATCGACCTAGGAGCAATTCAACTTCTGTATCAATTTTTAAGTCATTGGTTAGACTCGGATGATTCAAACCCAGGAGTTTTGAATCCCACGACCTACCAGAACGAGAGGCGGATGCTCAACTCATTCAGCCATCGCGTCTGGTTATGTATTACGCCTATGTCAAAAATAAAAATAAAAACCGCCCACCCAACCCTGATTTGTATTTCAAAAGGACGATCACCAATTTTTTTTAATATTTGGCCTAACGTAGAGTAGATTATAAACAACAAAATATGACAGAAACTCAAAACCGTCGGATTATGCACCTTTAGGTCTTTGTGGTAACGAGTCACATTGTCTTCCCCTGCAGCCATGACTTCGCTGTGGCCACAGGGATCGTTGCTGGCGCCGACTTCCGGTATGAGTGCGCAGGTGCGGGCCTACAAGGCGCCTTCTGCTGTTCACAAGCGCTGTCCCGCCTGCTACTTCGTTAAGCGCAAAGGCCGGTTGTTCGTTGAATGCAAGCTGAAGCCCCGTCACAAACAAATGCAGCGAATGTCGAAGAGAAAGTTATACAGTGAAAACTGAGCTAATCCATCAGAAAGAACCATCTATGACATGTATATATATATCTATAAATAGTTCATTATGTGCAAAATTGTATCCAGTTGCATTTGAATAAATAGGAATGAACAAGAAATGGATGTGCAAATCTCAGATTTAAAAATAAAACACCACTACCCCACATGAATTGTTGCCACCACAACATGAAGCAGACCTTGTAAAGGAAATATTATTTGAAACTTTGCATTTCATATTAATTTTAGTGTGTATATTTAGGTGCGTTGGAACTTCCTATCAGTGATGTCTATGGAATGAACTAAATCATTTTATTTGCGATATATCAACATGGTAGTAGGTAGCACTTATTGTAATTAGTGGACGCGGTAGCCGAATCGGTGGAGCGCGGGGTTCCCGTGCAGAAGGTCAGGAGTTCTATTCCCGGTCGAGTCAAACCAATCACTTACACAATTGATACTTGTCACTACCTATCCTTGGCGTTCATCATGTTGCTAGGACGTAAAACAACAACAAACAAACTCATCATTACTAGGATAAGACCTCCCAGTGGGGCAGCACTATGAAGTCGCCATGAGTGCACTGTCATAAGTCGCTACCAATTCTGATATGACCTTAGATTTAAGATTTTACCAGGATATAAATCTAAATAAAAAAATTTTAAATTCAGCCCGAATGACTTCTCAGTGACATAGGCTAAGGCAAAAAACAAGCTTGGAAAGTACTCATTAACCAGACGGGATAGCCGAATGAGTCAAGTGCCTGCTTCCCGGTTTGGTAGGTTGTTGGATTCGACCCCTGGCCGAGTCAAACCAATGACATAAATGTATACTTGTCACTACCTAGCCTGGCATTCAGCATTACTAGGATAGGGCAAGGAGGAGTGGAATGAGGAAAATTAATCGTCCACGATTAAGATTTCCTCCGCTTAATCAGCTAATATACCACCAACAACAAAAGTGCAAACTCTGCAATTATTTAAATTAAGATACATTGCATTTTCATGTAAGGAATAAGATGGGATGGCCAAATGAGTTGAGCATCCGTCTCCGTTTTGGTAGATGGTGGGATTCGAACCCTGGTCGAGTAAAATCGATGACTTAAAGATTTATACTTATCGCTTCCTAGCAAGGCGCTTGGCATTATTAGGATAGGGCAAGAACTGGTTGGCTGAGTGTCAGGATAATGTGACTGAGGGGGATATCAGGTCATGGTGTTGGTGGCCTGGTCTCCCAGTGGGACAGCACTATAAAGTCACCATGAGTGCACACTGTCACAAGTCGGTAACCTGTCCTGATATGACCTGAGATGTTGCCAGGACATAAAACCCCAACAACCAACTATAGGGAATACATGGTAAAATCACGTGAACATGGAACCACGTCAGTATTTGGACGAGTGACTACCTTGGAATACGACTACAAAATACAAGGTGCCGTGGACCTATTTTGCTTTTAGAGCATACAAAATCGGTAATGGCTTACTAAGTACAGGCATGTGATTGGGTGCAGGAAAACAAACCTGAACATGTTTTTAGGTTATCGTGGGGACACAACATCCCATTGAGTCGCGAGAGGGATGCAAATAGTGTATTTCAGAGGTGTTTCGGCGGCCAGAAAAAAAAAAAAAAAATTCCAGTTTCGGCGGCCAGAATAAAACCACGGAATTCTGGTTAAAACCGGAGAAATCACATGCCTGTAAGTACTGGAAATAGAATGAAAACTTCGATTAATGTCTTCTGTTCATAAAAAAATAACGCTTCCTATTAATTCCACTAGGATAAACAGGAATCTCTACAGACCAAGGCTAAACCAATAATCAACGCAGGCTTGTTTAATATCACAATATTGTTTTATTTTATTGAACACTACTGAGAAGCGAGAGTTTGCTAGATGACAGAATAGAAGACCACTTCCTTCATAACGGGTTTCTCAGCCATCTAGAGATTAAGGATTCAGTAATGCCATTCACATGAAAAAAAAGTAAAACGGTGGACAAATAAAGATTTTTAAAAAAGGATTCAACTAATTAAACAAGTGAAAATAAAAATGTAACAATTAGCTGGTGAAAACTGTATGAGTGTAGCGTCCCCACCAGAAAAAAAGAAATAATAATGTATGTAAAGTGCAATTCAACTCATAGTAATACCCTGATAATCCATAATATTAACAGTGAGAAGTTAGCACGTTCAGTTACTAAATAATCAAAACTCAATGTGATGATTGGTCCATACCGTATTCTCGCGCGTTAATGTCCATGTGTGGGTTAACATCCACACTCCACTTGGCCAATATTTCGTAAACGCCCATCCACCACTTAAGTGATTTGGAAATTTAAACTCCCAGGGTATTAACCTGTGAGAATACGATAATTGTAAAACCAGAGCTTAAGTAAGGATATATACCCCTACACTTAAACTACAATATGCACAACATGGATAACAACCATACTAATTTGCATTAGGCATACATGTGCGTATGGAGGGTATGTTATATAATACACGTTCTTAACTTTAAAATGGACCCATGTATAGATAGACATTCATAAAGTAACATTTGTATGTTAGATATACACCATTTTGTTTACTGTAAGTTCTAGATATATATTGCCATTTCTTTACACACGAGCAATGTCAGATTTAATACACACGTATATACCTCTATATAATTACAAGAATGTCAAAAGATCTGGGGCAGTTGGAAAGTTAAAAAAATATAAATTAATTACCAAGAAATTACACATAAACAGGTTTTTACATACTACCAACATACAAACAAAAAGCTCATATAATAAGGTTACCGTAAGAAAGGAAATAAATGAGATGAGAAGAATACAACTTGCTCTTGAGGGAAGAGGCAACATTTGAGTAATGAGGATTCAACATCGCAGTACACAAAATACCCGTTAGGTAGCAGCACCATCGTGGTCTTTACAGTACGTTACCAACTAGCTTGGTACCCAGCCAAGAATAAGTTACTTTTTAGGCTTGGCGTAAAGCCTGACGTCATCGGGATCAGTGTAGGTGTTCCTCCGCATGTGCACTACTCTGCGACGGTGCAGTCAGGGCGTTAAGCCCATAGACCGATTCACGGTTATATTGTGCAATAACTATGTACCGGCATCTCACTGTGAGTGTTTTATTCTAAAAAATTGTTAGGGAATGTAAATATCGATCCTTAAATAGATGCCGGTATAGGTATATGTTATAGGCTTAATAAATTGATGGCTTATGGGCTTAATGCCTTGATGACCCGCCGCAGAGTAGTGCATGGCATGCGGAAGAACAACTACACTGGTCCCTCCCTACAGTACTTCCATATATGGCCCGATGCAGTAATGGTTTGTGCCAAGCCTAAAGCGGCTGTCACACATCACCGGATTGGGGAAACGGAAAGAAAACGAACAAAGTCTGCTGATATCCGGCAAAGTCCGGTTTGAGTCTGTTGCATATCCGTTGATATCTGGCCCGGTCCATTACAAGTTTTGAACCTGTACAAAACTTGGAACGGATGCCGCCGGATTGACGTCTATGGTTCTTGTCCGGTTTGAGTTTGTTTTGTCCGTTGGCTGTCCGTTACATGTCCGTTTGTCCAGCGGATTTTGACCCGATATTGCAACATTTTGATACATTTTAATACATTTTGATACTTACACGCCCGAACACCACCGGACTAGAAAATTCTGTCCGTTGCTCAATCCGGTGATGTGTGACAGCCGCTTATGGACTGCTTGTTCGTGGCGGGGAACCAAGCTAGTCACCACCGTGCTTGGTTACAACATAGAAATAGAGTAGTACTCTATTTCTATGGTTACACCAAAGAAAAAGAATAGTACTCTATTTCTATTGTTACACCAGTGACCGTGTCTCTATCTGCGTTCTCTGGCTACACGAAAACAACGTGACATGCACTAGCTTGGTTCCCTGCCAGTCACGTGTACTTTAGGCTTGGCACAAAACATGACGTCATCTGACTATATATGGAGGCTATGTAGGGAGGGACAAGTGTAGGTGTTCCTCCACGTGGCGCTGTGGCAGAGACACCAAAGCGTTAAGCCCATAAGCCACAAGGCATTAAGTGTATAACATATAAAAATCCCGGCATCTATTTCGGGATTGATATTTCCATTCCCTAAACCAAAAAAAACTCTCAAAGTGAGATGCCGGTACATAGTTATTGCACAATATAACCGTAAATCGATGGCTTATGGGCTAAGCGCCTTGATGTCTCCGCCGCATAGTAGTGCACACTTGGAGGAACACCTACACTGGTTCCGATGATTTAATGCTTTGTGCTAAGCCTACAGTCTAGGTGACTGACCGGGAAGCAAGCTAACACTGAACACCCACCACATCCGCGTGGAGAGTGACCAAATAAATGCTGTATCGCACGACTATAAAACAGTGTGATATCAGATGCATTTGTACATTTGTAATGACAATCACCAGAAGTTGTGTTAACTTATATATATATAACAGATTCACAAAGGTGTGCACACATGACTCGCATAGATTTAATAACAATAACGGCGCACGTGATGACGTCATAAGGGTCACCATGTGCAGGTAAGAGTAGGCTACAGGCTGGTTGGTATACAGGTAAGGAAATTCACCTCTACCCAGAGTAGAGGTGAAGAACCCATTAGAAAAGGTGGCTAAAGTGGGTAAACGAAATGAGCAAGTTCATTCTTAATTTAAGAAGCGAAGTATATTCTTCACCTACATCTTCATATTTAGCCGCTATTTTTAATTTAAAAATACAATAAGTAAATAGTAAGTACTAAATCGACCGACTTTAAGTGGTCCATTTAGGGAGGTGGTCGGTTTAGAGAGTTAGAATATCCTTACAATGGTATTGTTGGGACACAAATAAAGCGATCGATATAGGGGAGTGGTCGGTATAGAATAGAGAGGTATCACTGTAGTTAGTTTAAAATCAGGGATGAAAGTGGTCTCCGAAAAAAAAGCGGAAATGCTGATATTCTCCCATAGGTTTAGTATTGTCAAGGAATCGCGGAAAATTCCCGGAAGTCGGGTTTCATATATATTGGTATATGCTGTTTGTTTGTTTGTTTGTTGTTTTACGTCCTAGCAACATCTAAGGTCATATCAGGACGGGTACCGACTTGTGACAGTGCGCACTCATGGCGACTTTATAGTGCTGTCCCACTGGGAAACCAGGCCGCCGGCACCATGACCTGGTATCCCACTCAGTCACATTATCCTGACACTGAGCACACCAGTCCTTGCCCTATCCTAATAATTCCGAGCGCCTGGCTAGGAAGCGACAAGTATCAATTTTAAAGTCATTGGTTTGACTCGACCGGGACTCGAACCCACGACCCCACGATCTACCAGCACGGGAGACGGACGCTCTAACTCATTCGGCCATCCCGTCTGGTATATGCTGATAGTGATAGTGCTGCACCGTTTAAAGCATGTATTAGTAGTATTTTCTGATAGTGATGCGTCGTTTGGAGCATTTATTAGTAGTATATGCTGACAGTGCTGCGGAGTCTGCACCCCATATTAGTAGACCTATATGCTGATGGTGTTGCGGGATTGAAAAATCACAGAAATCCGCAGAATCGCGGAGATCTTTCATCTCTGGTTTAATACTTCAAAATGAAATCGACAGCATTCTATGGTCGCCATGTTGTCTTTTTGCATTCTCTCCCATTTCACCAACTCTGTGCCGGTATAGATAAAGAGCTAACACTGGAATCATGCCTCCGCCACAGTAAATTCCTACTTGAAGCAGTTTTTGCTCAGATTTAGACATAATTGTCATTCACTCCGACTGTGGGTAGGGGTGAATCATGTATCTAGTATACAGGCATGTATCAAGTGTAACTCCCTAAATCAATATCCTCAACTTACACTTGTAGCAGCATTACAGTTCGACTAGCAGCTAGCTACGCCCATCTAAGTGAAACAAAATGCAAATACCACCAACTGTACCTCAGCAATATGGAAATATATTATAATTTATAGCTCGACTAATTTGTTAATACAGGTGACTCATTCATTTCTATTCTACGCCGACTCATTTCTATTTCTAATTAATTTCCACGGAGAAATGTGGCATTATATTTAGATTTTAAATGATTTTTGTTAATTCAATACTATGGGAGTTTTTATTTCTTAGCTGGTCATGGATAACAATTATTTATTTATTTATAAAGAGACACTTGCTTTTAGGAGACTCCATTTCCTAGTTTTTACTCAGGGAGAACACCCCCCCCCCCTTCCCCGTGGTGCATTGGATATCAGTGCCCACTGACACTCAAGACACATTCTGAACACATTTAAAACCAGTTAGTAAAAATAAAATCACCTGTAAATATGTAATGGTCACGTGCAATAGCTACGCAGACTAATATCAGTGAATAAAAATCAATGATCAAGTAGGGATGTATATATATATATCAATGTCAACTCCAGAGTTGTGGATCTTGTTAATTGAAACGAAACTGGAACGACCTCATCTCCCTGGGCTGTGACCAGCTTGGTGGATACAGCCCGAGGTTATGTGTGAGTGTGTATATATATATATATATGTTGTAGATATATATATATATCATAGTGTAATGTATTATTTCACACACATATAATATATATATAAGCTATATAATTAATTATAGCAATAAAAATACAGGTATTTAAATAGTTGTTATATTACTGCCTCCACATGTATAAATGTGTGTATATATATATATACATATATATAATATATGTGTGTATATATATATATATATATATATATATATATATATATATATATATATATATACACACATATATTATATATGCGTGTGCATGAATTAATACAAAAGTAATTAAGTATAAAGATTTGTCCATCCACACCATCCTTTGGTTTTCCAATAATTTATAAACAGTACAAAACAGAACTTGGTAGAGGTGTATAACAGCTAACAACGCTCAAGTGTTAAAGTTATAAGTAGAAATAGTGACTACTTCAAAGACTGGATATATTCAAAGTACACAATGGTCAACCCAATTTTAAAGACCAACTTACCTCCCCCCACCCCAACCCAGCCCAGCCCCAATTAAGAACACAATGGGTGATAGAATATCATGAGGATACTGACTTAGAGAAATCTGTTCTAATAACTCACCTGTTTAACATAGCCTTTTATCGTAAATGAAATTTCTCTATCCGTCATTAATTTAAAACAAGTTGTAAATATGTGCCGAGTAGATAAGAGGGGAGATCTCCCTAATACACAAATTGTAAATAGGGAGAAATGGCATGCCTGAAAAGGGTAGGCTGTGGGATGGGGGTTGAAAAGTGATACAAAATGGTGCATTCTAGTCCATTTTGATGAAAAATTACCGTTAAAAAATACAAGCTAAAATGATTATTTGGCAGGTTACAGATTAAAAGAGGAAAATCGGGAGATTGGGGTTATTTTGCTATATTTTAGGGAGATCTCCCACCAAATCAGCAGAATTGGCAGCTCTGCATTTCATGTTTTTACTGTACATGACCTTAGAATGACGCCTGTTACTGAGGGAACTCTAGTAATTTCACATTATTAATATTATAAATTATAATCTAGTAGTTCAAACATTACAGAACAGAACCCCATTTCCCAAGTCACTTATCGGTAGGCTAGTTCAGATCCCCGCAGAGCATGCTGGGATTTCCTCTATGGTCTAGAAGTTTCTTAACTCCACCACTAGGGGGTGGAGGTATTAGCACTGGCTTAATGAGCAGAACCCAGGCAATACGATAAGACCCACCGCACCTTTCACCTTACACGACAACTCTCAACGGCAAAGCTAACAACCCAAATCACGAAATGCAAGCTTAGGATACACAATCGTCAACCACGCCGTGACTCAGTAACAATATGCACAGGCTGACTTGTCATTCTTGTAGATCTAAACACCTATACCGATCAAACTCTGTACATATCTTTCCCCTCAAACGTACATATTATTATAACATGAGATATAGAGTAGGTATTTACATGTATTATTCAATAAAGACGAACATATCAAAATAGACACGAGCATAACTTACTTTAATTCTAGGTGAACGAGTGTGGTTTTGTTTCAACCTGTAAAAAGATGTACGCAGACCTACGGGTGTATTTCTTTGGGGGGGAGGGGTGGGGATTTAAAGGTTTGGCTTTTCTGAATAAATCACTCACTAGACTACACTAGACTTTCGTGACAATATAAGCATATCCTGCTCAATGAGAATAAAATAACAACACATTGGCAGTCATATAAGAATACAAAATAATATCATTAAGAGAACCAACCAAAAATGAACTGAAAGTCAATAGGCTAAATCTGGATTCGATGCTTATGCTTTTTGTGCCAATGAAGTTATGAAAGGAAAATATATTGTCACCTGAAAATTGCAGTTTATGATTGCTAATAATATTAATAATCTCATTTTTGCTCCATAATTCTTAATTTTCCGATTGATAAATACCTACTTGTTATCTACAGTGGTCTGCGTAAAGACTCCTAATCTGAGGGTTGGCAGTTCGATTCCCCGTGCCCCCAGCTCTGCCAATTTGGATTTCCACCGCTGTGTATAACTTACAGCGTTATCAAAGGCCGGTTGCTCTCATACCATGTCTATGTCGTGTGGGAGGTTTAAAATCCCTTCGGTCGGTAAAAGTGTAGGCTCGGGCTTTCTATCGACCAGCAGTGGAATGAGGAAGACCAGTCCTCTATGACTGAAATTTCCCCTGCTTAAACAACTAATGGACCCAAAAAAACAACAACAAAAATGTTGAATATTTCCTGTGGTCACTCTTTAACGCCATTGAAATTATGTCTGTGTCGATATATAACAATATATATATCGTTATGCAATGCATTATGCAAGTATAAAGATACGTAAGGGAATTATTATTATTGATATACTCCGTTCCGTACCAGTGGCGCCATCTGTGGCCCTCCTCTCCTCTATCGGATGTAGACTAGTGTCAGTCGCATATATATTTATATAAATACACATTATTATAAGTTTTACCTCGGGTGCATATACATAGGAGTAAAGAAGTGAAATATAGGGAACCATCAAGTATTCTCTCACTCTAAAGGGGTAATATTGTAATAGGAAAAATAGTTTCTGAGGGGAATGCATGCCAACACATGGATATTATACACCTAGAATATAGATACAAACAGATAGTTCACAGGTAATACAGCTTAACAAGTTAATATAATATACCTAATATAGGTTCTATTTGGTACTGAATACATAATTTACACCCGATCTCTGTGAGGTCCAATAATCATCTATACCACACTGGAACCAAATCGGCAAAAACTGCCAAACAGGCGTACATACACGCGACTGCCGACTGGGAGTCTTACACGATTTCTTATTTGAGAACTCACTATTTCTGACTGGCTGATAGCTAGTTTTGTTTTAAATTCAAATGTAGCGAGTTTTCTACTGGTAACACACTGAAGATCTACAGTCGTTTGGGGGTCATTCAAATATTACATAACGCTTAGGGTTAGGTCCAAGGTGTGTGTGCAGGGGGGGGGGGTGTATTGAAAAGCATTAGGCAACACGATTTCCAAGTTGAACAGTCTTTTTGGACAACTCTCTGTGAGCTCTACTACACCCAGTGCTGCCAACCTGGATGTAATGAGAATCCTTGAGGCTTTGCGTTGCGGGCATGGAACACAAGTGGTGACAGTTGCGAGCTTGCTAGGGGGGTTCAGGTGCATGTCCCTCCCCCATGCCCCAATTTAAAAAAAAAGAAGCTTTAAAATAGGTTATTTGAGGACATTTCCAAATGGCTATAGGCTAATATTTTTAGCATATGTATAACGTGATATTTACTTGTGTAATGGCCCATGGCCCTCCGACTCTAACTCACAGGCTCACACACGGAAGAACACCAAGATTCAATCAGTGTATGCTTCAACCTGGTTTATTCAACCATCTGCTCTCTGCGGCGTCAGTAGTTATCTGACCCGCCCCCTGACTCACCAGATCCCACATCAACTCTATAGGTGTGTGACAGAAAATAGCGTTATGTAATATCTGAACTGCTCCTTATGACAAATGCAGTTGTTGAGACAGTAAGTCTACATAATCGTCAGTGTGTGGCAGGCATTACTCTACACTCCCTGTATATGTACACATACACACGCATGCAATACGGCTCTTGATGCCGTGGCATCATTCTAGTATAAACAACATAATCTAAAGCTAGGCTCCTCCAGCCAATGACATGTCTACAACTACAGAACGATACAGGTAACCCCCCACCCCCACCCCCCACTCGACTGATACGTCATACAGTGACAGCGTCTATAGCTTCCTCAGATGTAGTTCTGCAAGTTTCCATAAGGTGGCACCAGCCAATGTCATTCCTGTTCTACAGCTTCCTCAGATATACATGTAGTTCTTCAAGTCTTCATAACGTGGCAACAGCCGATGTGGCCTCAAACGTAGTCCTGCAAGTCTCCACAAGGTTGCACCAGCCGATGTAGTTCTAAAGATCTCCACCAGGTGGCAGCAGCCGATGTGCTTCTTATATTACAGCTTCTTCAAATGTAGTTCTGCAAGTCTCCACAAGGTGGCGCCAGGCGATGCGGTTCCTGGAGTTCTTCAGATGTAGTTCTGCAAGTCTCCACAAGGTGGCACCCGCCGATGTGGCCTCCATTCTCGAGGGCTCAGGGCCGCATTCAGGGGACGCCTCCGAGTAAATCGGAGATGGCTCCGCGACGTTTTTTGGCCTATTTGCGCCTCGAAGATATCTTTCTTTTCAGGCAGGAGGCAAAAAGTGCCTCTAAAATGGCCGCCCATTTCAGTGATTTCAGCCAATCAGAGCTGTTCTTTTCAATTGCAAATGGCAACCCCCCTATGCAGGCTGCCATTTTCGAGGCACCAAACAGCTCAAGTCGTTAAGATTAGCGTAACGTCTGGAATTTCTCCGAGGCGTACCTTGAAGGCGGCCCAGGTAGAACCCCTTTTCTCGAAGGTGTGTTTGCCAGCATATATTAAGTGACAGCTGATACACTCATGAACTACTTCCACTATGACGTCACAATGATGTAAGCAGTTGTGACGCCAGCCAAGCTACAACCTGTCTATTCCACCAGTTTGTGATACAGCCAACTTCTCAATCCCTCTACGATACCCCTCTTCGTGCCTGCCTACTCACCGCTGCACCCCTCCCGACACACTCACCTAGTAACTAACCACCAGCTTAACGTACCAAGTTGGAGGGGGTTCATGTTTGTAATTAGTTAATTTTCTTTCTTTTTATTTCCCCTTCTGTATCCGGGATAATTTAACACCCCGCCAAAATCTAAGCGCCTTAATTCAACAGGTTCTATTCGACGGTCGGTGTGGTCATATATATATCATATATATATTTATGTATGTATATATATATATATGTATATATATATATATATATATATACATATATATATATATATATATAACTGGTGGCATTTATACAAATGTCTCTATTGTGGGCAATTTAAAGTGACATGAACAATTAACCATTTTGAAAACTAATGTTTTCTTTGCTTCATCAAAACAACGTACAAAAAAACCCACTATCAAGTAGTATCTAGTTTCCAAACTGGTGATGGGTGCCGAGCTTTCAACACTCTAGAAAACCATATAGCGTCTGTGCACTTATCACCATCACTACACTCACATCTCTTTCCATCAAAGGCACCTCTGCATCCACGCCGCGTACCCGTCCTGTGCTACCATCACCAGGCCCTTCCTTACCTGCCCACCGGCTGCCGCCTGTGAGGCCGGTCAGACTGACCAGGGCTGCCCGCGTGGGGGAGCCCCGGTGTCGCAGTTTCAGCGCCCGGTCAGTTTCAACGGCCCGTATAGACTCAAGCTCAAGGCATTGTCAATGGTCGTGAGCAATCTTCATACAGAAAATACAGGAAAAGTGATATATCTCTAAAAGCACACCACCTAGAAACAAATCGCTTTGTACACATATAGAAAACATCTTTACCAAAAAGACTATTAAATTTATATGGTTAGGGTTCTTGATTTGTATTAATTTTGAATAAAACTAAGGTTTTGCACTGCACGTACCGTCAAAATCAAGGCATTGTCAATGGTCGCTAGCAATCTTCATACAGAAAATACAGGAAAAGTGATCTATCTCTACAACCACACCACCGAGAAACAAATCGCTTTGTACACATGTAGAAAAGATCTTTACCAAAAACATTATATTAAATTTATAAGGTTAGTGACGATGATGTTAGATTTTG
This sequence comes from Branchipolynoe longqiensis, assembly GCA_030323885.1. Lineage (NCBI taxonomy): Eukaryota > Metazoa > Annelida > Polychaeta > Phyllodocida > Polynoidae > Branchipolynoe > Branchipolynoe longqiensis. The sequence goes on from CM059194.1 coordinate 25,924,677, forward strand.
ATGCATGCGCATGAAACTGAGCGGGCGCTGAAACTGACCGGGCGCTGAAACCGCCACACCGGGGTGCTACGGGTGGCTCGGAGGCATCTTCACCTGCTCAGATGCGGCGTCGTAAGACACAGGCGGGTAGTTCCCCGGGGGCGGGCCCATGGGCGCCGGGCCCATGCCGGGTTGGCCCATGCCAGGTGGTCCCATGTGAGGCGGGCCCATGCCGGGTGGTCCCATGGGAGGCGGGCCCATGCCGGGAGGTCCCATGGGAGGCGGGCCAGCCGGGCCGGGTGGCGGGTACGCCACGTCCCCAGGGTATGGGTAGGCTGTCAACGAGAGAAGATTGGTTAGACTAAAGCCGTGTTTACACGGGCGAGTTAAAACGGCTCATATAATGCGCCTTGCCTAGTTCACCTCACATTCGCCGTGTAAACAGGACTCTGAGGCGGATTAGGGCTGATTCGCTTCATATGATTCACTTTATGTAAACCACCTTGCCAGGTGGTTTATATGAAGCGATTCCGCTGGTTCCTGAGTGGGGATAGTGCTTGCCGGCTACATGCGCAGCTGTAACTATCGCTGGTGCCCGGCAGTTTTAGGGACCGATTAGGCCGAAATCTATTGAATGCGATCATATTTAACAGAATTACATACTCAAATAATGAAATTTAATTAAATTAACCCTAAATTAAAAGCGATATTAACGTAGCAGCTGAATCGGCGTCGAATCGCCGAGTGTAAACTAAACAAATATATAGAAGTGCTTGCCGGCTACAGGCGGAACTAAGGCTGCTGGTTCCCGGCGCCGAAACACTTTCAAACATCTAAGGTCATATCAAGACAGGTACCGACTTGTGACAGTGCACACTCACTCATGGTGACTTTATAGTGCTGCCCCACTGGGAGACCAGGCTAACAGCACCGTGACCTGATATCCCACTTGGTCACATTATCCTGACACTGAGCCAACCAGTCCTTGCCCTATCCTATTAATGCCGAGCACCAGGCTAGGTAGTGACAACTATCAATTGTATAAGTCATTGGTTTGACTCGGCTGGAATTCGAACTCCCGACTTTCCGCACGGGAGGCCTGCGCTCTACCGATTTGGCCACCACGTCCGGTAACACTTCTTATGAGTCTCTGGTGGTGGAGCAAGTTCTTTGACCTTCTTTCTCAGCTCACCTGGCGCGGGTCCGGCGGGCGGTGGGTAGTAGGGCTGCGGCGGGTAGCCGTAGGGCGGGGGCGGCTGACCGGGGCCCGGCGGCATCTGGCCCGGGGGTGGGTAGACCCCGGGGTTGTAATTGGGTACTTGGTAGCCTGTCGGTACTGAAAAGTGGAAATCAAAGTGTAGCGCTTAGATATATTCACCTGAATTGGCGTCAATTTATTAATGCAAACATTTAAATATGTATGTATAATATGTATAAATATATATATAAATATTATTGATGTAATATATTAAAAATATATATAGTATACAACAGATATATATATCACATATATATGAATATATATAATAGTTATAATATATATGAGTCAGGATCACAAAAATAGGCCAATTGGGGAAAGTTATCAGCGTCGAGCATTGGATGTCGGCGTCGAACAGCATAATTATAATTTAGCATTGACAGAGGTGTTGGAAAGTCCTTAAATTTATCCTGAATGTAAAGGTAGAGAAAATAGAACAACCTTATTTGTTTCTATGATAATTTAATATGAAACAAAGAAATGCACTACACTTTAAGAATTGCGATGCCGACATCTGTTTAAAGTTGTCGGCATCGAGCATTGGATGTCACTGTCGAACAGCATAATTATAGTTTAGAATTGACAGAGGTGTCGCAAAGTCCTTAAATTTATCCTGAATGTAAAGGTAGAGAAAATACAACAACCTTATTTGTTTCTAGGATAATTTAATATGAAACAAAGAAATGCACTACACTTTAAGAATTGCGATGTTGACATCTTCATTTTCGTGAGGCCGACTCATATAATATATACATACTAGACCCCTGTCATGCGCAGACAATTTGTCAATGTACAAATGTTTCATTGCATTGTCCCTCCCATTATATTAGAGGACACGTGCTAAATCAGAACAACATAGGTCTAGATGCAGAGTTGTCCATTCAGTTGTTTGTTTCTTGTTTTACGTCCTAGCAACATCTATGGTCATATCAGGACGGGTACCGACTTGCGACAGTGCGCACTCATGGCGACTTTATAGTGCTGACCCACTGGGAAATCTGCCACCAGCACCATGACCTGATACCCCACTCAGTCACATTATCCTGACACTGAGTCAACCAGTCCTTGCCCTATCCTAATAATGCAGAGCGCCTGGTTAGGAAGCAACAAGTATCAATTTAAGTCATTGGTTTGACTCGACCAGGGTTCCAACCCTTACATTAATGTTATATATATTATATATAGTATATAAAAAGACAGACAGGTTTAAGTGTGCCTACCTATTCTCGCATAATTCCTTATACGCCTTATATAGTATAAAAAAAGAAATTATAGTATATATAATATATATTATAGGTTGGTTGGCGGTTGGAGTTTTACGTCCTGGCAACATCTAAGGTCATATCAGGACGGATATATATTATATATATATTATATATAATGTATATTATATGTATTAATGTATTTGTATATACATTACTGAATGTATAAATATACAAAACAAGCTCAAACATCTACAGATACTAAATAATCACCATGTACCTGCTATTGTGTAAGAAACATGTTATCACCTCCTACTGTGTGATAAGATTAAACCACTACTACAACTGCTCAGCATTGAAAAAAAGCCCGATTACTCGAGCTTACATGCTATGGACAGTATAAACACAGCATAAAAAAAATAATAATAATTAAAAAAACACTTCCATTAATCTTTAATTACTAGAAGTATACTTACATGATGACAAGTCTTTTTTTAACATTTTAAAATTTACAAAAAAAGGGAACTCTCGATATTTAGACGGTAGGGCTGAAGACACAGGAGAGTTCCTCACACAGATCCCTCTCTGAGATTTGTTATGAATAGCAATAAGAATAGTGACAATGTGCTCTGAGTAGAATATTCGTATTTATATTCACATAAAACAGGACATAATAAACACCGTACAATATAATGAAATTAAGATACGGTATCTGGTGGCAAGAGATACCAGTAATAACGAAAGAAAATAAACAAGGAACGGTGACCAATACGAACAGAACTAACCACAAATATTTAAATAAAAAAGCAAGACAATACCAGGAGAAAAAGTCCAAAACAGCCGGGGAAAAAGCAAATAGTAACACGATAAATAAATATATATATCAATCCATTTCTGAATATCGACAAGTATGGTATACAGGGTCCGTACACATGTGAAGATATGGAATTGAAGGCTAATTCAAGGCTTTTCAAAGCTGTTTTTGAATTCAAGCCTACTTTCATTTGGATTTCAGGGGAAAACAACAATGGTGAATGGCAATTTAGGACTAAGTTACATCAGTGGGGACAGTTTAATGGAATTCAAGGCTTTTCAAGACTAATTACCCAAAATAAGTTAAATTTAAGGCTTTTCACACCATTGAAATGGGGCAAATGACTTTTCAAAGACTTTCCAGGCCCCGTACGGACCCTGCATACACACACGCACACGCACACACACACACGCACACGGGAACATTTTAAAAATAAATTGTAATCAAAAATTAATAAACAGGTAAATAAAGCGCCACCGTTCACACCTGGTTTGTACTGGCCTGGCTGGTGGTTCTGGCGCGGCCTGCTGGTTCCGGGCGGGGGCGGGCCCGCCTCGACGCCCGTGCGCACCATCAGGTGCTGCTGCTGGAGCACCTGGCCCTGGGAGGCCATGCGCCTGCGCCTGCGCACGCAGAAGATGCACAGCCCGATCGTGATGCCGACGACGAGGAGCGACGAGAAGGCCGAGGCGACAGTCGATCCCGTGCCGAACCGCCGCATTCTGTGCACGCCTGCAACACGAGCCCGCATTTATTACTTTCTTTTAAATAAATACAAATATGACAAAAGAATTAATAAATCAAATTTATTTTTTAATAACAAAATTATATATGTCCTTCTATGTGGCAACACATGTTTAATAAGTGCATCAGTATCTAAGTTAGATATGTAGAATTAAATATGGATACTTGTCTTGCTTGTCAAAATTGGATGCTTCATCGGATTTTTATTTATTTATTTATTTTTTATTGAGGCTGTATTTATACTGCCCATAGCATATAAGCCTGGGTATTCAGGCTTGTTTTCAATGCTGGCCAGCTGTAGTGTTGGTGTTGTCTTATCACACAGTAGCTGCTGATAAGGTATTTGATTGCCTGCATTTCAGTAGCAGATAGATAGTTGGTTGGTCTGGTTAGTAGTCTATGTTAATCTTTTTGGATTTTCTTGGCATATATTTGCTTTATTTTTTCTACTCTTATTTCATGACTAGCCTACTCCTATTTACATATCATAGGCTTGTACGTAGCTGTGTGGTGTGCTATCTGGCTGCTTTTGGTATGGTTACCTTCCATTGGGCGTCTCGCTGGTGGGCCGTGACATATCACCTGCCCCTTTGAAGTGCAGCTTAGTTGGGGGTTCCTAGCCTTTTGCACAGATATTTTTTGTATGTTTTTATGTCAGGAATTTGTCGTTCCTTTACTGTTTGGGCATTCCACGCCTTGCATTATGCAACTAAAAATTCTTTTAATATAATTATTCTTTTTACATTTGCTAATTAAGAAGGTTAATTTCAATCGCAGACAATTTAGTCTTCAACATTCCACTGGCATTTTGCTAATTAAAGTTGCATAGTCCGGTGGTTTTAAGCTTCTGTCATTTTTTCTTTAGATACATATATTGTTTGTTTGTTTGTTGTTGTTTTACGTCCTGGCAACATCTAAGGTCATATCAAGACTGGTACCGACTTGTGACAGTGCGCACTCATGGCGACTTTATAGTGCTCCATCACCGCTGTCCGCATTGTACATGAAAGGGGGATGTCAGATATATCGGTATCGATGTACGCACGAAGGAAAGACCGGCGGAAACGCCCACCGAGGCGAGTTGGTGTCGCCGATAATAAAACCACTTGTCAAGCAGATCTCAAGCAGTTTGCACGTCCATTACAGCCCACTGGCCCTGACATTGAGCCAACAAGTCCTTGCCCTATCCAAAGACCCTATAATACTAAGACGGGTCACTCAGCCTCTATTGCGTAATCAAAATGATCAAACCCACCACTTGGTGCGCTGGCTGTTCTCTTGGTTAAACAGGTGCTATATTATATGTATAAATGTATATATGAATGTGAAAGATGTGTGATGATGGCGATGATGATGATGATGATGCTGATGATGATGTGTATTTGTTCATAGCAATTTCATATTGATGTGTATTCATACTTACCTATCTCATGTATAATATAATTGTATGTGTTTACATGTGAAACACCAACCAGCAGCTGGGCTGATCAAACCACAGTACTACAGGGTCTTTGCCATATCCTAATAATGCTGAGTGCCTGGCTAGGAAGCGACAAGTATTAATTTTTAAGCCATTGGTTTGACTCGACCAGGGTTCGAACCCACGATCTACCAACACGGGAGACAGACGCTCTAACTCATTCGGCCATCCCGTCTGGTTCGATAAATATATATTAAATTGACTTATAATATACCTTACTTTAGCTTGAAGTAACTTTCACTTTTAATGGCTATCTTTTGAGATATTTGAAGAACAAACATGCACAATTAGTTTTGCCAATCACGCCATAGGTTGCTTTTGAAAATGTGATGCTTTATAGGACTAAGCAACTTTAAATTACATTTTTTTTACATTTACTAATTAAGCAGGGGTAATTTCAATCGCAGACAATTTAGTCAACCATGTCCCATCCTAGTTATCTTTCCCCAAAAATTATTTCTTTTTTAATTTCTTTTTACATTTACTAATTGGGTATGTTTGACGAGGTCAACATGGGTAATTTGGCTACGAGGCTACGGGCCCGAGTAGTTTTCCTCATTAACATATCAACACCTTTGCCTTATTCCGCTCCCGGGACCCGACCAAGCAACTTCGCTCTCCTCTACTCACAAGTGACTACACACCTGCCATGTGCTCTTCTGTCGCACTAGCCTCTCATGCACGGCCAACATGCCGCCTGTCAAGAAGCACTGAGACAGCCCCCCCCCCCCCCCCCCTCCTCAGCAAAGGGGGCAGGAGGACACAGCCAACAAGGAGGGCATGCGCTTCACGTGCTACACAACCACCTATATGATTTATTGTCTTTTCTACTCTTCCTCAGTGATCGCCTTAAGTCTCCAGGCGCGATGCTCAACTATTCAGCTCTGTTAAGTCCTGGATCTCAGCAGCATCTCAAGACGCATCACAGTTTGACAAGCCGGAGGTTAAAACCATAAAGCGAGGTTTGTGCAAAAACTCCCACCACGTGACGGCAAGAGCCCCCCCCCCCCTCCCTTAGCCCTATAGATCTGAAACGTATAATCACTTTTCTCTCGGAATGATCCCCTGCTCCACTGGTTCTATTCGCAGCATTAATCATTTGTTATATGACCATAAGGCAGAGTAACCTGGTTGTCACTTCTCAAACTGCTCCAGTCAGGCAGCACATACTTAAATTCTCAGATGAGCCTGTCTCAAAAGGTGCTAACTAAATTTTTTTTTATCTGCGTAACGATTGACACAAAACAGCACAGAAACGGTTACACCGAAAACACAAGGAAATTTGCTTCAAATCAATATGTATTCTATTAGGATTATAAAACACCATAAATCAGTTTATCCTGAGCAAATGCATGAGCAGATAGTATGTTAATCGTTACAATGGACAAAGTTTTGTCCCATATTACTTATCACCTTTTGAGACAGGCTCAGATGTTACTATGAGTCTTTGACGTGTTGTTTGTTACAATACGCTCAACGAAAACAAGAGCTGTTTCTTCATCTCCTATTGTATTCAGATTACCCGCTATGGGCAGTTTCTATTTGTTGTCCGTTACGGGCCTGGAAGAATTATGCCAGTACAGTCTCTCCCCCACCAGGAGCACCAGCTTTCATACTCCCCTCAGGTCTAGCATGTTGGTGGCGAGCACTAAAGCCCTAGTCACACCTACTCGGATGAGCCCCAGATTTGTCCCGCCCCGGATAAAATCGCTATTTTGGTCGTTTTTGGCCTCACGGTCAGACCTACCCGGATGAGCCACGGACTAGCCCCGGACCAGAGGCCGGATCGCCCCGGACTGAGCCGGACCACCCCCCGGACTACCCGGTGTGGTGGTTTCAGCGGGTTCCCGTGCTCAGAGGTGTCCCGTTGCTTCTGCGCTGCTTCTGCGCATGCGCGGATTTCGCATCAACTCGGGTCACCTGAGCCACTTATTGGCGCATGCGCACATCCTACAAACTTGGGTCGAATAATCGAATACGCTTCTCCGCGCTCGGGTGGACAAATTTTTTTTTTTTTTTAAATAACCGATAAAAATACAGCAAAATAGGATTTAAAGTATTTTATGATGGCCCAGTTTACCTATATTTCCATTTAATTAATCTAAGTTATTCTTTTTTTGCACATGGCACGTGTATTTGTCGACTCCACTCGCCGTGTTCTATTTGAATTTCTGATGACTCGGATGACCCGAGTCGCCCGGGTAGTGTTAATCGATTACGGCCATCCTTATTAGATTCTGATGCATGCGCAGAAGCGAGGGACATCTCTGAGCACGGGAACACGCTGAAACCACCACACCGGTGTGTCCACGGAGTAGTCCCAGACTTGAAGTGGACTTGCTCCGTGGCAATCCATGGCTAATCCGTGCTCATCCGGGTCTTATCCGGGCAGTCCGAGAGTTGTCCTTGGCTATGTCGGGGCTAGTCCGGGTTAAACCGATTTGTCACATTCAGCCGTGTGGAGCTAGCCTAGCCGCGGTTACGGCCCTAACACCGATTGGTGCATATGGCCCCTGAGCTCTCTGCGCGGGACGGCGCCGAGGCAGGAAAGTACTGCTTTGGAAGGCTACCTGAACACGTGACCTCATCGCTGTTGTCGCCGCAGTGGTTGATTCCGTCACAGCGCAGTTTGTTCTCGATGCACTTCCGGTTAATACAGCGGAACTCGCTGCAGAACGTGGCTAGAAGAATGGAGAATAGCATGAATAAATAGGTACACTATGGCCCCAAAAAACTGAAAAATTGGTGACCGTCCCCGCCCGAACCTGAAAAATCGCCCGTCCTTTAAAAAAAAAAATAAACTGTTAGAAATGCGTCGGGCTAGCAGCAATTCAACTTCTGTATTAATTTTTAACTCATTGGTTTGACTCAGCCAGGGTTCGAACATTAGATTGGTTGTTCTGATCTACGTTACTTTAGTTTGAAGTGACTTTTATTTTAAATGGCTAACTTTTAAGATATTTGAAGTGCAAGCATGCAAAATTAATTTTGGCAAACATGCCAAAACTCTGGCACCATAGGCTTCTAAAGTAACATATTCTATTAAATTGCCTCAGTATGCCCTTCTGTGTGGCGACAAATGTTTGGTAAGTGCACCAGTATCTAAGTTAGATATGTAGAATCAAATCTAGGTACTTGTTTTGGTTTTGAAATTTTGATGTTTTCATCGGACTATGCAGCTTTAAATACATTTAACTTTCAATTTTTTATTTAAAATTACCACAATTCAATCAAATAAATAAATAAACACCTCATTTCCCTGATATAGGGGTTTATATTCTTCAGGCCTCTAGAATGTGCATTGACTTAAGCTACAGTTCGATCGCTGATCACCCAGAAGCCCTAGGGCATAAACTACCCTGTTAGAGGCCTGAGGGCATGTGAGGATTGATGACTGAGGTAAACATCATTAATAAATCAATCAATCAATCAACCAGGTGAGTGTTTTGATTTTGAAATTGAATACTCTCCTAGGATATATACAGTTTAAAGGCAAAACTAGCAAATTCAAGTTCAAATCTTTTTTTAAGGATTTTATTTTCTTAATTATAAAAAAAAAAAAAGAACGTTGGAAGCTTACATTCTTTAAATGAGGTGAGGATGATCTTGAAGCTGTAGCCCTTGTACGTGCGTGTGTCGAGGCGGATTGTCGCATACTTCCCCGTCGTGTAGATGAGGCCGGGCTTATGCGACCGGCACGTGAATGTATGCTGGAACCACATATAGATTTTTTTTTTTTTTTTTTTAAAGAATTAATAAAAATTTTAATTAAAATGAAGAATTTGGAATGTATTACATGACAATAATTGAGTGGCTTCCGTTGACTGGAGCTCTACGCCTTAGCAATAAAAGAGTATCTGAACATAGTAAACTAAGACTAAGTAAAGGTATTAGTGTCTACTAAATTGGAAATCCTAAACCAACAACTAAAAGCTTTTATGTAAATGTAAAATGATTTAATTCAGGACACGAGACGGAGCTATGAGATGGAACTTTATTGGAGTTCGAACAGCATAGTAGTACAAGGCAGGCAATCGATCAATGTAACAATGGGAGCAGTCGAGAACAATGTGACTCAGTTAATGTATGATCAATAGTGTCATGTCGGTAATCGGTGATCAGGAGTTATAGTACAATAGATCAGGACATTATTGAGGCATGATCAGTAGGTAATAATAGTTCAGTTAAAGAAATCGAACAGATCATTAGGTGATCAATAGTGACGTCGGTAATCGGTAATCAGGTACATATAATGGTTATCGGTGCAGTGAAGAGATCAATGAGAGGATAAGTACATCAGGTGTGCGGGGAGGTAAGTGGTATGTGGTTAGGGGGAGTAGGGGAGGGTGGTGTATGAGGTATGGAAGGGAGTGTGTGGGAGGCGTAGGAAGGGGGGGGGGGGCGAGGAAAGTAGGGGGAGGTCAGTAGGGGAGGGTGAGGTAGTGTTTTCTCGGTCGCGATCCGGGCCTCAACCAAATAGTGTTGAGAGTGCCCGGGTCGCGGCCGAGAAGGCGTCGGGGCGGACGTATCGGTGGATGGCGGAGGACCGCCAGTGGCCAATGTCGCGAACGTCCTGAAGGGTCGCCCCGGCTGCGGCACAAGCCTGGGCGGCGCCTCTGCGTATACTATGCAGAGTGTATTGTCGATAGTTTTGGACCGCGCTGTGCTCGAGCGCTTTCCGGAGGATCCGGGTCATCGTCCGTGTCGTCAAGGGGCCCTCGGTGGAGGTCATGAAGGCTGGGTCGTCAGGGGCCAGTCGGGTGTAGGCGACGTAGCACCTCCAGGGCAGTAGTTGGAGTTCTGTACCCTGGGTATTCGGATGGTGTAGGCGTCAAGGGGCGATCGGGAGGTCTTAGTCGACCGCACCTTGATGATGAGGTGGGTCGTGTGGTCAGTGACGTCGGCGGCTCTGATGGTGTGCCCCGGATCGTCCCTGCGTCCGGTCACCAGGAGGTTTCCTTGTCTTAGTAGGGTGAAGTAGGCCATCAGGAGGGTCGACCTCAGGACAAGGGCCCGGTGGCCCGCGTCGGACAGGTAGTCGAGCACTCTCCTGAGCTGTTTTACGGACAGTGGGGGCGCCTGCCTGGTCACGTGGTGGGAGGACCTCATTACGCCGCGTTTGACAGTGGCGACTAGGTAGGTGTCAAAGGGGGCAACCACGCCTGTCGACAGGCTGACCCATGTTCGGGCAGCGCTGAGATAGTTCATGACTGCCCCGGGTGTGGCCAAGGTGTCATCGAGGTGGGCAAGGTATGCGGCGACGTCCATCTGCTTGGGGCAGCGTGGGTTGTAAGAGGTCATTCGTGCGTGTTTGAGGTACCTCCTTGTTTGTTGTATCTTGTTGCGCCAAGTTCCGGGCGCTAGTCCGGCCCGGAATAGTCGGATGATGTCTTGGTTTCCGTTGCGGGTGCCTGGGGAGAGAGAGGCAAATTAACGAACTCCCCAGGCTAGAGATTTCCGGCGAGGATGTCAATGTCATGTGTAACTCGGATCCGTTTGAGGTCCATGTCCTCCACGAAGCGGTCTGCCTTGCGATGGGCAGCTTCGTCGAATGGTGCCTTGCTGAGGGCATCGGCGAAGGCGATCTCGACGCCGGGTTTGTGGAGGACCCGGACCTCGCAGGAGCGGAGAGCGGCGAAGGACCAGATTGCTCTGGCACAAGCACAGAGGATCGGGTCCCTCCCGGCCCCAGAGTCGAGAACCATCTGGGAAGACTGGTTGTCAGTATTGACTATTATGGCGTAGTCATGTGGGTTCGGGGGGGGAGAGTGCGTGGAGGGCCACAATGAGGTTGAGGGCCTCTAGCTGATGAATGCTGTGGTTGCCTTCCAGGAAGTTCTCTGAGTACGCCTCGGAGAGGTACCCTATTGGTGAGTTTGCGCCTCCGGCCTTCAGGGAGGAATCTCATTCGATGATCCACTCGTGTTTGGGTGGTGGGCGGAGGAGGACCACGCCATTTGAGGCTGCGGCGTAGGTGAGGAACCAGTGGATGTCCTTTGTCATGTCGAGTGTGATGGGGTGTTTTCCGGTGTGAGGTGCATGTCGGAGGGCATCGAGTATGCGGTTCATGAATCGACGTGCTGGGCGCACACACCTGGCTACGTGTTGTAGTCGCCCGACCAGTCGCTGGAGGTCTTTCTTAGATGCCTTTGCCTGTGGGGTCCATCTGCGGCACTCGTCGATCACGTCAGTGAGCTTAGGTGATGGGATCTTGACCGTCATGTCATCGGTGTCAACCACGAATCCGAGCCATTCGAGGGAGTGGGTTGGGGGAACACACTTCTGGGGTGAGAGGGCCAGGCTCAGGTCTGCCGCGAGCTCTAGGGCGTCGAGGTAGGCGGCGTCCTTTGCGGCGGAGTAGGTGGACGACCGCGTTTGTGGTTCGGGCACAGGCCATGGAGGATGTGCGGCACCCGAACGGGGGGGGGCGATGTCGAAGTATGTTAGTCCGTCAAGGGTCACTCCAAGCAGTGGGACTGACAGTGGGTAGGTTTGTAACTGTCTGTAGGCTCTGGCGAGGTCGATGGTCCAGACACACGCCCCGACCCCCAGGCGGGTGATCTCGTCCGTGAGGTCGGCGATGTTAGGGAGGGTGTATGTGGCGGGTCGGCCTTGATAGTAGCCTTTTCTAATGCCCGAGTTGACGCTCGCGCCCCTCGGGAAGCTCAGGTCGACGATGACCCGCCTCTCCTGAGTGTTCTTTTTAGGGCGAGTCATCATCGGGCTGACCTGCGCCCAGGGCGTGAAGGGTGGCTCCAGGAAGGGGCCGATGAGGGCTCCCTTGGCCGCCTCGATTTGGATATACTTCCTGACCCAGGCGAGGTGCTGGGGGGCCTCGCGGTGGTTTGCTGTGGAGGGGACGGGAGGTCCGTCCGCGGTGTAGTCAGCGGGCCACCCGTACTCCAGGAAGTCCACGAGCTGGTCGTCGTGGTATCCGGTAAGGAGGTCCCTCCAGCGGTCTATGTTGAGGTCGGATGGGACTGGGATCCGAGCTGCAATGTAGTTGGGGAGGCCTGAGCGCCTCACCTTGTCGTATGTATATCGATATATGTCGTTTTTCCATATATGGGGTATGGAGGTCAGAGGCCAGAATCGGTCTAGGATGTTCCTATATGAGAGTGGTGTGTGCGGAGGGTTGTAGTTAGTGGGGTGCCGCCGAGGTGAGGTCATTGTTGGTGACGTCGTCAATGTCCTCGTCGGCCGCCTCTCTTTGGTAGTAAGTGAGTAGGGCGTCGAGAGGTTCGGCCTCGTCGTTGTTCGTCCTATTGTCGTCGACGTGGTGGGTTATCGGCGACCGAGAGAACGGCTGAACGCATCCGACCATGGTGCGGGTCGGCTCGTAGCGGACTACAACAGCAGTCTGTGGTGGGTTGTCATCGATTGGTCGTTCTGTGTCGGTGATGTTCTCGGTGGTTTGCGCCATCTGGGGCGGCCCTTGGGTGCCGTCGGATCCGAGGGGGGCTGGGAGGTGTGGGATAGGGGTGGCGTGTGGGATGGTGGAGTCTGGGAGTGAGGTCGAGCCTGTGGCGGGGTGGGGTGTGGGGTGTGGGGGAGGGTTGGGTGCAGTGATGGGGGAGGTGGGGTGGTGGGGGGTGGTGTGGGCTGTGGTTGGGGTGGAGTGGTTGCTGAGAGTGGGGTTGGGGGTGGGGGTGGGGGGGTTGGTAGGTCGGCGTGGTTGTGGTCGGGGGGGGGGGGGGGGGGGGGGGGGGGTCGGCGTGAGGGTGGGGTGCGGGTGCCCGTCCGATGCCAGTGAGCACGTGGTCTGTGTCGGTCTGGTTTTGGTCGTGGCCGTTAGGTGGGCTGGCGGCGTGTGCGGCGGTTATGTCCGTGGTGGCGTTTGATGGTCGTACCGCCTGAGGGCCGTCTGTCCCATTAGCGCCGCAGGGGTCTTGTGGCGGGCGGTCGGGCGTCTGAGTGCTGGGGGCAGTTTGGGGTTTAATCACCTCCGACCCGCGTTCGTGTGAGGTGCTCACCGCGTCGGTTGTGGTCACGTGGTGGGCTGGGGGAATCCCAGCGGCCATGCGTGGGGTGGGTGCAGGGGGCGCTAGCGTCCCACGTGGCGTTTTGGCGGGAGTCTGGTGTCCGTTGTCCGCGTCCCCACGCTTGATTTTGGCGGGAGCCACGTGTGCGGCCGTTCCGGGTTGTGTCGCGCGTGGCGATTTGGCGGTCTCCTGGTATGCAGTGTCTGCGTCCCCGCGCGTGGTGTTTGCATTTTTGACGTTACGCGTGTCTGGGCCCGGGTCAAGGGTGGCGTTTTGGTCGGCACGTGCCCAGCCGGTTAGCGAAAATCCGCTTTATGTTGTTCGTCGGCCTCAGTCGCGGCCGCTTTTCTCTCTAGCTGCCGCTCTTTGTTATTACAGTCTTGTTCACGGTGCGGGTTCGATTTTCTGTACTTGTTAGCACACCAAGCACATACATGGGCGTACTTTTCGCTGCCTGTTCCGTGGGTGGCCGTGAATCCGCATTCGTTCCCCCAGTTCCACCTGTGGCAGGGGCGGCCGTCTGTGTCGGGTACGAACTCCGGCCTCTTATAGGGGGTGTTAGGTGCAGTTTGTTCATCCTGCCTGTGTTGGGCTCGCTGTGGTGCCTCCGATCTGGCCGTTCTCCTCTGCTCCTCTCTCCGTATGCCCGCTAGGCATGCTCCTCTCTGGAGATCTTTTATGGCTTGGTCATCGCGCCAGCCCCGAGCGAGGCGGTCGTCGTCTATCATGGCGAACGTTTTTTCGGACCATGCCAGACACGTCTCTCGGCGGCCATGGAGCAGATTTCATCTTGATGTTCTATGATGGCTTTGATCCAGTGGTTGGGGAGCCTTGGATCTTTCCTCATCCGGGCAAGGGCTGACATGTACTCGTTCCAGTTGCTCTCCCCCAATCCTACCTTCCCTTTCTTCTCATCACGGATCACGTAGGTATGGGGAAGAAACTGCCTCCTACCTCTGCTCTTTGGTCGTCCTTGGTCGTTCGTCTCTAGTATTGGTCCACGAATTCTTTGTGTCGGCGGTCGTCGTCGCTGGACGAGTCTGAGTGGGCTCGTTGCGCCGTTCTGCTCCTGCGTGTTGCTGTGTGTTGCTCCTGTTCATCGCATCCTCCTCTGTGCTTCCTCCTGTTGCTCCTGCAGCACCGGCTTGACTCGTTGGAGGTTTCGCGCCACCCGCGACCACGTGGTGACGAGGTGCGCGGCGATTCTGTTTCGTGGCGTCTCCTCCGTTTCTTGCTTTGTGCCTCGTCCGGGGATCTGCTCAGGGTGCGGGATGTGCGTTTGGTGGTCTCCAGGGCTCTGACTCGCTCTGCCATGTCCTTAGCGTGGGCCGTCTGTTGCTGTATTGAGTCCGCGACGGATTGCCGTAGGAGTGCAATCTGACGCGCCGTGGTCCCATCCTCAGACTCAGTGTCTTTTTGTGCTGTCGTCTGGTTTTTTGCCACTACCGACCGTGGTCTGCCGCGGAGGCGGGGGGGGTCTTGGTCGTTTCTGTGTCGGCGGCTTGGTCGGCGGTCTGGGCCTGTGCCGTTGTGGCGGCATGGCGTGGTGTCTTGCGTGGCGGCATGTTGAGTCGCTCGGCGGTCAGCCTGTCGGCGTTAAAGCGGTGCGGTGTCTGGTGAGAAGTGGGCTGGGTGGAAGGCGCAGGGCAGTGTAGGGGCGGGGGGAGGAATGAGGTCAGAGGTGCTGGTTCCCAGTCGTGAGTGGTAGTGGCGCCATCTGCAGGATAGTGGGGAAGTAGGGAGGGGGAGCGGTGTCGCCGCCTGTAGGGAGGCGGGGCAGGTAGGGGAGGGGGAAGGGAGAGAGAGGAAGAAAAAAGGGGGGGGGGGGGTGAGGGGCAGCTCCGACTCGGTCCCGAATTACCCACATTACCGAAGTAATATGCACAATGTACCTCATCCTCATTACTTATTGCATTGTGTACACTTTAATTTCAGAATTTACCTCACACTTCAATTAACTATATAAACCAGGTAAAGAAATGATTTGTGTGAATACATACATACCTCTAGAAGACCAGTGCTACGTTACTGACAAAAGATATATATGAATAAAATTCATTTACAATTCTTTTTTAAATTGATGGGCAGTCAGATTAGGACGGGTAAAACCCGTTCAGTGGCCGCTACATGGAAGTTACATAATCGGATGAATGTATATTTTCATCGCTAAAACACATTTTGAAAAGAAAAAAAGAAAAGGAGAACGAGGAGAAAGAAAAAGAAAAGAGGAAGAAAGAGAAGATAGGAAGGAAGGAAGCCAGGGTTGTCTGGGAAATACCGGGGTGGTAATTACCGGGTGGTATTTCCCGGGGAAATACCAACCTGTCCATTACTCCCAACGTGGGAAATACCGGAAAAGACTTTTTTTTCACAATTACTTTTCAATTTTGTTCTCTATTTTTGGTTCATACTATTATTTCTGTGTGATATACCTACTTAGTTACTGGTACCATTCCTTCATGTTATGATAATATAAATATAAAACTTCACATGTAAAATATATTTATTGCACATATTTTTCATCTCATTAGAATTTTCCAGTAAATGCATACTATTGTATATACAGAGGCTACATAATATTACCAATCAATGTCTTCCTTCCCACGAAGGTACCACATAACCAACTTGGAAGCTTTATCAACACCAAGATCATTTCTCAACTTTGTCTTTATTAGTTCAAAGTTGGAGAAGATTCTCTCCATGGATGCTACACTGGCTCAGTGTCTTTTTTACAAGCATGATTGCAACTATACTTTCCTAGTCCAGGTTGCTGCAATGCATACTAATTATGTAATAACAGAGTAGTACCAACATGGCTATGCTAGAGGTGGGTACTGCCTTAATTTGTTAGCATAGCTGACCCATGAAAGCCACAGCTGTTGCAAATTTCTTCCTTAAGAGTTTAGATAGCACTGCTGGGCTGACAGTTCAGTGCGCAAAAGATGTAGCCTACAATCATTGCCAAACAGGTTGGTGTTCTATGTTTACAAAATAACTGACACTTATCCATTAACTTTTTTTCTGCAACAGCAGACCTAAAAATGTTATTATTATTTTTGCATTGTTTCATAATTAATTTTTAAAAACACAATCCATACTTGAGCTTAATGTAATGTTATATAAATCTGAATTCATGCAATTAAATGTTTACCAGATGAAAAATTAATATTGTGCTGAATTTTCCGGTAATTCCCAGTATTTCCTGCTGTCCTGGGAAATACTCTTATTTCACGGTTAATTGAAAACCCTGGAGGAAGCAGGAAGAAAAATGAGAAGAAGAGTAAGAAGAAAAGCGAAGAAGAAAAAGAAGAAAAGCAAAGAAGAAAGAACGCTGATAAAAAGTAAAACCGAAAGGGACAAAGGAAGAGGAACTCTGAGGAAGAGAAGGAAAAAAAGAGGAATAAAGAGAATATATGAAGGAAGAAGCAGGAAGAAAGGGTGGGGTACCTAAGAGAGGAGCAGATGGGGAGGAGGAGGAGGAGGAGGGTGAGGAAGATGAGGACAAAGAGGAGGGGGGAGGAGGATGAGGAGAAGGAGGAGGAGGACGTCCAAGAAGTGACTCACGTCGGGCGTCTTGCCCGTCGACGTGCGGTCGAAGTAGATCTTAAGGGACACGTCGCAGTTCTGGATGCTCAGCTCCTCGATGTTGATCATGAGGCGCTTCGACGTGAAGAGCGAGTCGTCCGCCTCGAACTTCATCAGGCAAGCCGAGTTGGACCAGAGCTTGTTGGGCGTGCTGCGCACCACGGCGCCGTCAATCTCACGCACCCGGATAGTGTTGCAGTTGGTGCCCGGCATGAAGTCTACAGTTTGGACACAGAGGAAGGGGAGAGGAGAGCTCATTCATTACATGGCCAATCATACTGGGATGAAAGGCTGGTTGGTTGTTGGAGTTTCACGTCCTGGCAACATCCAAGGTCATTTGGAGGTCGGGGGATCCGAACCTATGGGTTTGTGGGTTTTAACCCTGGTCGAGTCAAACCAATGACTAAAAAATTATACTTGTCGCTTCCTAGCCAGGTGCTCGGCATTATTAGGATAGGGCAAGGGCTGTTTGGCTCAGTGTCAGGAAAATGTGACTGAGTGGGATTTCAGGTCATGGTACTGACGGCCTGGTCTCCCAGTGGGACAGCACTATAAAGTCGTCATGAGTGTGCACTGTCACAAGTCAGTACCCGTCCTGATATGACCTTAGATGTTGCCAGGACGTAAAAGAATAATAAACAAACATCTAAGGTAAGATCAGGATGGGTACAGACTTGTGACAGTGTTCACTCACGGCGGCTTTATAGTGCTCCAAAGTTAGCCATTTAAAATGAAAAGTTACTTCAAACTTATGTAAGGTAAATTATAATCAAGGTGATAAAATAGTTAATTTAAAAAAGATGCTAAAGCTCAAAACCAACGGACTGCAACTATAAGCAGGTCAAATTTCAATCGCGGACGATTGGTCTTCCTCATTCCACTGCTCCCCGCACTATCCTAGTAATGCAGAGTGCCAAGTAAGTAGCGACAAATATAATTTTTGTACGTCACTGGTTTGACTCAGCTAGGGTTCGAATCTCACAACCTACCAATGATGGCGCTCAGCTATTCCGTCTGGTCATAAAACAAAAAACTATTAATGATATCACCTCTGACTCAGACTGCTTTGTCAAATTACCATAAACAGCGGTAGCTTTAGCCACCTCAGCCTAGTCCCGCATATAAGGGACAGACGAGAGATTGGTTGGTTGTTGGAGTTTTACATCCTGGCAACATCTAAGGCCATATCAGGATGGATACTGACTTGTGACAGTGTGCACTCATGGTGACTTTATAGTGCTTCCCTACTAGGAGACCAGGCTGCCAGCACCATGACCTGATATCCCACTCAGTCACATTATCCTGACACTGGGCCAACCAGTCCTTGCCCTATCCTATTTATACCGAGTGCCTGGCTAGGAAGCAACAAGTATCAATTTTTAAGTCATTGCTTTGACTCGACCAGGGTTCGAATCCCACTATCAACCAAAAAACTGTCTAATGGTGAAGACAAGTCTATTCAGACTTATCCATGATAGGCAGTATAAATCTTCAAGAAAAAAAAACCCAAAAACGGGAGAGGGACGCTCAACTCACTCGGCCATCCCGTCGGCTCGCAGATAAGAGATTATTAATATTAGCGAACACTAATTGTGGATGAGCAATAATTGTGCATGTCCGCAGTGTAGCAGTGTACCCAGAATGCATTGTTTAGTGCAAATGACCAGTGAGCTTGTTTGCTCAGGAAACGGCATGAAAACAGACGCCATATTGCCCATATTGGTGTTTCATATATGAAATCGATAGCTACCCGAGCCTCGTGGCGCCATGCGGGGTGTAGGGGAGTGTGTGTGGGGGTGGGGTGTGGGGGGTGGGGTTCCAGCGCCTCACTCGGAGCTGTGTTTTACTAACACCCTCCTCCCCTGTACACAAAAATAGTGCGTTATACTAACACACAAAAACATAGTGCGTCATACTAACACAGTGCATTATACTAACAGTAACACACAGTGCATTATACTAACACACACAATATTATACTAACAGTGCATTATACTAACACACAAAACCATAGTGTTATACTAACACACAGTGAGTTATACTAGCACACAAAAACATAGTGCATTATACTTACACACTGTGCATTATACTAACACACAAAAACATAGTGTGTTTAAATACTAACACACAGTGCATCATACTAACACACAAAAATATAGTGCATTATAATTTATACTAACACACAGTGCATTATACTAACATACAAAAACACAGTGTGTTACACTAACACACATTGCGTTATACTAACACACAAAACCAATGCGTTTTACCAATACACTTCCACACAAAAACATAGTGCTTTATACTAACAGACACACAAAACTGCGTCTTACCAATAGAGCACTTTACAAACTATTCTGCACAAAAACAGTGCACTCGACTAATACACCAGCACACAAAATCTTAGAATATTATATAACACAGCCACACAAAGGACATGCATGGTGCTATGCAAACACGTCCGTCCTGATATGACCTTAAATGTTGCTAGAACGTAAAGCCTCAAAACAACAAACATATTTCTGCATACAAAAATACCTTCCAGGACCCTTCCCCCAAAACACCAACAACAATTTAGGATACAATCGTTATTTGAAACCCGAGTTCGAACTCAGGCTGGGTCTAACCTATAACTTAAAACTACCTAGCATAATGCTTGGCGTTTCTATGATAGGGGAAAGAGCAGTGGAATGAGGAAGATCAATTGTCTGCAAATGAAATTTCTTCTGCATAAAGTTGCATAGTCCGATGCTTTTGAATTTCTGCCATTTTTCTGAGATAACTATATTTAATTGGTAAAGTAAGGTAGGCTATAACTTATAGCCTACCTTACTTTAGTTTGAAGTAACTTTCATTTTGAATGGCTAACTTTTGAGATATTTGAAGTACAAACATCCTAAATTGATTTTGGCAAGCTTGCCAAAAGTCTAACACCCTAGGCGTATGCAGTAACAGGTTCTGTTAAATTGACTCAGTGTGGCCTTCTATGTGGCAACAAATGTTGAATAAGTGCACCAATATCTAAGTTAAATATGTAGAATAAAATCTAGGTGAATGTTTTTGTTTTTAAAATTTGATGCTTCATCGGACTATGGAGCTTTAATCAACAAAGTATATATATATGCTGTATAAACCATTATACGAGTATAATAAGGCCGGAAGCTTCCATCTGCTCCTCAATCCTATCTCATCCCTCAGTCATCTACTGGAGGAGCCTATCTGTTCACCTAAACTTCCATCCTACTCACACTCAGATTCGTTGGGGGGGGGGGGGGGGGGGGGCGCCATCCGTCTGTGCACCCCCACTGCCACCACACCCACTTACACTCACTGTACTACTGGATAACATTTATTATATATAATAATTAATATATATTTTAATTACATTAACTTAAAGTTAAACATCACATTGTATCTCGGGCAGTTTGTAAATAAATATTACATCTTTGATATACAAATTTACATTTGTCACTACCTAGCTTGGTGCTCGGCATTACTAGGATATGACTTATGAGAAGGACTGGTTAGCGCAGTGTCGTCAAGATAATGTGACTGTGTGGGATATTCGGTCATGGTGCCAGTGGCCTGGTCTCTCAGTGGGCCGGCACTATAAACTAAGGTCACCATGAGTGCACACTTAGATGTTGGTAGGATGTAAAACAACAAACAAAATCTTGTATATGTGTTGTGATGAGCGCACACCAACCAACTTTTGTTTTAACAAAAATGGTTGGTTATTTGTTTGGGAACAGTGAAGAGCCTCTTTTCCATAGTATTGACGAGTAGAGCCGGTCTGTAAGTATGGCATATTGATGGTCGTCTCGATGTCCGTCGCTTATGGGGTTCTTTTTTTGGGTGCCATGTCCATATTTGGTATCGAACAACCCCTATCCCTATGTGACCATAAATATTTGTAAAAAAGAATTTTTTTTTTTTTAAAGAAGGAAATACGGATTATTATATTTTCGCGATACACACACAAACTTCTTATCATTTTATTTGATCGCAAATATTACCCAATTGTGTGCACCTGTGAATGAAAGGTAACTAGGCCAGAACAATTATAATAAATAAATAATGCTTTACTTATTCTAATTTTCGCGTTTATTACAGAACCGTGAAAAATGTATATTACTACTAGACACTGAGATAATCATAATAATCCGGACATCAGGGCAGAAGAACCAACAAGGAGTGTGGTAAGTGAAAGCATAGATAGGTTGGTTTTATTGTTCCATTTTATTTTGGGTTGAAGGTGTGTTTCGGCATAATTCGTTCTTATTTTTTAAAGGAAACATTTCTTCCAATAATAATAGTTGCTCCCTTCACTAATACTGTCGCAGAATAAGTATCCAATTTTAAATCTATCGGCAACATTGCAAACAGGTCGGGGCTTCCGTTTATCTTAAGATTCCCATATATATAGAGACATCGAAAAAGTGTCAGGTTTTATGGACATAGACATATCAATCCAAATCTAATCAATATTATAGACTAAATATATTACTCAAGAACTTATATTCCACAGTTCGCTACTTTTGGCGTGCAGAATTGATTAAATCAGGTAGATTAATACTTAAAAGTTGACTGGAAAGAATCCAGTGGCTGCCACTTTGGTGAGAAGCCATCCTCTTCCTGCTCAACTTTACATCACTATAGATAAACAATCATTATAATGCTCGAGAGAAGCAGTGCCATTATGCATTGCTTACAGGAAGTTTTGTTTTATATAACGACGCCTCTAGAGCACATTGATTTTCATATCATCGGCTATTGGACGTCAAACATATGGTCATTCTGACATATTTCTTTGGAGGAAGCCTGATGCCGCCACATCAGCTACTCTTTCCAATAAGTAGTAAGGAGTCCTTTATATGCACTTTCTCACAGACAGGACAGCACATACCACAGCCTTTGATGAACCAGTTGCGGACCACTGGTTGGGATGGAAAATAGCCCAAACTGCAAATGTGTCCACTGAGCACGAGAAATAGGATGACCCACACCTTGACAGGTGGACACCCTACCACCTGAGCTACGTCCCCCTTCCGCCGAGGGAAGCAATTCCATTACACATTGTTTACATTGGACTCTTAGCAGACCAGAGTAGGTTTGCTTGGATTTAATTAGGGTCGGCATTCACTCCTACAGGAGGAGATAAAAGATTCAGCACATAATACAGTAGCCTGAGTAGGGATGAAGAACAACCCTATATAAAAAGTGTACAAAATGTGGGTAAATGAAATGAGAACATAAATTCTTTATCTAAAATTAACTTTGAATTGATAGAGCCCACATATCAACATGGCAGCCATTGGCAGATAGTTCCTAGGTAAACATGGTGTATTTACTTCATGGTCTAATCACTGATTCACTTCAAACTGATTTTGTGTCATTATATCTTAATATTATGTGATTTGAACACTGTGTCTAGTACATGTTAAGGGAAAACATATACAATTGCGGTGTAGCTATTGGATTTTAATCAACAGAAGGTAGGAATGCCAAACTAAGAGTAAGACCATCAACAGTGAGTCACATTTCTCCAACTTTTACATAGCCATAGGGTTGTAATTCACCTCTGAACAGTCAGGGATGAATCTTTTATCTACTACTGGAGGTGAGTATTTTATCCCCCCCCCTCTTCACTCATATTTTTTATGATTTTAAAACTTATAACATAAGTTAAACTTATTCAATGACTTACAGTTTTTGTTGTAGCCCGCCTGGACGACTGAGAAGACTGCAGCCATCACAATGAGCACTGCCATGTTGCACTGTTGCATAAGCACACTGTAGGTGTGATTGCCGTGATGTTTTGAAAACATCTTCGAAACAGCAATCAGGCAGTGACAGTAACTTGAGTGAGCACGTAGAATTAATGAGCAGGTTACAGGGTAGTCGTCAGGAAACAGATTCAATGTTTGTCCTGATCTTAATTTGATATCCGGTCAAAGAACTGTCAACAAACGAAGCCTTGACGTTGAAGTGCCGTTGACTGGCAATACCATACTAATAAACTATGTATATCATTATATGGCAGTTGTGTCTCCTATATTAGCTACCTATATCGCTATGAAAGTATGATCATCATCTTGATGTATTATCGCAGCGGCAGCCCAGGGCCAGGGCCCCAGCCTCCCAGTCCAGGACCCAGGGTAGTCGAAGGCTACAACTTCAACTTGTAACTAATGTAAGTTGTAGTAGTACAAGGTCCTAAAGGCGTAAAAACCGACGCGGTTTAGGAAATTACGAATACAAACACATGGTGCACAGTGGAAATAAGGGGAATGTCGAAACAGTGTGTCATCTCGACAACCTACTCATGTCACCAATAAAATCCCAAAGTGACATGGATGTAGTCGCCAGTGTTTATTTCCGGTGCCGTTGCACCACCTTCGGCCAATTGAACAACTTTCACCAATATGTTTGGAGACTTTCGTTTAGGAAATCCACACCAGGGGGCTATTGTTTGAGGATGCAGATTGGTGACAGCAGCGCTGGAGGGAGAAGTGGGAAACAGAAAGGTGCCTGCCTAGGAGCAGACCAGTTCGTCCCCAAGGTCACTCACTGACTGCCTCCCTCAAGGATGTTATAATAGTTAGTTAACTATTAAACCCGGTCCCCGCCTAAGAGTTAAAAGTGGCGTAATCTGTACCCGGCTATACATTCATTACCTGGTTTTATATTCATTAAATGTATTTATTATTAAATGTCTTCAGAATTGATTTGTATATAGATCTAGAATACCATGGAACCAATATGAACAAACTGATGACACAATTAATCGTTTGGATTTCAGATTCTTATGAACATTTTTATTCCGATCATCTGTAAACCTATCTATATGATGAACATTTTTTCCACCAGATTATATATATATATATTATTTAAACAGTATATAGGACGAGGAACTACATGTAATGCAGTAGCGTTGAGTGCATACTGGGCAACAGCACAATCAATTAGTTTCCTGTCTCAAGGATATAGAATGGAGTCAATACTACCAAGAGACTAATTCTCATACTACAGGTGAAACATCACCAAAGCCGAAAGGCCAGAGCCGTATAATATGGGCAACCAATTTTGACAAATAAATTTAATGTGATTGGAATAATTCTCCATTTAGGTATCCAATCGACTGGATGAATGAACTGATACTTTCTCCAGCAGCCTATCTCCAGCAGCCCCTATTAACATTTCATACATATGAAAGGCTTTTAATACCTCGATTTATACCAGAGGATTTACAGAAGGTGTAACACTTGCGACAAAGGTTCAAATTAAATAAAGGAAAACCTTGGGTGAAAAGCCATATTAGATAAGAATATATAAATGAAAAATACTCAGTTGAAAAGCCACCAAGACCATTTCTTAAAATAAACAAACATTGTATGAAAATAATTATTATTTTCGACATTGATTTTAAAGTGTACATATCTTTATTTATTTACATAATATCACGAACCAAATGAGCTCTTTAGAATCAAGACCAACAATAATAATATTCAGAACACCAGGTCTCTTCAGAAGATATTTTTTTAACTGATTATCCATGCAATCCGCCCCAAAAATGAAATTTATAAAAATATATAAAAAATGGAAAATGGAAAAGAAACAACATGATCCTACCCAGATACGTGGGTACATATTGTCACAGTACCATTCATGGTAATCTCTGTAAATTTTGACAGGATGCGGTGACCGAATCAATAACAGCACTCGCTTTCCATGCAAAAGGTTGAGACCCTGACCGAGTCAAACCAATGACTTACCAAATTTATACTTGTCACTACCTAGCCTGGCACCCACCATTACTAGGATAGAGCAAGGACTGGTTAGCTCAGTATCAGGATAATGTGAGATATCAACTCATGGTGTCGGAAGGGGGGGGGGGGCCCTCGTCTCCTAGTGGGACAGCACTATCAAGTCGCCATACTGTCACAAGTAGATTCTGGTTCTGATATCTATATATAATATTTATATATAATACCAAACAGTGGTTAAGTTTTAGGGTCGTTCTTATCACTACTCCGCTGTTAATCGGCGCTGCCAATATGCATCTCCACTGATGCTTCGCCATGTATGGGTTGTTAATAGCACGTTTTTTTGTGTATCTACACATTTCATATTCATTTTGATGGGGTTTTACTGACTTTTGTCACTTCCACCAGAGTGACATCCATCTGAAGTAATGTAATCGTGAGTGTTGTTAAATCCGCCATTAGATAGTGCTACCAATGTGATTTACCGCATAATGGTACAGATGGATTCCACCAGATGGCAGCACTGTATTGAAACTGGACCATGCATGAATCCAGAATATAGCAGAGAATGTAGATATATATACAGTCTCTGAATATAGTCAGAGACCGTGAATATATATATAATGACAGTTCAACACAATATTGGTCCAGAGATTGATGCGGAGCTTAGCTTAAACCAGTGCACAGCACAGGTTAAAGCTAGTGACCATATATGTTTCTCAGACATAAAACCCAAACAAATGTAAATTTGAATGTATCCTTGTAAGAAATGACGTACTGCTGATGAATGGTCGGTGACTCCACACTGCTCACACACATGTACACCACATCGGTCAGCTTAACTATGCAACTGTCTGCATCTCATATTCTCATTTACACATATAATACTTCAGTCCGCATTTTCCCCATCTGTGCCTTTCAGTGCATTCGTCACCGCTTGCTGCTCAGTCGGATGTGGCGCTCCTGCTCAAACTGGCGCTGATCGGCCCTGTTCAGGAACTGTTGGCGCTCGATGAACCTGGGTAAACCAAGAAAAAGGAGAAATATCTGAATAAATGTAAAAATAATACAAAATGAGAGCAAGGTCTGATCGGTTCTGTTGGCGCTTAATGAACCCGGGTGAACCAGGAAAAAGGATAAATATCCTGTTAAATGTCAAAATAATACAAAATGAGAGCAGGGTATGATCGGTTCTGTTGGCGCGTATTGAACCCGGGTGAACCAAGAAAATGGAGAAATATCCGATTAAATGTAAAAATAATACAAAATGAGAACAAGGCCTGATGGGTTCTATTCAGAAATTGTTGGCGCTTAATGAACCTGGATAAACCAAGAAAAGTGAGAAATATCCTGTTAAAAGTAAAAATAATAAAACATAATAATAGAAAATAAATATCAAAATAATACAAAATGAGAGCAGGAAGGCACGATCGGTTCTATACACGAACTGCTGGAGATCAATCAATAAATCAATCAATCACTATGGGTGAAACAAGAAAAGGAAGACTAACGCAATATAATCACATACAATAATGTTGAATGTCAAAATAATGACTGACATTTAACATAATTATTTAGTTTGATAAATGTCCAAGTTATGCAATATAATATTAATCTAACAGAAACTTATTTTCTCAAATGCCAAAAATCCGATTAATAAAATAACAGGACATGGAATTAACTCTTAACTCAATTTGTGTTATCATACAGAAAAGAATTCTGCTTTTAAAATAAAAGCTGTTAAATTGGTTCATGCACATACATAGACAACCAAATATTTGCTCTTTGATTAAAGGGGCATTGTCCGATGATTTAATTTTTTAAATGTTGTTAATAGATAAATATATTAGGTTGATTATTATCTACTTTACTTTAGTTTGAAGAAACTTAGTTTAATTGGCTAGGTTTTCAGATATTTGAAGTGCAAGCATGCACCATTAATTTTGGTATGCACGCCAATACTCCTGACGCCTTCAGTAGCAACAGCTTCTATTAAATTAACCCAGTATTCCCTTCTATGCAGCAACAAATGCTTAATGAGGGCACCAATATCCAGGGGTACCAGTGACAAAAATAACTCAAATCCATGGAAAACTAGTTGGGTCCAGGGGCATACTCCCCGGAAAATTGCTTAAACCTACGATAAAAATGGTGCACTGTCACCTACTTGGAAATATTTTGGCCTTGAAATTCCAACTGTTTTAAGACTTCGAGAATAAGAAATAATTATGTGGATAATTTTTCGTGGACAGGATTTCACCCCCATGAATTTGGAAACTTGTTTTCGCTGAAATCAACGATTTCGCTGAGAAATGGGATCCTACATGTCCAACATAGATACTGTATCTAAGTTGGACATGTTGGATCAAATCTAGATAAGCGCTTTGGTTTCTAACATTTGATGCTTTCAATGTTTATCCGACTATGTGGCTTTAATGTTAAGTTTCACACTGACGACAAACAAAAAACTGCCAAATTCACACCGTTAGTAGTTTCACTCACCCTTCCTTCCCTCGGTTGTGGATTTGGAGTTCTTCTGATATGCCTTCTTTCGTTTTAAATGCTTCCCAGTCCATTTTTGATTTTTCCTGAAATCACATCACAAAGTCAAGCATGAAGTGGATATGAAGTGGTGTTCTCTGTGGCAGAGTGGTTAGAGTGTCTGACTTTTTTCTAGGTCGGACTCCTAATCTGAAGGTCAGTGGTTCGATTACCCTGTGCCCCCACCTCTGCCTATTTGGATTTCCACCGCTGTGTATAACTTACAGCGTCATCAAAGGCCAGTTGCTCTCATACCATGTCTATGTGGTGTGGGAGGTTAATAATCCCTTGGGTCGGTAAATGTGTAGGCTCGGGCTTTCTATCGACAAACTGTCTAATGGTGAAAACAAGCCTATTCAGGCTTATCCATGATAGGCAGTATAAATCTTCAACAACAATAATAGGGTCAGAATAATGACAATAGAACACACCGGACATGGTGGTCGAATCAGTAGAGATCAGGAGTTCAATTCCCGGTTGAGTCAACCTAATGAGATACAAAATTGGCGCTCGGCATTATAGGATAGGGCAAGGACTGGTTAGCTCAGTGTCAGGACAATGTGACTGAGTGGGATATCAGGTCATGGTGCTGATGGCCTGATTTCCCAATTTCCCAGTTGGGTAGCACTATAAAGTCGCCATGAGTGCGCACTGTCACAAGTCGGTACCCATCCTGATATGACCTTAGAGATGTTGCCGGGACGTAAAACTCCAATAACCAACCGACAGTAGAACACTCTCCAGACAGAGCCTGTAATGATTGGTCATAGGTATAGGGTGCAAAGACTATGCTTGGTGAAGCCTGACTTCCGGTAATTTCCCCCCCCCCCCATTTCCCAGTGCTAAGCCTATGAGAGGATTTCCGCAGATATAAACCAGTTGAATCGGGTACTGACTGGCAGCGTAGACTTGACCGACCACAGCTATTCCCTAACAGTACAAAGCCCATAAACAAATTGATTGTTGTTGCTTACATCATAGATTTCTCGCACATTCGCACCGGTTTGTTGGCAGCAGTAACTGGTAACCATTGCCAGGGTCCGTACACATGTGAAGATATGGAATTTGAGGCTATTTCAAAGCTTTTCAAAGCTGTTTTTGATACAAATTCAAGACTATTTTCATTTGGATTTCAGGAAAAAGCAACTATGGCAAACAATGATTTCGGACTAATTTAGATCAGTGGGGAGAGTTTAATGGAGTTCAAGGCTTTCAAAGACCAATTACCCATGGAGCAAATGAAACGGGGCAAATGGAGTTCAAGACTTTTCATGACTTTCCTGCCCCGTACGGACCCTGAATTGCCATAAAGATAATCCCCGTTTAGTTACCATATCATATATATTGCTATTTATATGTGTAAAAAAAGATTCTTTGCTTGCATGAACATGCCATTTTTAGTTGCTATTTGTTTCACATTCTAAGCCTTACTATATTGTTGCTCTCATACCTGTGAGGGGTCGCCAGAGCTAATAAAATCATTGTCATTGTCATCATGGTTAAAGGAACAATAAGACATGATAGTGGGTACAATTATATTCTCTGGCTATAGGACAGACGCCTCTAGCCTAGAACAAACACAAATGTCACCGCTACAGTGAGTGAGCGTAACGGTCGCTGAGGCGTGGAGAAGTAGGTGGTGCCATGCAGAGAGCTGAGGTTGTATCAGTAGATGACCTAATGCATAGACTCAACCAGCTGATGACTGAGGAGGCTGGGGAGTAGCTGGAATCTTCCGGCCTTATTATACTCGTATAATGGATTATACAGCACTTGATAGTTACCTATATAAATAAGGAACAGTAATACATGATAGTGGGTACAAGTTTATTCTCTGGCTAGTAGACAGAGGCCAAAGGACCATTTTGGTCACAAAGAGGTTGCAGCTACTGCATTAAACTCCTCCTTGCGACCAAAATGGTTACCTAGAGGTCGGCGACCATTGCTTTGGTCGCAAGGAGGTTGCTGGTGATTGTGGGTTCTTTGGTCCAAAGTTGTCGCAAAATGGACACAAGACGTAGTGTGACTGGGGCTTGAGTGAATGGCTGTAAACGTAGATCAATTACAAACTCACCAGGGTTCCCATCTTGGGCTTCTTGCCAATCTTTCCTAAAACGCTTCCTAGTCCTCCACCTCCTGGTCTCTTCAATCTGAAAAATAGCCATTAAAGCAGAACCTATGATAACGCAAACACAAATGCTTAGCGACATTATTTCTGCAAATAAGACATTCATTGTTAAAATGACACAATACAAATTTTATGCGGCGCATGCGCAGTGAACTGCTGAGTTCGAACCCTGGCTGCATCAAACCAATGACGTAAAAATTTATACTTGTCACTACCTAGTCTTGCTCTCAATATTATTAGGATAGGGTCAACAACAACAAGCAGTGGAATGAGGAAGACCAATTGTCCGTGATTGAAATTAATCCGGTAAAAACTTTATTTGCAGATTTGTTGTAACAATGTATTTTGCATAAGTATGAACTTTAATTTAATGTAACATTGGTTGCTCGGCTGGAAGATCACCCCTTGGGGAAGCCATAAAATTACCTTGCTACATGTTTGCGGTTAAATAAAACTTAAATCAAATCAAATCTACTAATGTACCCCATAGCTATGTAATGGCCAATATTGAAAACAAGCCTGGGTACCCGGGCTTATATGCTATGGACAGTATAAATACAGCCTCAATAAAAAAAATTAAAATTAAAAAAATAAAATTGTGTAAAGTGTGATTTTTGTGAGCATAGTAACCTAGACATAAGCCCTACTACCACACAATAGCAGTCTCCTCTACACTGACCGATGTCATGTCAGAAGCACCCGACAGGTGGCAGCACACTAGGCTGGGATCCATATAGTTGATAAGTCAGCCTGTACTCCAACCCCCACCCCCACCCAGCACTTCATATTAGTAGTACCTGGGTATGCAGTCAGTTTCCACCAGAAAATAATGTGATGGTATGCAGAATGGGGGGGGGGGGGGGTGAGAGGTGGGGGGGGGGGGGAAGGGGGCTCTGGAGGCTTTGTTGTCTCTGGCTCCTTGAAGAACCATTAAGGGGAGACACGGGTAATTTGAACATGAATTTGGGTCAAACTGGTGATTTCTGGTTTTTGGTGTACTAATTTGGTGTAAATGATATGTTTTTTGGACAGATAATTACTTGACTGGATATTTGTGTATATAATATGGGATTCTAGATGATGATACTGGATTTTACCATTTGAAAGAAACACTTTGTGAACTTTGAAGCTTGTTTTCTCAGAACTGCTTTTCCCGGGGTTTTGCCAATTTGCCCCCTCTAAAAATGTAAGTTATAATTGTAGCAGAAAGTTGAAACTTGGGAGTCTTATGTAAAAGTTGCTGCTGAGTGCAATAAGATGGTTACAAACACTGTATCTTTCATAGTTCAAGAGGGATGGAGACACAAAAATTGACCATTGAATTTTTTTTTCCTCGGGTTCGTCATGTAGGGACATGTTGGTAATGACATATATAAATTCACAAACCACCTTCTTGCACTCAACTGGACCAGTTCTTCATATAATAACTTGATTCAGGCAAATCTAGGCACATTCAGTATACTTCCTGGAGGGGGTAACATTTTTCTTTTTCTTTTTGCAAGATCCTTCATCATATGACCCCTACTCAAGATAGAGGTTTGAAACTCTGCAGACATGCTTCTCTTGATACACAGAATGTGTGCTCCAATTTTCAAAGCTCTATCTTTAATAGTTTTTGAGATATGGAAATCACCCAAAAATCACCAGTGTCCCGCCTTAAAAAAAACTATTTCAGGGTACAGAGTTGTACCCTCAGAACATTTAAGAGTTCAGAATTTGACCCATTTCACCCTCTGGGAAAAACCGTGTCATTTCTCATACATACCAAAGACCTTGAATAAACCAGGGACGACCCTTGGATTGAAGCGAATTGACAGTTTAACACATTAGAAAACAGTCTTAAAATTGTTTACCTTTTTTTTTTTTAAATAAGAAAATGCACTCACCTTCCAACCCTGACACCCACTAAAGACCGGAGCTAAATCTACAATACTGCGGTATATGCTAATTAACCAGAAATCCACTGTTAAAATAAAAAATAAATAAAATGTAAAAAGGGAGGGTAATGCACCTACCCTAGGCCAGCAATGGATGGTCCACACGAAGACTTGGCCGTCTGTGCTTCTTGTTCCTGTTTCTCCTTCTGTTTCTGCTCAGCTTTAGCCTCTTTTGAATCGGCGTCCACTTCCTTAGTCACCCTGGAGGGTAAAAAAAACCACCAGCAATCACCAAGTTAAGTTAGGGGCCATCCAAAGTTGTTAACACTTTCACGGTTGTACAAAGAGGACTACTTTCCAGACCCCCCATCCCCCTCTTCCTCCAAAAGTAGTGCAGAGCAACATTTTACATACAATTTAAATTTACACTATTAGCATAAGGTAAATATCGACATTTTTATTAAATAACAAGTCATACATTACTGACATCCCTCCCCCATCGTACGCTTTGTGTGACTGAAAATTTTGACAACTTTGGACGGCCCCATAATAAAAAGAAATAAACCATTAAAAAATATGTTCCGGGAGATTTGTCTTCCAACAGGAAGCTGACGTCATCACGTGAACGCCAATGCTGGCAAAGCCGTAAAATATAGAATGGCATAAATATTGCTAATGTTGCAGATTTCGTATTTTGAGAGTAAAGAGGCAAACTAGTTTTTAAATATACAATAGTCACAGCACAACAGTCTTATATATAGCGTTGTTCTAAATAATAAGTCGTCTAAAGAATCTTATATCTGTACCAAGGTTGGTTGGTTGTTGGAGTTTTACATCCTGACAACATCAAAGGTCACATCAGGTACCGACTTGTGGCAGTGCGCGCACACAGCAACTTTAATGCTGCCTGATTTAATGCTGCGCTTTATCGATTCGGCCACCGCGCCCGGTCTCTGTAAGGGAAGGGGGTTAACGTCCTAGCAACATCTAAGGTCATATAAGGACAGAAGATACCGACTTGTCACTGTACGCTCTCAGGGTGACTTTATAGTGCTGCCCCACTGGAAGACCGGGTTGGCAACACCAAGATCCGGGGCAAATCCCAAAACCACCAGGGGGGAGGGGGGGGGGGCGCTGGGGAGGAGCTGGGGAAGATCACTTATTTTGTTAAAACTTACTTGATTACTTCTCCCGCAAAGTCAAACTCCTTGGTGATGGTGACCTTTTCTGGCTTTGTGGACATGGGCGTAGCTCCTGCTGTAGTCGTACTGCTGGCACTTGCTACATTACCGGTGCTCTTGGACTGTCAGCGAAGTGTTCAAAAGGGACAGCGTTAGTTAAAGCTATTTCAAGGCTGTTTTTTAAAAGGACTTCAGGCGAGTGTTGGTGTTTTGTGTGTAGGTATGTCGGATTATCTTATGCTGAATGGCAATTTCGGACTAATTTAGATCAGTGGGGACAGTTTAATGGAATTCAAGGCTTTTCAAGACTAATTACCCAAAATAGGTTAAATTCAAGGCTTTTCAAGGCCTTGAAATGGGGCAAATGAAGTTCAAGACTTTTCCGTACGGACGCTGGAAATAGCATCCATCATTTTAAAATCATTATATCCAAATGTACAGCCCCAGCCGACCCTGTCCTCCAGTAGCTGTAGTGCTCGTGGTGGTGGTTGGCCTGGGCTTAGGTCCACATCGACCACTCCTCTATATCAAACGCTTTATTAGAGTCCCAAACGATCGCCTATACAATACCATTGTAATGATAAAAAAAACTCTAAACTGACCACCTCTGTAAATGGACCATTTAAAGTCGGTCCCATGGTCGGTCGATTTAGAGAGGTTTCACTTTAGAATCCAATCTAGATACATATAATTGGTTTGGTTTTGAAAAATTTATACTTTCATCGGACTATGCAGCTTTAATCTGTAAGTTAAAGTTGCATGGCCCGATAAAATATAATTTTGTAAAAATCAAAAGAACTACATACATTTGATCCTATATGTCCAACTTAGACAACTAGTGCATTAACTAATGATTCGGTACAGCATAGTCCTTGAATATATAAACCCATTCCTTTGGACACTCACTTTGAGACAGCCATTAAATAGGGAGACCACTAACCGAGTAGGTCAATCTCATGACCTTATTAGTCCTGCCCTCATTCCCAGTACCATATACAGCATTAGTCAGGTTCCAGATTACCCACACATTAATAGGTCACTCTTCATCACGTGACAATCATGAGAAGTGAATCTGGGCCACAACAAGACTTTTGACAAGCTTGCCGAAATGATTTAGGGTTCTTTCAGCTCAAATTGCTCCAAAATTAGCCATTTTTCATAGAAATGACTCAAGAATAATAAATAGTAGATTATAATATTAATAGTCAACCTGATATATTTATCTAAAAAAGTATGCAAGAATTCGAAAGCCATCGGACTATGGAACTTTAAGAAACAGAAGGACTGCCATCGCCCACCTTAGGGGTGAGTGGTGAGAGCCCCAGCCGACCCAGTCTTCCAGTAGCTGTCGTGCTCGTGGTGGTGGCTGGCCTGGGCTTAGGTCGACTCGGCATGTCGGACATGAACGACGCCCACAGCGAGTCAGACTTCTTCTTCTCATCCTCCTGCTTCTTGACGGTGCGTTCCTCCTCCAGAGCAGCCTCCAGCTCCTGTAATGGTTGACGACAACCCCCAACGATTACCAAAGACAATGACTCAGCGCTTTCCGGTGAAATACAGATGCAGTGTTGACACCCAACGGCAAACAAGGCAATTGGACAGTTCCCCATGCCCAGCCTGAATGCTGTACCATTGAAACAAGGACACAGGCTCCCTAGACCAGCCTGACTGATGTACCATCAAAGGCAATGGACGACAATTATCTCCTAATATTAATAATGAAAACAATATTATAGTATAGTAGTAAAGTTCAAACATACTCTAAGCACCTTAATCTGTGTCATACATAAATAAAAATGTATGATTATGTCTGAGTAAGAATACTACTACACCTGATCAAAGACAATGCACCTTGTTTGCTGTATGATGGTGCACTGCATGATTATTTCAGAAATTCCCATATGAAAGCTGAGTGGGTCTTGCCTTGCATTAATACAGTTTATTACTACCACTCTGAATACCGTATCTGGCTGGCATAACCGCCGAATCAAATAAACAAAAGTTTTTCTGTCGGGTGAGCTGACCGGCGCGCAGGCCGGGTGCGTATCAGGTGGGCGCCGGGCCGGCCGAGCGCCGTGGTTATATACGACTACTGGCACGCCGCCTAGCGAGCAGCGGGCGCATAATGCTTAGCACGGAGCCGGCGCGTTCGAAACGCCCGAATATGACCAGCTCATATATATATTCGTCAATGCCCGCGGGTGCCTACACCAGCATATACTACCTATTACT
This sequence comes from Branchipolynoe longqiensis, assembly GCA_030323885.1. Taxonomy (NCBI): domain Eukaryota; kingdom Metazoa; phylum Annelida; class Polychaeta; order Phyllodocida; family Polynoidae; genus Branchipolynoe; species Branchipolynoe longqiensis. The sequence continues at coordinate 25,959,446 of CM059194.1, forward strand.
CAGAGATGAAAGTGGTCTCCGGCAAAAAAAAACCCGGAAATCAGGCTGAGACCATGGAGCCACCTAGCGGGTTCCGACAGAACCAACAGCGATTTTCCATGAAAAGGCTGATGTTCCCACATAGAAATAGTCAGGGAATCGCTGATTTGTTTGTTGTAGTTTTACATTCTAGCAATATCTAAGGTCATATCAGGACCTGTTACAGTGCGCACTCATGGCAACTTTATAGTGATGTCCACCCTGGGGGACCAGGCACCCAGCCACACTATCCAGATACTGCGCTGACCAGCCCTTGCCCTATCCTAATAATGCCGAGCACCAGGCTAGGAAGCGACAAGTATAAATTTGATGTCATTGGTTTGACTCGACCGGGAATCGAACTCCCGACCTTCCACACGGGAAGCCTGCACTATAGCGATTCGGCCACCGCGTCCGATTCACTATTGAAATCAAGTTGTGAAAAGGTTATATTATGGTTTTATTGTACATTGCCATGCCATGGCTCCTGCTAATAAAGAAACTATTAAATTTACATTATCATCATAATATTCGTGCAATCTAGTGCTTTCGAACTTCTGCCATTTTTCCGATATAATGGATCTCACTTTTGCTTGAAGTAACTTTTATTATAAATATTTAAATGGTTAGGTTTGGAGATATTCAAAGTGAAAACATGCCACATTAATTTTGGTGTGCACGTCAAAATTCTGACACAATACGATTTAGCAGTAACAGGCTTAATGCAACAAATGCTTAATGAGTGTATCAGAATCTATGTTGGATATTGAGAATCAAATATAGATGACCGTTTTGGTTTAGAAAATTTGATGCTTTTATTGGACTGTGGAACTTCAATAGTTTAAAGGTTGTTTTTTTGTTGCTTGTTTTGTGAATTTTCTTTACCTTTTTGCGAGATGCATTCTCTTCCTTCTCTACCTCTGCTGCAGCTGCCAGTTCCGCATCGTCTTCAAGCCGAATACCTCCCTGTCTCTTTCTGTTGGCGGGACAGGGATCAGGACAAACAATGATTACTCAACTTTTCTTCTTTATTTTTGTGATGAATTTATTTCATCATCATCATCATCATGCTGTCGGTCGCGATGCAACAAAGACTGCTTTCATTACTTGACTGCCGTTCTCCATTTAGCTCTCTGCTGTGAGAGTGATGTCCATGAGTCGGTCATTTCATGAAAGCTGCCTGCAAAAGTGTTGAAGTGCTGCTGGCTTTTTGCAAGTTACCAGCGGCACTCTCTTGGGGAGCAAATAGAGGTTTCACACCAGCAAGAACATGTCCAGACAGGCGCAAAATATTTGTCCCTGCAGTGGCTGGTCGGGGGATGTTGGGAGTTCCATACATCAACCGCCCTTAATGCTGCCACAGTGACATGGTTTTCTGTTTAGGGTTTGCTCCCATAGCCTTCGGTTCTGTCAAGAACCTGTACCACAAGGCAGTGGTTTACAACTCTGCAGGGCAGGGGCATCAGACTCCCTGAGGTATTGCAATACCCGCATACCTATTTATTTACCCTGCTCATAACAGATAGGTGTGTTAACACTTGTTTTCACCGCTGGGCAGAACTAGTCCAATTTGATTCAAATCTTCTGAATTTTGTTTGAGTAATAATTTGGGTTTTCTTGCTTCTTGTTTATGGCTTGTAACTGTAGATGCAAACAAGTCCAAGATCCAGATTTTACTATACTTTGTGTTAGTCCATTTAAACATCATCTGTTTTTCTAGGTTACATTTAAAAAGAAAAAAAGTTTCTTAAACACTGCTATATTTTCTGCATTTCGTGTTGCAGCTGGCAATTAATTCCAAATATTGGCACTCATGTTACACTTGACTTATTATAGTTTAAAACAGATGGATGCATTCTAGCTGGTTTTAGGAATTAAACAAAGTCAATTAATGGATGGCTGCATACTGGATCTTGTCTTTACAAATTGGGTAACGGTCTTGGTGTTAAAAAAAAGGTACATGATTTAAACGTTCTCTTCTACTTAGTTATGGCTGAAACAACCTCAATTTCAGAATCAACCAGTGAAATAGCACCAAGTGTAACCCAGAAAATTACTAAAAAAGGTCATTCTTAATTTACATTCAACATTAACAGTTGCCACTAGAATTTACACCAGAAAAAAACAACCCATAATGATCAGTTTCTAGAGTTTACAATAAATCACATGTTATTCTAATGTTGACAGCATTTAATGTTTTGGTCCTGTACTTTAGCATCTAAATTTCCAACTATTGCACTGCACTCTCTCTGAAAAATGCTAAGAACTTTAAATTGATTTTCCAGGCCTTTTCTTGGAATTTCTGTATCTGTATCTCTCTCTCCCTCACACAGACACATACCTTATAACCCCAGGGTCGGCTTTTTTCTTAGTTTTCTTGACTCTCTTCTTGCCAGCAAGTTGTGTCGTCTCCTCACTGGCATCATCTATAAGTGCGCTCAAGTCTTCCTCTTCCCCAGAATCCTTTTCACTGCCACTGTTTTCCACAACTGTAAATGACAAAAAGGACAACCCCATTCCCGTAAGTACCATGCCCAGTGACATTTTTCTTTCATAATCAAAAATGTATTTATTTAAATGCTAGCATGCTTCGTAAAATATTTCAATGTCATTCAACCGTGAACCTTTATCAGAAAATTTCAATCACGCTCAAATAAATTATGTTGTTGTTTGTAATTCACTCCTCTAGTTTCATTCACCGCAAAATAATTTCATTTACACTTGGGTGAACCACTTAAACCAGTTTAATAAGCACTGTATTATTAATACACACCTTTATGGAAACCTAATAAATTAAAGGTAATTTCTTTTCGACGGAATATCCCATACTAATATTCAAATATTATTTTGGTACTTAAAAGTCTCACAACCAGGCATACAATTTATATATGGGATACATGCACAATCTAATACAGAATTGGTATTATTCTAGATTAGAATTACAGGCACAAAGACAGAAACTCAAAACCATCAACGGACTATGCAACTTTAAAATAAAGTTGTGCTGCCACTTTTCAGCATTCTGTTTTTCGTCGCGCACCAAAAAGGCGGATTTAAGATATTAGATCTTTTCAAAATGAGATACAAAGGTACCATTTTGAAGCACACTAATTTTGACAGATTCTAATTTGTGTGTGATCAAAATCCAACATGAATTGACAGATACCCAGCTTACTGAAGTTTAAGGTAATTTTCCCTACATTATGAGACTCTTGCTATTTAGCAGACCTATTTACCACTCCTTATTAAGGCACTTCTCTAATGCATTAGGTAATATTAGGTACTCCAAACTAAGGACTGGTTGCTGATGCTGACTGGCCATTGGAAAAAATAGGAGACGTTCTCTCAGCACAGTACCCCTCTTTGAATGTTGTGCGCTGCGAGTGAAGGCATTAGAGCTAAAAATAACTACTTTCACAGTAAAGTAGAGATCCCTAGCTTTAGTTTCGTATCCATTACGACCGACTTGGGGTGGGAAAAATTTGAAAAATTGAGGTTTGAAAACTTTGGAATGATAGTAAAAGGTGATTTAATCACACAATGTGCCATGTTTGATGTCAAATTACTCAACAAATATCTATTTGTAAGGTCTGAAATTTTTTTTATACTATATAAAAAATAAAATAAAATAGAAATAATAAGTTAAAATTAATTTGCCTTCAGCAGCCAACCTCATTTGCAGAATCATGAAAATGTGTGTAAAATTAAGGGCAAAAAATAAATATTAAAAAATCTAGAACTCAGGAACTAATAGACCAATTTTCCAGTATTATATATATTTGTAATCAGATTGATAGAGCTTTCCAACTCTACCATTTACAAATTAACTTCATGAAAAGAAAAATTTAGTTTGGAGTACCTACTAATAAATAAGATCTGAAATTCAACAACTTTCAAATGCATATATATCTCGCTCAAATTTGGGAATATTAAACAAATTCAAAAAGCATATTGCTTTTTATCCATTGGAGCTTCCATTGAAATTGTAATATGAAAGTTTGGACCCATTTGACAATTTTAGGAGAGTACCTAGCTAAGCCTAAGCACTTTCCATTGCAATATGTTCAACTGAGATAGCATGCATTCCTTTAAAAATAGACTGTAACATAATCATACCATCTGGCAATGTAATGAATGTTGGTCCAGTGCATAATGTTTCAGTTAATTAATATGAATGTAAATGACACCATCACGCATCAGTGACCATGTTACATGTAATAGAGATGAAATTCCTGACCAGTTATCTGGGCCCTGCCCCTGGCCTGGTCCCTGGAAAGTGGGGTCTGGGAAAAAAACTAAGTTAAACTCAAGGAACTTAAGGGAACCACTGTTTGAACAGTTCAATTAAATTAGATTAGAGTGTTTGAGCTATATGCTCAGGCCAAGTCGGAGACTCCACCATCAGAGCCCATCACATGTGGTGAGGATGCTCTGTTCAGTTTTGTCATGTGCAGTAATGAGTTTGAATCTGCTGGCGTTAGCTGGGTGTATCATGGAATCTGTGGTTCATCTGGTATTGTTGTGAACACCTTGTCACGCTGCCCGTTGAATGATTGTACACTGCAGTTTGATTGATTTCTAATGTAAGCTGGCATTGTATTGAAGAGCTGTACTCCTTGGACAGAAAGACTGCGTTCCCGCAGTGTTCTTGTTGATTGTGAGGCTTTTGTATTTATTGCTGGTACCTTATCAAGTCTACCATATCTTTTTGAATGATACGTTGTTATGCCATAGTTCGGTACTTTGCCTTTAATCATTTTCCAGGTGTATATAATTCTATATCTCTCACATCGATGTTCAATTGAGTAGATCTTGAGGAATTTTAGTCTGTCCCAGTAATCCAGGCTCTTGGTGTGTTCGATATATGATGTGAAGCTGCGTTGCAGTGACTCTAGCTTTGTCAGCTGTCCTCTAGAAGTTGGTATCCACAGTTGTGAACAGTAGTCTATCCATGGGAGTATTATGGAGTTCCACAAGGTTTTCATTACCCCAGCTTCTCTTGACTTAAATGTATGAAGCACCCATCCACTATATTTTCTGGCTGTTTGGCATAAATAGTCAATGTGTTCAGTGAATTTGAGGTTGCTTCCCATGTGAACACCAAGGTCTTTCACGCTCTTCTTTTCCATAATTTTCTCTCCTGAGGGGTTTATGTAAGTTGTATTCATTATCAGGTCTTGGTTTGTGCTCAGATTTCTTGACATTGTTTGAATGTTGCCAATTGTAAATGGTTTCCAGGTCTTTGTGGTGGTCCAGCAGATGAGTTTAGATTTAGTTTGTTACTTAACTTTTCTATTTCTTCTGGGCTGAAGTTGATATCGATAAGGGTTGGTTTGCTTTGGTCCACCTGGTAGAAGAAATGTTTTTTTGGTTTATTATTTTTTGATAATTATAGGCACTGAGTTAGGGAATTTCTCTATTTCTGTTAGAAGTGCTTGAGGCACTTTTGTCTTTTATAAGTATCTCTATGATGTTGTGGTCAGAGAAAACTGTTGGAGTTGATTGTAGATTAGATCATGATTGTTTGTGAATACTTGGTCTAATATATTTTGTCCTCGGTTGCAGTTTTCACAATCTGTTTAAGGAACAGTTTTTCCGTGACTTCCATCAGTTTTGTTGCTTGATTTTGTTCTATTTTTGCTACCGTTGCCTGTGTATGTCCTAGAGGCCAGGTAATGTTTGGGAAATTGATGTCGCCCAGGAATATAATGTCAGGCCTTGGAGCCACCATGTTTGTTATTGCAGAGACGAGTTTGTGGAGCAAATCAACGAATGGGTATTCAGGGCAGTTTGGAGGTCTGTACACTATGGCTAGTATCATACTGAGTTGGATAATTCCAAGGCATAACAGGTTGCAATAGTCATTCGAACTATTGATTATTTCTTTGCACGTGTAGTTTTCGTCAATGTACAAAATAATGCCACCATGAGTTCTATCTTTTCTGTCACTTCTATAGATGCTGAAACCCTGCAGGTAAATTTCACTGTCCATGATATGGTTATTTAAGTGACTTTCTGGAAGAGCTATTATCCTTGAATTGCTTTCCTGTGCAAGTTCACTGAGGAAAGGACCTTTGCTCTGTTTTGTTTTGGGGTACAGTCCTGGAATATTTGCTGTTATTAGGCCTGTTGTACCTGGTATATGTACTAATGTTGTTCCATTTACATTCCTCCGAGCTCCGTTCTCACTTTACAAGAACTGGACGCCCTTGTGGACCAGTTACCGTCCCCATATTTACTTATGGGTGACTTTAACGGCCACAACCCATTATGGGGGGGGGGGGGGGACAATAGGAACGCTAAAGGCAAGAGAATTGAGGACCTTGTGGCCGCTCATGCTCTGTGTGTATTGAACGATGGCTCATACACATATTTGCATCCCGGCTACGGAACATATTCCGCCATCGATCTCAGCATTGTAGAACCAGAACTGGCGCTGGACTTTTCGTGGAGGGTCTGGGATGACCTCTGCGGGAGCGACCACTTCCCAATTATTCTTAATTGTGGGGGGGCATCTCCCATAGAGCGAGAGAGGAGCTGGCAGCTTTGTAAAGCCGACTGGCCCACCTTCCAGACCCTATGTTGCGAGAAGTTCACTCCAGACATCAGTGACATCGATGCCTTCACTGAGATGCTGAGATGGATCGCGGAGAAAACTGTTCCGAAGACCTCGGCGACTCCCAAGCGTTTGACGCCTCCATGGTTAGATGACGGCAGTAGGAGGGCTATTAAGGAACGAAAGAAAGCTCAGCGTAAATTCCACAGGAGACCGACTGCTGAAAATCTGGCGCTCTTTAAAATTCTGCGCGCTCGCGCTCGCAGAACAATCAAAGAAGCGCGGAGGCAGTGTTGGAGACAATTTGTTTCTAGCATCACCATGCACACGCCGTTGGGCAAAGTATGGACAATGATCAGAAGAATCAAACGAAGGGGAGGTGATTCTTCTGTAGGCCAGCACTTGAAACACAACGGCACCATTCTCACATCACTCGAAGAAATAAGTGAAGAATTGGCTCGCACCTTTGCTGGAAACTCGTCTTTGGCAAACTGCCTCCCGGGCTTTCGGGTGGTCAAGGAACGCCAAGAGCAAAAGCTCTTGGACTTTTCTTCCGATGGCGAGGAGCACTACAACTCCCCATTCAGTCTGGATGAGTTGAGGTGTTCTTTGGAAAGCTTGCATGACACAGCAGTTGGACCTGATGGAATTCATTATCAATTTTTGAAACATCTCCCTGAACATGCACTGAGACTGTTGCTTCAACTCTTCAACAACATCTGGGAGTCGGGTGTCGTCCCCGCCTCTTGGCGGGAGGCGACAGTAATACCGATTCCCAAACCTGGTAAAGACCAGAGTGAAGCCCACAACTATCGTCCCATAGCCCTTACAAGCTGCATCTGTAAAACCATGGAGCGCTTGGTAAACAACCGCCTCGTCTGGCTACTGGAGTCAGGACACCACCTGTCCAACCTTCAATGTGGCTTCAGACGGGGCCGCAGCACCCTCGACCATTTGGTGCGCATGGAGACCTTCATAAGAGATGCTTTCCTTAAGAAGGAGCACGTTGTGGCTGTCTTTTTCGACCTCGAAAAAGCCTATGACACAACGTGGCAGCATGGCATCATGGAGGATCTTCATGCGATTGGCCTTCGTGGCCACTTGCCAATTTTCATCAGGAACTTTCTAGCCTTCAGGCATTTCCGCGTCCGTGTCAAGACTACCTATTCCCGCCTACACTCACAGGAACTAGGAGTACCTCAAGGCAGCATACTGGCCGTGACCCTTTTCGGGGTCAAGGTCAATGGTATTGCTGCTGCTGTAAAGCAGGGGGTCTCCTGTAGTCTTTTCGTGGACGACTTTGTTTTATATTGCAGCGGTGCTAACATGAATGTCATAGAGAGACAGCTACAACCAAGCATAAATGGGATCCATCGATGGTCAGTTCTGAACGGTTTCAAATTTTCCAAGACCAAAACAGTCTGCATGCACTTCTGCCTGCTGCGTAGAATACATGCGGAACCGGAGCTGACCCTGGATGGGGATCCCATTAAAGTCGTTGAGAAAACCAAATTTCTGGGCCTCATTCTCTACGCAAAACTGTCTTTTGTGCCACATATAAAGTACCTGAAAACAAGATGCCCGAAAGCGCTGGATATTCTGAGGGTGCTGTCCAGCTCAGAGTGGGGAGCGGACAGAGATGTTCTGCTCTCCGTGTACAGAACCTTGGTTCGTTCACGAGTGGATTACGGCAGCATAGTATATGGTTCCGCAAGGAAATCATATATTGGGCTGCTAGACACAATCCACCACCAGGGACTGCGCCTGGCCCTTGGGGCCTTCCGCACCTCACCAGTTCAGAGCCTTTATGTCGAAGCCAATGAACCATCACTTAACAACAGGAGAATCAAACTGGCCATGCAATATGTAGTCAAGATAAAAACTAATGCATTGAATCCTGCACACAATTGTCTATTCGAGCAACATGACGAATCCAGGTATGAAGCCAGGCCAAATTACATCCGGCCACTGAGGCTCCGAATGAAACCTCATTTGGAGGCCTTGGGCGTGGATTTGGACGTGTTGGAGGATGCCAAAGTCCCAGAACATCCCCCGTGGTCGTTGAGAAAGCCATCGGTTATCCTCCGACTCACGGAACTGAGGAAATCTGGGACACATCCACTCGAGTACCAAGGACTGCATGCAGAGATTCAAGGCCAGTTTGCAGACCACCTCTCCATATACACTGATGGTTCGAAAGACCAAAGCCGGGTAGCTGCTGCGGCAGTCTGCCGACGGGAAAAATTTGGTGTACGTTTGCCCGATCAGAGCTCGATTTTCACTGCAGAGGCCCGAGCACTCCTTCTCGCTTTGGAGTGTATCGAGGTATCCAACCACACTAACTATGTTATATACAGTGATTCCTTCTCTTGCCTCCTGGCTGTTGCTGGACTGAAAACGAATCACCCTATTCTAGCAACGGTCATTTATAAAATGAACCAACTGACAACAGATGGGTATGATATCCACCTGTGCTGGGTGCCTGGCCATGCTGGCATACAAGGAAACGAACGAGCTGATCGGGCTGCGAAGAAGGCCCTGAACTGTGATCTTGAACCGTGTCTGATCCCTCACTCTGATCTGAAACCACTAATAGCCACCCACATACAATCCAAATGGCAACATGAGTGGGATGAAAACATCAATAAACTTAAAGAAATTGAACCATCTGTGGGAAAGCCACCACAGACTCATGCGGGAGGTCGGCGGGACCAAGTGGTCCTTAGTCGCTGCCGTGTTGGCCACTCGTGGCTTACACATGCTTTTCTGCTCAAGGGGGAACCTCCCCCTGAATGTATTGGGTGTCAGTCCCCACTGACACTCAAACACATTTTACTAAGTTGCGTTGATTTTTTGGCCCTGCGCCAACGGTTCTACACTGCAGGCAGTATGCATGACCTTTTTACTAAGGTAAAACAGGAAAACATTTTAGCCTTTTTGAGGGCAGCTGGACTGTACCACCTTATATAGTTTACTAAATGGATTCTATTAATTATTAATGAAACTTTTCTTTTTCTATGGGAATTTGTTTCCCTTGACCACAGATATATGATTGTGAGCTTTCTAATTTAATTAGTGTCTATTGGCACATAATTGATTGTCTGCTTTTACATGTAAAAGCGATGGTTTGAACAGAAAACAAACATTTCTCGCCGTGAATATGGCCTATGCTGCCGACACGGCGTAAAGCAACCACCAATCAATCAATCAACTAATGTTGTGGTGTACTGGTATTGTGGGACTTGAACTTGTGCTATTACCCCAGCTGTCATTTTTTGTAGTAGGAACATTAATTAACATACATTTCAATTTTTCTACTTGCTCAAGAGTTTCCAGTTTACCCATCTCTTCTATTTCAGTAGTTTGCTTAATGGGTCTTTATTCTGATTATCCTTAGGTTCCATGGAGGATCCCAAACTTTGAAGGTCCAGAGCCCCAACCTCCGATTTGTTTTTTCCCTTTAGTTTGGCTTCTTCTACTTTTTGTTTAAGTTTTCCCCTTTCATCTTGTGTGAGATCGTGACAAACGCTTATGTCTTTGAATTTTGGAGCAGCATCTTTTAATTTTGATAACTTTGACATAATCTTCTCCTTATCGTCTTTATTCTGTAGAGTAATTTTGATTGGCCTAGGTCTGTCATTATTTTCATTCCTTTTCCCGAGCCGAATCACATTTTTCACATCCACATCAGGAACTTCCAGGATCTCAGTACACACAGCTTTAAAGAAGGCATCGTCATCATTCGTTCTATCCTCAGGGTTGTCCTCGCTACTTTCCGTCACTCTGTGAATTACAATATTTTTTCCTCTTGGCTCTCTAGAATTGTCCTCTCTTTTATGTTGTACTATTGTTTCTTTAACTATTAACTCTACATTGGCATTATTCTTTCTGCTCGTATTTAATTGGTCATCCTTGTTGTTGGCTACCACTTCTGCCCAGGTTTTGTTGACCCTTTTGGGGACATCTTTAGCATATGTCTCTAGTTTTGCTTCAATTTTTGCTTCAAGAAGTGTCAATTGTTTGTGTATTTCAACTAGGAACTTGTCATGCACTAACTTGATTTCTTCCCTCTCATCATTCTTCTCATTCATCTTCAATTTCAAATTGACCACACAATTTGGGCAGTACCAAAAACAATCTGGTCTCTGCAATGTCTCATATTGACCATCAGACATATCTATGCATCTTGCACAGAAGTGTTTCCTGCATTTGCCATCATACTCTAGTATTTTGTCACTTTCATCATCAAGCCCGCATTCACAAATACTGAAATAGTACAGGTCCACCTCTCATCATTGTCCACCCCACTTGATTTTCCCTCCTTAATCACATTTTCTCTTCCGGTGTCGCTCACACTCGCTTTTGAACTTACTCTAGGAGTCTACTATTTGTCTTCTTTTTACTATTTTTATTTTCACTCTTCCTCTTTTTTGGCGAGCGAACATATTTCTCAAGCCATCTCGCCATAGCCCATGTGTTTGTAGGTGATAATACAGTCCGCAATTGTTTGGTGGCACAAGTTCAAACAGTCCAAGATTCCTAGATGAGGTTGTGTGACAGTTGACACTACAACGTCCTTGATTATCTCATAACTTTCAATGTCCGTTGTGTACACTCACTGCTTGCCGTCACTCACGCTGCTTGCCATCACTCACGCTGGGCAGGGACGATCGCCATTTAAATTTTGTTAAAGTAATTGCCTATGCCGTCCATATCTTTTAGTGGCTGCCTGATCCGCACAGCCAACTCCGTTTATTTTAACTCTCTGCAAGGTATGTTTACAATAAACTGATGTGATACAATAAATATTAAATGCATACAAATTCCTTACAAGTTACAGACAGTAGGTACGCGAAAAACACACCACTTTCACACTACTCACTTGGTCCACGGTATGTGCGCGGAGCACCGCGCTGCGCACGCGTGACTATGTTTTTCCATGACACTTGCAACCTTTATTTTAGAACTACCAGGAATGCAACCATATGCATGATATAGTTCACATTTTGCCCCACTGCTACATCCAAAAATATTTGCTGTCCGATTTATAGAAGTGAAAAACAAAATTTATTCAAATTTATGTCTGTTAAAGTCACTGGAATATTACCTAAAGGTAAGGTTTGATATTTTTTAAACCAGTTTATTTTGTTTCTTTATATATACTTCTCCATATTAGGGTGCAATTTGGTGTCAATTTGAGCACCGGAACATTGATTTTGAGGGCGGATAAAAAGGTGTGTCTGGTATTACTATTAGCTATGTGACAAAAAATTTCAAAGTCAATAGATTCCAACATAAAATATATCATTGCAAAGGTATTAGAAAGTCCTTTCTAATGATACCAACATCAGCATCCAGTGATACTCATCAAGGAAGTTGTGACACTTTATAAAGCATTTTTTTCACACATGCCAAGCTTCATGAGTCATGAGATGGGTCACAGAATTCAACTGGGTTTCCATTGAAACAATGGACCAAAATTACCCATAAAAATCACTTTATAAAGTGTCACAACTTCCTTGATAATTGTCACAGGATGATGATTTAGGTATCATTAGAAAGGACTTTCCAATACCTTTGCAATGATATATTTTATGTTGGAATCTGTTGACTTTGAATTTTTTTTGTCACATACCTACAGACAGAAAGGATCCCAGAAAAGCGATGCTTATCAAGCTGCCCTTTACTCTAAAATTAAGACACAAAGCAAGAAAATAACAAACCGGCATGCTTAATCGAAGTATGCACATCCGAATTGATAATGACTGAGTAAAAGACAATATTATATTCGTTTGTGTATTGACAGTCACTGTCACTGTCACTGCCAGTGTCACTGTCAGTGACAGTGTGTCAGTGAAGCCTGAAATACTAATTATACTGGTCCACATCAATTGGACAACACGAGTAGTTATTTCTTGTGATACAATCGGTCTCACCTACTGGTACATAATCTTCATCGTCGCTATCAGAGCCATACTCCTCCTCATCAAACATTGTCGCATTAATAATAGGAAAGCACAACGTTAAAATATGTTCACAGCATCAGTTTTGGGGAGCCTTCGGTTGGTAGAAAATTGTCCGCGGTTCTTCATGACGATAACTTGCACTGCTGAGCCTGTAGTTAATAAGTTATTAGACAATGTTAAGCAGGTATTTAAAATAAAATGGATTAAACTATTTCTCATTTTGTCTAAAGAAGTTACCTCCTTAGTTTAGCATCTTGGTCAAATAAAATAAACATAGAAAGTCAGTTGACGTCATTCATGATGAAGGTGAATCGAAAATGCGGAGCTAAAACATGGAGTCGGTCAATCTAGAAATCTATTCTTTTTCGTAGGTGAGCATGTTAATATTGTAATTACACGGATGTTTCCAAGATTATAAGTTATATTATTATACCAATATTACAACATTACATCTGTGCATGTTGACCAGCTATAGAAATATGCGAGGGTATTCTGTATCGTCATAATTCAGAGATGAAAAGTGGCTTGGTGCAGATTTAGATTAGTTACTCCCACGACGTCAACGGCTACTCTGGTATGAGCGGTGAACAAAGACCCTATAATACTAAGACGGCTCACTCAGCCTGTACTGTGTAATCAAAATGATCAAACCCACCACTTGGTGCGCTGGCTGTTCTCTTGGTTAAACAGGTGCTATATTATATGTATATATGAATGTGAAAGATGTGTGATGATGGCGATGCTGGTGATGATGTGTATTTGTTCATATCAATTTCATATTGATGTGTATTCATACTTACCTATCTCATGCATAATATAATTGTATGTGTTTACATGTGAAACACCAACCAGCAGCCAGCTGATCAAATACACCACAAGTGACAAGGTGGCACTGCGAAATTTACATTACTTGGACCAGGAGAAAGGCTGAAATTTTCAAAGTCATCAGTAAGTGACCTCAAGCCGTCAAGGGAAGCCTCGAAAAGCTGATGGCTGCTGACATCCCAGCAGAGGTAGATGATCTATATGAAATTATCTCTGCTCCTCACACAATGATTGGCCTTTCATTTGTACAACAATGGATTGAGAATGGGCAAAGATCTTGGTGGGATGGACAAATAATAGAATTTTTGAGTGCCACAAATGAGTTTAAAGTTGTCTATGACAAATCTGAGACTGCTTGTTATCTAACCTCTGACGAAATCATAACCGACATTATACAAGGAGACTTAGAATTGCACCAAGTTTAGATGTTGCTAGGACATAAAACAACAAACAGGCAAAATATATCGCTTTTAGTTCTAGAAGATTTCAGAACAATTCTTTTTAAACAATTACTTAAATATAATGAAATAGGTCAACAATCATAAAGTTCAATTAAGTAGGTCAAGTTATTTGGAGGTCTAATATTATAGCGGTGGGAAAAGGACCAGTTCGGGTGAATATACCGTTCTGTAACCCTAAATACAACTGCAACAACTGAACACGTGGTATGTATACATCGCTTAGGTTTTTGATTGTGCCAAGGTCAATTTAAAAAAAAAAAAATTACTTAAATATAATTAAATAGGTCAACAATCGTAAAGTTCAATTAAGTAGGTCAAGTTATTTGGAGGTCTAATATTATAGCGGTGGGAAAAGGACCAGTTCGGGTGAATATACCGTTCTGTAACCCTAAATACAACTGCTTAGGTATTTGATTGTGCCAAGGTCATAAAAGATTGTATTACGGTTGCCATGGAAACCTACATTTTTCTGTGATCTAATTTTGTGGGATCAGTTTTGATAAGCTCGGGTGATTTGCCATACAAAGAGGAACCTTGGTGTGAAGTTTGATCAGGATCTGACAATTAATAAAGAAACTACAAAGAAATGTACCTATCCTGGAACACAAATGGTCACAACTTATGAGCTATAACCAATAGTACAAAATATTGATTTCTAGGAAAACTAAATCGTAGATAACTTTGGAACGACTAATCATATTTACTCGAATTAAAAAACCCTTTAATCTATTCAGTGAGCTCTGTCTACCTACCGATTTTCAGTACTGTGCACCAATTTTAAAATTTTCATGTGATGTACCTACCATTGGCATTGGAGAGATAGGGAGTGAGCCGTATTATAGCGTCTTTGAGGTGAATCGTTTATCTAGGTGCAGATGCAATAATCCAATATGGCCAATACTTTTAAAGCAATATTTAAGTATGTATACTATAGGTTTAACTATTACCAAGTATCCTATAGCAGATGCATAATTCGTGCTTTTGATTATTGAAATACCTTCACTAATCTAATAACCATCCTCATACATATCATATGATATTACATACTCATGACATGAGTCATGAGTCATGTCGGCCATAGTCGATTAACACGACCTGGGCCACTCGGGTCACCCAAGTCGTCAGAATTTCAAATCGAACACCACGAGTGCATTCGAGAAATACACGGGCCGTGTGCAAAATGACTGTCATTAACGTGCCTCACGCTGTTTCTTTCCTTGTCATGATCAACCATGCACCTGGGCTGTGTTCATGGTATGCCTTGGAGAAATTTTTGAACTCATGCTAGTCTGAACGGCTTGAGCTGTCTGGTGCCTCGAAAATGGTGGCTTCCATAGGTGGCAACCATTTGCAATTGAAAAGAACAGCTCTGATTGGCTGAAGCCATTGAATCTGGCGGCCATCTTTTAGGCACTTTTGCCTCCTACCTGAAAAGCGAGACCTCTCCGAGCGTACCATGAACGCAAATAAGCCAAAAAGACATCGCGGAGCCGACTCGGAGTTGAGGCATACCCTGAACACGGCCCAGGTGTTTCGATGGCAGACACCTTATCACTACCACTAAGATATATATGCAAATATATCAATATGACTTAGGCGGTCCCGAGTCGTTAATGTTATCTTGGTCATTAGGAGTGTACACATTCTTAGCTTGTGTTTATTAAGCACTATCCAGTACAGGGCCGCGTTCAGGCCTCGGAGGGCTCGGCGACTCTGCGATGCTTTTGCCATTCCGTCAGGTGCGTCTCGGAGACGTCGGAGAGCTCCCTTTCAGTTGAGACAACAGCGCTCGAAATGGCCGCCGTGTGCAGTGGTTTATCCATCAAGGCAGCTTTCGCAATGGCCCTTGGGGGCGCATTTTCGAGGCGACAATGCTGTTGTTGTTCTAGCTGACGTACGGCGCTCCGAGGCCTGAGCGGCTAGGCCATGGCACTTGAACATCGTGCGAAAGTGTGTAAATTGTGTTTGTTAAGTACATGCATATTTAGACCATAATAGTTGGTTCTGCACATCATGGATGACCATGGTACATATTTCACACCTAATATAATGTCCTAAGCATGGAAATTATAATATCTTATTCACTCAGCGACAAAGTTTCACAAGAATCCTTTTTTTCACAGTGAGTAAGTAGTATTACTATTAGTCCCATTTCATAGTCATTCATATTTGGTGGTAATGCTACGTTTCAACTTAGAGCTAACATCACCAGATTCTGGTATTCAAAATCACATCGTGGCTCAGTCAAGATAGTTTAACAAGTGCTCCTAGGTACGATTTTGGAGGTATTTTCATGCTTTTTACAACTAACTAACTCGAATAGAACTGTTCATATCCGATGCTGAAAAGAAAAATCCCAAGTGCTTAGTACAGGTCCTGTTTGTTGTAGTGTGCGTTGTGCCGGTCTCCTGGTTAAATGTGATTTGATAACTAATGTAGGATTCGGGTGTTGTGGGTAAGATCTATAGCATTTAGTTGGTGTGGCAAGTAATTGATTCAATTATTGTATTGTATGTGTAATTTCCACATGATTCTATTGTACATGTTTCTTACTTAATTTCCTCACCATAGCATTTAACAGTGACTGGTGCTGTACATTAATACAGCAGGAGCCGCTCCCTTAATTCTAAAGGATCGGTGCTGTAACTAATACAGCACTAATCAAACTTAGATTATTTAGACTGTCAATTCCAATAGTAAGATGGCCGGAAGACCAGTGCTCCAGCACTGACAAATGTCATATTCAGATGAATAAATACTTTACCAAAATAAACACCAAAAAAACAACCAACATTCAAATATCAAACATCTGTACTAATTCGCATTAAAACCTTGGTACCATGAGTATATTACGTTCCTTTAAAATTCCATAAAAGCCCCAACCGCATTCGTTCTCTCTTTTCCTTAAAAAGAAAAAGAAAAATCCTTTTTTTGTTGACACAGTGAGTGTCTATATATATCAGTATATTCTATATTAAGTATATTACTGCATGTTCTGTGTAATGTAGCCACCTCCACCCTCCATACATCATTACATGTGGATAGTCACATAACCCTGGTTTGTCATGCCTTTTAATTGGATTTTCAGCACATGTTTATTAACTAACAGTGACACCAATATGATTCTTCAGGTGACATGTGACATTGATTTAATGAATCGCAATGGGAACTGGCGGAGACGATTTCCAGGCGGCCGAACTCGATTCGTCGGAAAATGTGATCGGGCTGTCGCCCCTGGACCCGCTCAATGGATTTGCTGGTACGTATTTCAGGCTGAAAAACACCCTACCTCTTCTGTTTCGGATATGCAGGGATCACTGGGGGAAATTGAAAGGGTGGACCCTTTGCCCATTTGATGCAGGTGTCCTACTTTTTCCAGTTTTTTTCCATGAAGCCCTGTGTAGCCCTATTTTCATAAAAATTTATATTTAAAAAATATGTTGACCCATTGCATCATTTTGTTTGGAAATGCCATAATTTGTCTTTGCTCTGCACACTATTTGTTCTGGATTATTAGAAACCAGCTTGTGAGAATGTAACTTTTGCAACATTTTTGTCAGGAGATGTCTATTTTTAAAGAAAAATGGGGGGGGGGGGCACCTACTAAGTGGGGGTTGTCTACTAAGCTGGGTAATGCGATAGACTATAAATCAAATAGAATGAAACTTAAACAAGTAGCACAGTATTTGAACTTCAATCGTTTTATAATCCTATTTTTTTTAGATGACTGCTCATTTGATGGTCTCTGTGCACTATTTTGGTTCATTTGCTCTGATACAAAATTCCTATTTTGTGGAGAAAATTCTTATTTTATCCCAATTTTTCTGACAAAGAATTCTCTATTTTCCTTCTCTTTTTTTACCCACTGCCTTACTTGACGCACTGTTGATGAATTAAACGTGAGCCATACATGAACCCATAAGGCCCTTATTTAAGCAAATCAGCCTCTATGCAGTTCTATTCGCTCCTATTAATATATTAAGTGCGCCTGTCGATTTCTTAAACACAAAATACAGGCTCCATTTCACCAGGGGAGGTCAGTTCACCTCACTACACTCGCCACTCATACTTACAATTACAAATATCCAGGTAGCACGCTCCCTTCACATATATCTATACAGAAATGGTTAAGCACAACATGTAGCATGTGCAAAATCCTGGTCATGGAATCAATGTGCGTGGTGTGGGTTGCAAATGAAGGAAAATATTGTACTCTGATTGTATATGTTTTCCCCAAAACATATGCTCTCCACAGTGTTCAAATCACATAATATCAATGCATAATGCCACAAAATCAGTTTGAAATGATATGCCATGAAGTAAATCCGTCATGTTTGAATGAACTGGTTGTATGACCCGATTACATCAGCCAATGAAAATGACTGCTTCCTGACCTAGATTGGAGTATTACCCAGGAACCTCTCAACTTCCTGCCAATGGCTGACATGTGGGCTCTATCAATTCAAACTTTTAAAATAATTTATCTCCTGGACTTAATCTACTAACCAGTTCAAAAGTAGCGGGTAAATAGCAAGGTATGTGAAGAATATATTTTGCTTTTTATATTAAGAATTTATGTTCTCATTTTATTTACTCGCATTTTCTCCACTTTTTATATAGGGTTTTTCTTCACCCCTACTCAGGCTACTATAGTATGGGGTACATTTTTTATCCTGTGTATAACACGCATCGTTTCAGAGATGTGGTATCAGGTGTTCCTTTGGGCACTCTTCTCGTCAATTCTTGTGCACTTTGTGGCTTCGGCGATCGCTTTCTGTCGACTGCGCAAACACAAACTGGGGCGGTTCGTTCCGGTCATCATCTTCGTCATGGGAATCCTGTCTCCACTAACCGGCGGTGTCGTCACAAGTATGTACAGTTCAGTCGTAGCCTCATGATATTTCTGTGCTTTTGTTTGTTTTGTTTTTTGCTTTTAAACATTTTTTTTAAAGAATTTTAAAAGGGGAAAAAAAGAAGATGTCATAGATTTTGAAAGGATATCAATTATATGTTGTCAATGACAATGGCATTGGCTTTATAATTTATTAGATGCATTATGTTTTGTTTCATTAGTTGATTACGCCAGGGGATGTCTATTATATGTTGTTCATGGCATTGACTTTATTAGATGCGTTGTTTTATTACATTTGTTGATTTTGCGGGGGGGGGGGGGGGATTTAAATCCCGGACAATTGGTTTTCCTCATTCCACAGCTCTTTGCCCTATCCTAGTAATGCCGAATGCCAGGCTAGGTAGAGTTATCAACTTTGATTAGTTTTAAATCATTGGTTCGACTTGGCCGGGGTTTGAACCCGTGGGTTCGATTCTAATGACCTACCAACACGGGAACCGGTGGCTGTGTGGTGATGGTTTAGGGATGTGGTGTGGGTGTGTGTGGGGGGTGTAGGCGTGTGGTGGGGTGTAGGTGTGTGGTGGGGTGTAGGTGTGTGGTGTGTGTGTGTGATGGGGGTGTAGGTGTGTGGTGAGGGTTTAGGGGTGTGGTCGGGGTGTAGGTGTGTGGTGGGGGTGTAGGTGTGTGGTGAGGGTTTAGGGGTGTGGTCGGGGTGTAGGTGTGTGGTGGGGGTGTAGGTGTGTGGTGAGGGTGTAGGTGTGTGGTGATGGTTTAGGGATGTGATGTAGGTGTGTGGTGTGGGGTATAGGTGTGTGGTGGGGTGTGGTGTGTGTGTGGTGGGGGTGTAGGTGTGTGGTGAGGGTTTAGGGGTGTGGTCGGGGTGTAGGTGTGTGGTGGGGGTGTAGTGGTGGAGGTGTGTGGTGAGGGTGTAGGTGTGTGGTGGGGGTGTAGGGGTGTGGTGAGGGTTTAGGGATGTGGTGTGTGGTGTGTGTGGGGGTGTAGGTGTGTGTGGTGTGTGGTGGGGGTGTAGGTGTGTGGTGAGGGCTTAGGGGTGTGGTGGGGGTGTAGGTGTGTGGTGAGGGTGTAGGTGTGTGTGGTGGGGGTGTAGGTGTGTGTGTGTGGTGGGGGTGTAGGTGTGTGGTGAGGGTTTATGGATGTGGTGTGGGGGGTGTAGGTGTGTGGAGGGTGTAGGTGTGTGTGGTGGGGGTGTAGGTCTGTAGTGAGGGTTTAGATGTGTGGTGATGGTATAGGTGTGTGGTGACAGCTTAGGTGTGTGGTGGAGGTGTAGATGTGTGGTGGGTGTGTGGTATGTGTTTGGTGTTGTAGGTGTGTGGTGTGTGGGGGGGATTTAGGGGTGTGTGGAGGGGGCTTAGGGATGTGGAGGGGGCTTAGGGATGTGGTGGGGGTGTAGGTGTGTGTGGTGGGGGTTGACGCTGTGTGTGGTGGGGGTGTAGGTGGTTTGTGGTGGAGGTGTAGGGTTGTCTTGCAGAGTGGCACCTCACAATCTTTAGCATCCCTAATCCCCCACTACACCCCACCACACACCTACAGCCCACTACACACCTACACCACCACACACACACACCATACACCTACACCACCACACACACACCATACACCTACACCCCCACCACATCCCTAAACCCTCACCACACACCTACAGCCCCACCACACACCTACACCCCACCACACCTAAGCTGTGTGTGTGCTTCTATTCAACCAAAGCATTACAGAGACCGGCATGAGTCACCTCCTGACGAGAGACTCATGCAAACTGAAAGGTCCTCATTATTAATACATCCTGTCTTTTAAACAGAAATTCCTGATGTATTTATATGTTTATTGAACAGCATTTCATAGATGTTCTGTGTATGTTTCTTTTTAAAAGAAAATAATGAGACGGGGGTTAGTGGGGGGGGGGGGGGGGTAGGCAGTATTTTCCCAGTTATTTATGTACTGACTTTCAGTCCTGTAGAAGCAGAATCCTGTCATTACTTTTCCCCCTTGTGCGCATTGTGTGTAGAGTTCTAGTTTGTACAGTACAGTGTAAGCTGTCATCATTACATAGAAGAACAAAATAACACATACAACAAACTAAACCCCAGAATAAACAAACAAAGACTAAACGAACAACAAACCCCTAAAAAAAAACTATTAAAAAAACCACACACAAAACCTGGATCGTTTTTGTTAAGAATATTTATATATTTTTTTATTTTAGGTGCGGCCATCGCAGGCGTGTACCGGGCCTCCGACTTTGAGATGGCGCCACTGTACGCCCTCGTGTGGGGGGTCGGACAGACCATTCTCGTCATTGTCATCTCATTTTCGCGCATACTCGCCACGCTGTAGTCGCCTCCGCTGGAAAGCACACGGAATAGTCGCGTTTATCTGGGTCATTTCTGAATGGAATCATGGGGAAGAGGGTCATGGCGTCTGGTTATAAGTCATTGACCATTCTATTGTATATTTCCTTTTTTTTCTCTTTTTTTTTTTTGTGTGTGTGTGTGTGTTTATTAGTTGATTAAGCAGGGGAAATTTCAGTCGCGGACAATTAGTGTTCCTCATTCCACTACAACTTGCCCTATCCTGGTGATGCCGAGCGCCATGCTAGGTAGCGACAAGTATCAATTTTTAAGTCATTGGTTTGACTCGGCCAGGGTTCGAACCCGGAGGTTTCCGAATCCCACGACCTACCACCAGATCGGGAGGCGAACGCTTAACTCATTCGGCCATCACGTCTGGCATTCATATTCTATTCTTTTTTTTTTTAAACAAAAAAAAGGAAAGTCTTGTTTCTGTGTCCAGTGGGACTTGCTCATTTTGTGTTAGTAGGTAGTGAAAGTTAAGATGTTTCTTAGTATATACATGTAGAATCAAACTCTAGTCGTGGCAGCAGGCTGCTCTCCTAGTGAACACGTGATCAAGCAGAGAGGGCTGAATCTTTAATTATTATATCGTGTTCACTGTTTATCATCTGTGATTTCATATAGGTTAGTTTGATAATGAAAAATTTTAAAAAGCTTTATGCAAGTCATTCGCTTAATAATAATATACCATTAAGAGAGTGACATTTAAAATAATGAAAACACTGACCTAGATTTTATTCTGCATATCCGTCTTGGGTGCCAAGAATGAAAGATTTTCGCTTCTCAAATATTCCATGATTATTCTACGTATTTTCGCCAGCTGTTACTTAAGTATCATAACATGCCAGGAATATTTACATTCAACCATCTCCCCAATACTTGGTGATGGTTAATTTTGGGTCGGCATTTGCCCAGCGATAGCATTGCCAACTCCTACCCGTACACACCTGTAGTGAGTGGGCTGGGCCGACTGAAGGTAGCGGCATCTCACTCAATCACCCAGGGTGCCACATGCTAAGGGGCGCCAAATATAATTTCTAGAAAGTAACTTTTTAAAATTATACTTGTAAGGTCGCTGACGTTCAGCTTTCCTGGGGCGCCAGCAACCCTAGGGCTCGTTATGTGAGTCGGGTTAATTTTCCACAAAAACATGGAAAGTCTCTCAGGAGCTTAGCATTGTTTGGGAATCGCAGAAAAAACCCGAAAGTCAAGTATCATCCAGTAATCTCCAAGCAGCCTTATATTATGTCTATGCCCAATCTTTAAAGTTATGTTTTAAGAACCTTGTCATTGTTTAGACTGTATTATCGTTCATCTAGCTGTAAATTTCCGCTTTTCTTTGGGTACCCCCTCTGCGATCACTTTCATCCCTATGGTGAACGCATTAAATATTTATTGCAGTTTGGTGATCCTGTGCCATACTCGAAAATGAGTAAACAAAGCCTATATCCAGCATTTCGGTGTGCACACCAAAATTAATTTGATAGGTTTTCACTTAAAGCTGCATAGTAACTTCAAACTAAAGTAAAGTAGATTATAACGATGAACCTAATATCTCAGAAAATGATAGAAACTCAAAACCTTATATCTTCAAAATTATCCCTTTAAAATAAGATGAAGTAGATTACAACAGTCAACATGACTTATGACATGTTATCTATTAACAAAAAAAACTAAAACCTGAATCCTTTTGGTTTTTGAATCGAAATCAGCAGAAACTCAAAACCATCCTATTATGAAACTTTAAGCCTTTTGGTATTTTGATTTTCTTTCAAATGATAGTGCGAACAGAAATATGAACACAACTCATGTTACATTCGACCTATATTGGATACAGTGTCTCATTGGCGGAGTGAGTGTGTGGGTGTTTGTGTGTTTGTGTTTGTTTTACACCTGCTTATATTAAGATATAGCCATGAAAGTATGTAGCAATTTTAAACCTTCGAGGGATAACAGTTATAGGTCTAAGCTCTTTAGTTTCCCTAGTTCTTCTTTTGTTTCGCGACATATACAATCGACAAGCGATGCATAAAAGATATATCTGGTACTAATTCAGGTGCACAGTGCGTATATCAATTGTCATTAGCATATTTAAGTAAACCGATAAAAAGAAAACCAAGCAGCAGATATTTCTCTCCGAATTATGTTTTGAAATTGTTAGGATTCAGTCAATCGGGGAAATCTCGGCTACACTTTATCGCGTTGTATGTTATTTATAATATTGATTGCTGTTAAAAGTAAAAATTCTGCATTTGATTACAGAAAAGTACAACATTAGTTTCTTACACTACAGACATACAGCCAGCTGTTCTCCTAGAACAATCTCAACTTGAAACTGTTCTATTGATTAGGTGACAGCAACAAGAGGCTTTCCACATGAATGCTTACAATATTTGTTTGTTTGTTAGGGTTTCACGTCCTGGCAACATCTAAGGTCATCTGGACTGGTGTCTAACCGATGATGTGACGATAATAATTACTGGGTAGTGGAACTGAACCAATGGTAACTGACGGAATAGGTGGAAATCA
Organism: Branchipolynoe longqiensis; assembly: GCA_030323885.1. NCBI lineage: Eukaryota > Metazoa > Annelida > Polychaeta > Phyllodocida > Polynoidae > Branchipolynoe > Branchipolynoe longqiensis. The sequence goes on from CM059194.1 coordinate 25,983,022, forward strand.
TAGATAGACCCTTGTTAAATCATGTGTCCATCAGGTTTTAAACTTTGAAAATATTAGTTGAGAATTATTGTATATAAATGCGTGTACATATATATCCATGTCGTGTAAATATGATTATGAAGTTTCCAATGAAATAAAATTTAAAACTGCTCTTTTGAATTGAAATTTTAAGTATTACAGAATTCTCGATAGTTTTCTATTTTTTAATTCACTCTATTTCTAGTGCTTAATTACAGCTTACTAATTACCTGAAAATGAATACACTATTTAGCCATACCAAATAGTGAAATGTGGAGGTGAAATAAGTCATCAAATGGTATATACCACACTCACCCTTATTTAAACAATACTGTACACCGGTAAAGGAAAGTCCCGTCAGAATAGAACCGACGTAATAAAAGTACTATTACAAATGACCAGTCAAACTCAAATTAAACAGGTTATAAGGTTTTCACCGCTTTAAAAGAAATTCATTTTTGAATAGACTGGATCATTAAGTGACACCAGAAATTACTATGTGATGTATAACACATTATGCGAGTATCAAAATACTGAAGGGAATTGTTCTAATTATTGAGATTACTTAATATTGATATTACCGATTGCTATACTCCATAAGAATCCACACTTCTCTGGTGGCGCCATCTGTGGTCCACCTCACCTCCAATGGGTGTCGACAAGTGTCAGTCGCCCACTGGAGGATGTTTTGGCCCTCTCTGTGTGTATATAAACGGACAGTGACAAACTCTTTATCGCGGGTAATAAGCTCTATAGTGAGTGACCAGCATGTACCTTGCCGTAATCGATTAACACGACCCGGGCAACTCGGGTCACCCGAGTCGTCACAATTTCAAATCGAACACTGCGAGTAGAGTCGACAAATACACGTGCCGTGTGCAAAACGATCCAACCCAAGTAACCCACCTCGTAGCTGGGGTTGGCTACGAGCGACGACATCACATTTGCACTGGTACAGTCCTGCAGGATAACAGCACCAGTCATACATGTTTTTTTTAAAGAATAACTTAGATTAATAAAATGGAAATATAGCTAAACTAGGCCATCAAAAAATACTTTAAATCCTATTTTGCTGTAGTTTTATCGGTTATTAAAAAATAAAATACTTTTTTTTCCACCCAAGTGCGGAGAAGCGTATTTGATTATTCAACCGGAGTCTGTAGGATGTGCACATGCGCAAAAAAAAGTGGCTCGGGTGACCAGAGTTGATTAATCGATTACGCCCTCGGGGGCTGCTTTTGCCACTTGCACTGAAGCATATATCTTTGAGTATGTGTATATATATTATACACAATCATAAATCATATGTGATATATATAACGCATTCTGCAATTATAAATGCTCAGAGGGGAATAAATGTTTCAGACTTCCTCCTGACTGACGCATTGGTAGAGCGCCCACCGCCTGAGGTGGCGATTTGTAGCTGGGTACCCCCCCGCCCACCAAGCCCGCTGCGTCCTACACTCTGGAGTTGTGTATATATACACACTAACACACTCCAGATGTTCCTAAAAAAATAAATAAATAGATATTTCTTTGTAAAATATCGGATAAATATGGGATAACACAACTAATTAATGTATTAAATTATATTGTGAATAACAGATGACAGTTGAGTAGGTAAATTAGCCTCAGGTAGGTTGTATTATAAGTTTGACGGCCTCTGCGCATGCGTGGGTGAGAGCAGTGGAAGGAACTCAAGTTTAATTCTCATATATCGACCTCCCATGTATGGAGGGTGGAGAAAGGTGGTTGCCGTAGTTGATGGCTAGGCTGGGAAAGTGAAGAAAAGAGTGCTGAAGCGAATCAAGGGTGCATACCCATGTGAAGATATGGAATTCAAGGCTGTTTTTGATAGGAATTCAAAACTATTTTCATTTGGATTTCAGGGAAAAAAACAATGGCAAATGACGATTTCATTAACCACTCTGCAGGTCATTCCCTCATATGAGTTCCTGATTATGTTAGTGATCTTTGCCGGTACCCCATAGTGTCTCAACAGTCTCCAGATGGTCTGCCTATCCACACTGTCAAACGCCTTCTCATAGTCAATAAAATTGACATAGAGAGGTGAGTTTCACTCCAAGGACTGTTCCAGGATGATCCGCAAGGTTGTTATCTGGTCAGTGCAGGATCTGCTCTTCCTGAAGCCAGCTTGTTGATCTCGGAGATGTGGGTCGACCGCATCTTTCATCCTGTTTAGGAGGACTCTATTGAAGACCTTGCCTGGGGTTGACAGCAGTGTTATCCCCCTGTAGTTGGAGCAGGAACTAAGGTCACCCTTCTTTGGGAGATTGATAAGGTAATCCTCCTTCCACTCTGATGGAATGTCTTCCTCCTCCCAGACATCTGCTTTCAAAGCTTCTGCAGGAATGGTGTCTGGCCCGGCTGACTTGCCGTTTCTCAGTTGCTTGATGGCCCTATATATCTCTTCCTTCGATGGAATGTCACAGATGATAGGGAGATCAAAGTTGGCTGGTTGGATATCACCTGGGTTTGATGGAGAAGGTCTGTTCAAAAGATCCTCAAAATGTTCTGCCCATCTACGCTTTTGCTGTTCTATCCCTGGAATCGTTTTCCCTTCTCTGTCTCTCACTGGCCTCTCTGGTTGGCTGATCTCTGGATCACTAGCATAATCAGGAACTCATATGAGGGAATGACCTGCAGAGTGATTCATGGCCAGCAGCTTACCGAGGCCTTCCAAGTGCAAACAGGAGTGAGGCAGGGATGCCTAATGTCACCCTTCCTTTTCCTGTTGGCGATAGATTTGGTAATGAGGACCTCAACTGCCCAGAAGAGGAATGGCATCCAATGGACACCTTGGACGCAGTTGGATGACCTCGACTTTGCTGATGACCTGGCACTTCTTTCCCACACCCAGCAACAAATGCAGAAGACCACTATCATCGCAACTCACTCAGCACGCCTTGGCCTCACTATATACAAAGGGAAGAGCAAAATCCTCAAAATGAACAAAAACAACACACCACCCATCAAACTAGAGGGAGAAGCACTAGAGGAAGTGGAAAGCTTCACCTATCTTGGAAGTGTGGTCAACAGGCTTGGAGGGACAGATGCGGATGTGAGGGTTCGGATTGGAAAGGCAAGGGCAGCTTTTCATCAGCTGAAGAATGTCTGGGGATCCTCGGAGCTGCCTCGGAACACCAAGATCAGGATATTTTGCTCCATGGTAAAGCCTGTTCTTCTGTATGGTGCAGAGACTTGGAGAACAACGGTCACCACCATGAAGAAAATCCAGTCCTTTACAACACCTGTCTCAGACGAATCCTAAGAGTACCCTGGCCAAACACCATCAGTAACCTGGAGCTATGGCAGTGAACAGGACAGCAACCTGTTGAAGAGATCCTTCGGAGACGCTGGAGATGGGTTGGCCACACCCTTCGCAAGGCTGCATCCAACACCGCAAGAGATGCACTCTCCTGGAATCCACAGGGGAAAAGGAAGAGAGGCAGGCCAAGAAACAGTTGGCGCCGTGACTTGGAGGCAGATGTGAAGAGGTCTGGCCATACATGGAGACAGCTGGAGAAGATGGCCCAGGACCGGGATAACTGGAGAGCCCTTGTTTGTGGCCTACGCATGGAAGATGGGTAGGTGTAAGTAAGTAAATGACGATTTCAAACTAATTTAGATCAGTCGGGACATTTTAATGGAATTCAAGGCTTTTCAAGACTAATTACCGAATTCAAGGCCTTTCAAGACTAATTACCCAAAATAGGTTAATAAGGCTTTTCAAGGCCTTGAAATGGGGAAAATGAAGTTCAGGACTTTTCAAAACTTATCAGGACTTTCCAGGCCTCCCCATACGGACACTCGAACCAGCACTAATGGGGTAGTGCTTAGCGGGGTATTCATGTAATATGGTAATCTAAAAACCCCATAAGACCAACTTAATGTTAACAAGTTTTTATTGATCTGTTTAGCTACTATCTATCTGTACAGGTGCATATACATGCGAAATACAGAACCAAAAGGTTTACTATCACAGTACCAGTGACTACAACTGAAACAGCCTATGCACACAAAGCGGTAAGATTTGATTGATTGATGTTTCCGTTTTGGCTTACATACTTAGCATGAAGGAATAAGTAGTACATGGATCATATGTATATGTATGTATATATGTATAATATATACAAATATATAATATAGTCGTAACAATCTCACCTTCTCTTTGAACATATCTGCAGATGATTTGGGATGGCTGTATTGTAAACCAACCTACAAGTCGTCCAGTCCGAGATGGGCAATGTAGCGACAGTTATTAGAGGTCGAAAAGGTAACACTCGCATTTTGTTTTAAACATTTCAAAGTAATGACATTTCGTTGATTACAATCATACAGTCAGAGTTGGTTCAATTAGGTCACCAAAACACAACCTCGATATCATTCAATGAACATGACAACAATTCTTTCTCTTTACTCTCTCGCTCTCTCTCAGTACTCTGGCAATGCCAGCAAAGATATGTCATTTTTGAGTTTTATTCAATGTTCTCATCGTGATTTACCGAGATCTAAATCTACCCACGTTGCACTCAAAAATCCAATAAACCGGACAACACTTTGCAGTTTATAAACGTAAACAAAGTTCCAGCCATCGCAAGGAAACAGGACCCATACCTAACATACTTATCACAAGCTTCAGTCCAATTGTGCTTCTCTTTGAAATTTGCATAATATTCAGGAATACTAGTGATTCTCTTTATGATGTGATCATTTGTTTCTTTGTTAAAATCATATTTCTGCATATCATTATCAATCATGGCTGTTCTCCTTGAGACAATTACACCCGCAGTCATAACAGGCCTGGCAACAAGGTACGCCTCCGAGACGTATTGGGGGAAATCCCTAGCGTCACGCTAGTCTGAATGGCAAAAGCAGTTGGTCGCCTCGAAAATCGCCACCCCCATAGGCGGCAGCCATTTGCAATGAAAAAGAAGCACTCTAATTGGCTGAAACCACTGAATACGGCGGCCATTTTCGAGGCACTTTTTAACTCCTATCTGAAAAGGGAGACGTCTCAGAGACGCCTCGGAGATGCACCCTGAAAAGAAATAAGCCAAAAAGGATCGCAGAGACGTCTCGGAGACAGACCCTGAACACGGCCCTGCCATGCCCACAGCAACAATGTTTCCAGTGAACATGCACTGCGCAGTAACCATGCTGCCAGTGCACATGCACTGTGTAGTAATTATGTTGCCTGTGTGCATGCACTCCATATTGACCATGTTGTTGGTGCACATTTACTGAAGTGACGACACTGTCAGTGGGCAAGTGTTGCAGTGACCACACCACCAGAGTACATGGTCTGCATAGTAACCAGGATTCCATTACACACAGGCACACACTATAGTAATCACACTATTAGTGCACATTCTCTGCACAGTAACCATATGACCACTATGTGTGTGCTGCAGTGTTATGTGCTGCATAGTGACCACGTCATCAGTCCACATGTGCAGCACAATAACCACACCATGTGTGCATATGCACTGTACAGAAACCACACTCTAAGTACACATGCACTGCACCGTGACCACGCCATCAGTGCACTTGAACTCCAGTGACAATATGGGTATTCTGAGTTCTGCTGGTTACTCAGTAAGGACTGAAGCGTTGACCCAGCATGTTGGGTCACAGCTACAAGGGGAAGTTGGGGTTGGTGCCACTCCCAGCGCTATCCTTCACTATAGACCCTATAGTTTAAACTTTCTTTGCATCTACAACCTCCTGATGACCAAACCTGGTAGGGCTATTGCTATACATTGCTTTCTAATATAGATTGCAGTAAAATTGTCCTAGTAAATATTTCACACCAGATAAAAAAAAACACTTCCTGTATTATGGTGTATTTGTATTCACCACCTCCTCCCCACGTTCCACTGTGTAAGCTGAAGCTGTGACCCGGCCTGCTGAGTCTCAGTATCAGTCCCTACTGAGGGACCAGCGGAACCAGGAAATACCTGTATTCCGTCAGTGCGCCTGCAGTTCTTATTGCTTCAATAATGCAATGATTGTCAGCAATAACTTGCATCAGGGTCTTGGCAGCCAGGTTGGAACACAACGCTAAGCTGCTCAAACTCTACGCATGGAAGATGGGTAAACAATCACCAGCTATGTTTGAACAAGCACATTGCACCACCAGTGAATTACAGAGTAGTTCAAGAACAGATAGCTTGTTGTTTTTCTAAGTTGCATAGTCCGATTGTTTTGAGTTTCTCTAATTTTCTGAGATAAACATATTAGGTTGATCATTATAATGTACCTTACTTTAGTTTGAAGTAACTTTTATTTTAATTGTCTAACATTTGAGATATTTGAAGTGCAAACATGCAAAATTAATTTTGGCAAGCTTGTCAAAACTGTAACATCACAGGCTTCTGCAGTAACATGTTCTATTAAATTGACTCAGTATTTCCTTATATGTGACGACAAATGCTTAATAAGTGCACCAGTATCTGAGTTAGATATATGTACAATCAAATCTAGATAATTGTTTTGGTTTAGAATAGTTGATGTTTTCATTGGACTATGCAGCTTTAAAGTGGGTGAGGGAATTGTGATGTACATTTCGTGTCACACGCCTATATACATTTTATACTAACCATTTACCGCCCAATAGCTGGTTTGAGGCTGTAAGAGATTTGGGATGTGTATCAACTGAAGCATAGCTGATGTAGATATGCATCCCAGAGGGCCAATGGACTCACATTGACATATTACGTGATGAAGTGTTCATTAAAGCTGCATAGTCCGATGAAAATACCAAATTTTCGAAACCAAACCAATTATCTAGATTTGATTCTACAGATACTGGTGCATTTATTAAACATTCGTAACCACATTGAAGGGAATACTGATGCAATTTAAGATTTACTGCAGAAGCCTATAGAGCCAAGAGTTTGGGCATGCTTGGCAAAATTAACTTTGCATGGTTGTACTTCAAATATCTCCAAAGTTAGCTATTTAACATAAAACTTACTTCAAACTAAAGTCAAATAGGTTATAGCGATCAATTTAATATATGTATCTCAGAAAATGACAGAAACTCTAAATCATCAGACTAGGCAACTTTAAATGACTTTAAAATTTAAACTTCAGCCATTTTGAATAGTGAAACCTGAAATTTAAATATATTTGAACAGATAATCAGAATACCAAAAAATGTGATGTCGAACTGGCAAATCCAATAGGCCTACGGATCTAATCAAACTTGGCATTTTAAAGTTGCATAGTCCGATGAAAGCGTATAATTTTCAACACATATCTAGATATGATCCTACATATCCAGCTTAAATACTGGGGCATTTATTAAACATTTATTGCTGCACAGAAGTGAATACTGATTCAATTTAATAGAACCTCTTACTGCTGAAGCCAATGGTGTCAGAATTTTGATGTCCTTTCTGAAATTAATTTGGCTTGAATTCACTTCAACTATCTCTAAAGTTAGCCATTTATAATCAATGTTACTTCAAAGTCAAAGTAAAGTAGGCTATTACAATCAACCACATATAATTATCTCAGAAAATGGCAGAAGCTTAAAAGCAATCGGACTAAGCAACATTAATGCATCTGACCAGAGAGAATGTACCATCAACACAATTTAGGCATTTAATATCTTTTGAATGTCTTTGAACCTTGTTAAACAATTTCCATCTGAAGGGATATAGAGTCAACTTTTCGATGGTTGGCACTACACCTCTAACTCGCCATCCGTAGTCTCATAGGTGATACTCATGGGGTGCAATAAGGCTGTTTACACTGCAACGTCTCCCAGATACAGATGCGTCCGCACTGTCGCCAATCAGGAAAAGCTCACTTAAGCTAAGATTCCACATGCGCGGTATGTGAATGTAAATGTGACAAAAACGCATTCACACTGAGCGATCCATTGAGCGATCCACTTTGCCGTCCACTCATTCGCAACCGGACATATGGAAGCACCACTGTGCGTTTAGATGCCTTTTCGTTTTATGTCGCACTCGCATACCGCATATATGGAATCTTAGCTTAACCACTATAGAAATCTTTAAAGCTGCACAATCCGATGAAAGCATTACATTTAAAAACCAAAACGCTAACCAAGATTTGATCCTACCTATCCAACTTAAGATACTAATGCACTCATTATACATTAATTAATTGAAGGTAGGTGAGGTTATGCTCGAAAATGGGTTAACCAAGCCTGTCAAGCATCTCGGTGTGCATGCTAAAATTAAAATTAATCTTGCATGTTTTCATTTCTAATTTCTAAAGTTAACTCTTTAAAATAAAATAAAAGCTACAAACTAAAGTAAAGTAGATTCTAAGGAACAACTTAATATATTTATCTATAAAACAAGACAAAAATAAGGCAGAGACTCAAAATCACCGGATTATGCAACTTTAAAGCTGCATAGTCCGATGAAATATCAAATTTTCAAAACCAAACCAATTATCTAGATTTGATTTTACATATCTAACTTAGATACTGGTGCACTTATTAAGCATTTGTTTCTGAGTAGAAGGCAATATTGAGTCAATTTAACAGAACCTGTTACTGCAGAAGTCTATGGTGTCAGAGTTTTGGCAAGATTGCCAAAACTAATTTTCCATGTTTGCACTCAAAATATCTCAAATGTTTACCATTTAAAATGAAACTAACTTTGAACTAATGTAAAGTAGATACTAGTGATCGATCTAATATATTTATCTCAGAAAAAAATACAGAAATTCAAAACCATCGGACTATGCAACTTTAAATAAAAGCAACAAAAACACTCAAACACCCAACTTATAAACAGCAATGCTCGGAATCAATTCAATGGGAAACCAATCCTGTGCAGCAGGTTGAATATCCCCACTCACAACTCGCCATCGATTTAACAGTTAACAAAAAAGGGAGAATAGGAACTACAAGCACTACACATCAATATTGCAGATGTAAATTGTGATTATGCAATTAATGAATTTCATATATATATAAAAAAGCCCACAAAAGACAAGGAGACAACCAACCACACGATGGTATGCTCAACTACTGTAGCAAATCTGACATTCTTTCATCATCACATATCAACTATAAACCAATGCAAAGAGTAAAGCTGGATAATAAATGACAAGGCTATGTGCATAGTCCACGAATTATCAAGTAATGCTCTTGGTCACCTCATCCGATTCCAACCAATATATCAACAGAGAACAGGTCAACCAGTTGGCACCTAGGCGACAATACTCTTAGGAGAGGAGTCGGGGTTGGGAGTTGGGGGTACAATCCTGCTGTCGATAGTCCTTGCAAAACAGCGATAGTTTCCTAAACCAATAGTATAGTATTGTTTATTATTATTATTTATTACCATTCCAGCCTGGGGCTAAGAAATACTAAGGAATACCGGTAAAGGTTATTCAATGTGTATGGGGGTCAGGGTTAGGGTTACTGAGTCGGGTGTCGGTTAGAGAAGGCTTACCAAAAAGTAATAGCTATACGCCTACATGGTCAACTAAATGTTAGGGGCGGCTGTACATGATTATAACTCACTCGTTTAGATAAACCCTAAAACACAGCACTTATTTCTGGATCGCTGTGCTGTTGAACCTTGCTTACTCTCCCAGTCACAACTTACTCAAAAGTGTCCAGTATACTTACTAGCTGAATAAAAAAAGTCACTCCCACAGCACCCCTTCTCTTAGATAAAGGATTCACCTGGTACTCGCAGTACATGGGTGAATGACAACGTAGTGTAAATACGAGCGAAAATAGCTTTAGTATGGAACAGGAAGTACAATGCCTGGCTCCAGTGTCAAATGGTTACTTATATCGGCACAGAGTTGCTGAAATGGGAGAGAATGCAAAAAGACAAGATGGCGGCAATAGAACGCCGTCGATTTCACTTTTAAATCTTATTAAACCAGATGTTTTATTATATTTTTCAACTCAAAGGTAGCGGGGAAATATGAAGACATATACAAAGAATAAATGTTGCTTCTTAGATTGTGAAATTAGGCTCTTATAAAGACTCATTTCATTAGCCCTATTTTTCTACTTTTTTTATATATAAGGCTGGTCTTCACCCGTGTACTGCGAGTACCGGGTGAATCTTTTATCTACCCTTTCCTAGGCCGCCAGTCACACTATGGCTTGCGACCACTTTGTGACCGAAAGCTGACGACCTCTTTGCGACCAAAGCCCCCCAAAAAGGTGTGAAAAACGATGGTTGCTGATCGCTCGGCAACCTCCGGGCGACCATTTTGGTTGTAAGGCTGTTGCAGGTTCTGCACCAAAAACCTTGTGACCAAAATAGTCGCAAGGAGGTCGCTGACCATATTCAGCACTTGCGGCCGGTCGCAACCAGTCAGTCTTTTGGTCGAAAGTAGTCACATGTCATAGTGTGACTGGTTTAACGCACTGCTCATGCCACACCGGGTACAATGCACTGCCTGGGTTCGACATCAAGCCACATGACTGCACCATTTTGATGAGCTGATTGTCAGCAGCCAAAACGACACCCCTTCTCGTTCGGTGGGAAAAGGTTTCTCCCTCAGAGTGGAGGGAGGGTCAAATATCTCACATGTCGGTATGTGTGACGTCACAGATTTAAGCTGAGAGAGAAAGCCTTGCCCCCTTATGGGCTATTTGCCCTTGCAAGTTACATTGTATTTGTTGTCAGTTCACTTATTGAAACTCCACGGGATGTTTCTAGGTCAAGGTCAAAAGCTTTCACCAGAGAAGGTCATTCATATGCGGCGTAGAGAAACTGTGGCAGTGTGTGTGTGTGTGGGGGGGGGTGTGTGTGGGTGGGTGTCATGAGTCAATGGAAGTTATTAATTTCAAAACCACGAGAATGGAATATAGGAAAAGCTGCTGGTTCAGGAGACCTTTTTTGGGGGGTGGGGGTGGGGGGCTGGGGGGGGGGGGGTGGAAGAGGGGAGGGAGGGGAAGATTGCTTGTTTGTTGGTCATCGGAAAAAAGATGGCAACCATAAAGATTAAACATGAAACACATGTAATTCAAACGCGACAAATTTGGGACCATTCACTGCACAATCGAGTTAAAGAGAATTAAAGGAGAACATTACACTAATAGATTCAACTTGTTATGTAATAAATAGCATAGTAGGCTAGCTATATACCCCGCGCCGGCAAAGCACAGAATGACGAGTCTGCAGTACACAACCCATGCGAATATATACATCAATGGAGAATGGTGGTGGTTTGAAAAGGTCCCGTGGTGATGAAGCACATGGGCTGTACACACAGTGTGCCTGAGTCCAACATTAGCATACCTATTATGTGAATAATGAGTTTGTATTTTCTTCTTTTTCTTCTTCTCTTCTTCATCACAGGCTGCAATGCAATGGTTTAATTGATAATTTGCCGCTAATTGGCTCAAGCTGAGGCACTAATTCACCACTAGGGCACCAATTTGCTGCTGCTTGTCACAAGGTGGCAGCAGGACCAACTTTTACCACCAGGTGTCAGCACTACACTTTGTTATTATTTACCGCTGCTACCAGGAGGGGGCGCCTGTGGTGTGCGACGCGACGCGGCTATATGACATCACTTCCGCCCGAGTGACGGCTCCCCCCTGTTCTGTTCATCTCCTCCTCCTCCTCCTCCAATTATCAATACATAGTAATAACAACAATAACAACCTTCACGATGATGCATGCATTTCATAAGTCTTAATACAAAGACAGATTTTGCTAGGATTTAGTTTTGTCGAAGTCGCACTGTATCAATGAATTGAAGACTTGTTTTATTATACACTATACACAGGTATGCGGATGTCTTGTATGGGAACATGGATGTCTTGTATGGGAACATACATCTAACAACAACTGCCCTACAACAAACCCATGTCTCTTGCATACTCCGATACCTAACAGAGAAACTCCCAGATGCAATAGCAGGGCGATTAAGAAAATGAACTATCACGCTAACAGCTGGCGAAAAGAGCCACACATCGCATTATTTAAACAGCACTCAGACACAAACAAAAAGGGAAACCTACATATCTAGTTAACCTTTAAAGAGTATCAACAAATTAATATATCTTAAAAAAAATAAAAATAAAATTAAAGAAAAAAGAAGGTATACACACAATGCAGTACACTTCGCACTTTTATCCTATACATAATTATAAACATTATTATTATTATTTCTTACATGGCATTCAATCTATTTTTACATCCATGTGCTACCAGGGATTTTGTTGTTGTATTGATTTAATAGTAGAGCATAAGGGTGGAATAAAAACCTCATCACCTACGATGAGTGAGTGAGTGAGTCTCAAAGAGGAAATGGAGAATAGAACTACCGCTTACAAAGAAGTACTTATGTAAAAAAAAGAAATAAGACTAAGATGATACATAACTCATCAGATCTAACCATTGATCTCGCAATGTACAATATGACGTGGTTAATTTGCTACAGTGATCAGCTGGGAGGGTGGTGTAATGAAGCACTGTGTTGACACTGTGCTGACAGTGTCGACACTGTGTTGACAGCAGACCTAAAACGACTCCCAGGAGTGTACTAAAGTGACATGCCCCTCCTCTCCCACATACCCACCACGACTAGCTTCTTCAAGTAGTTACATTGCTGTGACACCGGCGTTTCAAATTCAATCAGATTTAATATATATGTACATATATATGTATATATATATATATATATACTTCCAGTGGAACCCTGTCATATTGCGCCCCGAAGTAACGCAAATTCTGATATAACGTGATGATTCATTGGACCCAGTATTCCTGAATTCAAAAGGTAATTCAGTAAACTGATTTAGCGCGACTCCACTGTTTTTGCGATGACATTTTATGAACCCCAATGATCGCGTTACAACAGGGGTTCACTGTATATATATATGTACATATGTGTGTATATATATAATATATATATATATCTATATAATATATATAGATATATATATATCATATATATATATATATATACATAGCTAATTTTCTAAACTGCTTCAGTGAGAATCAATAGCAGCCAAACTGATAAAGCGTTAATAAGCACGTTAAACCTAAGTGCACTAAGTAACATTGCATCGCTCAATGGTTTGTTTTCTTCTCTTCTTCTAAAGACTATGCAGCATGTACCTGGTGAAGACTGGGGTGGCAAGTACCACACGCAAATAGAATGTCCGACATGAGCTGCAGTAGATAGATGTAGATAGAAAAGACTTTGGCGAAAACACAATTAGACATTTGCTTTGCAATATTACAATGATATCGCTTTATGTCCACGTATGCGATTCTTACTCGCCTATCCATTATATATATATATATATATATATATATATATATATATATATATATATATATATATATAATGTGCATATAAAGCCCCTCCCACGTATATGTGTGCGGAAAAAGCACCAGCTTAATTCTATTCCAGCAAAGAAGTTCAGAACAAAGAAATGAACTTACGAAAGAGAAAAGAAAAGAACAAAAGCCAACACAGCATACATTCGCACAGAATAAAGAGAAACCAAATTTGCAATAACAACAACAAAATGAAACAAGGTAATTCCAATTTCTCTTTTCATTGATTTATAACACAAAATTCACTTCTTTAGACAAGAGACAATTCATGTCGATAATTAACCAATATCATGTCGATAATTAGCCAATATCATGTCGATAATTAGCCAATTATCATGTCGATAATTAGCCAATATTCCACGACTGCCGAAATCAAACAAAATAAATAAATAATTGTCAATCCCACGTCCAGAAAGCAGATGTCTGTAAGGCTGTCTATCCATAGACTGTTCCCTTGTTCCGTGTTCGCTTGTGACCTTGTGACACGCCACACAGATAATGAACATATTCATTCTCTATGTTCCCGGTGAGTACGTCACATGTCATACGGTCCATGGGTCTAACCACTGGGAACGGCCACTAAGCAAAACACAGGTTCGTTGTCTGTATGGCGCATCACAAGGTCACAAGCGAACACAGAACTAGAGAACACGCCCTAAGGAAACCGTCTATGGATACCCTGCCTAATACCAGCGCTACACACCTCAATGTGTGATTCTAATGGTGTAATCACCAACACATCGTTTATTTGAAAAGCGTGGCTAGGTCATCAATCACACTACATCGATAATTATAAATGACACACGCCAGAACACGGCTTCCTGCCTGCTCAACGCGCACTCTCGTAACACACAATAACGGTCTTGTGTGTGGCTATTAAAGCTGCATAGACCGATGAAAGGATCACATTTTCTAAACCAAAACAATTATCTAGATTTGATTCTCCTTATCTAACATATATACTGGTGCTCTTATTAAGCATTTGTTGACACATAGGAGGGAATGCTGAGTCAATTTAATAGAATCTGTTACTGCAGAAGCCTATGGTGTTAGAGGTTTGGCGTGTTTGACAGAATTAATTTTGCATGGTTGCACTTCACATATCTCAAAAGTAAGTCATATAAAATAAAAATTACTTCAAACTAAAGTAAAGTAGATTATAACGATCAACTTTATATATTTATCTCAGAAAATGACAGAAACTCAAAACCATTGGACTATGCAACTTTAATATCTGCATCTAAAATATATGGTAGAAACTCAAAACTACCGGACTTTGCAACTTTACAAAGTTACTTCCCAATGTGGGGTTTGAGGTCACGTGGTCTAGGCACATTCCAGAAACCGCAAGAACTAAAACTCCTTATTAGGGCAATAAAGGGGTTTATTAAATGAGTTTAACTTTCAAATTTGAGCTATTTTGAGTAGTGTTGCCCAACAATTTTGTATTTGATCAAATAACCAGAATCCCCAAAAGTGGGGCTGGGCAGTCCAATACCAGTTTTATCAGACCAACCCGTCTGTACCAGTTTTATCAGACCAACCCATCTGTACCAGTTTTATCAGACCAACCCATCCAATATCAGTTTTATCAGACCAACCAGTCCAATACCAGTTTTATCAGACCAACCCATCTGATACCAGTTTTATCAGACCAACCCGTCCAATACCAGTTTTATCAGACCAACCAGTCCGATACCAGTTTTATCAGACCAACCCATCTGATACCAGTTTTATCAGACCAACCAGTCCAATACCAGTTTTATCAGACCAACCCATCTGATACCAGTTTTATCAGACCAACCCGTCCAATACCAGTTTTATCAGACCAACCAGTCCGATTCCAGTTTTACCAGACCAATCAGTCCGATATACGTTTTATCAGACCAATCAGTCCAATAGCACTTTTATCAGACTAACCTGTCCAATACCGGTTTTATAGGGTCAGGCAGTCAAATATATAATTCTTTATTGGACCAGGCAGTTCAATATAAGTTTTTATTGGATCAGGTTCCAATATCTGTTTCAACAGACCAGGAAGTTCAATTTGATTGGAACGGGCAGTCCAATATTAGTTTTATTGGACCGGACAGTTCAAGACCAGCTTTATCACACCAGGCTGGTTACCGGCAACTATCATGGATAATAACACTACTTGGGTATTTAATAAACATATCATATGCCCGCTTCTTCTGAAGTCGAATTAGCTAATTATGTAAATTAGAATTGCCAATTCCTATTCCGAATCCATGACTTTGGTTTTATATAAATAAATATGATTAACCATTCGCTAGTTAACGACCGTTGTCTTCTTCATAGATGATTGTAGTGCATATATATATATATATGTACACATATATATACATGTAATATATATATATATTTGTATATTAATATATATGTGTATATTAATATATATGTGTATATTCATATATATATATATATATATTTATAGACATATATGCAACTAGATATGGAAATATAGATATAGATATGGAAATAATAAACCGGCGTCCTCAACGAGGCATGCGCACCATTTAAGCGATAAATCCCATTTTTGTTAAATAAAAAAAAAAAAAAAGGATTTACTATTCCCTAACCAACGACCCCAGTCTTCATTTGTACATGATGGCAGTCTTGTAATATATATACACACACACGCAAATCATACGCCTTCCTTCTAGGAATCAGCCACACAACGAAACATGTACATATATATAAACATACACATATATATATATATATATATATATATAATATATACATATGAAGAGTTCAGGCGCAAAACCATGTAAACGCCCATCCAAAAATCTAGTTAAAATAACAGATCTTTTACTGAAAATAATTTTAATTCTCACTAATTCCACTTTTCTTGTGATGACCTGATTATGAAGCAATGAACAAAAAGTAGGGATGTACAAAACCCCAACTTTTTTTATTCTAATGTTTATGGCAATTTTTGGATTGGCGTGTATGTGGTTTTGCGCCTATATACATGGAAGCTTCCGGCCTTATTATACTCGTATAATGGCTTATACAGCATATATGTATACATATATATATATATACATATATATATATATATATATCAATAAATCCCACGTCCACTTCACACAAAAAAAGGGAAAAAAAGGAAAAAGAAAAAAAGAAGAAAAACCAAACAAAGGATTTACTGTCGGCTAGCTAGGCCCACCGCTGGTGGGGGTGAGGCTAGCCGATATAGACTGTACACGGTGTCGGGTTGCTTGATACACACACACTGAGTGGGTAGCGACTGCCTGTCTGTACAAGGTGCGCGCGTCTGCTTTATTTGTACATCATCGTGTCGGTGCTCTGGTACATACACATGTAGCCGTCACACAGTAGGCGCTTCATGGGCTCCGGCAGCAGCTTGTCGTCCTCCACCGCCATGATGTCGTTCTGCTTCTGATCGGTCAGCCAGTCGTTCATGTCCGGCACCTCTCTCACCTCGGGCACGTTGTAGCCGTGTTGCTCTCCTGGACCGACAGATAAACAGTTTGAGAGATTGCGCAGTGATAGATGGTTGATTGGTTGGTTGTTGGGAGTTTTACGTCCTGGCAACATCTAAGCTCATATCAGGAGGGGTACCGACTTGTGACAGTGCGCACTCATGGCAGCTTTTATAGTGCTGCCCCACTGGGAAATCAGGCCACCGGCACCATGATATGATATCCCACTCAGTCACATTATCCTGACACTGAGCTAACCAGTCCTTGTCCTATCCTATTAATGTCGAGCGCCACCGTAGGAAGCAACAAGTATCAATTTTATAAGTCATTGGTTTGACTCAGCTGGGATTCGAACTCCCGACCTTCCGCACTAGAGCCCTGCGTTCTATCCATTCGGCCACCGTGCCCGGTGCAACAATACAAATAAGTACAGTTTTTACTTGTCCATAGGACCAGTCTGGTGTGATTTTCAGTTGTCCGTCTGAACTTTGACTTGTCCACAGTATGCATCTTTATTATCTCAGTTAACCTCCATGGTCATGGGAAAAAAAATACACAAATAAATCAAAACGACAAACCACATGTCATAAATAATGTAAATTACATTTTAATGACTTCACACTGGCATGGTAAAGTACTTCACACTGAGTAACTGACATGTTTTTCAGCCCAAAATGTTCACTTGTCCAATGGAAAAGCTCCAGGGATGAGAGTAGCTTGTGACAAAAAAGTCTGAAAAGTGTCATCTATATTTACGAGCAAAGCAAGTCCCAAGCAGCTGGAGGTATGGGGGGTGCTGTGAGTCCCCCTGAGACAATTTTGAATTTGGTGAAATTTCAGGGCCATTTTTAGACAACCTGGGACTACTTTGATGTAGCTGAACAGTCATTTTTCTTTGGGAAATAAGTTGTTTACATCCGGTAAATCACATGTCTTGGCATGGAGGAATTATTCAACTTCATATATTTTATGTCAGAAGGACAGCCCCCCCCCCCAACCCCCACCAGTTCTTTTTACATCTGATTTACACGAATCTCAGAAATGACCCTTGTGGTCAAGAAAAAAAATCTGAAATCCGCCGAAAATCGGCAATTTCTCATCCTTGAAGCTCAAGCCATACTCTGCTTGTCTGTGCCTATTCTCACTTGGCTTGGACAAGCTCCTATTTTGAACGCTGTTGTGTGTGTGTGTGTGTGTGCTGGGATGCGATTAGCCATCAGCCAAAAAACTCTGAAAATCAGGCCGGGGGATATGGCCACCGCGGTCGGTGGCAGCACCGACATATACACGGATGAAAGTGGTCTCCGGGAAAAAAAGCGGAAATGCTGATATTCTCCCATAGGCTTAGCATTATCAGGGAATCGCTGAAAATTCCCGGAAGTCGGATTTCATACGTATTGGTATACACTGCCAGTGCTGCGCCGTTTGCACCACATATCAGTATACGCTGATAGTGCTGCGGCATTAGAAGGATGTATTAGTAGTATACGCTGCTAGTGCTGCAGCGTTTGCACCACATATTAGTATACGCTGATGGTGCTGCAGCGTGAAACAATGTATAGGTTGGTTGGTTGTTGGAGTTTTACGTCCTGGCAACATCTAAGGTCATATCAGGAAGGGCGCAATGTATTAGTATACACTTATAGCTACAGGAAAAATCCCGGAAATCCGCGAAATCGCGGAGATCCTTCATCCCTGACATATACTAGAGACTACATCGTTATCAATATGCAATGTACTATAGGCCCTACTTTGAAACTTGAAATGCAAGAGGTTTTTTTTTAAAGCAGTAACCTTTCTTCCTTTAAAACAAGAAGGTTGCTAGCGTAGGCTGCGCAATGCGCTACTTACCCATGCGGTCAGCCATGCTGTCGAAGAACACCCAAGGAGCGCTCGGGCCATTGCCACACTTTACGAAAGCCACATAGTGACTAGTCTCTATACAGACGACGGCGAAAAGCTCCATCACCTCTCGGTGTACAGGCACCCCGTTCTGCTGCTGAAGGTTGCGTGTGTTCAGGTACTCTATGTAGGCTGGGTGGGTTTTCAGTTCACGAGGTCGGTGGTTAGAGCGCTTACTATGGCTATGGCTCTGTGAACGGGAGACAGTCATTGTAAGACAAGTTAGGAGGACTACAGGGTTCGTACACATGTGAAGATATGGAATTCAAGGCTATTTAAAGGTTCTTCAACGATTTTCAAGGCTGGTTTTCAAGACTATTTTCATTTGGATTTCAGGAAAACAACAATGGCAAATGGTGATTTGGGATTAATTTAGATCAGTGGGGACAGTTTAATGGAATTCAAAACTTTTCAAGACTAATTACCCCAAATAGTTTAAATTCAAGGCTTTTCAAGGCCTTGAAATGGGGCAAATGAAGCTCAAGACTTTTCAAGACTTTCCAAGCCCCGTACAGACCTTGGATATATTCAGATGAATAAATATTTATCCATAAAAAAGAAGATTATGCAGATTCATTCTATATTTGAAATATCATGAGCTATTTAGACTTTAACAAACTAGGAATCACCCCCTCCCTCGTTCCACCCCAGCAATAACTGGCCAATCTCGACGTACCTTTCTAAGAAAATTATTACATAGTTCTATCTGATCGAGTCCAACTTACCTTTCGAAGACAATTATTACAGAAGTTCTATTTGATCTAGTCCAACTTACCATTCTAAGACACTTATTACAGAAGTTCTATTTGATCTAGTCCAACTTACCATTCTAAGACACTTATTACAGAAGTTCTATTTGATCTAGTCCAACTTACCATTCTAAGACACTTATTACAGAAGTTCTATTTGATCTAGTCCAACTTACCATTCTAAGACACTTATTACAGAAGTTCTATTTGATCTAGTCCAACTTACCATTCTAAGACACTTATTACAGAAGTTCTATTTGATCTAGTCCAACTTACCTTTCTAAGACAATTATTACAGAAGGCTATTTGATCCAGTCCGTCCCCAAAGTGGGTATAGCATTCTGTGCATTCGTAGTTAGCGAGCTCGCCACAGATTGTACATTCCCGCGGACCTGAGGAAGCACACCAGCACAGGTCAAATGTTATCATGGCTTAAACATTATAAAACCACCAATATATACAGGGTCCATACACATGTGAAGATATGGAATTCAAGGTTATTTCAAGGTTTTTCAAGGCTGATTTTGATGGGAATTCAAGACTATTTTCATTTGGATATCAGGAAAAAAACAACAATGGCGAATGGTGATTTAAGACTAATTTACATCAGTGGGTACAGTTTAATGGAATTCAAGGCTTTTCAAGACTAATTACCCAAAATAGGTTAAATTCAAGGCTTTTCAAGGCCTTGAGATGGGGCAAATGAAGTTCAAGATTTTTCAAGACCTCATACGGACCATGTGTGTGTGTGTATGTAATAAATAAATAAATAAATATGCATATATATGCGGTATGCAGGTATTGCAATACCTCAAGGAGTTTGACGCCCCTGCCCTGCAGAGTTGTAAACCACTGCCTTGTGGTATAGGTTCTTGACAGAACCAAAGGCTAATGGAGCAAACCCTAAATAGAAAACCATGTCACTGTGGCAGCATCAAGGGCGGTTGATGTATGGAACTCCCAACATCTCCCGACCAGCCACTGCAGGGACAAATAGTTTTGTGGCTGTCTGGACATATTCTTGCCAGTGTGAGACCTCTATTTGCTCCCCGAGAGAGTGCCGCTGGTAACTTGCAAAAGCCAGCAGCACTTCAACACTTTTGCAGGCAGCTTTCATGAAATGTACAACCGCACAAAACATCATACCGGCTCGGTCGTTGCCCGGGTTACCAAGGACCACTGCGCTGTTCGATCTCATCTTCCGTCGACAGGGGAAAATCAGCTACGAATGTAGCAAGATGGAATGAACACTTCCAGAAGCTACTCAACGTCCCTGGTGACATAGATCACGAAGCTCTGGACAACATCTGCGAGGAAGTATGGATGCCCAGCAAATCTTTCGGCCACAGACTCTGGAACAACCACCCTACAACCACCCTACTATACGGAGCCGAGGCCTGGACAGTGTACAGACGACAAGTGAAAAAGCTGCATGCCTTCATGAGCAACATCTGCGTTCGATCATGAGGCTAACCTGGAAGGACAAAGTGACAAATAAGGAAATACTCGAAAGGACAGGGCTGCCCTCTATGGAAGATCTTTTGATCAAAAAGAATCTCCGGTGGACTGGACACCTCATGAGGATGTCATCAGACAGGCTAACAAAGTAGATCCTCTACTCTCAACTGTCTTCTGGTTACAGAAAGAGAGGGTGCCCTCGTCTCCGGTTCAAGGATACCATCAAGAGAAACCTGAAGCTGAGAAATATTGAGACCGACTCATGGACATCACTCTCACAGCAGAGAGCTAAATGGAGAGCGACAGTCAAGTAATGAAAGCAGTCTTTGTCGCATCGTGACCGATAGGATGATGATGATGATGATGATGATGATATATATAGCAGTTAACAAATTCTATTAAACTAAATTCCACTACATATTGTATTCAATTCAAAATTAGCAATATCTCAATAAAATAAAATAAAGATAATGAAAGAAATTCAATTATACAAGAATGTAGATGCTATGTTGTTTATGTACACAACAACTGAAAGTGACAAAACAAGGGGAGCCACATGACTATTACTGTCTAGCAGCGAAAACAAGTCATTAGACTTAACCATTATGGGCACCATAAATACACCATCACAAAGAATTATAAAAAAATGTCAACCGCACAATTTTGGTAGACTCTTTTACTTAATTGAACATTAATTGAACATTAATTGAACTTTAAGCATTTATCTATACATTGATGGAGTGCTGTTCCAGTTTTTTTGATGACTTACCATATTCAAGTATGTCTGTGATGTCCAGGTATAAACTTGGGACGATTCTTTTATACATCTTATAGCTTTTACCACAACGGGGCATTTGCAATATCAAACATGAGGGTACCTGCGGATAGACAGAAAACATGGCAGGCTGAGTGCAACTCACAATACTATTCATATGCATGCAAAATATAGGGATGAAAGTGGTCTCGGTCAAAAGACGCAGAAATCAGTCTGAGACCTTCGTGCCAACAGCGAATTTAAGCGAAAACGCGGATTCTCCCCCCCCCCCCCCCCCCCCCCCCCCCACACACACACATAGGATTAGCATTGTCAGGGAATGGCGGGGAAATGTTGGAAGTCAGGTTTCAACTGTCCTTGTGACTATATTATCGCCCATATCAAACCATTTCTTTTTTGGGTTTTAATGTTCTGGCAACATCTGAAGTCATACAAACAGAATTTGGACAAATCAGTTCCTCTCATGTTATATATATATTTAAAATATGTTTAACTTATCGGTAAATATGCAGAGATCTTTGGGAAGTGGGAGGTGGGGGCGGGGTGAGAGAGGCACATTAACGGGTTGACTAAAGTAAAGCTTGTTTTATTTAACAACGCCTCTAGAGCACATTGCTTTTTAAAATTTTATTATCAGCTATTGAACGTAAAACATATGGTCATTCTGACAGATTTCTTGGGAGGAAACCCACTGCCGCCACATAGGCTACTCTTTCCGTTAGCATCAGGGGGTCTTTTATATGCACTTTCCCACAGACAGGACAGCACATACCACAGCCTTTGATGAACCAGTTATGGACCACTGGTTGGAACGGAAAATAGCCCAAATGGGTCCACTGAGCAGGATCGATAGGATGACCCACACATTCACAGGTGGACACTCTACTGCCTGAGCTACATCCTTCTCCCTAGGTGGGTGTGTGTGGGGCACACACATTCAAAGCGCATTAACTGGTTGAGCTGCTCACCTCGGCGAGTTTAATGTCTGCCTGTAAGAAGGACAGTCCGAGCAGCTGCTGGGAGGTGGGTAACACGAGTCGCTCATCCTTCTCGATGAACAACTGGTAGAAATAGGACTCCTGGCCGTTACTGAAATAAAAACCAAACACAAAGTAAGCATCCAACTCTACACACTTCGGGGACATCATAATTCTTTTTGTGTTAACAAAGAAATCTCAAGTTTATTTACAAAGGGAAACAGGTTCATTACAGGGGTTGATACCCATTTTGACGTATCAAATTCCAGGACTTTCTATGGACCTTTTAGTGCAAAAGTCCAGGATGTTTTAAAGACGTTTATTAAAGTAAAATACTCCGAACCATGGCTGTATTCATAGTTGATTCACTGTGTAAGATGTGAAGTGTAAATAAGCATAAATAAGACAATGGACATATGCAGTTTTAATATAAAAGTCAAGGCGCAGGATAACAAACCCACAAAAATCCCTTTAAATACAAAACACCACTGATTAATGAAATATGTCCCTGACACCACAGCTATTTATGATTAAAAACTAATATAGGCTTAGAAAAAAAAGTCATGCTTTTCCATTTTCCAGGATCTTTAGACAAATTCCAGGACTTTCCAGGCCTAGAATCCTGAATTATAAAATTCCAGATTTCCCAGGTTTTCAAGGACCCGTGTAAACCCGGTATATAGGCACATGGTAATATACAATACAAATTAGTGCAATTATAATGACGGAAATCAAATCAAGTCCTGATACAAGTAGTCCGTACATGAGCTCCACCACCACGCGGTGGTTGCAGGAACTACATCGCACACTGACGCAGCTATACTGCGCCAGGTGGCGGCACGCTAGCCACAGGGCAGTGCCCTCATAGACTACATCACGGTTCCAGCGGTGCGGTGCATTGTGGGATGCATCAGAGTAAAACAAACCAGCGAGAAGCACATGGCACATGCTAATACACTGGGTGCAGCTATGAAATGTGCTAGTTTCAGCTCATCTCAGCCCTTGTTTGAAACATAGAATACTAACTAAGAAAATATATATAATAAATTAAGATATTAATCTTTTATCCAGCATTGCATTTACATCAATATAATCAGCACATCTTATGCCATGTGCATTTAGATTTAGACAAATCTGGGCACTCAGACTAGTGTTAGAGCCATAGCCAGTCAGTTTTACTTATTTTATTCATGGTTTTATTTATATCCTATGGTTGATGACATATGTAGAACTAGAAAATGAGTAGGGTTAATTAGATATTAGTTATATATTTCTCTGATACAAGTGTATGTTGACACATTTGGCATTTTAATATTTAGAACAACAATTAATAATGGTGATGTGGATATCACTGATTGTTTTGTGTGGAATTGTATGTTTCTTAGCTCAAAATGTTTAACTATGACTAGTTTCGTCTTAGCTATATTCATCAGATCATTATATTGCATGTGTGCATACATGTTTATGCCCAATTGTTATGTATTTCTATTTATTTTGAATAAAATGCCAGTTTTGCCCTACGCGTATCGGCAAATTCAATGGCCGTACGCCTTTGCTTTGCTCCCGGCGCCGTTTTCAGCACATGCGCAGTCAGAACGGTGATGTAGTCTATTGGGCTGCCCATTACTGCGTTTGGCTAGCCTCCCCCCACCCCCCAAATAGAGGCGATGTGGGACCTGGGGCCATATGCATGGAGCAGTGTTAGAGGTGTGTGGTGTTATCCCTCTAACACTGGGTAGCTATCACCGTTTATCGGCGGCGTCGAGAACTATGTCAAGCTGTATGCATGGGCGCTTAAACGGTGAGTGTTAGCTAAACGTGAGTGTATTTATAGATTTGGGAAATCCCTCTGCGTTTGTAGCCATATATTAGGCTCAAATCTATTGAATGCGATCATATTTAACAGAATTACATACGCAATAAGTGAAATTTTATCAATTTAACCCTAAAGTCGAAGCGTTATTAAGGCTACCGCCGCATTGGCGGCGATATTAATAGTTATATTTTCGAATCGACGAACGTACAGTAAACAAACCGCCACCGCCGCCAGTATGGAACGTGACGTCGATGCGGCGGCAGCGGCGATTTGTTTACATTACGTTCGTCGATTCGAAAAATATAACTATTAATATCGCCGCCAATGCGGCGGTAGCCTTAATAACGCTTCGAATTTAGGGTTAAATTGGTAAAATTTCACTTATTGGGTAGCTAATTCTGTTAAATATGATCGCATTGAATAGATTTGATAACTAATACCGCCTGTAAACCAGCTATTTTCTGGTTTAGCTTAACCTAGTTTAAGCTTGTGGTGTTAGGCCTAACACTGCTCCATGCATACCGACTTTTTGGCGCTAAACCAGAAATCCCATCTAAACGCGTTTTGGCTCGCTAACACTGCTTCATGCATATGGCCCCTGGCTGGTCAGGGGGCGGGTCACTTAAATGTGGACGTGGCTGTGGGAGGATCGTATAATAAACGGTTGAAGCGTATGTGATCGTTTCAATTCATCCGGTGTGTCTGCTTAAGAGCAAGAGTCTGGGGCGGCCGGACAGCGGCCTATGACATTGGGGCGGTGACCAGGTGGGGATATTTGTGAATAGAATTGACAAATTTTAGACAAACTCTGATAGGGGCTAGTAACAATAGCATACGATGGAAATAGTCCAAAGGAATGAGATCCTTATATATGCAGTAGTCCACACATGAGCTCCACTACCATAGAGTGGCAGCAGGGACCGCTCCTGCACCGGCACAGTTAACTGCGTTAGTTGGTGGTACATTAGCCACTGGGCAGTGCCACAGGGCTGCCATCTACTGCGTGCGGCTAGCGTAACTCCCCGAGGAAGGTGACATGGGACCCAGCAGGCCAGGGGGTGGACACTTGATCGTGGACGCCGCGGTGAACGGAGAGAGTAACACAATAAACGTGTGGAAGCAAACATGATCGTTCCTCCTCATTCCCGGGGGGTCTACTACTTGGGGATCAAGTTCCGGGCGGCCAACAAGGGTCCATCACATATACATTACTGAATAAAAGGAAGAACGATGAGGGTGGGGAAGATTGTTACATCCATTGATTAAGCAAGGAAAATTCCAATTGCAGAAAATTGGTCTTCCACATTCCACTGCTCCTAGTAGTTCCGAGTGCCAGGCTAGGTAGCGAGAAGCATCAATGTGTAAGTCATTGGTTTGACTCGGCCAGGGTTCGAATCCCATGATACACCACTGGGAAGCAGTCCTACAACTCATTTAGCCACCACGCCTTATGGTGTCTATCCTGCCACCTTTGCCTGTGGACAAATTAGCAGTAATTATACGGTATCTTCTGTTCTGAGCAGATTCAAACATAATACTGAATATCAGGCTAAATCTAGGAAGTGAAAGAAGGAAAAAAGACAGGTGCAACTGTTAACATCTTACCTCAGCTTTAGGTAAGGTTCCGCTCTCATTATTTGTTGAAGTAATGAATTTAAAAACTCCTCAGGATCTAAAATCATAAAAATAGCAATGTAGAAATAGCATTATGACATAGTACAAATACCATTATTAATAGCATGCTATTTTCGGGACTATTCACAATGGTTCCTGAACTAGCATTGAAATGGAATATTTAATACCCCAGTCACACGAGGCCTGCGTTCGCTAACGATCGATTTGCGACGTCAAAACCTCCTCCTTGCGCCCTCCTTACGCCCTGATTGAGTGCTGTCGCCGCGAGGACGCCAACCTCCCAGCGTCCATTTCGGGAATTTTGGACGCAAGGAGGTTGCTGCTGCTGCACGTGCAACCTCATTACGTCCTGTTCCGGCGGCGCCATTCAAAATGGTTGGCGACATGGCGCCGACATGGCGCCGACATGGCACCGCCCTGGGTTGGCACCAACACATGCGATGCTGCAGTCACCATATGGTCGGCGCCGACATGGCGCCGACATGGCGCCGACATGGCCCCTACAACGTATTTGAATCAGTGTATCGAATGGAACGCTGGGTGGTTGGCATCCTTTTGGGCGCAGGGAGGTTGGCGGCGAACGCTGCCTCTCGTGTGACTGGGGTATAACTGGAACACTTCGGCTACTTATACGCCACCTAGTGGTTGGTTAATATTACTGCCGGAAATCAGCTTTCAACTGTCTTTGGTGTGACTATATTATCACCCATGTCTAACTTTCTTGTTTGGGTTTTATGTTCTACCAACATCTAAGGCCAAATAAGAACATGATTCAAACTAACCAATTGCTATTGCTATCTATATATATATATATATATATATATAATACCAAACAGTTAAGTTTTAGGATCATTCTGATCACTACTCCTCTGTTAATAGGTGCTGCCGACGTGCATCATCATACGCCACTGATTCTTCAACATGCATGGGTTGTTAATAGCATTTATGTTTGACTAACTTGGTCACTTCGACCAGAGTGGCATCCATTTTAAGTCACATAACAGTGAGTGTTGTTAACTCTGCCATTAGATAGCGCCATTGACATGGTTTACCGCATAATGGTACAGATGGATGCCATCAGTGCCGCTATATTGAAACGGAACCGTGCACGAGTCCGGAATATAGCAGAGAACGTGGACATATATACGGTCTCTCAAAATAGTCAGAGACCATGAATATATTATAATGACAGTTCAACACAATGTTGGTCTAGGGACTGATGCGGAGCCTAGCTTTAACCTGTTTTGTGCACCACGGAAATCTGCAAAATCGCGGATATCTTTCATCCGTGAATAAGGTAACTGGTAGAGATAGAAGCACCTTTTTCTTCCGTTGTGAGGCCTTTAACGGAGCCGAGTCTGTCCAGGAGTGACCGCAGCCGTAGCACCTTGTCTGCTCTGACGTAGAAATTCCTGTAAAAACACACACACACAAGAAACCAATTAAAACCAGCCCCGTAGGTAAAGGACAAACTAAATTCACACTGCAGGTTATCTAGACTGCGTTGCAAGTGAACCACTGAGCGACTGCACTGAATTACAGGGTCAGTGCACATGTGAAGATATGGAATTTAAGGCTATTTCAAGGCTTTTCAAGGCCGTATTTGATAGGAATTCAACACTATTCTCATTTGGATTTCAGGAAAAATCAACAATGGCATATATACTGCCGAAGCAAGTACATGTACTATATATGACCAAAGTCACTCACTCACATTTATATATATATAAATATAATAATTATATATACATTCATATATATATATAAAATAAGTACATATATAATAAATATATATATATAATAAATATATATATACATTCATATATATATAAAATCACTATATATGAAATAACTATATATATAATAATTATATATAATAAATATATTTATTAATCAAAAGTATATACCAATATTAATATAATAAAATTATAAAAACAGATATAATATACACATATATATATATATAAATTTATAATAATTAGTAGCAGGGAGGACTGACTTTCTAAGCGGGTTGACGATGCTGTCCTTGAGCACGTGCTGAACCACCTCGTACTCGTCCAGGTCGCCTTCCATGCGCGGCCGGTACAGGATCGTGTCGAAGGCCATGGTGAAGGCGAACATGCTGAACAGCGTCGCGTCCAGGTAGCACGAGTTGTGGTGGCCCTGGATTCCCCGGCCCTTGCCACAGTACTGCTTGATGTCGATAATGATGCCAGGCGGCGCCACTGTGCCAGGGATATCGGGACTCTCCATGCTACCAAACACTGCAAAGGTCAATGGCAAACCCAGGTTCTCAGCTACAGGGTCAGTACACATGTGAAGATATGGAATTTAACGCTATTTCAAGGCTGTTATTATTAGGAATTCAAGACTAATATCATTTGGATTTCAGGGAAAAAACAACAATGCCGAATGGCCATTTCAGACTAATTTAGATGAGTGGGGACAGTTTAATGGAATTCAAAGCTTTTTAAGATTAATTATCCAAAATAGGTTAAATTCAAGGCTTTTCAAGGCCTTGAAAAGGGGCAAATGAAGTTCAAGACTTGTCAAGACTTTCCAGGCCCCATACGGACCATGTCGGAAACACCATACCGCACTAATGCAAACCGACTGAGCAGAAAGCGCTAGTGTCAAAGTGACGAGTGCAATAGTAACACACCTCACCATGGAGCTATATTGTAGGTAACATCATACCGCACTAATGCAAATCCACAAAGCAGAAAGCGCTAGTGTCAAAGTGACGAGTGCAATAGTAACACACCTCACCATGGAGCCATATTGTAGGTAACATCATACCGCACTAATGCAAATCCACAAAGCAGAAAGTGCTAGTGTCAAAGTGACGAGTGCAATAGTAACACACCTCACCATGGAGCTATATTGTAGGTAACATCATACCGCACTAATGCAAATCCACAAAGCAGAAAGTGCTAGTGTCAAAGTGACGAGTGCAATAGTAACACACCTCACCATGGAGCTATATTGTAGGTAACATCATACCACACTAATGCAAATCCACAAAGCAGAAAGTGCTAGTGTCAAAGTAACGAGTGCAATAGTAACACACCTCACCATGGAGCTATATTGTAGGTAACATCATACCGCACTAATGCAAATCCACAAAGCAGAAAGTGCTAGTGTCAAAGTAACGAGTGCAATAGTAACACACCTCACCATGGAGCTATATTGTAGGTAACATCATACCGCACTAATGCAAATCCACAAAGCAGAAAGTGCTAGTGTCAAAGTAACGAGTGCAATAGTAACACACCTCACCATGGAGCTATATTGTAGGTAACATCATACCGCACTAATGCAAATCCACAAAGCAGAAAGCGCTAGTGTCAAAGTAACAAGTGCAATAGTAACACACCTCACCATGGAGCTATATTGTAGGTAACATCATACCGCACTAATGCAAATCAACAAAGCAGAAAGTGCTAGTGTCAAGTCAAAGTAACGAGTGCAATAGTAACACACCTCACCATGGAGCCATATTCTAGGTAACATCATACAGACCAAATACAAATCGACTGAGCAGAAAGCGCTAGCGTCAAAGTGACAATCGGGTAATGACATACGCTGACTGTCACTCCTTTGCAGGTAGCGCGTGCTCTCCTCAAACCGGGGGTCGCGTCGACACTTGTGGAGGTAGACGAAGAATGCTTTTCGTGGTGGACACATGAACAGGTGCCGTGACCCGAACGTGCCGTCCGTGCACGCGCTGTTTTCTTCCTCCTGTAAAACAGCAGGTCAGAATACAGTGTAAATAGGCATGCTCTTGAATTAATAAAAATAAAAACAAAAACAAAAATAAAATAAATGGTTTAATGAAGGAATACATTGGCACATCATTTCTGAATTGTGGTTGATTTCGGTGAGGGGAGCCATCACCCCCCCCCTCCCTCTGGAGGGAAAAACAGACACTGTGACCGTGATCCCCCCCAACCCGCACCCATATTCATTCAGCCCCACTCCTCCATGGAAGCAACATACATAACTTTACCACACCCACCCACCTTTTGATGCTACTCAGTAGGGCCCGGCTCGGGGGGAGGGGGGGGGGGGGGTCTCTCTCGTCACACTCCCTGGCCCGCCGAAAATCAGCCCCTATTGACATCGATCAACTTGACTAATAAACTGTCCCTGATATTGACTAATAGCAATAAATAACTAATTTCCGAAACACCATTATTATCGTCGGGCTCCCCTCTTTCCGAATCAGGATATTAATACACATACCCTCTAGTATTAATATTCAGAATTAATACATTTAAAAAAAGGGACACAATAATTATATCAACAGGGATATCATTAAAAAAAAGGGGACAAGTGTATCCATACGGATATTCTTTAGTATCAGTAGTACCAATTAACCAACACGGAACTGTCTTAGATATATGCCCTTCCTTCCCCTTCCTTCCCCTTCCTTGCCCTTCCTTCCCCTCCCCACCTCCTCCGCTCCACTATCCTCTCCTACCCTGCCCTCTACCCCTCCCCTCCCCCCCCTCCCCATCTTCCACTGCTCTCCCCTTCCCACCCTCCTCTCCCCCTCCTCCCTTCCCCACCCTCCCTTCATCTTCCTTCCCTTCCTCTCCCGCTCCCTCCACTCCCATCCCCTCATCTCCCCACCCCCCTCCCGTCATCCCCTCCTTTACCCCCTCTCTCCTCTCCCGTTTCCTCTCTTTCACACCCCTCTCCCTCCTCTTCACTCTGCTCCCCCCTTCCCCACCCCTTCCCATCCTCTCTGCTTCCCCCCCCCTCATTCCCACACCCAACATTCCCCCGCCCCCTCCTCTCACTCACCATCTCCAGTCCGACGATGGGCTTCTGCTTGTCGTTCAGGTAGCCCATCCACCTGATGACGCCGTACTGACAATTAGGCGGGTTGCCCACCACCTCCACCATCGACCCGATCTCCAGGTCAGTGTCGATCTCCGCCGGGTCGAGCGACTTGGGCCCCGACTCGACGTCGTAGTCACGTGACCGGTTCTGCGCACGCGTCAGGGTGTCGGGCTGCGGCTGGTAGCCGGGGTACTGGCTGTTGATCTGGATGCCGGGGATGGGGCTGGTGTGGGCGCGCGACGAGCCGCTGTCACTGCGACTCGAGGCGCTCTGAGTCCGCCACAGGTTGTGCATGGCAGCCTCAGGGTTGTCAGGCGTGTCGTCTGTGAGGGGGTTGGAGGGGTGTGTGGAGTGGG